>OY998241.1:50646739-51846739 GCA_963922005.1 Cornus suecica | reverse complement strand
GAAAATTTAAAATTTTGGAGCAGTTCTTTGTTTTCATGAAAGAATGTTTTACATTACAGTGTGATAAAGTTTGTGTATATGATGCATGAGTAGTATGTAATGTGATATTTCCATTCATGAGAGTAATGGTTAGATCAAGTTAGTGAAGTGATGTGATTTTACATAGGTGAGTGAATGAGTTAAATTGAAGTTAAGAAAGATGACCTTGACCCATATGCATAAGCAAACATTCACTATGGGAAATAGGTTGATTTTTTACTATGTAGTTGAAAAATAATTTCGCCACAATAAAAGGGGAGAAGAGGAGATGTTATGGTTGAAATGGAGTAAATTGAAAAAAAAAATATTTTAAGAAAATAAAATGCGAAAAGTAGTTCTTCGATCTGAGTAACCGGGCTCTGGTATCACCACTATCATTTTTCGTGTTTAAAGGGGAGAAAACTAATGAGCATAAATCCCATGGATGAAGCTCGGGCCCAGTTGGTCGGGACTAAAAATCCCCGCTAGAAAGTCTGGAGACTTAGAAAGACAAAAATAGATGAAAAGTGGAAAGATGGAAAGATGTTTTTATATTAAAAAAGGAAAAGTTTGATCAATGAAGTAGGAGAATAGAAACTGAAATATCATAGTCGAGTGTTTATAAAAACACGGAAGGTTGTCTGGATTAAGAGTAGATAGTAGCGAAATCATTCACTTTAGTAGGAACCACTCATGACACGAAGCTTGACATAAGTGTTGTTCGGTAGTAAGTGGGAGTATTTGCATCCATGCTGTCTTTTGCATTGTATCATGAATTAATTAAATTTGCGTATGAACTCATGACTGCGAGATTATAAGAGAACTGAGATGTTTGTAGGTACCATCACTGGAAACCTTCACGAGACTTCACTTGTCCACTTGGGGTAACCTAGGGGGTTTAAAAGACTTGTTACACGAGCTAAATGTAATCGTTGACCCTCACAAAAGTAAGGGATTATGTTAGATTAGTTAGAGTAGATAGATTAAAAATCATCACAAGAAAGTTTCCCTCAGTTCATTGCTAAGGGACTAGAAATATATAAGTTTGGGGGTGTGATAGGTGCTTAAAAGTATCCATTTTAAGCTCTTATCTTACTATTGTTATATCTTTTCATTCCATTATTTGGTATTTTTATTGCGTTTGCGTGTGAACACATGTTTCAAGCGCTTAATGAAGAAATGGAGCTAACTTCGGTGAATTAACCGAATAGTGTGTTTTTTCTATCCAAGAGGAGAGTCAAAGAGGCAGTACAAGATAAATGGCTCCCAGTGGGCAAAAACGGTACTTTTAGAAGTCGTCATCTTCAACAAAAAGTATTGTGGGTTCGAGATGGACGTTTTGGTGCATTTATGGAGAAAAGTGATTTTCAACAAAATACCTCTATATACATGTATATACACTATATGTATGAGAAGTTAGGGTTTGCATGAGTTTTTAGCGTGAAAAGACAGAAAATGGCCTCTCTATTCCATTGCATATACATACAAGACCATACATCAGAAGGAGAGCTATTCTGTAGAATTGGAGAGATCAGACTTGTGTTCTTGGAGGCTGTTCATTCATTTAGATTTGCAGCTATTGAGAGCCATATTCAAACCTAGAGATCCAAAGAAGAAGACTATAGAGATCGTTTCTACATCAACGATGCAGTCACCCTCTTCCATGGCCAACTAACTCGGTATCTAGGGTTTTCTAGCAAAACCCTAGCAGAGTAATGTAGTTCTTTTATTGTTTTCAATTGTAAAGAGGGGAAACTGTTAACCATACTATGATGATTGTAGTAGTTAAGAGACCGTACTGATTTGTAATTTAAAATTCTATGTTTGTTCTAAATTCTTGTCTTAGATAGAATGAATTTATGATTTTACACACCTATGATTATTCAATATGAGCATGAACTCAGATGCTTAATTATGGTTTTCTACATAATGGTGGTAATGAAATTTGAAACCCTAGGTTGACACAGGCCGTGCCTTGGTGATTTAATATAGACATGCTTTAGTTTATTTTCATGTATTAGGAGTAGATTAGAGTAATATAATTAGCATACACTAGTTAGGTCAGTCATGAGACGGGTTGTCGCGATCCAGTTGATGGTACTCCTTTTTGGGGTTATATTTAGCTATTTACGGTACGACCTGATTCACAGTTATGGATCGCCCTCTTATAGTTGATACAATGATGAACTATATTATGCGGTTAGTGGTGGAGTGATGAAAACCCTAATTTTCTCTCTCATTTGAATCACAAACCAATTTACTTTGCTTCTAGATAATATTAGTTAAAATATATAATTTGGTCTTTGACAAACCAAAACAAACAATTTTCATAAAATATTATTAAGTGTTTTTGAATTATTAAAGTGAACAAACTCAATTTTTGTGGGATCGATATCCCTTACTCAAGCTTTACTATTCTATAATTAATACGTGCGCTTGCGTAGGGTAAAACCTAAAATCGTTAAGGTGTTGTTTTTAACCCCATATTTTTATACACCTGACGTACGTATCACTAGGGTCTCAAGTTTCATTACCACCATTGTGTAGAAAACCATAATTAAGCATCCGAGTTCTTGCCCATAGTGAATAATTATAGTTGTGCAAAATAATACATTCATTCCATCTAAGACAAGAATTTAAAACAAACATATAATTCTATATTGCAAATAAATACAGTCTCTTAACTACTACAATTATCACAATATGGTTAACAGTTTCCCCTGGTTACAATTCAAAAATAATGAAAGAATTACATTACTTGGCTAGGGTTTTTCTAGATACCGAGTTAGTTGGCCATGTTAAACGGTGACTGCATCGGTGATGTAGAAACGATCTCCATGGTCTTCATCTCCGGATCTCTAGGTTTAAATACGGCTCTCAACAGCACCAAGCGTAGGTCCAAGTGTAAAAATGTGTTTTCCAGCCACTTTTTGAAACTGAAAGTTTAGGCGCAAACATAGGTATTTTAAGAACCACCTTTTCTCCGTGCATGCACCAAAACAACCACCTTGAACCCATGATACTTTTTACTAAAGATGACGGCTTTTGGAAATGCCAGTTTTGCCCTTTGGAAGCCATTTTTGTCTTGAAAACACCTCTTTGACTCTCCTCTTGGATAGAAAGAACATGTACTTTGGTTAATTCACCGAAATTAGCTCCATTTCTTTGTTAAGATTCTGAAACATGCTCTAATACACAAATGCCATGAAAATACCAAATAATGAAATGAAAAGACGTAACAATAGTGAGTTAAGGGGTAAAAATGTCTAATATTTGACACCTATCATAGACCAATATACCAATATTAACTCCTTAGCACGTACTTAAATGATTAGGATTTTATCAGGCATCAGAACAAACCTTATTTTAAAATTGAAGTCGACAACCTCGAATTCTCGTTAACAAAATCTCGAGTTCTCGAGAAATCCAAAATCTCGAGTACTCGGTAGTTTACTCATCACGGCGTTGAATGGCGATGAGTGGCGTCTCAAACTCTCTGGAATGCTACGTCATCTCGTGCCCCAAGGCGTAAATCTCGAGTACTCGCAAATTAAAGTTTGAGTTCTCGGTATGTCAAAATCTCGAGTACTCGGTAAACAAGTCTTGAGTACAAAGCAACTTTAAAAAATCTAACTTCTGTTTAATTCTTAGCAATGCCGCTTCCGATCAACTTCGCTTCACAACTCTTATATTCTTCATCACTTTAAACTTGATTAACCCAAACCAAAACTCACAACACTCAACATGGTTTTTTTTTATCAAAAACATGACTTTACAAATAAATGTTCCTACAATCCCCCCCCCCCCCCCCTTGGCATTTCTGAGGCAAAGCCATGTTTTACTAATATATCCTCACAATAAATAAAATAAAATAAAATCCATACTTACGAACACACACCAACAAACATAGACATAGAATTTTCCTTCGATCTAATGATGATCTATCAATCCTGCAACCACAACATTAAACAACATACCTGTGAAAAGCAAGTGTGAAAAACAACTAGCAAGCATAATCAATATTAAATGATCCTAATAAAATGAACAATATCAACATGAAGCATAATGATCATTAATCAACAACAAATAATTCTCCCCCTCAATTAAAAAACTCTCTTCCCCTTAACCATATAACTCTCCCCCTGACCAACACAATCTCTCCCCGTTTTTGTCACTAAAATGTAAAGGAAAGATAGAACAATAAAAACAGCCTAGAGAGATGTAGGGGTAAACACAATGTGTAAACATTGGAAAAAATACACGGAAAGACCAGAAAATCTAACTAAAGCTTATATTAAGCAATAGGACTCTAAAGAATATATCCAAATTCTCGGGTAACAAAAATGTCTACGATGCATCAACTTAATACTAATGCAAGAATACAAAATGCTCAAACTATTATGAAAAAATATATATTTTTGTTCTTAGAAACATGTGAGTAGGGCAGTCGAGACAATGAGCTAGACATTAACACATCATATTCGCATATTTGACTTAGCTATTATACACATGGTAGTAAAAGAATTAAAACACATACCTTGTAGACACATGAAGTCACAATTCAAGCTTTATATAGCATTTGTATATATGAAAAATATTCAGGTGCAAGGAAAAAAATAAGATGAAAGCAATACACACCAATTCTAATAAACTCCTCACTAACCGTGATGATAATTTAGTCCAAAAACCCAAACTAGAAGTCAAATCTTTGCTCGAGTCTTATTGCTAATTAAGGGGAATAATTTTTTTTGTCTTTAAATTTTTTATTTTTGTACCCCTTCATATATATATATATATATATATATTTCTTTTCTTTCTCCCCTTTTTACGCGAACACTTACTACTTTGTGGCAAGAGGCCAGTTACTTGGGTTAAAAATTCAAGATAATCAATTCTGCCTTTTTACGCGAATACTCAATGCTTCTTGAGGCACTGAGACCCAATTACTAAGCAAAAAGATTAATTTCTCTAGGGAGCTTAAAGAGACAATCATATATATATTTCATCATTATTTTTCTCTTTTTTTTTTTCAATATCACCCCAATATTCATGAGCATGCAATAGGTATTAAAAAACATCAATCAATCTAGCCTAGCTCATGAACCTACATATCACTTTGGGTCAGATGAGAAAGACTAAAAGATTCAGTAAGCATTACAATGATCTCTGAAATAGAACAAGCACCCAAAGTTAATGAGTTTTAAAAATAATACTTAAACATGTCAAGTCTGTAAGAACATTTATAGCATTATTTGTGTTTGGCATGTTCTAGACAATAACCATATGGGGTGAATTGTCATGTTAAGAGTTTTATGTATTTGCAATGGAGTTGTTAGTATGTTCATTTCTATCTCGAGAAAGAAGTCGAGGAGTATGTCAAAGCAAATAAGGCTACCGGAGGGTAAAATCATCTTTTCCAGACATCGTCACTTCACCGGAGGGTAAAAATGTCATTTCCAGACATTATGACTTCATCCAAAACCACCGGGAGTTCGAGATGACTAGTCTAGCTCAAATATGAAAAAGTTGTAAAAGATGCAACATACTTACGTTGTTAGAGGCAAAAAGAGGCATAATGGCTCAAACCTATGCTTTGGTTTCTGGAGCTGGGAATGGACCCTACGCCCTAGACCTACGCCCAAGCGTAGGTCCTCATGCTTGGTCACATGATCACTTGTTATGCAGAATTTGTTTCAGGGTGCTTTTGGATTTTTCTAGTTTGGTCCCTACTTCGAGTTTTTAAGTGATTGATGACTTCAGACCTCTACATATAGGCATATACACATATTTACATCATATTTTAGAGGATTTATCAAGGTATTGTGAAATTATGTAAGAGGGCAAGGTTAGGGTTTTCTATGACTTGGTCTATAAATACCAAGGTTCTGTAAAAGAGAAGGCTACCTCTTTTAAAGATGTTTGCAGTATTCTATCATTCATATTCTTCTATATAAATATAGATATAGAGAGAGGAAATTTCATTGAGTGATTCAAGATATACAAGTTCTCTCTTATTTTTGGACGTATTCAATCGTGTTTCTACATCGATGATTTCTATGCACAATTGAATGGTATAGTTACTGAAAAATTTACATACTATTTAATGCAATGAGGTTGTTTTGATCCATTCGAGTACGGAGTGATTCGCTGATTTCAGACCACGAGTAGAGAAATGCAAATCAGGTGTGATTTGTGAGTCTATCATAGTGTCTAGCGGAAACAAACGTGCTTCATGAAGTACGAGTGATTCAAGGATTTTAGACCGTGAGTAGAGGAACGCATATCATGATTGATTGTAAGTCTAAAACTCTCATAGAGTCTGTAATTGTTGATTCATAGTGAATCAGTACCTGAGTGTACCCGTGGTTTTTTTCCTTGGAACGTTTCCTTGGTTTTTCCACGTATAATTCTCTATGTCATCTCTTGCCTTATTTTTTGCACTATATTGATGTTTGATTGATATTGCTCGATATATCTATTTTTGGAATTAAATTAAAAACTAGGGTTTGTGACTAATTAAAATTGAATTTCTGCTAAATAATTTTAATTGATCATAAAATCGACACAAAGCCTATTCACCACCCCCCCTCTAGGCTGTTTTTAGTATCGTCTAGGTAATTTAAATTGGTATCAGAGCAAGGTTTCCCCGATTTAGGTTAACTACCTAGGGTTAGATCGTGAACTTAGACGATGGGGATGCCTCGTGAAGGAGGTTCCGTATCTAGATCCCCTTTGTTTGAGGGGTCAAATTACACGTATTGGAAAGCCAGAATGAGAGTGTTTTTAAAATCATTAGATGAGAGAGCGTGGAATGTTGTTGAAGTAGGATATTCACCTCCTACTATGAAAGACAACACGACTAATGAATCAACCGTCAAGCGAGTGGACTGCTGCTAAGACAAATAGTGCGAATTAGAACTCGAAGGCGTTGAATGTATTCTACAATGCTGTAAATCATAGTGATCTCAAGAGGATTGATACGTGCGTAATTGCCAAGAAAGCTTAGGACATTCTCCAATTCACTTATAAAGGAACGTCGAAGGTGAAACAATCAAAGCTTCAAATTTTGAATTCTCAATTTGAACAGTTGAAGATGGAAGAGGATGAGGTCTTCGCAGACTTTGAGGCTAGGTTAAGTGATATTGTAACAGGTTGTCATAACCTAGGTGAGCCTATTCATGAGACTACCATAATAAAGAAAATTCTTAAGTCTCTTCCTGAACGTTTTCGATCTAAGGTCACTGTCATCTTTGAGGTCATGAGTCTTAAAGAAATTAAGGTTGAAGAATTGGCTAGAAATTAAAAATCTTAAGAGATGGAGATGTTCAAAAATCTCCCTAAAAAGGCGAGTGGCACAAAATAAAAGAGCATAGCTTTCAAAACCACTAGGGAGGATTAGGTTGAACTTGATGAAGAAAGTGAGTTGAGTCTGAATGATATTGCCATATTTGCTAATAGGTTGAACAAATTTGTTAGGGCTAAATAGAATGGTCAGGGAAAAAAATTTGGGGATAAGACTGAAATTAGGAAGGAAAGTCTGATCCTAAAAAGAAGAAACCCAAATGTTTTTAATGTCAAGGATATGGTCATATAGCCATAGAGTGTGTAAACACTCTAAAGAAATCCAAAGGATTAACTGTCAATTGGGATGATGACTCTAACAATGGATCAGCTAATGATGCAACAGAATCAGAAGTAGGTGATGATTCTAAGAATTTCACTGTGTTTGTTGTACAGAGAAAGGAGGTTAACGAAGTTGCTTCAAGTTTGGTGATGTCTAAAGAGGAAGGTTCTGAGAGTGATGAAGATTGTGAAGAAACGCTTCAAGAGTGTTATAATAAATTACTTGATAAGACCACACAACTTCACAAGAATCACATGAAACTGTTGACTAAAGTCTTAACATGGAAAAAGAACTGCATTATTTAAAAGACGAATTATCCAATAGTGCTCAAACTCTGAATCTTCTACAGACCCAAAAGGCCAACTTGATTGAAGATTTGAATAAGTCTGAACTTGAAAAAACTGAGGCTTTGAGTTTAATAGATGGTCTCAATAAGGAATTGGTTGAGAAATCTACTAACATTGAAAATTTGGAAAAAGAGCTAAAAGATGCTAACTCAACTGTTCAGAAGTGCTCTAGTGGAACTCTTAAGCTTAATCATATGTTGAGTGTAGGAAAGTCCGCATGAAATATAAAGGGACTAGGTTTTGTTGGCGTATTGCAAAATTCGAATGTTGCTGTAAAAACCACCTTTGTAAAAGCCTCTTAAGTAGCATCAAGTACTTCAAAAGGAAAGTCAAATTGGAATCCTAGGGTTTAATCCTATATTAAAAGACCTGTTGAAAACAAGCCTTTTCTTATCCCTAGATATCCTAGGAAGTTAACTGATGGAGTCCGGAGGTTTGTTCCGATTTGTTATCACTGTGGTGTCAGTGGTCACATTCTACCAAGGTGTTCCAAATTGAGAGGGAAGACTCAACAATCGGTGAAGGAACAAATAGTTAAACATGGAGATCGTGTTCAAGATCAAATTCGAATACTGAATGAAGAAACGAAGAATTTGTCAAGATTGGCAAAAAGGAGCTTCGAAGATGAAGAAGACTTGGGTGAGAAAAAGTGAGCTACACTTTCTTATAGTTCATACTACACTTAGAGCACGTAAGGCTACTTCTTGGTATTTGGATAGTGGATGTTCAAGGCATATCACTAGAGATAAGTCATTGTTTGGATTTCTCGAGGAATGTCATGGTGCGATAGTCACTTTTGGTGATGGAGAGAAGTCTAAGGTTCTAAGAAAAGATAACATTGTGGTTTCTGGTCTACCTAAACTAGAAGTTGTGCTTTATGTAGAGGGTCTTAAAGGAAACTTGTTGGGCATAAGTCAGATATGTGATAACAATCATAATGTCACGTTTTCTCCTGATAAGTGTTCGATCATTGACTCTTCTGGGAATTACGTAATGGAAAGTATGCGTTCAACTAATAATTGCTACTTCATTGTTCCTAATTTTGAATTGTTATGCAATAGAGTTGTTATGTCTTTGCATTCCGTTACTTGGTATTTTTATCCCGTTTCTGTGTGTAAGCATGTTTCAGGAGCTTAATGAAGAAACAGAGCTAATCTTGGTGAATTAATCGAGTTCATGTTCATTTTTATCTCGAGAAAGTAATCAAGAGGTGTGCTAGAGCGAAGAAGAGCTACCAGAGGGCAAAATGGTCATTTCCCGACATCGTTAGCTCACCGAAGGGCAAAAATATCATTTTCAAACATTTTTACTTCACCCAAAAGTATCAGGAGTCAAAGGCTACCAGTCTAGCTCAAATTAAAAAAAATGAGTTTTTACAACAAAAGATGCATTATACCCTACATCGTTAGATTGGACCTGAGCTACGCTCTTGTTGGTTTGCACCCTATGCCCTAAACCTATGCCCAAGCGTAGGTCAGGAGCGGAGGTCCCACCTTGTGCCCACGTGATCCCTTTACATGCAGAAGTTGTTTCAGAATTTTCCAATTTTGACCCTACATCGATATTTTAATGGATCGGGGATTCCAGACTTCTACATATAGGCTTATACACATATTTATATCAGATTTTAGAGATATTATTCATGTATTTTGAAATTACAAAAAAGGGCAACCATTAGGGTTTCCCTAACTTGTCTATAAATATGAGAAGGTTAGGTTTAGAGTTCGGGTTCTGATTTTCATACACGTTCATTGATAGAGTTCTCACGTTCAAAGTTCAGACTTGCTTCCATTGAAGAGAACAACCATTGAAGACTAAAGATCCAGAGAAGAAGGCCATGAAGAGCATTTCTACACCGACAATGCAGACTTTCTCCGTCATGATCAACTAATTCGGTATCTAGGGTTTTCTCGCAAAACCCTAACCAAGTAATGTAGTTTTAATTTTATATTCAATTGTAGATAGGGGAAACTGTGACTATACTGTGAT
Source organism: Cornus suecica (assembly GCA_963922005.1). Classification (NCBI taxonomy): domain Eukaryota; kingdom Viridiplantae; phylum Streptophyta; class Magnoliopsida; order Cornales; family Cornaceae; genus Cornus; species Cornus suecica. The sequence goes on along the minus strand of OY998241.1, from coordinate 51,836,761 downwards.
GACTGTGTTAGATGAGAGACTATTTTTATTTGTGATACAAGTTTATATATTTGAATTGAGTCTTGTCTTAGACTTTTCGAATGTATTTGTCTTACACAATCACAATTATTCACTATAGGCTAGAACTCGGATGCTTAATTTGTGATTGTCTATACAATGGTGGTCATAAAACTCAAAACCCTAGGTTGACAAAGGCCATGTCCTGACAAACTGATATAGACATGCTTTAGTTTATTTTCATGCTTTAATTTACTTTTCTGCATTTACTTTATGTTAGTAGTTGGCATGCACTAATCAGTTTAGTCTTGAGATGGATTGTCGGGATCCAATTGAGAGTAATCCTTTTTGGGGTCAAACTGCTGACGCGGTGTGACCTGATTCACAGTCAGTGGATCACCCTCATGAAATTAAAATAGAATTTGGACTATATTATGCGGTTAGTGGTCGAGTGAGGAAACCTTAGTTTTCTCTCTCTTTGAATCACAACCATTATTCATTATTATTTTATGTTTTATTTTTATTAGTTTTAGATAATTCACAAAACCAAACTCTTTTCGGAAAAATATAATTCAGTGTTTTTAGACAATTGAAGTGACCAATCCTCGTCTCTGTGAGATCGATATTCCCCTACTCAAGAAAAAGTATCTATAATTGATCTATGCGCTTACAGAAGGGGAAAACCTAAAGTTTCGTTAAGGTGTCATTTTTAACCACATATTTTGCACACACTTGACGCCCACCAGAAACTCAACCCAACCAAATGTTCTTTCGGTGTGTCGTCTAGACAGTTCTTGGGTCACATTATGGATCGGACAGGGATACAAGCCAGCCCAATACAGGTTAAAGCCTTGTTGGAAATGAAGGTGCCCCAAACGCATAAAGTGGTTCAGGTCCTGACAGGGAGGGTGGTTGTTCTCAGTAGGTTCATTGCGAGACTCACCGTTCATTGAAGGCCCTTCTTTCAAACAATCAATGCAAAAAAAGGTGAAGTTTGGGGCCCTAAGCAGACCAAAACCCTCTATAGGCTAAAGCAATATATGGCGTGGCCTTCGATCCTAGCCAATCCGAAACTCGATGAGGTCTTGTATTTTTACTTAGCCACTTCTGCAGTCTCGACCAACACGATCCTCATTAAGGATGACAAAAACCTTCAGATGCCAGTCTTTTACACCAGCAAGTCCCTAGTCGAAGCTGAGACCCGCTACAAGAAGCAGGAAAAGCTGGTACTATCCCTGGTAAATACAAAATGATGCCTCAGGCACTACTTTGAAGCACGCACAATCATTGTCCCGACCTCTACTCCGATTCGGGTCATTATGTCAAAACATGACCTTTCTGGCAGGATCTCAAAATAGGCCATCGAACTGTGTATCTATGACATAACCTATGTCCCTTGAGTCTCCATCAAAGGTCAGGCAGTGGAAAATTTTCTACTAGAAGAGGAGACTGAGGACACCGGTCTTTCAGACGCACTGAGTATGTGGAAGCTATTTGTGGATGGTTTAGCCAGTTCTAACGGATCCAAGTCAGGATAGAGATTCAGATGCCTGATGGAACCCATCTCTAGATGTCAATACAGTTATAGTTCCCTGTAATCAACAACGAAGATGAATACAAAGCAATCATATCCGATCTACAATTGGCTAAAAGCCTTCAAATTTAGACCCTTTCGGTGTATAGTGACTCCCAACTGGTCATCCGATAGTTCATTGGATAATACGAGACTAAAGATCCAAAAATGGAATCTTATCGGGCACTCGTACTAAAGGAGGTTGGAGGCTTCTAAAGAATAAACTTCAATCAAATTCCAAGGAGCGAGAACACTACGGCTGACCATTTGTCCAATCAGGTATCATCAGCTGATGAGGACTCGACCCGGGTAGTGCTGGTGGATCTTCTAGCAAGACCCAACATTCAGGAGCCAGAATAGGTGATGCTAATCCCCTGGGAGCCCAGTTGGATGGACCCCTAAGTGGATTACCTAAGGAACAGAACCCTGATTGAGTCTAAATCAGAAGCTCGTAAGGTCCGTATAAAGTCAGCCAGATACTCTATCATTAGAGGGAACTCTATCAAAGATCGTTCTCTGGCCCATACTTGAATTGTATTACCCCCTCTGAAGCATGGGTAGTGCTAGAAGAGATCCATGAAAGGTCATGTGGAAATCACTCCGGAGGAAGTTCTCTTGCCCACAAGATACTCTCCCAGGGGTACTTCTAGCCATACTTATTGTGAGATGCCGAAGCCTATGTTCGAAGGTGCAAGGCATGTCAAATACATGGGGATGTTATCAATCCACCCCAAAACTCCTGCACCCGACCGTGGTCCCTCATCCCTTCGCCCGATGAAGTATGGATATCGTCGGCCCTCTCCTGACGGCGATACGATCGACCACCCACGTGTTACTAGCTATTGACTACTTTACTAAATGGGTAGAGGTTGAAGCTTATCCAACAATCAATTGCAACCATGTCATCAAATTCATCTAGAGCCACATAATATTTATGTTCGAGTTGCCCAGTAAAATCTTGATGGACAATGGAAGAAATTTAGACAACAAGAAAGGGTATTCCTTGCTGAGCATCGCATCAACCAAAATACTACTTCAGTCGGGTACCCACAAGGAAAAGAACATGTTGAAAGGATAAACCGAACCACATTTAACACCCTTATGAAGAAGGTCGAAGAAGCTAAGGGGGGCTGGTTGGAAAAGATGCCTGAGGTACTGTGGTCATACAGGACAACGCCCAGACAACGGACCGGAGAAACACCATTTGCCATGGCATACGATGCTGAGGTTGTGATACCCACCGAAGTCAGAGTGTCGACCCTAAGAAGCCAGGCTTGGGAAGAAGGCCTGAACAACTAGCATCTGGCATATGATCTGGACCTGTTAGATGAAAGGAGAGACGTAGCAGGGATCAGGTAGGCAGCTTACCAGCAACGTGTTAGGAGTCACTTCAACTAGAAAGTCAAAAGAAGAGAATTCAAGTTCGGGGATATGCTCTTTAGGAAAAAGATCGGGATAGTGGACAAACTTAGAGAACCCTGGGAATCTCCGTACACCGTCACCGATGTTATCGAGCGCGGAGCATACCGCTTTCGTAGAAATGAAGACGGTCGGATGGAACCAAACTCTGAGAACGCCTCTCTACTGAAGAGGTATTATCCGTTGCCGACTTATTCTCCCGATAACCCTTTTAATCCTTTTTATTCATTTACTTATGTAAAGAAGGCGTTAGTGCTAAAAAGTTCATTCACTTACCTGACAATAGAAAAAGATACATTTTCATTAACGAACCTTTTCAAAGGAAGTGCAAGCTAAGTGTTGTGACATCTTTCTCAAGGCCACAAGTGCCCAAAACACATAACACTAATCCCCAAGTTATCAGGATATCAAATTTTTCAAAAAGAAAATAAGCTAAGTGTTATGACATATTTCTCAAGGCCATAAATGCCCGAAAGACATAAAAATGATCCCTAAGTGATCAAGATATCAAATTTACAAAGAGAAAAATTTAAGTGTTATGACATCTTTCTCAAGGCCACAACTTCCCGAAAGACATAACACTGATCCCCAAGTGATCAAGATATCAAATGTTTCAAAAAGAAAACAAGCTAAATGACAAGCTAAGTGTTATGACATCTTCCTCAAGGCCACAAGTGCCCGAAAGACATAACACTGATCCCTAGGTGATCAGGATATCAAATTTTATAAAGAGAAAAAGCTAAGTGTTGTGACATCTTTCTCAAGGCCACAAGTGCCCGAAAGAAATAACACTGATCCCTAAGTGATTAGAATATCAAATTTTACATAAGGCAAAACTAAGTGTTGTGGCATCTTCCTCAAGGCCATGACAATAGTGTCCGAATGACACACTACCGATCCATAAGTGACCAAAGTTTCAAGATTCTACAAAAATGAATTGAGTGTTGCCACTGAGAATCATATATCAAAGAGTAAATCAATCATTCATGAACTTTATTCTCCAAAGATCAAGTTTTCCATTCGAATATAAGGCCCCGGTGGTCAAGGCTTACAAAAATTAAAAGAAGGAAAAGTAATAAAAATAATGTCTTACGAGCTTGGTTACTAAGCTCATACTCAAATCTATATACAATTCTAGGGGCATAAGCAGCGCCATCCGATTCCCCACCAGCATTATCAGGAACTTGATCAGAAGCAGGCAGTAAGGTAGAATTAGGAGTAGAGCCAGGCAGGGGCTTTGAAAGAAACTCGCAGAAGAGAAGGTCATTCGGGCCCTTAGCCAGATCATGGTATGAAGGGGAAATGCCAAGTAAGGTGTCCAACTCCTCTACGGATTTGAACTCCCGTTCCTTAAAGGGAAACTTAATATCTTCAAAACATGTCCTCCATCCAAACCCGTACCGGTATTAGGAGGTGGCGAAGAAGCATTGGAACATTTTATTGCCACCTCGATGGCACATCTCGATGGTAGATCTCTCCATCGCCAAAAGGTTCTCTATGTCAACCTTCTCCTCAAGAAGCATGAGATTAGAAGCTTTCAGGCCCTCATTTAGGGCCATCAGTTCCTAATTCTGAGTTGTTAGGGCTTGCTGATCCTCCTCCATTGCCTTAAATCTCTCATTAGCCTCCCAAAGCTTCTACTCAGTAGTTATAGCCCGAGTAGTTTGAGTTTACAACTCTTCCTTGTAGGTGAACAATCTGGCATGCACCTCCTTCCTAGCCTTTTCCTTTAGCTTGAGGAGCTCATCCTGATTACGGAGAGCCCTGTTGTCCTTCTTAAGCTTTGAATTGTAATCCTGAGTGTAATATAGCATTTGATTAAAAATCTCAAGTGTCACACAACTAGTTAAAGAAGGAAAGAAGGAAAGTGGAGAAATAGATCAGGATGCAAATGAATGACCTTCATGGGTAACTCTAGGTCAGTCATTGCCAGCTCCTCACAATCCATCTTAGCGATGGCCTTCCGATTGGCTAAGGTATAGACCTAGAGGCCCATCGTCCGAAGCGCATCAGGATTTTTGATATTCTGTTATCCACTGATGAGAGTTTTGTTTTCAGGAAGAACAATGTTCGGGTGTCAGGTGATAGGTGCTCAATATTGTCCATTTTAAGCCCCAGTCTTGCATTCGTTACGTCTCTACATTCCATTATTTGGTATTTTTATGTCATTTGTGTGTTTAAGAATGTTTCAGAGCTTAATGAAGAAACAAAGCTAACTTTGGTGAATTAACCAAGTTCATGTTCGTTTCTATCCAAGAAGAGAGTCAAAGAGGTCTTTCTAAGCAAGAATGGCTCCAGAAAGGCAAAAATGTCATTTCCTGAAGCAGTCACTTCAAGAAAAAATTATCGTAGGTTCAAGATGGTAATTCTGGCTCAGTTGCACAGAAAAGTGGTTATCACCAAAAACCCTATGCTTGATCCTACGCTTTCAGACTCAAAAAGTGCCCAAAAATTGCAAAATTACGCTTCAACTTAGACTTGGAAAACAAAGCTACGCTTGGTACCTACGCTCGGAGTGTAGGAACCTACGCTTGGAGTGTAGCTGCGGAAAGATTGGTGACTTTCTACAGGGTTTTTGCCTATTTAGTCATCGTATTAAGTCCACGATGCAGCTGTGACTCTATACCTCTACATACATGTATGTACACACATGTATATCAAAAGTAAGGGTTTGTATTAGTTTTAGTGTGAAATTACCAAAAAAGGAAACCATTAGGGTTTCCCTCAATTATCTATAAATAAAGAGATTCATAACAAGAGAAGGCGGTTCGTTCATTGAGTTCTCTCATGTTTACATTCAGAATTGCTGCTATTGAGAAGGAGAACCATTCAAGACCTAGATATGTAGAGAACAAGACCATGGAGAGCATTTCTACACTGATAATGCAAATTATCTCAGCCATGAGCAACTAATTTGGTATCTAGGGTTTTCTAACAAAACCCTACCCAAATAATGTAATTTTTATCTTTGTTTTCAATTGTTATGAGGGGAAGCAGTGACCAGACTGTGATGATTATAGTAGATGAGAGATCGATTTTATTCTTGAAACAAGTTTACATGTTTATTATGATTCTTTTCTTAGACTTAATAAATATTTTTATATTACATAATCACAATTATTCACTATGGGCTGGAACTCGGATGCTTAATTTGTGATTTTCTACAGAGTGGTGGTCATGAAATTTGAAGCCCTAGGTTGACACAGGTCATGCCTTGGCGAATTGAGATAGACATGCTTTAGTTTATTTTCATGCATTCGAAGTAGATTAGAGTAATTTAATAAGCATGCACTAATCAGTTTAGTCTTAAGAAGGTTGATGGTAATTATTTTGGGGGTCGTATTTAGCTATTTGTGGTACGACCTAATTCATAGTCAATGGATCGCCCTCTAATAATTGTTACATTGAGAAAACAATTTTATGAGGTTAGTGATGGAGCGGTGAAAACCCTAGTTTTCTCTCTCTCTTGAATCACAATCCAATTTACTTTATTTTTTAGTTAATTTAGTTAAAATAAGATAATTTGGTCTTTCGACCACCAAAATAAACAATTTTTAGAAATATAATTAAGTGTTTTCGAACTATTGAAGTAAATAATCTAGTCTCTGTGAGATCGATATCCCTTACTCAAGTTGTTGTTATTCTACTATTGATATGTAAAACTTAGCACTGTTAGAAGAGGGTGTTTTTAACACATATTTTAACCCCTCTAGATAAACATCATGTTTTTTGTGTCGTTGCCAGGGACTAAGCATTGTTCAATAGCTTTAGTAGTTTATTTATACTGCGTTATTGTAGTTGTAGCTAAAGTTAGATTTTTGTATGATTGACAGGTATTCTAAAAAGCATAAAAGGAGAAAGTGAAGCTTTTGAAGTTGCGTCTGGAACCGTTTGTGAGTTTTAGTTTTGCCTTGATTTTTGCATTTAATTCTAGCATTATTATATATTAATAGTTAGAAGGGTTTAGAAGTAGTTAGTTTTACTCTTTGGAAAAAAAAATCTGCAGTTTTCGTGTAAACTGTTAAACACTTTGATTTTCGCAAATGAGGTGAGGGTTTTGAATGGAAAAGGGCCATTGAACAAAAGTCACTATAAGCCCAGTTTATTTTAGGCTGAAATACGTCATTTAGGACCTAAAAACTACGATTTTATGATTATCAGAAAGAAAAAAAAATTTGGATTTCGAGAAGATGGCCGACCGTAATGCTGATATAAGAAAGTCACCAGCCACATCTTTGAAGGGATATTATGGTCCGTCCGCGTATGAATCATATGCTGAATTTCCAGAAGAAGATGGAGTCAAGCACTATGAGATCAAATCTAATGTCATTAATATGGCTCTGAAGTACTTTGCACTTAGGATTGAGGACCCATACCAACACATAAATGATTTCTTAGAGGTAACCTCTACTGTTAGGTATGATAATTTGTCCAAGAATGACTAACGAGTGTGATTATTTCCTTGGTCATTGAGGGAAATAGCTAAAAGATGGTATATCAAATTGGCTAAAGAAATTTAAAATGATTGGGAAACCCTTAAAAGAGAATTCATAGAAAAACATTATCCCATAGGAAAGACCTCAGAAGCATAAGATGCGATCCAAAGTGTTAGAGAATTTCCTGGTTAGCAATTTCATGATGCTTGGGAGAGATATAATGAAATATTGTATAAGTGTCCCCACCATAGGTTCGCTGAACAGGATGTAGCTAAGAATTTTTACATGGGACTTGGAGATAAACATAAGAATTTGACAGATGCGGCAACACAAGGGCAATTTATCCTGAAACCAACAAAATAACTCTTAGACTTGCTTGACAGTATTAGTGAGAATACAATTTTATATGAATTTGAGTTGAGTCTAGAGGTACAGTAGATAAAATATTTAGTAAAGCTTATGTTGTAAATCATGATGATTGATCGGTGGTCAAACCTCGATTAGTTTGACCTACTAGCAAGGGATAATAAATAATGATAATAATAATGATGTGTGCAAATAAACCCTTATAGATGACCTTGTTTTCCCTATCGCAACTGCACGAATCAATTATAGTATAGTACCAATGAGATAAGGTATATCGAATCCACAGACACTAATGATTCTTCATCTCTTTTATAATTACTTCTAACTACATTATTAAGGATAGTTTCTTTGATTTTTTTTTCTATAACTAATAAACATAAAATAAATATGAGAGATAATTGGTTTTGGTTCTGAACAATTTAGATAAAGATCTAGGGTATTTCTAACTCTACCACTAACTATTTCATATATTCTCTAAATCATTTAATTGTAAAAGACGGTCCATCATATGTGAATCAGATATAGGAGTGTAAACATTGGCAAACCCTAATCCCAAAAAAGGAACAATTCATCCATCATTGGCACAGGCCATCTCTAATCAAGCATAACAAGTACATGCATCTATTCCAAACTATTCCTATTAACAAAAATTAAAAGCACATCACTAGTTATCTCTTTCAAGCATGGTTTGTCTAAATCAAGATTACATGTTAATAACCACTATTGTGTAAAAAATTATGAGTTAAACATCCGAGTTCTAGCCCATATTGAATAACCATGATTATGTAAGATAACACATTCATTCAAGCTAAGACAAGACATAGAATAAACGTAGAATCTTATATAAAATCAAACGTAAACACTCATCTACACAATCATCATATACGTGTTCTTCAGTTTCCCCTTATACAATAAAAATAAGAAAGAGTCTACATTACTTAGCTGGTGATAGGTGCTCAATATTGCTCATTTTTTGTCCCTATCTTGTGTTTGTTACGTCTTTACATTCCGTTACTTGGTATTTTTCTCCCGTTTGTGTGTGTAACCACATTTCAGGAGCTTAATGAAGAAACAGAGCTAATCTCGGTGAATTAACTGAGTTCGTCTTTGTTTCTATCTCGAGAAAGGAATCAAGAGGTGTGTCAGGGCAAAGAAAAGCTACGAGGGGGCTGGAACTCAGATGCTTAATCTGTGATTTTCTACACAATGGTGGTCATAAAACTCAAAACCCTACGTTGACACAGGCCATGCCCTAACAAACTGATATAAACATGTTATAGTTTATTTCCATGCTTTAATTTACTTTTCTGCATTTACTTTCTGTTTGTAGTTGGCATGCACTAATCAGTTTAGTCTTGAGATGGGTTGTCACGATCCGGTTAAGAGTAATCCTTTTTGGGGTCAAACTACTGGCACGGTGTGACCTGATTCATAGTCAATGGATCGCCCTCATACAATTGAGATATAATTTGGACTATATTATGCGGTTAGTGGTGGAGTGAGGAAACCCTAGTTTTCTCTCTCTCTGAACCACAACCATTATTCATTATTGTTTTCTACTTTATTTTCATTAATATTAGATAATTAACAAAATAAAACTCTTTTCGGAAAACTATAATTATGTATTTTTTAAACTATTAAAGTGAACAATCCTCATCTCTGTAGGATCCATATTTCCCTACTCAAGGAAAAATATATACAATTGATCTTTGCACTTGCAGAAGAGCAAAACCTAAAGTGTTGTTAAGGTGGCATTTTTAACCACATAATTTGCACACACCTGACGCCCAAGTTATTTTTGGCGCCGTTGTCGAATACTTGGCATTGTTCAATAGCTTTAGTAGTTTATTTGCATTACGTTATTGTAGATTAAAGCTAAAGTTGAATTTTTGTGTGATTTTCAGGTACAATTGATGAGCGTGAAAGGAAAAGACAAAGTTGCTGAAGTTGCGTCTGCACCTTTTGTGAGTTTCAATTTTTCTTGGTTTCTGCATTTAATTTTTACCTTTGCTTTTTGTTCATAGTTTAGAAGTAGTTGAGTTAATTTACTTTATTTCATAAAAAAATTCGGAAAAAAAAAATTTTAGTGTATGTTCGTTAGATCAACGCATTCAAATTCAAATTCTACATTAGTTTTATACGACCCGGTGATCAAAAGAACTCTAAGGAGTATACGAAAATCTATTGAAGAACGTCATCAAACAAAAGAAGTCAAGATGGGAAATGAAAGAGTCAATCTGCGGAGAGAACCAAATACCTCATTGAAGGGATTCTACGCACCAGACGCGTATGAATCGTATACTGAATTTCCAGAAGAGGAAGGTTCAAAACATGTCAAGATCAAGACGAGTGTGATCAACATACTCCTAAAGTTCTCTGGTCTCAGGATAGAAGAGTCGTCCCAGCTTGTCAATGAATTATTAGAGGTAGCATCAACCGTTAGGTATGATGGTTTAACTAAAAATAATTTAAGAGGGCATCTGTTCCCATGGTCTTTAAAAGACAAAACAAAAAGATGGTATATTAAATTGACTCAAGCAACTAAACTTGACTGGGAAACACTTAAGCAAGAATTCTTAGAAAAACATTTTCCCATAGGAAAGACATAAGAAGCACAAGATGCAATTAAACGATTCAGACAATTTCCAAGAGAGCAATTTCATGATGCTTGGGAGAGGATCAATGAGATTCTGTATAAATGTCTCCACTATAGGTTTTCTGATCAAGATGTTGCTTGAAATTCTTACATGGGTCTCGGTGAAAAGAATAAAAATCTGATAGATACGTCTACACGGGGTCAGTTTACCTTGAAACTCGCAAGAGAGCTTTTAGAGATGTTTGATAATATCAGTGAAAATGCCCTTTAGTATGAATTTAATCTGAGGTCTGAAGGTGAACTATATAGGCAATCTGAAAAAGCATTTGAGGTTAATCATGATATGAAAAAGTATGGGAAGATGAAAGAATCTGATATATTGGATACGTTTCGACAAGTCAAGAATAATCTGCCGCTCTTAGACGTGATTGTCCAAATCCCACCTTATGCTAAATTTTTTAAGGATCTCTGTACGCAGAAGAGGAAAAGCAGAGCGAAGAATCTGAAGAAAATACTCTTGACTAAGCAAGTGAGTTCACTGTTGTTAAGCAATACTCCACCAAAGAGGAAAGATCCTGGTGCTCCCACTATTTCTTGCGTTATTAGTGACCAAGAAATCGGTAGAGCCCTTCTTGATCTAGGTTCAAGTATTAACTTGCTTCCTTATTCAGTCTATAAACAACTATGGTTGGGAGAGCTCAGTCCCACAGAGGTTGTACTACAGTTTGCCGATCGATCTATCAAATAGGCAAAAGGAATTTTAGAAGACGTCATAGTTCAAGTGGGCAAGTTTTACTTTCTAATTGATTTTGTAATCCTGGAGACGGAACCTGTTCCGGACTCGGAAAAACACATCCCAGTGATCTTAGGCAAACCATTTTTTTCCACAACAAATGCGTGCATTAATTGTCAAACCGGAGCCATGGATCTGACCTTTGGGAACATGAAAGTCAGGATGAATGTGTTTGAGGGAAGCCATCAATTACCTGAGTCTATGGATTGTTTCCAGATAGATGAGTGTGACGAGCTAGATAACATTATACATGATTTTGCGACTCAAATTCTGGAGAAAGACGAGCTTGAATAATTTCTAGCAAGTGAAGTGCCGAATGAAGAAATTGAAGATTGGGATGCGTATATGGAATGGCAGAATAAGGAGTTGTATAGAATTGAGACTGCGTTATACATGCAACCTTGGAAGCAAGAGCTAGTGGAACCACTTCCGATATTCTCAAGTACTCTCCCAGTTCCATCACTTACGACTCCGCCTGTTTTAGAACTTAAGGAGTTGCCTGAGAAGTTGAAGTATGTTTTCTTGGGACCCAACGAAACTCTTCCTATAATTATTTCATCAAAGTTGATAGCAGAACAGGAATCGAGTTTGATTGAGGTCTTGACCAAGAATAAAGAAGCAATTGGGTGGAGTGTTGCTGATTTGAAAGGGATTAATCCATCAATTTACATGCATCGGATTTATTTAGAAGATGAGGCAAAACCGTCAAGGGAGATACAGCAAAGATTGAATCCAAACATGATGGAGGTGGTAAGAAAAGAAGTAATGAAATTGCTGGATGCGGGAATCATCTACCCGATCTCTGATAGTAAGTGGGTAAGCCTAAGTCAAGTGGTCCTGAAGAAGTCGGGAATCACAGTGGTGCCCAATGAAAAGGGTGAGCTAATTCCTCAACACACGACTACAGGGTGGCGTGTGTGTATCGACTACAGAAAGCTCAACCCTAACACCAGGTAAGATCATTTTCCATTACCATTCATCGATTTAATCCTAGAAAGATTAGCCGAACAAAGCTACTACTGCTTTTCGGATGGATATTCTGGCTATAATCAAGTGGCAATTGATCATGCAGATCAGGAGAAAACCACTTTTAGTTGTCCATATGGCAAATTCACGTACAGAAAAATGCCTTTTGGTTTATGTAATGCGTCAGCGACATTCCAGAGGTGTATGATGTCTATCTTCTCTGATATGGTAGAAACGTTTCTACAAGTGTTCATGGATGACTTCTCAGTCTTTGGGGCAACCTTTGAAGACTATTTGAGGCATTTAACACTAGTAATTGAAAGATGTAAGGAGACCAATTTAATTCTTAGTTAGGAGAAGAGCCATTTTATGGTTCAAGAGGGAATAGTACTTGGCCACATTATATCAAAGCAAGGGATTGAGGTCAATAAAGAAAAGATCGAGTTGATTTCAAAATGATCTCCTCCCACATCTGTGATGCAAATACGCTCTTTTCTGGGCCATGTCTGGTTTTACAGGAGGTTTATCAAAGATTTTAACAAAATTGCCCGACCATTATGCAATTTATTAGTTAAAGATGTAGTCTTTGTCTTTAACGAAAAATGTCTTCATGCCATTGAGGAATTACGTGCTAAACTCTTATCTGCCCCAATTATCTGTCCACCGGACTGGTCTCTACCATTCGAGCTGATGTGTGACGCTTCAAATTATGTAATTGGGGTTGGCTAGGGCAGAGAAAAGATAAGTTGCCATATGTGATTTATTATGCCAGCAGAACTCTGAACGAAGCTCAGATGAACTACACAATTACCGAGAAAAAGTTGCTACCAGTGGTGTTCGCCTTAGACAAATTTGGGTCATATTTGTTGGGAACCAAGGTGGTCGTGTACTCAGATCATGCCGTACTAAGGCATTTGCTAACCAAGAAAGACTCCAAGCCCCGACTGATTCTGTTGCTACAAGAATTTGATTTGGAGATCAAAGATTAGAAGGGTACGGAGAATGTTGTAGTTGATCATTTGTCAAGAATTGTCATTGAGTCCACAAAGGACGATACTCCTCTTAAGGATAAGTTCTCGGATGAACATCTGTTTAGTGTTGCTATTATGGAACAAATACCATGGTATGCAGATATTGTCAACTATAAAGCCATGGGTAGAATTCCGAATGGATGGTCTAAGCATGAGAAGGATCATTTCTTCAGCCAAGTAAAATTTTATATCTGGGACAATCCACGACTATACAAATATTGCCCGGATCAGATAATTCCTAAATGTGTTCCAGAAAGTGAAGTTCAAGGCATACTGACATTCTGTCATACGCTAAAGTGTGGAGGGCATTTTGGTGTTGAAAAGACAGCTCACAAAGTCCTACAGAGCGGTTTTTATTGGCCTACCATATTCAAGGATGTGTTCGAGTTTTGAAAATCTTGTTTAAGATGTTAGAAGTTGGGATCCATAACTTGACGAGACATGATGCCACTGAATCCTATTTTGGTGGTTGAGTTATTTGACGTCTGGGGCATTGACTTCATGGGACCGTTTCCAAAATTTAGCGATAAATAATACATATTAGTGGGAGTTTGTTAAATCCAATATCTTTTCTAGTTTTGGTATGCCACGAGTGTTGATCAGTGACAGCGGCAGCCAATTCGACTACCAGTTTCTTCTGGCCTTATGCAAGAAGTATGGTGTCACTCATAGAATTAGAACGCCATACCACCCACTGATGAGTGGTCAAGTGGAGGTTTCGAACAGGGAGATCAAGAACATTATTGAAAAGACGGTGGATCCTGATTTGAAGAATTGGCCGAGAAGGTTAAATGATGCACTATGGGTATACGAGACCTCTTATAAGATACAGCTTGATCTATGGTAAGGCGTGTCATCTCCCTATTAAACTCGAGCATAGAGCGTATTGGGCAATTAGAAGAATGAATTTCGATATCAAAAGATCGGCTGCTCAGAGGAAACTCTAACTCGCAGAGCTTGAGGAGTTGAGGAACAACGCATATGAAAATTCTCGAATATATAAAGCCCGAACCAAAGTATTCCATGACGGACATATCAGATAGAAAAGCTTTGAGGTCAGCCAGAAAGTGTGGTTGTTCAATTCAAGACTCAAATTGTTTTCCGGTAAGCTTCAATCAAGATGGGACGGGTCGTACAAAATTACTAAGGTTTACACCCATGGAGCGGAGGAACTTGACGACCCTAATAACAGAAAATGATTTGTTGTAAATTGTTAGCGTTTGAAGCATTATATAGAAGTTGAGCCAACAGAGAATGTTGTTGAGACAGTTGATTTAACAGAATCGGCATCGGAGCTGGATGATTTTGATCCTGAGTATGGACAGGTGGAAAAGTGGAGCCAACGACGTTAAATATTGATACTAAGTGATAAAGAGTAGCTTTTGATCTTAGTTTATAGTTGTAAAGTAGTAGTTTAATTCGGTTTTTTTAAAATTTTAAGATAGAGTCTGAAATAGTCGTCATCATTTGGAAAGGTATTTTCGTCCACGAAGTGCCAAATTTTGACGAATCAAAGTCAATCAAATCAATAGGTGTGTATAGTGGAGGTTCGAGTGTTCGGGGATCGAGAACTAGTCAAAAAAATGGCCGAAGCCAAAAATTCAGCCTTGGGACCTACGCCCAAGCTTAGGGTAACCTATGCCCAAGTGTAGGTCACGGGACTGTATAAATACAATCTCGCGGCTTTTCATTACAAAATTTCAGTTTTCTCCCTTTCCTCTCCACCAAATCGACTCATGTTCGTTCCTAAAGCCGAATATCGATATTTCTTATCATTCCCAAGCGGCGGATCATTAGATTAGTGAGCAGTGTGTACGGATTCACGTGATAAACTCGGAAAGTATCCGGAATCAAATTTTGGGGAATTTGTCATTTATCGCGATTCGGTAAATTTTGATCCATTCTTTTGGTTTTGATTACTTAATATAGTTATTCTAAACTAGTATTGATGAACGAGACAGATCAAAATCGTGTTTTAATCCGTTCTCAAAAAGTTGGGTTTCCGGCTTCAGATACGGGTTAAACATCAAATTTTTGAGATGATGTCTTGTTTAATCGTTGTATTAGAATACTTTAGATAAATTTTTAAGTTTGATTCGATATCCAGACAGTTTTTCGCTCATTTTTGTAACAATCCGAATTCTGTAGGAATGGCTCGTGTAAAAGGAGCGAGGAAGGCTGCTGAAGGAACATCTATATCGGGGACGGCAGTACAGAGAGATAGATCATGGTCACCACCCCTAGAGAGTATGCGGCCTATATACTGTAGTACTCGGGTGCTGAGACCGTTGTATATTAAGCCGGATTCGTCAGATGAGGAGGCTGAGAGGCCGAATGCACCGACAGAGGGCATTGAGTTAAGTTTAAGATATGGTCGAATGATAGTTCCACCTGCTACACTGAGGGCACCATCATGACCCTAGGCACAGTATCCATTCCCTAAGCCATCACCACTACCACATGAGTTAGAGACATCCGATGAGCAGACTACCGAGAGTGGTGATAGTGAGGATGGGTAGTCAGAGCAGGAGGATGAGCTGGAGGATGTCAAGCATGGAAAGATGCCATATCCTGAGCCGGCAGTTGATGGTGATGAGGGTGACCTCATTTCTTATAGATGGAAGCATTCCATGGTCTCCAAGGAGACGTTGATGACCCAGGCTTTGAAGAAGGGGTTCCGACAGGAACGCACTTTTGATATTTTACCACTTGAGCGGATAGAGCCAATTCCACATTGGACCATAGGCGTACTGAGGGAGCACAGATTATTGTCGATCTTAGCCCCAGCTGCACCATACATTTGCACTGACATGATTAGCGAGTTATGGCTTCATATGAGGCATTACAGCAGAGGGACTCCGCTAGTGACAGTGGTGCAAGGGTGGGAGTTTGAGATTAATCCTGAGACTATTGCTGTTACGTGGGGTATTCCACACGGTGCCCTACAGAGCTAGAGGAGCGATTCCCACCTATGCCAGACCCACTTCCGCCACTTTATGATATGGTGAGACTGCATACTGAGGGGCAGTGGGAAGATAATAGGTGTAATGAGACCAAGAAGTCCAACTATCATCCGATGCTTTGTCTCTAGGATGTGATAGTTCGGTCCAATATGCTACCACAAAGCCATCAGACCATGTGTTACCCGCTATTTCCTGTGTTGCACTATGTATTCGAGTTTGGTTACTAGTATTCTATTCCACATACCATTTGGTAGACTTTGTTTCAGTATTATATTCATTAGCGCCGGGAGAACAAGGTCGGGACTGCCAAGCTTCAGATGGTTCTTTCCTACCTTGTGATGAAGTTGATATTTGATCAGGGATTATAGATGGATGCTGAGGATAAGTTTGCACCGCTAGTTGTGTATGCAAAGGGAACGTGGAATAAGAGGTGGATCAAGAAGGGTCCAACGACATATGTTCGTCGACACAGATTCAGAGGAGTTTTACTTCCAGGTGCACAAGAGGATGATGCAGAGCAGGCTAGGCCAGATGAGATACCTGAGGTGGAGGTGCCACAGGCTGAGAAGGCTGCTCTAGGAGGTGATGTGCCACAAGCCCCGGATGGGGGTGCTGTTACGATGACTCAGGCTCAGTACGACCAGTTGATTGGACATATTGAGGGGTTGGAGCGCTCATTTATAGAGGAGAGGCAGTCTCGACAGTGTGAGCGCCTTGATATGATAGATCGGTGGGATATAATGATGCGATATATGGGAGTGACAGTTCCACCACCATAGCCACGTTCGGATGATGCTATGTAGTTGTAGTTTAGTTTAATTTATTTTATTTAGATTTTAGATTTTCTTGTTTTCCCTGTCCACAGTAGAGATCAATCGTAGATCGAAAAGTCAATGTTCGATCTTTTGTGACCGCTTTAACGATCATCTCTAACTGTTTGTGATATTTTAGCTTTTGTATAAAATGATATTTTTTCACCGTTTTTACTGATATACGTGCCTTACTATGTTTATTACATTGAGTATGTGTGATTTTATTTTCGCACTATGAGAACATGTATGCGTTTAAGTTTGGGGGTGCATTGGTTATTGGCAAGAGTGTCAGAAAAATAAAAAAAATTAAAAAAAATTCAATAATAAAAAGAGAGAGAATCCTTGATTCCATGAAAACATGTGTCAATTTTTGGATGTTTATGATGAAATTTATTTTCCATTTCTTTGATTATGTATGTGTGCTTTGTTGATGATATATCCAGGGGATCCAATTCAAGTTTGGGGGAAAGGATTTGTACTTTGCTTTGGAATCCAAAATTGAGCTTTCAGGGTAACTGTATCTGTTCTCCTACTTTATTTTTTACCATGAGGACATGGTCTAATTTAAGTTTTGGAGCAAAGGTATAGTGTTACAAGGAATAATGATTTTCAAGAAAAAAAAAGTTTTTTTGGAACAATTCTTTGTATGCACGCATAAATGTATGGCATTTATAGTTTGATTAAGTTTGTATATATGATGCATGAGTAGTATGTGATGTGATGTTCCCGCTCATGAGAATAATAATTAGATTAAGTTAGTGAAGTGATGTGATTTTACATGGGTGAGTGATCAGTGAAATTGAAATTAAGAAGGACGACTTTGACATATAAACACAAGCACACATTCACCATGAGAAATAGGTTGATTTTTTATTTTGTATTTGAAAAATAATTTTACCGCAATAAAAGGGGAGAAGGGCAGTTGTTTTGGTTAAAATGGAGAAAATTGAAAAACAAATTGAGAAAATAAAATGCAAAAGGAAGTTCTTTGATCTGAGTAACCAGACCTTGGTATCACCAATATCACTGTTCGCGTTTAAAGGGGAGAAAACTGATGAGCATAAATCACATGGAAGAAGCTCGGGCCCAGTTGGTTGGGACTAAAAATCCTCGCTGGAAAGTCCGGAAACTTAGAGAGACAAAAAGAGATCAAAAGTGGAAAGATGGAAAGAGTATGTTTTAATGAAAAATGGCAAAATTTGATCAATGAAGTAGGAGAAAAGAAACTGAAATATATTAGTTGAATGTTCACAAAATCACGGAAGGTTATCTGGATTTTAAGTAGAAAGTAGCAAAATCATTCACTTAAGTGGGGGCCATTCATAACAAGAAGCTTGATATAATTATTGTTTGGTAGTGAGTGGGAATATTTGCATTCATATTATTTTTTATGTTGTATCATAGCTTATTTAACTTGTGTGTGAACTCATGAATGCGTAATTACAAAAGAATTGAGATGTTTGTGGGTACCATCACTGGAAACCTTCACGAGACTTCACTAGTCCACTAGGGGTAACCTAGGGGTTTAAAAGGCTTGTTACATGTGCTAAGTGTAATCGTTGACCCTCACGAAAGCAAGGGATTAGGTTAGATAGAATAAGACTCATCACAGTCAGTTTTCTCTGAGTTTATTGCTCAGAGACTAGAAATATGTAAGTTTGGGGGTGTGATAAGTGCTCAATATTGGTCATTTTTCGCCCCTATATTATGTTTGTTATGTCTTTACATTCCGTTACTTGGTATTTTTATCCCGTTTGTTGTAAGCACGTTTCAGGAGCTTAATGAAGAAACAAAGCTAATCTCGGTGAATTAACTGAGTTCGTGTTCATTTCTATCTTGAGAAAGAAATCAAGAGGTGTGCCAAGGTGAAGAAGAGCTACCAGAGGGAAAAATGGTCATTTTCCGACATCATTATCTCACTGAAGGGCAAAAATTTCATTTTCAGACATTATTATTTCACCAAAAAGCATCGGGAGTCAAAGACGACCAATCTAGCTAAAATATGAAAAGACGGGTTTTGACAATAAAAGATGGATAATACTATACGTCGTCAGAGAGAGAAAGAGGCAGATTGGACCCGAGCTACGCTTTGGTTTGGACCCTACGCCCTATACCTACCCCAAGCATAGGTCAGGAGCGTAGGTCCCACCTTGAGGCCACATGATCCCTTTACGTGTTGAAGTTGTTCCGGAGTTGTTTCAGAATTTTCCAGTTTTGTCCCTATTTTGATATTTTAAGTGATCGGTGATTCCAGACCCCGACATACAGGCTTATACACATATTTACATGAGATTTTATAGAGATTTTTCATGTATTATGAAATTACAGAAAAGGGCAACCATTAGGGCTTCCCTCACTTGTCCATAAATATAGAGTGGGTTAGGTTTGGGGTTTAGTTCTAGTTTTGTATTGTTTTTGGAGGCTGGTTCTAGTTTTTATTTTCACGCACGTTCATTGAAGACTTACTTCCATTGAAGAGAACCACCATTAAACACCTAGAGATCCAGAGAAGAAGGCCACGGAGAGTGTTTCTACACTGAAAATGCAGATTCTTTTTGCCATGATCAACTAATTCGATATCTAGGGTTTTCTCGTAAAACCCTAGCCAAGTAATGTAGTTCTGATTTTATATTCAATTGTAGATAGGGGAAACTGTGACTATACTGTGATGATTGTGGTAGATGAGAGACCATTTTTATTCGTGATACAAGTTTATATATTTGAATTGATTCTTGTCTTAAACTTTTCGAATATATTTATCTTACACAATAACAATTATGCACTATGGGTTGGAACTCGGATGCTTAATCTATGATTTTTTACATAATGGTGGTCATAAAACTCGAAACCTTAGGTTGACACAGGCCCTGCCCTGACAAACTGATATAGACATGCTTTAGTTTATTTTCAGGCTTTAATTTACTGCTTTAATTTACTTTTCTGCATTTACTTTCTGTTAAGTAGTTGGCCTGCACTAATCAATTTAGTCTTGAGATGGGTTGTCGCGATCTGGTTGAGAGTAATCCTTTTTGGGGTCAAATTGCTGGCGCGGTCCGACCTGATTCATAGTCAATGGATCGCCCTCATACAATTGAAATAGAATTTGGACTATATTATGCGGTTAGTGGTGGAGTGAGGAAACCCTAGTTTTCTCTGTCTCTGAATCACAACCATTATTCATTAATGTTTTATGTTATATTTTCATTAATATTAGATAATTCACAAAATCAAACTCTTTTCGGAAAACTATAATTCAGTATTTTTTAAACTATTAAAGTGAACAATCCTCGTCTCTGTGGGATCGATATTCGCCTACTCAAGGAAAAATATATACAATTGATATGTGCGCTTGCCAAAGGGTAAAACCTAAAGTGTCATTCAGGTGTCGTTTTTAATCACATATTTTGCACACACCTAACGCCCAACAACTAGGGTTTTGTTAAAAATCCTAGATACCGGTTTAGTTGTTCATGGTGGTGGTTGTCTACATTGTTAATATAAACGCTCCCTCCATGGTTGATATTCTGCTCCAAACTCCAATATAACACCAAGACAAAGCTCCAACAACCCTTCTTTGTTGTAGGGGAGACCCCTATCTTTTATAGAAAAAGTGGCATCTTTATTTGGTAATCTGATTGCTTCACGGTTATGTCAGGAATGTATCTTGTGATATATATTGAAGAATGGTATATAATCTCCTCATATATAGTTAATATGAGGTTTCTTAGAGATCATTCCATGTTGCTTTGGGTCAAAACGGGTCCCACATCTGTATATACAGATTGCTGACATTATTGGCCGCATCAAGGTTTACCGAATACTCGGTGAAGTTTCTACCGAGTACTCGGTAGCTTCCAGGTTTCGTGAAAATCAGCACAAGTGCACAAAACTCTCGCGCACTTTTTCCTTCCTCCGGGCAAGGTTACGGACTTTCGCACTCTACCGATTACTCGGTGAAAGATCTACCGAGTACTCGGTAGTTCTTCACATTGAATTTTGTACTTCATCCTCTTCGCTCTGTTTCTCTTCTCAACTTCATTCTTCTTCAATCATTTTGTATCCTTGACTTGTTTTTGGTTTTTTATAGGTATTTTATTCATTATTTCAACTCTCGAACAATCTTGAGTCACAGATCCAGTTAATTCACCGAATTAAACTCGTTTTACATAGTATCGCCTGAAATATCTTAAAACATAAAAATCGTATAAAGCACAAATATAATGACAATCATAGACACAACAATGTATAATTAGGAGCCTTAAATATATGATATTTGGCTCCGCTCAAGCCCCCAAACTTCAACATTGCTAGTCCCTTAGCAATGACTTCAAAAATCAAAATTCATGATAATTATGTTTTTAGTACAATAATTTAAAATCTATCAATCTAACAAACTAATTGACTATCTAACTTACCTATTCTTTCATGAAGGTGTACAATTACACTTAGCACGTGTAACAAGCTTTTGAAACCCCTCGGCATTACCGAGTGAACGAGTGAAGTCTCGTGAGGGTTAAATATACTACTCACAAATTTTTTTATTCTTCATTCTTGAATGCTCATGAAATCAAATAATCAATAACTCATGCAATGCTATAATTTTGTCAGAGTAAAATGCATACATGTTATCCCCACTCACTTATAAGTAACAATTTTCATGAATTAAACTTAAAAGAATGGTCCCCACAGTAGTGAAATAAACTTGTTAATTTCTACAACCGATCCACATAGTCTTCCGTATTTTTGTGAACATTCCCTATGGTAGACTAATTTTCCTTCTTCTACTTCATTGATCAATGTTTTCCATGACACAACTTTAATATACTTTTTTCCTTTTTAACCCTTTTTATCTTTCTAAGTCTCCGGACTTTCCAGCGAGGATTTTTAGTCCCGACCAACTAGGCCCGAGCTTCTTTCATGGGATTTATGCTCATTAGTTTTCTCCCCTTTAAACGCAAACAGTGATATTGGTGATAGCAAAGCCCGGTTACTCAGATTGAAAGACTATTTTTTGCATTTTTAATATTTTTCTCCATATAATTCATTTTTCATCTTCACTACTCCCCTTCTTCCCTTATCATTGAAACAAATCTATTTTTTCAACTACATAGTCAAAGGTTAATAATTGTCCCATAGAGAATATGTGCATGTGTTTATAAGTCAAAATTGTCCTTCTCGGTTTCAATTTCACTCATCTATTCACTTATGTAGACCACATCTTAAAAATTCAATTTAATCAAACTATTACATACTCATGAGTGAGGTGGTTACATACACAGTAACTTTGTAGTCATAACATGTACACCAATCAACTCATATTTAAACTCAATCACATATTTCGAATGAAGAACTTAATAAGATTTTCAATTTTTTCAATATTTTTATTTTTCTAAATCCCTTAAAATTTTGACAAATAACTAATTTCTCCCCCCAAACTTAAATCGGACCATGTCCTTATGGTCTAAAAACAAATAAATAAAGGAAACAAAATTTACTCCCCTTGAAGTGTAATTTTGTTCTTTGCATTGTAGTGCTCGTATATCCCCCAAACTTGTTTTGAATGATCTATTAAAACATAAAATACTATACAATATCCAAGATCATATCAAGTAGAGAGATAATAATTAATAAATCGGAATATAAGATATAAAGCAATTTTTCAAGGGATAGAATTTTATTTAATAAAAGCACACATGATATGGCCTTAAGGGCCTACAATCCTGTTAATCCCAAAATTGCAGAAAAAAAGAAAACAAAAGATAAAACCAATCCTAAAAGTTTTCGTTTAGAATTCTCTAGTAGTTTTTTTTTCTTCATTTTAATGACTTGTTTTTCCACCAAATCCATTTAGGATTTTGTATTTATGGAAACTTTTCTATAGTTTTCATTACTCAAAGTAAAAATTACTAATAATATATAAAACTACTAATTTACTATAGTCAAAGTCCTAGTGTAAAAATAAAATATAAAATAATTAAATATATATATTTTTATATAAAAAAAGTTATAAATTATTTTCCATTATCCACTGATTACTCGGTGGGAAAACTACTGAGTACTCGGTAGTTCCTATACCAATATTTTTTTCTTTTCTTTTTTCAAAATTCTCTTTTTATTTTCTTAATTAGGATTTAAAAATTATACATAGAATATGTATAAGAGTTAGTCGACATAAATATTTATATGTTTTAAATATTTTTATTTTTATTTTTAAAGAAAAATAGAATAATTATTTATTAGTAAAAGTATACATAAGTAAATATATCTAAAATTAGTAAAATATAAATATATATTTGTATACGTTAAAATATTTTTAGAAAAATAGTTTTGGAAAACCGTACACCCCCCCAAACTTATACTATATCATATCCGTGTATGAGTTAACGTAGGGGTATAATTTATCCTAATAAACGAATCTTTAATTTAGAATTTAAAAGTTGAAAAATCTATCTAAACTTCTACAACCTCAAAAATTATTAAACTAATCCTAAAAACATTCCTCAAAATAAAATAAATCATAAAACATCCAAAAAGATCATAAATTTTAATTACACAATTTCGGACTACCGGCGCCAATCTTTACCGTCTTTGGTAAGACTGCATCTAATTGTACTATCCAACACCTTTCCTCTCTGCTACACATCCACCAAATTTTGGTCTAAGCTTGGGAAGTAAGTTGTTCATTGGTGTCCATTGCGAATATTTAATAATGAGCATGACATCAAACAAATAATAATCATCATATAACATACCTCCCTTATCATACTATATATTCTTCTCATATCTATTATTGTGTCCAACGAATTTTTCATCAATGAATGAGGTAATGTGTCCTCCATTATCTTGTCAATCCCCTCAATTACATAGTATTCTTTCCTTCCTTATTTATCATGGAGTTGCTCCTCGAGGTATTGGGGAAATTGTTCTCTCAACTCATATGCAATCTCAATTGGCTTTTTAATTTCTTCGGATTCTGAAATTAATAAATCTATTTGTCCAGAACTGGCTGGTATATTCGAAGTGATTGGTAGCAACTCTATTGGTTTTTGCTATAACTCTTCGTGTAGTGCTTTTTCTATAGCTGCAATGTCATGAAGGTTAAATTGTATTTGTTTCTCTCAATCGATATTTGTGAAGTCTTTTTTTTCTTCAGTCAATTCATCCTTCCCCATATCTTCTTGTTTCGCCTCTTCTCGTGAGGTTTCATTATTTGCCTCGAATCGTTCCTCTATTTTATTATAATCATCTTCCTTGTCCTTATAAGTTATATAGAATGGACTAGTTTCAACTTCATCGTTAAGGGATCCTAGCTCAACTATACTTTGATCTATTGTATCAACTACCACTTGACGTGGTCATTCCTCTTCTCTACTATTTAAAGCACTATTTAGTCACCCTACTGGGATTCTAACTTAAAAAGATATTGTGTATGAGAATAGAGTACTTGTGATTCAGCTTCTAACGTGCTAAGGGCAGTTAAAACTCTATCTTCAAATTTGTTTAACTAGGGAGGCAAATTTTGAATTAGGTCCGGAACAAAATCTTCATACTAAGGTTGATTTAAATCATACGAATAACATTCTTGATTATCTAATTGTAAGTACGAATTATCAACCTTCTATGTAATTTCCTCACACTCATGAGTGGTGGTTTCAATATTTCCTAGGGCCACTAAAACCTTATCTTCAAAACTTAATGACTCTTGGGGAAAATATTGATTTGAATCAGATTGGAATCTATTAGATGGTTGAGGGTAATCTTCTTGATTATATGATGAAAAACCTAATCCTTGATTATATAATTGAGAACTCGATGGTTGATCGAAATATCGTGGATCTTGTTTTAAGCTTTGATATTGGCTTCCCGTGTATGGCTGGTGATATTAAAAACTGGGATTGTCTAACCAAATCGAATTATATGTATTATAATATGAAATATTGGTCGAATTGGTGTAGGCGTTATACATTTTTTTATATATAAATACTAAAAAACTATAAATAAAAAGAAAAAGAAATAAAACAAAACAAAAGATGAATTAAATAATAAAATTAAAGATAAAACTTGTGTAATAATTTAAAGTATAATAAAACTCACAAATGGTCCAGCCAAGCAATCATCACCACTTTTCTGGATCCCTCTACTAATCTAACTGTACCTGTCAAGAATCACAAAGTCTCATCTTTTTAAAGAAGAAAATAAAAATAAAGCAAATAAAATAATCTAGCTATTATAATTATGCGAAAGTATAGAAAATCGTTTAGTCCCCGGAAGCGGCGCCAAAAATTTGATCGGTGGCCAAACCTCCATTAGTTTGACCTACTAGGAAGGGATAATAAATAATGATAATAATAATGATGTGTGAAAATAAACCTTTATAGATGACCTAGTTTTTCATATCGCAAATGCACGAATTAATTATAGTATAGTACCAATGAGATAGCGTATATCGAATCTACAGAGAATAGTGATTCTTCAACTCTTATAATTACTTCTAACCAAATTATAAAGGATAGTTTGCTTGTTTGTTTTCTATAACTAATAAACATAAAATAAATATAAGAGATAATTGGGTTTTGTTGTGAACAATGGAGATAAAGATCTAGGGTATTTCTAACTCCACCACTAACCATTTAATATATTCTTTAAATCATTTAATTGTAAAGGGCGATCCATCATAAGTGAATCAGATATAGGGTTGCAAACATTGGCAAACCCAAATTCCAAAAAAGGAGCAATTCATCCATCATTGGAACAGGCCATCTCTAATCAAGCATAACTAGTACATGCATCTATTCTAAACTATTCCTACTAACAAAAATTAAAAGCACGTCACTAGTTATCTCTTTTCTAGCATGGTCTGTCTAAATCAAGATTACATGTTAAGAACCACTATTGTGTAGAAAATCATGAGTTAAGCATCCAAGTTCAAGCCCATATTGAATAACCATGATTGTGTAAGATAAAACATTTATTCAAGCTAAGACAAGACATAGAAAAAACGTAGAATCTTATATAAAATCAAACGTAATCAGTCATCTACACAATCATCACATACGTGTCCTTCAGTTTCCCCTTATACAATAAAAATAAGAAAGAGTCTACATTACTTTACTAGGGTTTTGTTAAAAATCCTAGATACCGGTTTAGTTGTTAATGGTGGTGGTTGTCTGCATTATTGATGTAGACGCTCCCTCCATGGTTGATATTCTGCTCTAAACTCCAATATAACACCAAGACAAAGCTCCAACAACCCTCCTTTGTTGTAGGGGAGACCCCTCTCTTTTATAGAAAAAGCGTCATCTTTATTTGGTAATCTGATTGCTTCACGGTTATGTCAGAAATGTATCTTGTGATATATATTGAAGAATGGTATATACTCTCCTAATATATAGTTAATATTGCATCTAAAATAGCCTAGAGATCATTCCATGTTGATTTGGGTCAAAACGGGTCCCATAGATGTATAGACAGATTGTTGAAATTATTGGCACATAAGGGTTTACCGAGTACTCGGTGAAGTTTCTACCCAGTACTCCGTAGCTTCCAGGTTTCGCGAAAACAAGCACAAGTGCGCAAAACTCTCGGGCACTTTTTCCTTCCTCCGCGCAAGTGCGCGGACTTTCGCACTCTACCAACTACTCGGTGAAGGATCTACCGAGTACTCGGTAGTTCTACACCTTGAATTTTGAACTTTATCCTCTTTGCTCTGTTTTCTCTTCTCAGCTTCAGTCTTCTTTAATCCTTTTGTATCCTTAACTTGTTTTTGGTCTTTTATAGGTATTTTATTCATGATTTCAGCTCTCAAACAATCTTAAGTCACAGATCCAGTTAATTCACCGAATTAAACTTGTTTTATGTAGCATCGCCTGAAATATCTTAAACACAAAAACCGTATAAAAGCACCAATATAATGATAATCATAGACACAATAATGTATAATTAGGAGTCTTAAATATATGATATTTGGCTCTGATCAATGATGTGAGAGATTTAGTGAGAAATCATTCCCTAGAAGAGAAGTGTCAGAGGTAGAAGTCAATTATTCCCACAATGAGTGTCAAGGTGGTGAATTTGTGGTTGTCAATGCCAATGTGTCGTGGAACTACTCAAATAATGCTCCTTTCACTAATTCATATACCTCAAATGCCAGAACTCACACACTTCTATCCCATAACTCTATAAATGAGGAAAACCCACAATCAAGGTCCCAACAAGGAAAATTGTCCAATCAACAATCAAGGTTCTCTTAGAGATGATAGTCATATAATCCACAGCCAAGGTTTTAAAAGAGTCAACAATCATTCGACTCCCAACCTACAATCATGGCTCGAAATCCTCAGTCAAGTTACCAACCCAAACATCCATTCAATAATAATTAGGCTTTCCAACCATTACATAATAATCATCAGGCTATCCAATCATTTAATTATCAAACTCAGCCTCAAGGAAACCAAACCCAAAGATTCAATTCAAATCAAGTTTACCCTTCATATCCTCAAAAGCATCTCCAACATCAAAATTCAATTCAAAATCCACCACCAAGACCACCTAGCTTTGAAGAAGAGGTGATAAGTGCCCTGAGGGAGTTAAAAACTAAATCTAATAATTATCAAGTGACCATCCAAATAGTGAACTCTCATTCCCAATTCATGGCTCAAATGGGAGCCCAATTGGTACAACTAGCAAATGTTGTGCATAGGATAAAGAGAATATTACCCAGTCAGCCAGTGGATAACCTAAAGCTGCAATAAGGATTGGAGCTTGAATCCTGTGTTGAGACTCATCATGAGATAGTCCAAGCGGTCATAATTTTAAGAAGTGGAAGAGAAGGGGGTAATAAGGTTGATGAGCAGCATGAGGAGAGGCTGAATAAGCAAAAAGCCAAAGAAGTTCAAAGAAAGGCAGAAGAAGAAGCTCATAAGAAAGAGGCTGAGAAAGTTCAGATAGATCAACCTCAAGTGGAGGAAGATAAAGAGCCGAAAAGGGCATCATATGAAAAAGAAACACCATTCCCTCGACGTCTTAAATAGCTATCCAAAAATGGTAAGGATAAAGAGTTAGACGTGTTTGAGATATTCCGACAAGTCAAGATTAATTTATCTCCTTAGACATTATAGACCAAAGACCACCCTATGCTAAGTTCTTCAAGGACCTCTATACGCAAAAGCGGAAAAATAGAGCGAAGACTCCAAAGAAAGTCATGTTGACTGAACAAGTGAGTTCATTGCTTATAAGTAACATACAACCTAAGAGGAAGATCCTAGTGCTCCCACTATTCCATGTGTTATTGGTGACCAGGAAATTAGTAGAGCTCTTCTTAATCTGGGTGCAAGTGTTAACTTACTACCATATTCAGTCTACCGATAGCTAGGGTTGGAAGAGCTCAGTCCTACCTCGATGCAACTCTAATTTGTAGACAGGTTAATCAAGCAAGTGAGGCGAGTTTTGGAAAATTTCATCATTCAAGTAGACAAGTTTTACTTCCCAGTGAATTTCATAATTCTTGATACAGAACATGTTCAAGACTTGAAGGAACATATCCCAGTCATATTAGGAAGACCATTCTCTGCCACAGCCAAGGTGCATATAATGGATGCAGGACAGGGGTAATGGATCTATCTTTTGGGAATATCAAGGTAAGGATGAATTTTTTTTATCCAGGTCAGCAATGCAATACACCGGTCGAGTGCTTTAATGTAGAAGAAGTTAATAAGACTTGTAAAGAACCGGTACTTCAGAGTCGGGCAGGAAATGACCTGGATGATGTGATTGAAAGGTCAAATGCAAAGTTTAACACATGGGAGGAGCCAAGAGATTCACCTGAATCTCCATTTGAGTCACCAGCGGCATTGGTGCTCGATAACTAAATTTATGAGGGGTTGTATGACGACACTAAAGGTTCAGAGAAGAGCTTACTGATGAAAACATCGGAGGTAAATTTTTTAAATTGGGAGGACCAACAGTGATCTAGTTTGAAAGTTATTGCTGCGTTGGGAGCTATGTTGTACTCGCCATCAGAGAGAGCATCAAGAGAATCGTTTGGACCTCAATTTATTCATCCACAGAAGTTGGTGCCTGAAATTACGATTCCTGATATGGTGTTGCATAGAGAGGATGGCGAATTAAAAGATAAAATGGGTTTGAAGAATGCTAGAGCTGATCATTTTCCACAAATTGTCAGATAACATATTAAGGATGACACCCCTCTTAAGGACCCCTTTCCAGATAAGAGAGTGTTGAGCTTAAACATAGTAGATAAGTTGTATTTCTGGGAAGATCCGCGATTAAGAACTGAGTGTGAGGGGATACAAAAATAGAGTGTATAAGAATGTTCAAATTTACATAGCTTGGACAAGAGTGCGTCATGCTAAGTATGTTCGTCTTAAGTTCTTTGAGCTTGGCCTGAAGGGACAGTAGTGTAATTCAAGACTGAAATTGTTTCCGGTTAAAATCTGATTAAGATGGGATAGACCTTTTAGAGTTAAGTTGATTTACCCCCACAGAAAGGTAGGTTTTAGAAATGAGAGATTAAAGAGGCGTGGTTAGCGGCTGAAGATTTATGAGGAGATTGATTCGGGACCAAAATTTATGGCATCTGTCAGTTTACTAGAGAGTGATAAATTGGTAGAAGGACCATTATCTAAGGTGTTGAAAGAGTATTTGATGGAAACACTGACCATATAGGGGTGAAGTTAGAACAGAACAGAGGAAGTACTATATATGGTGATTATTGTTCTGTATTCGATGTCATGAGTAGTACTGATTGTCCATGGGTGAGAACGCTTAGACAGTCACCTCCTACATTTTCTCATTTCATTAGGGGAAGTATGGCAGAGAGGAAAGGGGTTGGATAGGCCTTTGTAGAGACGTCGTGCCGACGACGTTAAACATTGGTCCTAGGCTGTGAAAGTTAGTTTCTAGCCTCAGTTTGTATAATAGTAGATCATTTAATTTCTGCCATTTCAATTCTTAGAGATTGTAGGCCCTTAAGGTCAAATCTTTGCATTTTTAATTTTGTTGGATTGTAGGCCCTTAAGGCCAAATCATTGTTTATTTCATAAAAAAAAAAAAAACTCATTCCTTGTACTATATTGAGTAATGATTTCCGGAAAGTGATTATGTTGTAAGAACATTTATAGTACTATTTGTGTTTGGCATGTTCTAGAAAATAACCATGTTGAGTGAATTGTCATGCTGACAGTTTTGTATATTTGCAATCGAGTTGTTAGTATGTTCGTTTCTATCTCGAGAAAGAAATCAAGAAGTGTGTCAAAGCAAAGAAGGCTACCGAAGGGCAAAATCGTCATTTCCAGACATCATCACTTCAGCGGAAGGGAAAAATGTCATTTCTAGACATTATGATTTCAAAAAAAAGCATCGGGAGTTCAAGATGACCAGTCTAGCTCAAATATGAAAAACTGCAAACGATACAATATACCTACGTCGTTAGAGGCTGAAACAGGACAAATTGGCTCTGACGTACACTGTGGTTTTGAAGCTGGGAAGATACCCTACGCCCTAGACCTACGCCTAAGCATAGGTCCCAATGCATGGTCATGTGATCACTTGTTATGCAGGATTTGTTTCGGAGTGCTTTCGGATTTTTCCAGTTTGGTCCCTACTTTAAGTTTTTAAGTGATCGCCTACCTTTGACCACTATGCATAGGCATATACACATATTTACATCAGAGTTTAGAGGATTTATCAAGGTATTGTGAAGTTACGTAAGGGGGCAAGGTTAGGGTTTTCTATGACTTGGTCTATAAATACCAAGGTTCTACAAGAGAGATGGCAACGTCTTTGAGATATCTCTGCAGTATTCTATCATTCATATTCTTCTATAGAGATATAGATATAGAGAGAGAAAATATCATTGAGTGATTAGACATATACAAGTTCTCTCTTATTTTTTTGGACGTCTTAAATCGTGCTTCTACATCGATGATTTCTATGCCCGATTGAATGGTATAGTTGCTGAAAATTTCATACACAGTTTATTGCAAAGAGGTTGTTTCGATTCATTCAAGTACGGTGTGATTCGAGGATTTTAGACCACAAGTAGAGAAAGGAAAATCATATGTGATTTGTGAGTCTCTCATAGGGTCTAGCGGAGCGAGCGGGCTTCGTGATTCAAGGGTTTCAGACCGCAGTAGAGGAAGGCATATAAAGAGTGATTGTAAGTCTAAAACTCTCATTGAGTATGTACTTGTTGATTCATAGTGCATCGATACCTGAGTGTACCCGTGGTTATTTCCTTAGAACGTTTCCTTGGTTTTTCCAAGTATAATTCTCTGTGTCATCTCTTGCTTTATTTTCTACACTTTTATTCATATTTACTTGATTGATCTGTTTTTGAGAACTGAATTGAGAATTAGGGTTTGTAACTAATTAAAATTGAATTTCTGCAAAATAATTTTAATTGATCATAAAATAAACAAAAAGCCTATTCATCCCCCCTCGAGACTATTTTCACTATCGTCTAGGTAATTTCAATTGGTATCAGAGCATGGTTGCCCCGATTTAGGTTAACTACCTAGGGTTAGATCGTGAACTTTGACGATGGAGATGCCTCATGAAGGAGGTTCCATATCTATATCTCCTTTGTTTAATGGGTCAAATTACACATACTGGAAATCAAGAATGAGAGAATTTTTAAAATCTTTAGATGAGAGAGCGTGGAATGTTGTTGAAGTAAGATATTCATCTCCTACTGTGAAAGATGACACGACCAATGAATCAACACCAAAACCGTCAAACGAGTGGACTGCTGCCGAGATGAATAACGCGAATTGAAACTCAAAGGCATTGAATGCGTTATACAATGTTGTAACTCCGAGTGAGTTCAAGAGGATTGCTACGTGCGTAATTACCAATGAAGCTTGGGACATTCTCCCAGTCACTTATGAAGGAACGTCGATGGTGAAAGAATCAAAGCTTCAAATTTTGAATTCTCAATTTAAATAGCTGAAGATGGAGGAAGATGAGGTATTCACAGACATTGAGGCTAGGTTAACTGTTATTGTAACAGGTTGTCATAACCTAGGTGAGCCTATTCATGAGAATACCATAGTAAAGAAAATCCTTAGGTCTCTTCCTGAACGTTTTCGATATAAGGTCATTGTCATCTCTAAGGTCATATGCCTTAAAAAAATTAAGGTTGAAGAATTGGCTGGAAACTTAAAGTCTTATGAGATGGAGATGTTCAAAAATCCTCCTCAAAAGGCGAGTGACATAAAAGAGAAGAGCATAGCTTTCTAAACCACTATGGAGGATCAAGTTGAACTTGATGAAGAAAGTGGGTTGAGTCTGAATGATATTGTCATGTTTGCTATGAGGTTGAACAAATTTGTTAGGGCTAAACAGAATGGCAAGGGACAAAAATTTGGGGATAAGTTGGGTGAGTATAGAAATAGAAATAAGACTCAAATTAGGAAGGACAAGTTTGATCCTAAAAAGAAGAAACCCAAATGCTTTGAATGTCAAGGATATAGTCATATAGCTGTAGAGTGTGAAAACACGCTGAAGAAATCCAATGGATTAGTTGTCAGTTAGGATGATGACTCTGACAATGGATCAACTAGTGATGTGACAGAATCAGAAGTAGGTGATGATTCTGAGAATTTCATTGTGTTTGTTGTACAGAGCAAGGAGGTTAACGAAGTTACTTCAAGTTTGGCGATGTCTGAAGAGGAAGGTTCTGAGAGTGATAAAGATTGTGATGAAACGCTTCAAGACTCTTATAATAAATTATTTAATAAGACCACACAAATTCACAAGAATCACATGAAACTGTTGACTAAAAGTCTTAACATGAACAAAGAACATCATTCCTTAAAACAAAAATTAGCCAAGTGGTCTTGTGGAATTCTTAAGCTTAATCATATGTTGAGTGTAGGAAAGTCCACATGAAATACAAAGGGACTAGGTTTTGTTGGAGTATAGTAAAATTCGAATGTTGCTGTAAAAACCACCTTTATAAAAGCCTCCCAAGTAGCATCAAGTTCCTCAAAAGGAAATTCAAATTGGAATCCTAGAGTTCAATCCTATGTCAAAAGACCTGTTGAAAACAAGCCTTTCCTTACTCCTAGATATCCTATGAATTCAACTGATGGAGTCCGAAGGTTTGTTCCTATTTGTCATCACTGTGATGTCAATGGTCACATTCGACCAAGGTGTTTGAAGTTGAGAGGGAAGACTCTACAATCGGTGAAGAAACAAAGAGTTCAATATAGAGATCGTGTTCAAGATCAAATTCAAATGCTGAATGAATAAATGAAGAATTTGTCAAGATTGGCAAAAGGAGCTTTGAAGATGAAGAAGGCTTGGGTGAGAATAAGTGAGCTACACTGTCTTGTAGTTCATACTGCACTTAGAGCACTCAAGTCTACATCTTGGTATTTGGATAGTGGATGTTTGAGGTATATACTGGATATAAGTCATTGTTTGGATTTCTCGAGGAATATCATGGTGGGATAGTCACTTTTGGTGATGGAGAGAAGTCAAAGGTTCTAGGCAAAGGAACCATTGTGGTTTTTGATCTACCTAAACTAGAAGATGTGCTTTATGTAGAGGGTCTTAAAGCAATTTTTTTGAGCATAAGTCAGATATGTGATAACAATTATAATGTCACTTTTTTTCCTAATAAGTGTTTGATCATTGACTATTCTGGGAATTGCGTAATGGAAGGTATGCGTTCAACTGATAATTGTTATTGCATTGTTCCTAATTTTGAATTGATATGCTATGAGTTAAACTTGATGAAGTTAAAATCTGGCATTAGTGGATGGGACATGTTAATTTTCGTGAATTAACAAAAATTACTAAGATTGAAATTGTTAAGGGATTCCCTAAAAGCTTGGGTATGCAAAAGGAGTTGTGTGTGGATCATGTCAGAAGGGTAGACAAGTAAGATGTCAGCTCAAAAAAACAAATGTTATTGGTACTTCTAGACCTTTAGAGTTGCTGCATATTGATTTAATGGGTCCCACTAGGACCATGAGCAAAGGAGGAAAGAAGTATATTTTTGTTATGGTGGATGATTATTCAAGATTTGCATGGGTTGGATTTCTAAGTGAAAAGTCTGAAGCTCCTGAAAGTTTTAAGAGAATTTGTTTAAAAATTCAGACTGAGAAGAATTGTTCCATTTCTAGAGTAAGGAGTGATCATGTAAGGGAGTTTGAAAATTCAGAAGTTGAAGTGTTTTCTGAAGAGAGAGGAATAAAATATGAATTTTTAGCACCTAAAACTCCTCAACAAAATGGAGTAGTTGAGAGGAAGAATAGGGTTATTCAGGAAATGACCAATGTTATGTTACAGGGTAGGAATGTTCCTAGGTATTTTTGGGTTGAGGCAGCGAACACAACATGTTACACCTCGAACATAATTTATCTTAGGCCTGGCACCTTAAAAAATCCTTATGAACTGTGGAATGGCAAGAAACCCAATGTAAAGTATTTCAAAGTTTTTGGAGCCAAATGTTATATTCTTAGAGATTGTGAATCTATTGGGAAGTTCGAGTCTAAGAGTGATGAAGGAATATTTTTGGGTTATTTATTGACTAGTCAAGCATATAGGGTTTTTAACCTTAGAACTCAAACGATGATCGAATCTGCCAATTTAGTAGTTTATGACATATGTATTGATGAGTCCCCAATGTCTACAGAGGAGGAAGATGGTGAGCCATTTTTTATATTGGATAATGACTCTTTTGAGGTTGAAAAAGAGGACAATGTGGTTAGTGATGATACTTCAAGTCCTGCAGAATCACATGATTTAATTGGTGATGTTCAGCCTACACCGTCTAAGAAACCATCTACATGGGTAAATTTGTACCATCCTTTGGAAAAAGTTATAGGTTTTGTTGATCAAATGATGGTGACACGGAGAAAGACTAGGATTGAGGTTTTGTATGCATGCTATACATCTTCTTTGGAACCTAAAAATGTCAAAGAAGCTCTTCAAGATAGTGTGTGGATAAATGCTATACAAGAAGAACTTCAACTGTTTGTTAAGAATGATGTATGGTATCTTGTGCCTAGACCGTAGGAGATAAATGTGATTGGTACCAAGTGGATATTCAAGAATAAAAAGGATTAAAATGGTACAGTAGTTAGGAATAAAGCTAGGCTTGTTGCTCAAGGTTATACTCAGTTGGAAGGTATAGACTTTGATGAGATGTTTGCTTCAATGGCGAGACTTGAATCTATTCGGATTTTGTTTGCAATTGTGTGTCATCTTGGATTCAAGTTGTATCAAATGGATGTGAAGAGTGCAATTTTGAATGATGTTCTTCATGAGGAATTATATGTGGAGCAACCTAAAGGATTTGAAGATCCTTATTGTCTAGATCATGTTTACAGACTGAAAAAGGCTTTGTACAGGCTAAAGCAAGCTCTTAGAGCTTGGCATGAAAGGTTGACTGATTACCTGCTGGGGACAGGTTTTACTCGAGGGGGAGTGGACAAAACACTATTTATTCAAAAAATTGAGAGTGATACAGTTGTTGCTTAAATCAATGTTGATGACATTGTGTTTGGATCCACTTCTGATAAGTTTGATCATTATTTTGGAGATTAACTGAAACATGAATTTGAGATGAGCATGATTAGTGAATTGAAATTCTTTCTAGGGCTTCAAGTTTGGCAATTAAATGATGGAATTTGTTTTTCTCAAACTCGTTAAGCCTTGGAATTGGTGAAGAAGTTTGGTTTGGAAAAGGCTAAGGATGGTCGCACTCCTATGAGTACAAGTGTTAAGCTTAGCTTCGATACTAAAGGTAAAAATGTCGATCCTACACTTTGTAGGAGTATGATTGGGAGTTTGTTGTATTGGATTGCCAGTCGACCTGACATAGCGTTTAGTGTTGGTTTATGTACACATTACTAGGAAAGCCCTAAGGAGTCTCATATTACTGCTGTGAAAAGGATTATCAAGTATGTTAAAGGGACAGTGAATTATGGACTGTGGTATCCATCATGCACTAATACTGATATCGCATCTTTTTCTGATGCTGATTGGGCCGGTAATGTTGATGATAGAAAAAGTACCAGTGGAGGGTGTTTTTATGTTGGAAATTGCTTAGTTGCTTGGCAAATCAAGAACCAAAATTATGTTTCTCTTTCCACTACTGAGGTTGAGTATATAGCAATTGGTAGTTGTTGTACTCAGGTTTTCTAGATGCGTCAAATGTTGCAGGATTATGGTTTTTCTCAAGGCACGATGACTATGTTCTGTGATAACACGAGTGCGATAAATATTTCTAAAAATCTTGTTTAACACTCTAGGACAAAGCATATAGATATTCGACATCATTTCATTCGTGATCTTGTTGAAGATGGTATATTCTCTATAGAGTTCATATCCACAGATTCTCAGTTAGCATATATCTTTACAAAACCATTAGATTTTCAAAAGCATGTTAGTCTTAGGAAATCTATTGGTATGCTTTCTTTAGAATAAATATCTTCTTATCTATCATTCTAGGAGCACATTGCATTATTTTCCTAGAATTGATAAGTAATCATGCATTTGTATTATTTTTATTCATGCATGCATTTTATTTTGAAATAAATGACAAAAAACAATTTTGAGACTGTTGAGCTTGGTCAGAATACAAAAGTTGTCATATTTTACTCTATTTTCACATTTACTTATCTCATTATGCATATGTAAAGTAGAGGTATCAGACTGACCTAAGATTTTTTTATGGTCACTTGGGATGATTATTTTATGTTACAAAACTTTAATCTTAGGTGCTATTTACTTTGGTGATGATTATAATGTCTGTTGAATCTGTTAATTTTTTTTTATTTAACCCGAAGTGGTATGAAGGTTCATGAGCTATACTAGATTGGTCTATGCATGAAATATTTTTTGCATGTGTATGAATATTGTGGTGATGTTGAAAAAAATGAGATGTTTAAAATATTTAAAATGCAAAAAGTAGTTCTTCAATCTGAGTAATCGGGCCTCTTGCCTCAGTAAGCATTGAGTGTTTACGTAAAACGGGGAGAAGACTAATGAGCATAAATCCCATGGAAGAACCTCAGGCCCAGTTGGTCGGGACTAAAAATCCTCGCCTAAAATTCCGGAGCTTAGAAAGGTAAAAAGGGATATGGTGAAAAAGTTAAAAAGATGAGAAGGGGGAAATTGTATGACAAAGAGAAATTATTATTTTATTTTTTTTTGCCTTCTAATTTAGATCTTGAGGGAATTATCATCAAGGTTGGTGGGGAGATTGTCATCTTTAGTATGTATTGTTTTCATCTTACTTTAATGTTTGCACATGAGAATTTTCATATATATATATATATATATATTTGTAAAACTTTACTTGTGCATTCTTGAGTTTTCAACGTATGTGTGCTGATTTTCTTCTATACCATGTGTATAATGGTCGAGTTAAATCTGAGAATATGATGTATAATTGATTTGTTTGTTGTCTCTACTCCGTGTTCACAGATTTCTAAAAAACAAAAATATTTTATTTTATTTTTTATTCATGACATTTTGCATTCATTCATATTAGAGATGTCTGTTACCCTGAGAATTTTAATATGATCTGAGAAGAGTTCTATATCTTGGTGATTTTCATTGAGTACTTCCTTGCATCTCTCTACATTGTTGCTATAGCATATACTCTCTTTGCATAACATTTCAGTGACAAAAAGGGGGAGAAGTATTAAGTGAGGGGGAGAGATTTTGTTTAGCAAGGAGAAGTTTATTTTCAAGGGGAGGATGATGATCATTATGTGTGTATTGTTGTTATGATTTTCTGATGATCATTATGTTGGTTTTTATCTATTTTCCACACTTGCATTTAATGGTTTGTTTAGTGTTGTGGTTACAGGATTGGTAGACCGTTATGAAAGCAATGTGACAATTTATATCTATGTTTGTCGGTGTGTGTTCATAGGTATAGATGGTATGTTATAATTTGTGAGGCTATATTGTAAAAACATGGTTTTGTCTCAGAAATGCCAAGGGGGAGATTTTAAAAACATTTATAGTATTATTTTTGTTTGGCATGTTTAAGAAAATAATCATATTGAGTGAATTATCATATTGAGAGTTTTGTATATTTACAATCGAGTTGTTAGTATGTTCGTTTCTATCTCGAGAAAGAAGTCAAGGAGTATGTCAAAGCAAAAAAGGCTACCGGAGGGCAAAATCGTCTTTTCCATACATCATCACTTCACCGGAGGGCAAAAATGTCATTTCCAGACATCATGATTTCAACTAAAAGCATCGGGAGTTCAAGATGACCAGTCTAGCTCAAATATGAAAAAATTGCAAAAGATGCAATATACCTACGTCGTCAGAGGCTGAAACAGGACAAATTGGCTCTGACCTACGCTGTGGTTTTGAAGCTGGGAGGGGACCCTATGCCCTAGACCTTCGCCCAAGCATAGGTCCCAATGCATGGTCACGTGATCACTTGTTATGCAGGATTTGTTTCGGAGTGCTTTCGGATTTTTCCAGTTTGGTCCCTATTTCGAGTTTTTAAGTAATTGCCTACTTCAAACCACTACGCATAGGCATATACACATATTTACATCAGATTTTAGAGGATTTATCAAGGTATTGTGAAGTTACGTAAGAGGGGAAGGTTAGGCTTTTCTATGACTTGGTCTATAAATACCAAGGTTCTACAAGAAAGAAGGCAATGTCTTTGAGAGATCTCTGCAGTATTATATCGTTCATATTCTTCTACAAAAATATAGATATAGAGAAAGAAAATATCATTGAGTGATTAGAGATATATAAGTTCTCTCTTATTTTTGGACGTCTTTAATTGTGTTTCTACATCAACGATTTTTGTACACGATTGATTGGTATAGTTGCTAAAAAATTCACACACTGTTTATTGCAACGAGGTTGTTTTGATCCGTTCGAGTACGGAGAAATTCCAGGATTTCAAACCGCGAGTAGAGAAAGGCAAATCAAGTGTGATTTGTGAGTTTCTCATAGTGTCTGGCGGAGCGAGTGGGCTTCATGAAGTACGACTGATTCAAGGGTTTCAGATTGCAAGTAGAGGAAGGCATATCAGGAGTGATTGTAAGTCTAAAACTCTCATAGAGTCTATATTTGTTGATTCATAGTGCATCGGTACCTATGATACGATTGGTGGATGTTCAAAAACATGGAGGGTTGTCCGGATTAGGAGTATAGATTACAAAGTTATTTACTTTAGTGGGGACCATTTATGATACGAAGCTTGAGATAGTTATTGTTCGGTAGTGAGTGGGAATAATTGGATTCATATTATCTTCTACATTGTATCATAACTTAATTAACTTGTGTGTGAACTCATGAATGCGTAATTACAGAGAACTGAGATGTTTATAGGTACCACCACTGGAAACCTTCACGAGACTTCACTCGTCCACTAGGGGTAACCTAAGGGTTTAAAAGGCTTGTTACAAGTGCTAAGTGTAATTGTCAACCCTCACGAAAGCAAGGGAATAGGTTAGATTAGTTAGTTAGATTAGAAATCATCACATAGATCAGTTTTCCTAATTCATTGTTAAGGGACTAGCAATATGTAAGTTTGGGGGTGTGATAGGTGCTCAATATTGTCCATTTTAAGCTCCTATCTCGCATTGTTTTGTCTCTACATTCCATTATTTGGTATTTTTATGTCGTTTGTGTGTTTAAGCATGTTTCAGGAGCTTAATGAAAAAACATAGCTAACTTCGGTGAATTAACCAAGTTTATGTTTGTTTCTATCCAAGAGGAGAGTCAAAGAGGTGTTTCCGAGCAAAAATGGCTCCTAGAGGGAAAAAATTTCATTTCCCGAAGTCGTCACTTCAAGAAAAAAGTATCGTGGGTTCAAGATGGTCATTCTGGCTCAATTGCGGAGAAAAGTGATTTTCACCAAAATCCCTATGCTTGCTCCTACGCTTTTAGACTCAAAATGTGGTGGTGAAATTGCAAAATTACGCTTCATCTTACGCTTGGAGCGTAGCTGCGGAAATATTGGTGACTTTCTGCAAGTTTTTGCTTGTTTAATCCTCATTTTAAGTTCACGATGCAGCTGGGACTCTAGACCTCTACATACATGTATATACACACATATATAGGTTGGAACTCGGATGCTTAATTTGTGATGAAACTTCAAACCCTAGTTTATTTTCATTCATTGGAGTATATTAGAGTAATTTAATTGGCATACACTAATCAGTTTAGTCTTGAGATGGGTTATCGCAATCCGGTTGATGGTAATTA
This sequence comes from Cornus suecica, assembly GCA_963922005.1. Classification (NCBI taxonomy): domain Eukaryota; kingdom Viridiplantae; phylum Streptophyta; class Magnoliopsida; order Cornales; family Cornaceae; genus Cornus; species Cornus suecica. The sequence goes on along the minus strand of OY998241.1, from coordinate 51,796,583 downwards.
TTTTTTGGGTCGTATTTAGCTATTTGCGGTACGGCCTGATTCATAGTCTATGGATCGCCCTCTTACAATTGTTACATTGACAGAACTATGTTATGAGGTTAATGGTGGAGCGGTAAAAATCCTAGTTTTTTCTCTCTCTTGAATCACAACTCTAGGTTACTTTGCTTTTTAGTTAATTTAGTTAAGATTAGATAATTTGGTCTTTCAACCACTAAAACAAATAATTTTCAGAAATATAATTCAATGTTTTTGAACTATTGAAGTGAACAATCTAGTCTATGTGGGCTCAATATCCCTTACTCAAGTTGTTGTTATTCTCCAATTGATACGTGCGCTTGCGTAGGGTAAATCCTAGCACTGTCATAAGAGGATACTTTTAACACATATTTTTAACCCCTCTAGACAGACATCACTAGGCAATGGCCTCAGCGGCCGTATCAAACTCCCCCAGCATACTTGGTGAGGTTGTTGTCCTCAAACGGGGCTGGACCACTCGATCGGGCTGATCATCATCGGATCGGGGTCGGGAGCTACCTGTCAAAGGGGAAGCTGGTAGAATAGCCACCTTACTGGTTGGTGGATTATGATCGCCAAGGACCTCCCTGGAAGGAAGGAAAGAAGGAATAATAGCAGTGTCTCCCCCGGAAGAAGGAGGAGGGGGAATGAACGGGTGCTCCCCCGAAGGAGGTGGTAGGGGAACCTCCTTGACATAAGGGGGAGCGGTGCTAGAAGGATCAACAGAGCTTGCATCAGAGCCCGATTGGGGTGCCCGGTTCCTCCTCAGGTTGATTTGTGGAATCCTCAACATGATTGTTGCTTCGGATAAAGATATTTCCTGCAAAACATTATCAATCAGGAACTTAGGGCACATCCTAAAAGGGTTACCCCAGACTTTAGATTTGAGGATGTCAAAACGGGACTTAATGAAAGAAGGGGATTGATGACTATCGGGCACTTTCAGAAACTCATAAACGTATTTCCCTCTCTTATAGTCGCATAACTCACAGAAGCAGGCACCTCTATGAAAAGGCCTGAAGGGAGGAAACAAGTGTTTATTGAAAACTTTGGGGATCGGGATACTAGCTGACTGTGGATGCCTCTAGTTAACACTCACCAGAATCATCCTCTCTTTCCAACCCTTATTGGATCTCTCCGCACCGTCACACATCTTTCTCCACTGAAAGGGAAAAAGATTATAACAACCCTTACAATCCTTAAGCTCTTGTAACTTATAAGAAAAAATGATCTCATCCAAGCCCAGATCCAGATCGAGGTCCCTATTGACTAGTAGGGTCTTGGCTAAGATCCTGAAGAAATTTGGCCCAATTTAAAGTGGGGCCATACCCAGGGCGGATAGAGCTAAAAGGAAGAACGAGTGGATGGGAAAATGAAAAACCTTCAAATGATAGGCAGAGAGTAGGATTTGGTCATCCCTCACTCCCTCACCCATTCTAAAATCTGATTTCTTGGGACAATGTTCAATGGTCACATCATCAGGAACATTGTAATTTTTCAGCACTACATCTACGCTAAATCGGGAAGGGAGGGGGTGAGCATAAAATTACATCCCCGAACTCCCACCGTCCTGACCCCCAACTGAAACAGGTTTAGCGGGGGTCACACCGGTGTTCACAGTTTGGATGACCTCAGGAGGACTAGACCTCGCCACCCTAACCACCTCAACGGAGGATGAGCTAAGAGAATCATTAGGATCAATGGAGGAAGGAAGACGATCATTGACAGATCGAGTGTCATCACTTTCAGACATTGTGGCAGAAAGGTAGAAGAGTTAGAAGAAGGAACTTACACTAAGTTGGACTCTGGTGAGACTCCGATGAGAGTTTTTGAGTTTTCCAGGTAACAAGTGCAGATTCTGGCGAAGAGCTTTGAAGAGAGAAAGTTAAGTTGTAGAGAACCTTTTGAAAACGAGAAAATTTGGAATGCAAGAAGTATTTTGTGTATAAGTCTTGGGATATTTATAGGGGCTACCAAGGGAGGCTAAAGGTCATATGCACACAGAACGGAGCATCAATCCGTCATCTCAGCCCCTGACGCCGAACAGAATAGAGATTATTCTGCAGGCTAGTGCAATAGGTAATTTGCAAGGAAAAAACAGGAGAATTCGACCCAAAATTCAGAGAACACTCTGGAATTTAATAAAATTATTTATAATCAAGAATGAAGAAAAACAACCCACAAGCCGGGTTAAAATAGCTGAATTTTACCAAAAATAGCAAAACCCTAAAAGTCTTACCAAAACAAAATACGGAAAGAAATCAAAAGATTGCCAAAAATCTGGCCCAAATCGGGATCAGAATCATTTCCTAATCGACAAATAAAAGATTACAATAAATAGCAAAAAATAACTAAAATTAGAGATTCAAAAAGGAAAACAACAGATTTAGGGCTTGAAACGAGGTGCACCGAGCGTGGCTTGGTGGCCACGACGTGCGCGCCGAAATTAGCTTTCCGAATTGGGGTCACGGGCGCGAATCGGACACTTGTTGCTCCAGTTATGGCCAAAAAACCGACACGTGCACGGAAATCGCCCCAATTAGGCTAGATCACGATTTCTTGCCATCTTTGCGTTGATCCTCCCGCTCCAGGTAATCTAGCGCCATCAATGAGCTCTCTGACAGCTCAGCATCATCTGATTCGGATCCCCTTGCATCAGCCCCCATCACAAAAATCAAGGCCACCTAGGCCACGTATTTGAAATTCGAATGATGGATACAGTTGCCCTATTAAATGACCTTGCCACGTTACCCGACAGGGGAGCTGTATACCACTGTTACACATTATTCTAGACTATGGGCCTTAAAACATTCAAAAGCCCATAATCAAGAAGGGTCATGTGTAAGTGTGGGATCTTTCAAGCCTATCAAGCACCCGGCCCGCACGTCGGCTGGCCCAATAAAGTCGTTCAAAAGCCTAAAAGTAAAGGCCCATTCTAAACCCAACAACCAAAAAATTCTAGAACAACTTGAGGATCAATTCTATGATGTAGCAAAGAGATAAAATAACTGATGTATGAAAAGAATGTTGCCCTAATGGACCAAAAGCCCAAGAAAGGAATGTATATAAAGAGAGGGAAAGGTATCAATAAAGATTATTCTTGTGTTGTGTTTTTTTTGGCATCTACAGTTATGTAAGAGTTTGGTTTCATATTTTTATAGATGTGTATATATATTTAATCAATAGAGATTTTAACTTTAGGTTTTTTTTTTGTTGTTTTCTACTCTCTCCTTCTTCTTCTTTTTTTATTTTTTATTTTATTATCTGACTAGTAAGGATCAAAAGCAAGCTCTCAAGCAATAAGCCACTGCCCAGTTTTCAGTTTTCTTACTTTTTTATTTGTTTATTTAATTAGTTTCTTAACTTTATTTGTTATATTAGGTATACGTTTCTAGGTCACTATATTTTGTAATAAATAGAACTAATGCATAGAAGCATTAACTTATGTTCACAGCTTCAGCTTGTTCAGTCTTATATGATACGCATGAATCCCCATATCATATAATACGTTATGTATTGTTTAGCTTGTAATGTTTTTGTAAGGTATCAATGCGCAACATCGTTACTTATTCGATACTCATTTTTAAGATCAATATTCATTTTTAAGATCAATATTGTTCTGTTATGATTGGTGGCTCATTTTATTGGGACCAAGAAAACTTGATCGTCAAGTTTCCTACTTTGATTAGGAGCTCTTCATATGGGATATTCCTTTTATATTCTTTTCTTGGAGAAGAAGAACAAATATCGGTCATCCATCTTGGTGAGTGAAACCAAATCTTAGCCATTCATTCCAAGACTCCCTGTCCATAAATAGGAGAGTTCTTAAGGAAGAATTTAGAACGTACAGAACACACAAAATAGTTGTGTGTGGGAAAAGTGAATACAGATTCTTGGTATGAGTGAAACACTATATGTGAGCATACATGTGATCTCTATGTTTTTGTGATTGTGTACGTGGGTGTGATTTTGCTTATAATTGTGTGTACATGTTTTCGAACAGGAGACGCGACCGTGACGGAAACTAATAATGCGACCATGAATTATGACTATATATACTAAATGAGTTTAGATATTATTATCAACGAATAAAAAGAGAAAAATAAAAAGACATGTTAACTACATTTAGTATTGAAGCGTATACATATTTCGTCCAATTTGATGGTGGTATTTTTGTAACTGTCCATTCAAAAAATATCTTTGTATAAAAGAATTATACTAAGTGGATAGAAAATAAATTGGCTTCAATTCATTATTTTTTGCAAAAACAAAAATGAAGCATATATCTAAATTCTATTGGACCCTATTGGGAGAACCCAAACAATGTCCTATACTAATGCTTTGATTCACCTTTGAAGAAAAAAATAAATCGTAAATTATAGTATGGGTCCCTTCGGTTGCGTCATTTTGGAATTGCATTGGAGTTGCAATTCCATGAAATTGTAATTCCACCAATGCAATTTCAAATACATTATTCGGATAACTCTTGAAATTCAAGTGTAATTGGATTTCAATCCCAAACTAAATTTGAATGTGAATTTTAATCATAAACCCAATTTGAATGTAAACTATCATAAATTTGAATTAAATTAGACAATATAGATAGATTTAAGTATGTAAATATAAGTATGAAACTATGAATATATGTTTATATATATGCATGTGTACATATGTGTGTAATTATATGTATGTGCATGTGATATACATGTATGTATGTATGTGGATATGTAATTATGTGTGAGTTTGTGTGTATGCATGTGTATTTATATTTGTATATACATAATCTTTTTCTTTTTTTTTAGAAAATCAGCATTTTATAGATAAAGGAAGGCCAAGCCTTAGATCAAACGAACATAGTTCCAAGTACAATCATCTGGTAATCCCCAGATCCACAAGACCAACAAAAACCAAGAAGAGCTACCCACTTTAGCCCAAACAGCACCACCAAAAGAACCACCAAACCCCCGATTCCTAGAACCTAACACAACCAACATAAAAAGAGATGATTCAAGGTAAGAAAATGGAGCTTGGGAGCTGCCAAACACTAGCCAAAAAAGCATTTTCAGGGGAATGTTTCATCTTTCTTAAAGAGAAGGCTCTAAATTTTACAGTGTCCACTATCTCATTCTGAATTTAAGAATCAATTCTAGTTTCCCCTTTGTAGAACCTTCTTCCCCTCTCACACCAGTAAATATAAACAGAAGCTGCAATACTCCATTTGCTGATCAAAGTGTGTAAGTCCTTTCCCTGCAGACTAGAAACCCATAGCATCAAAGAATCCCATGTTGAGTGAGGGCATTGCAAACACCCTTTCTCCTTGACATAAGACCAGCCTTTGTTTTTCACTGGACACTCAAAGAAAAGATGACTTCTAGACTCAACTCCAGAGCAGAAAACACACCTATTACTTATAGAAAGCCCCATCATCACCAATCTATCTTGAGTGAGCAGCCTGTTTTGCATAACAGTCCAATGTTTTGGCACTGCTCCACTGAACCACACACCCTTTGTCCATGAAGACTGAGCTTTTTTGTACCTGAAAACTTCCCAAGCTGAGGCTAAACTAAAGTCAGAAGAAGTGTTCCATAAGAGTCTATCATCTTGATCAGTGAAAGGAGGAGGAAAATTTTGAGTGGCATAATTCAGAAAAATGAGTTCCAACGAGTTAGAGTTTGGCCAGGTCCAAGAGCCATCAGAAATTATGGAGGCCACTTTTGCTCCTCTAGGGAAACCAGACAAAGTGATCACATCTTCACTAAATACCTCCACAATTGGTTTATCAAAAAGCTAAATATCATACCAGATTGAGACTCTAGTGCCCCTCCCAATTCTGTATCTGAAAAGACTCCTAGTTTTATCCCTTAAACCTAGGATCTTTCTCCAGGACCAGGTCCTATTATGAGAGCTTTTTAAATGCCAAAAACTTTTGTTCTTTATGATTGTAGAATGAGTCCACTGAGTCAACAAAGAAGAATGAACTGGATGCAATAATTTCCATTGAGCTTGGTTCCATGTGACCATCTCTTTAATACCTAAACAACCTTCTTCTTTGGGCAGACATACTTCTTTCCAAGCAATTTTTCCCTCCAAGCTTTAGATCAGGCCGTTTTCAAAGAAATCTCCTGAGAATGTTAGAAATGAGCTTCATCACAACCTTAGGGAGAATAAAAGCTGATGCCCAATAGACTTGCATAGAGAATAGGACAACTTGAATAAGTTGAAGTCTTCCTGCAAAAGATAAGAGCCTACAACTCCAAGATTGAATTCTTCTAGTGATTCTATTAACTAGCCCTTGACAATCATCAGCTTTAAGTCTTGTTGAGATTAAGGGAACTCCCAAGTATCTCATGGGAAGCTCTCCAACTCTGAACTGAGTGATAGCTTGGATAGTGTTTCTGCTCTGAAAACTAATACCTGACATGAAGAAAAAACTTTTAGAAGGATTAGGAAACAGGCCTGAAGCATTATTGAAAATAGATAATTTCTCCATGATAGCTTGAACAGAGTTAGCATCACCCTTGCTAAAAATGAGCAAATCATCTACAAACATAAGATGATTAAGCTTCATTTTGTGGCATCTCCAATGAAACATGAAGTTTTCATCCCTTTGAAGCTGATTTAGAAGCCCAGATAGGACCTCCATAGCCATGAAAAATAATTATGGAGACAATGGGTCTCCTTGCCTAAGCCCCCTCCAACTTCCAAAATTTCCTTCAAGTTTTCAACTAATGTTGATAGAAAATAGAAAACATAGCTGAACTGAGGCATGCCATGATCCATCTCATCACTTTAGAAGGGACACCAAACGCAGTTAACACTTCAACAAGAAATTCCCATGATAGAGTATCATAGGCTTTGGTCAAATCAATTTTCATAGCAGTATTCCCTGGCTTATTATCCTTGTGGTAGTGGAGTAAAATTTACTAGGCAAAAATGATATTATTAGTGATAGCTCTCCCAGGAATGAAAGCTGCTTGGTTCAGACTGATACTTGTGTCAAGAATAGGCTTTAGTCTACTTGCAATCACCTTAGAAATGACCTTGTAGATAACATTACACACTGAGATGGGCCTATAATCCCCAACCTCTTTAAGGTTTTTCACCTTAGGAATCAAAGAGATAGAGGTAGCATTTACCTCTTTGAGCATTTTCCCTTTTTCAAAAAAATTCTGAACTACACTGGTTATGTCCCTTCTTACTATTGGCCAAGCAGTTTTGAAGAACACTGAGTTTAGGCCATCTGGGCTTGGGCTCTTATCATCTTTGATCTGAAAAAAAGCTTCTTTAATCTGAATATCAGTAACATCTCTACTCATCTAGTCTTTCTGCTCTGTACAGAATGGGGTTTGAATCAGGTTTTCAATACCAGTAATAGGATCATAGGTAGTAGCTTTGGAGAACAAAGACTTGAAATGATTCACAAAGATACTCTTTGTTTCCTTCTGATCTCTAGTGGAGTTGCCTTCACTGTCAGTAATGGAGTTAATTCTATTCAGAGACCTTCTATGATTAACCATTTTGTGGAAATAAGAAGTGTTATTGTCCCCTAGATGAAGCCATTATTGAATCATTGACTGTTGCTTCAATAGGATTTCTTCATCTTTAGCAAGTTGGAAAAAAATCATAAGAGTTTCGTGCCCAATCTATTTCAGCACACTGTTTAGAGGATCATAATCAACAAGAGTTTGAATATTCAGAACTTTCCTTTTAGCCTCATCCACTTGAGATGAAAACTTATGGTAGTTCTCTCTATTCAACCTCTTAAGGCTTTCCTTGATCAGCTTCAAACGTTGCATCACAGAAAATATCTTCCTCCCCCTTATGTGGTTGCTCCAAGCAATTTGAAGAAGAGGGATAAACTCTGAGTGAGCAGCAAAATAATTGTTAAATTTGAAAGCTCTCCTAACTCTCAAAGGGTCTTGAGAAGAATATAGATATGATCAGATAAACTCTGAGCTCCAAAGTGCACCTCATAATTAGCATAAGCATCAATCCATTGATCATTAGCTAAGCATCTATCAATCTTACTAAAAATGTGACCAATATTCCAAGTGAACCTGAGTCCTGAGTATCTCAACTCATGAAGACCAGCAGAATAAAGAGAGCTACCACATTCTTGCATAAGTTTAGTCCATTTTGTAGCTCCACCAAACCTTTCATGCCTGAGCCTTATAGCATGGAAGTCACCCAAAACACACCACGGCATCTCCCCCCATTTAAATGATTTAGATTTCAAATCATTCCACTAGTCTCTTCTATTATAAGGGTCATTATCACCATAAATGAAGCTAGTAACAGCATTGAAATTACCCTCTGTACCCTCTATCATGCAGTGAATAGCTTGAGCATTCCTTCCAAAAGAGTGACTTTCCATTTCAAAGGGTTTCAACATACCCAAACTCTCCAAGGTTAGCATAATCATAATTTTCAAGACATTCCCAGCCAGGGCAAACAGCTTGAAGAACTCTACTCGTATTGCATTTCTGATCTCTAGTCTCATTAAAAGCAATCATAGATAATTTCAAAGAATTAATAAGGAGCCTACATTCCTTTTGTTTAACAGGGCCATTAAGCCCTCTAACATTCCAAGAGCAAATTATTGAGGGGTGAAAGTAGAGTCATTCTTACCTCTAAGCCTAGCTCCCAGACTTAAATCACCCATTTTGCCCTTCTTTGATCTTGAAGCTCCACCGTTCTGCTCCTTTTCTGGTCATCCTTGTTGTTCAACAAAGGGATGATGACACTAACTTCCATGGTTCTACCTTCATTTCCCTTAGGATTCAAAGAACTAGAGTTGTGCTTCATAGGATTAGGATGCTCAGAATGCTTAATCTGCTGCTCTATCTCTTCATCGTCTCTTTCATCAATGTCCTCCAAAGAGACCAGACACCCAAACTTGTTGGGGGATATGACATTAGTGACTTCCAAGCTCTGATCCTTTGGGGTGCTTCCATCGTGCCCCACAATAGGGCCTACATTCAAATCTTCAACCCTAGTTTCGTGGCTTGCATCAACACTTATGATTTAAGAATCTTCACCATTTATCATTGGTTCAGCCTCATTCCCTTTCCTAGTGACTTTCACCCATTGTTGCTTTTGTTTATCTAAAGGAGGGGCCTTTTGAGAGCTGCTGAGAACCTGCACTGGGCATTTGCTATCACTATGCCCAAAGATTTTGCAGTGTGAGCACTTCTGGGGGATCCATTGATATTCAGCATGAATCATAACATAACCTCCATTAGGAAGCTCAAGCTGGAAATCCTTCAACAGAGTAGAGTTCACCTCAATTTCTACCCATATACATGCAAAACTTAATCTCGTTTTCTCTTTAGTCAATGCATCAGCATATTAAGGGTGTCCAACCATGCTAGAAAGATGGCTCAGACCCTCTTGATTCAAGTATTCTAGAGGCACATTGAAGAGTTTAATCCACGAAGAACTGTTTTTATGTCTTCTTTCACCATATTTAAGCCCCTTTTCCACTTTTGAAGCACTGAGATGGTTGGCTGGGTATATATTTGTGCATGTGTATATATATATACATGAGTGCATATATATTTGTATATATATATATATGTGTGTTTGTGAATATATATGTATTTTTGTAGTTGTGAAAAGTTAATTGTTAGATATAAAAAATATTTATTGGGTTCAAGATTTGGAGAAGATTTGGAATTGAAAATTATAATTTTCACGTAGAATTCAAATTGTGGAATTGGTGAATTTGGAATTCAAAATATTTTTGTTGCATTCGAACAATGAATTTTGAGTTGGGAGCTCCAATTCGGTGTTGCCTAACCAACCTAAGATAATTTTCATCAATTCAACCACAATGTCCAACCGGCAGTAGTCATTAATCAATGAGGCAAGAGAAAGAATAACGATGAGTCCAATTCATAGAGAAGAAGACGAAGAACAAAAGAATTGAAAATTATATTGGATATTAAACCAAAAACCATTATACTATTATGTATTAGTCTGTTTAATACAGAATATACTAAATTATGGTTTAACATCAGTTTTCAACGCCGGTTGTAGAAATTTCATTGTCCATGCAACTTATGACGTTAATTGGGTGGACGGCCGTGACGAGATTTTTGTGAGGGCAGCCAAGTCATTGAGCGTCGATTCTACTATGGTCATTACCTAACATAATATTTTAACTGCATCAAATTATTTTATTTTTTATTTTTTTAAGGCAACTGTTGTGTCCCAATCAATGCTTCTTGAGACACTAAGTCCCTGTCTTTTCTCAACTGAGCTACCCGTTCGTATTCTTACTTATGTTGTTCTATCAATGGTATGAGTGCAAACTGTTAATTGTTATTCCTTTGTCTATATCAGTATCAATCAACTTGCATTAATAATACGTTTATGAACAAGACATACCTTTTTTACCAGGGTAAGTGTGGTTCTTATGCTCAAGTTATTCCGTTACTTTCTCAACATCTTCCATTCTTTGCCTTCAGCTGAACGGAGTCTAACTTTACTAAACTAAGTCAATAATATCATGTGCTTTCACTGATGTGAGACATTATATGTTTTATGTTCTCACTCACTTAAATGCATAATTAGAAACAAAAACGTATTTTTCAATACCGGGGAAGTTCTCATATTTCTAAAGAAAGGAAGAAACATCAAAAAATTGTTTTGTTCTCAATTAACAGAGAAACTTTTCCACAGTTGCAACTTGCAACTATAGATGCACTATTCAGTTCAAACAAAATTCTTGTTATATACTAATATTATTACTTAAATACACATAAGGGATTATTTTAAATATACCAAACTATTATATCATAAAGTAAATCACATTCTAATTAATGTAAAAATAATATATCATAAAGTAAATCATATTCTAATTAATGTAAAAATATATTTTAATATATAACTTATTATATACTAGTTTAAATTTTTGTTAAGATAGAAAGTATGTACTTTTTTCGGAAAAATTTCTCATAAATCCTACTCTTTACACCAAAAAATAAATGAGTCCTAAAATATTTCTCTTTGGACTAATAAGTCTTACTTTTGAGATTCTTTTCCAATAAAGTCCTAAATTTTTTGTCTTTAGACTAATAAGTCCTACTTTTGATACTTCTTTCCACTTAAGTCCTAAATTCCTAAAAACATTTATCTATACCTTTAGTAAATTAATTTTGTTGATAAATTTATTCAATAATTAATATATATTTTATTTTGTTATAAGTAGTTACGAATAATATTATACTACGAATTTAAATAATAATTTATCTAATTTAAATTTAATTTAGAAAACTTGAATGCATATATATATATAATAATAATAAATAATAAAATTTCTATATATAAAATTTAATAAAAAAATAATAAATTCCTATATATAAATTTGAATAACAAATTTATATTTAGTCTAATATCTTCTATACAATTTGATAAGGGTTGGATTATTTAGAAATTCTTACTTTTAGTGTTCTTGTTCCATATAAATTCTAAATTACTAAATAATCCATTTACACCCTTATTAAATTATATGGAAGATATAAATTAAATATAAATTTTTAATTCAAATTTGGCATGAACACTTACATTAAACTATAATAATTTAATGAAACTTTATTTTATTATTTTATGTATAGTAATTTATTATATTTTTGGTAAAGTTATTATATATGCATTCAAGTTTTTTAAATTAAATTTAAATTAGATCAATTATTATTTAAATTTGTAATATACTATTTTTCGTAACTAAAACTTATAAAAAAATAAACTATGTATGAATTAATGAATAAAGTTATCATCAAAAGTAATTTACTAAGGATAGATAAAAATAAAAATAAAAATAAAAATTAGGACTTAAATGGAAAGGAATCTCAAAAAGTAGGACTTATTGGTCCAAAGAAAACTATTTTAGAACTTCACTGGAAAGAAATCTCAAAAAGTAGGACTTATTGCTCTAAAGAGAAATATTTTAGGACTTCATTGGAAATGTATCTCAAAAATATGACTTATTGGTCTACAGAGAAATATTTTAGAAATATTTGTCTTTTGGTGTATAAAGTAGGACTTATAAGAAATTTTCTTTATTTTTTATTCTAGAAAAACAAGTATGTATTTTGTTATATATTACTATACACAGATATTATTATATAGCTATATTATATATTACCTAATATATTATATAACAATTTAAGTTGTCGTATAACTAATATAATATATGGTTAATTTCAGTAAATATCCCTCTACTATTGAATTTAATCAACTAACCCCTCTTATGTCCGGATTGTCCCATGTTCTTTCCAATTTAATCAACTAACCCCTCCTATGTCCAGATTGCCCCCTATACTTTTCAATTTCACCACCTTACCCTCCCCCACCGTCACATTTCATCAAAATATATATATATATTTTGGAAAAAAAAAATATATATATATATATATATTTTTTTTTGGAAAATATGTATATATTGAATATATATAATATATATATATTTCCAAAAAAAATATATCTTATAAATATATATATTTCGAAAAAAATATATAATTCGGAAAAAAATATATATTTCGGAAAAAAAATAAGTATTTCGAAAAATAATATATATATTTCCAAAATATTTTTTTTTGAAAAAGAATATACATATATTTTTTCGAAATATATAGATATATATTTTGATGAAATATGATTGAGGGGGAGTGAAATTGAAAAGTATAGGGGACAATCGGGATTTAGGAGGGGTTAGTTGAATAAATTGAAAAACATATGGGGTAATTCGGATATAGGGGAGCTAGTTGTATAAATTAAATAATAAAAGGAAATTTACTGAAATTAACCCTATAATATATTTTCAACATATATAAGATATTATATACTAGTTTGAAATATATTAGGGGACAAAATTATATTTTATTTCTTTATATTTTATATAATATTATTAAATCGCAAGAGAGATTTGTAGCACTATGTGAAACCTAATACTTCATAATCACGCAACAAATTTGGACATATTGGAATAAGTACGCGACATTATACAATAGTTCAAAAGTTTTCAGTCAAAGGAATTGATTCTTAATATTTAATATTAGATCACCTAAATTCTACTTATTTGGATGGAAAACCTTCAGAGTCATTATTAGACCCTTCAGATTAAGGACATGTTTACTAACAGGAAATATTTCATGTTTTCGTTTTCAGAAGAAGTAGAATTATATTTTTGATTCCTTAAGAAAAACAGAAAGTAAAATCTTGTTTACTAAATTTTGATTTTTTTCAGAAACAAAAATAAAAAACAGAAATTATGTTTACTAAAAAATTTTTGTTCTTACTTTTTATTTATTTATTATATGTATTTCTTTTTATTTCTTATTTATATTTATTATTTATCATCAGTTTTATTTATTTATTATTAATTTTGTATATTATTTAATTTATTATTTTTATTATTATTAATTCATTATTTTTATTTAATTTATAAATATATTTTGTTTAATTTATTATTTATTACATTTTTATTTAATTTATAAAAATATTTAATTTATTTATTATTTGTATTTCTTATTATTTTTTATTTATATTTATTATTTATCATAAGTTTTATTTATTATTTAATTTATTATTTTTATTATTATTAATTCATTATTTTTATTTAATTTATAAATATATTTTGTTTAATTTATTATTTATTATATTTTTATTTAATTTATAAAAATATTTAATTTATTTATTATTTTTATTACTTATTATTTTTATTTTTTATTTATCATAATTATTATTTATTTATTATTATTATTATTATGTATTATTTAATCTATTTTATTATTGTTTATTTTGTTTATTATTATTTATTCATTTACTTTTATTTTATTTATAAATATTTTTTATTTATAATATATTTTTTAATTTATAAAAATATTTAATTAATTTATTATTATTTATTATTTATATATAATATTTAAATTTATTAGTGCAAAAGACATGAAGGTCCCAATTTTACAATTTTGAAATTTGGTTATTTTGAAGGCGAAAGGAAACAAAAAGAGGAAGTACCATTTTTCTTGTTTCCTCTTTTCTTTACAATTAGAGAAAACATTTCCTGAAAAGCAAAAATAAAAATAAATTGGTAAATAAAATTTTACTTTTACTTCTTCATTTCAGAAAGTAAAAACAAAAAACAGAAAATATTTTATGTTAGTAAACACCACCTAAGTGTAGCTACACTGAAGTTGGCATTAGTCGCGAAACCGAAAAACCACTCTCGCATATTAAAGTAAATGGTCGGTCCATAAATAAAATACAATATTTGTATGATCGAGTATGATACGGGAGGAAAAAGGAACTTGGACTTAACGACCACTTTTGTGTAAAGCTGGCGAGGCTGACCTGGCCATCAAGATATAACTTCAGTTCTCATATAGCTGTCAATTACCCACTATGATTTTCCTGCCATGGTCTTATGTCGATCTCAGTCCAACCGCATTACGCAATGGATAGTTAGGTCATGTTTGGTAGGTTGTCTTTTTGATCTGGTTTGGTTCGGTTCGATCTGGTTTGGTCCGGTCTGGTCTGATCAGATCTGGAAAAGTCTGTTTGGTAAGCGGTCTAGTCTTACTATTTATTTATTATTTATTATAATATTTATTTATGTATTATTTATTTCTTTATTTATTATTTCTTCACTTTATAAAATATTTTATTATTTTATTATTTATATTACTAAATTATTATTTATTAATTTATATATTAATTTATAAATATATTCTATTTATTTATTATTATTTCATTATTTAATTCATTTTATTTACAAATTATTTATTCATTTATAATTATTTAAAAATATATTTTATTAATTTAATATTAATTTATTATTATTATTCTCATTTTTTATTATTATTATGAATTATTTATTCATTCTTCTGATTTTGAGAGAGGATATTATCCCACCAGCCTTTCAAAATGCCAGTAAAACCACAGGTAATAAAAGCAACAATTTGTTGTTCAGTATTATCAGCAGTTTTACAGACGGTACTGTACATCATCATTTGATGTACCATCTCATAAATAGAATATTCAGATTTGCCATCAATATTCCATTCATAGATAGTTTTAGAATTAAAAGAAACCTGTCCATAAAGATATGCTTCTTCAAAAAGAATATCTTGAGGAGTAGATCGTTGATAGTAGTTACGACTGCCACCAATATCAGCATTTTGATTCTTATTCTTGGAAAAATTGACTTTATTCAAATGCATGTTATTTGAAGAAATCAAAGATTGTTCAAAATCATTTATTTGATTAAGAGAAAGGTCAAAAGTATCATCTTCTATCTCAGAATCATTCTGAGATAAAACATTTAACTTAAGATCCTTTAATTTTTCCATAAGGACAGAATAAAATTCCTCACTAATTGGAGGAGAAGAAACAGGAGCTTTAAGTTTAAAACCTTTTACCTCCATTGGAGGTTTAACAGAAGGATTAGTTAAAACAACTTTTTCTTCTATTTTGGTTTTAGACAAAATCATGGAATCTAGATTAGATTCAATTCGAGACAATTGTTTTCCAAACGTTTGAAGAATAGAACTAAATTGATTTCTTTTACTACCATTTGCATTTATATATTGTTTTGGGTTTAACCCGAGGAATTGTCCAGTCATTCATTAACTGGTTTTGATTATTAAAAGAAATCAATTCTTTGTTCTTCGTAGAAGAACTGTAACTACTCATGAAGAATAGGTTTGATGATATATGAAAAATAATAGAGTGATCACTAAAAATCAATTTTAAAAAGCTAAATGGTTACTTGAATTATCATGATTCATTTTAAACCTATGGTTACTCGACTGTCAACGATTTATGGGAAACATGGTACAAGGAGCAATTTAATGCAAAAATACCTAAACATTCCAACACGCGACTTTATGACGACCCATAACCTCAGAATAAAATCATGATGATAATTCAAATATGCATTTAACCAATTAACATTAATCTAAATAAATCATGCTATACAGATTCATACATCATCAAATAAAACTACTCTAACATGGCTTTGATACCAAATTGGATTTTCTATTAATTAAAAGGAAAATCAGCAACTTACAAATCACTGACGAACTGCAAATCTTTATTATATATATTGCTACGGATAATTACAGACCAAAGAAGAGAAAGGACTCAAAGCAGAGCCAAAGAAAAACACTCTAAAAGAAAAAAAAACTCCCTTACAACTGAAAAGCCTTGCCCTTATATAGACCAAGCAAGGAAAAGTAAAGAAAAGAAAGCATCTCTCGGGTGCACAATGGGCCTCATCGACAGAGACAGCTGACTGACTTTACCAGACCAGATCCGGTTTTCACGCAACTTTTCTCACTAAAGTGAGTAGTGATTGGAGGTGAAAATGGACCGACCAACAAAAGCAGATCTCAATTATCTGCGAGAAAAAGATATAATTATCAAAAACGACAAAAAACAAAAGCCTGGCACAAATGCGTCATGGCATGCGTCATAAAACAATAATGCCTCTGGAAGACGTCATGGCATGCGTCATGGCTTGTGAAATGGGCCCTTCGGGGCTGAGGTGGAGACAGCAGTGATCATGGCATCCCAATAATCACCCATAGTGGCTTCACCCTCATCATTGAGCTCATCCTCTGGGTTCTGGGCTTCACCAGCAAGACAAGAGTAAGCATTAATGTCTTCCTGACTGGCCATAGACTGATCATCAGGAACTGAATCTGGAATTGTAGAAGAAGAAGGAGCAAAAGAGCTCATGAACTGGTTCTTCATAAATTCCATGCATTTAACCATTAACTCTGCTTCCCCTAAATTGGGGAACTGGATTCTGAAAGAGGACTTAATTTCCTCAAATGGATTGGAGACTGGTTTAATTACCAGCTGAGATTGTTGTACTTTCTCAACATAGACATGCATTTTCTCAATAATTTGTGTCGCCAATTCCTCAAGAGAAACTGAAGACCACCAACGGTAAGAAACTCACGATAAAGAGTAGGAACCTTCAAATGGTCAAAATTACATTGTAATTCCCATTTTGAAATCCAAGGAATGCCAAATTCAGCAAAGAAAAGTAATTTTGAAAAACCCTCAGGAAGATTTTCCTGTCCTCTTAATTGAGGATGATTGACAAACCAAGAACTAAATTGTTCTCGAATAATTTGAGGTAAAATATCAAGATCAGGGCCATATAAACGCCACCAATAGAAAATCCAATTTGGATAGGAGGTTTTTAAAGATTCAGGACATAATTTAAAAAAACCAAGTATGTTTGTATTTGACATTCTGGTATAAAAATGCATGTTTTCATGCTTCTTTGTAATCCCAGTAATTAAAAGAAAACATTTTTCCAGAACGAGAAAAGGTTCTGGGTCTTGCAGGGTCAAGCCCCCAATCAGTGGGTTTCATTACCCTTTTAATGACAGCCTTAGAATATGAAATTGGGCTCTTGACTTTGTCATCAGACTTCTCATATGTATGAGTAATAATGACAGAATTGGTCTCCTGCAAAATCATTTCATAAACATATCTCTCTTTATTGAGAGGTGCACCATAATTCTGCACATCACCAAGATAACGGCGTTTTATCTCCCTAGGATCAGGCATCCATTGGACGTCCTGAGGCTCCAAGGTCAAAACATATTGGGTAATCCTTGTATTAGGAATGAAAGGAAGAGGCTCCATTAGGAGAGCTTCCTTAGCAGAAGTAGGGACTTTATTTCCCTTTTGAGTCTAAAGGTGAGGGAATATATCCTCATTAGTAAGATTCACTCTATTTGAATCCTTCTTTTTCTTGCCCTTGCCTTTATTGGCTGGGGTACCCTTAGAAGAGCCACTCATTGAATGCCCTGTAAAAATTCACGAGTTAAGAAATCAGGTTAAGAGTTAGACTCTCCCTTAATATATTCAATATCAAAATCAAAAGCAGAAAGATCTGCTTGCCATCCTGCAAAAATCTGTTTAGAAGCAAGATTTTTAATATCTTTTTTCAAAACTTGTTTTGCAGCACTGCAATCAACTCGAACCAAAAAATGTTGGTTAAGTAAAGCATCATGAAATTTTTAGACACATTTTACTATGGCTAAAACTTCTTGTTTAATTGTAGCATAATTGAGCTGTGCATTCTTCCAAGTACCAGAAGTAAATCGGACAAGCTCTTCTTTTCCTGTGGAGGGATTTAATTGCTTTAAAATACCCCCATATCCTTTATTGGATGCATCAGTTTCAACAATCTTAGACCATAAAGGATTAGCTAAAGACAAACAAGGTAATTGTTTAGCTTTAATCTTAATCTTTTTAACAGCCTCAGTATGCAAATTGGACCAAGGAAGAGGATTCTTGCCTAATCTTTGGTACAAAATAGCACTATCCTGAGCAAAATTCTGATAATAATCAGAGATATAATTCAAGCTTCCAAGAAATCTTTGGAGCTGAGTTTTATCTGTGATTTCATCAGGAAATTTAGAAGCAAATTCAATAATTCGATCAATAGGAATAATTTTCCCTTGATGAATATTATGACCTAAAAATCGAACTTTATCTTGAAAAAGTTTCATTTTAGGAGCAGAAATAACTAAACCACTGCGTTTCAAAACATCTTTAAGAATCTTCAAATGCTTGAAATGTTGATCAATAGATTTAGAAAAGACAAGAATATCATCAATATATACAATCACAAAATCTGAATAAGGATTGAATATATCATTCATGACATGTTGAAATTCAGAAGGAGCATTTTTTAACCCAAAAGGCATAACGTTCCATTCATAATGACCAAAAGGGACAACAAAAGCAGTTTTATATCTGTCTTTAGGATTAACCTGAATTTGCCAAAAGCCAGATTTCAAATCAAATTTTGAAAATAAAACAGCAGTATTGAGTCTATCCAACAAATCCTTTTTATTTGGAATTGGATAACGAATCCATTTCAAAACATCATTTAAAGGTTTATAATTAATAATCAATCTGGGAACACCTCGTTCCTTCTCAGAATGTTTATTAACATAAAACGCAGTACAACTCCAAGGAGAATTACTTGGAACAATTAAATTCTTATCAAGAAGATTTTGGATTTCTTTCTTACATAAGTCCATATAGTCTTTTTTCATTTGACCTGCACGGGCTTTTGTAGGAATAAATCTTTCATCAAAACATTCTTCATAAGGAAGAGAAACAATATGTTTCTGACGATCCCAAAATGCATTAGGGATATCACTACAAACTTCAGAAAGAAATTGATTCTGGATAGTTTGTATTCCAGTTTGGATGTCGTAATTTGACAACCGTTGATTGATATTCAAGGACATAATTTCCTTTTGCAAATAATTTATTTGCTTTTCTTTGAAAAAGATATTACCACGGAGAGAATTGATATTCTTATTAAGGGGTTGTGTTATGAATTTAAACACAATTGAAGTCCCCTGCAAAGTAGTAAAAATACCTGTAGAATCAATTTTGTCAATAGGCATTAACGATGTGAGAAATGGAGTACCCAGAATAACTGGTAAACTCATATTTTTGATAAGCAAGAAAGTAGTTGGTAAACAAAAACCCTCATTACAAATATAAACTTTATTAAGCTTATAATTGATTTGCATTTTACTACCATTAGCACTTAAAAGACCTTGGGTAGTTTTTTCAAAGTATTGTGTAGGAATCAATCATTCCTGTATACAATTCAAATCTGCACCACTGTCAACAAGAGCCATTAATTCAGGTAAAACATACTCTTCATTAATAACAATTTTAACATTAATGTACCATTTTTGAAAAGTAACCTGATCAAGAAGACACAAATAATCATCCTTAACAGTCTCCTTTTCATTATTAGGTGAAACATTCTCCTCAGGCTCAATTCTAGAAGAACTAAGGGAGGCTTGAGCTAATTGTAATTGGGTGATAATTAACTCAGTCTTAGAATGATTAGCTTTTAACTGTTGAACCTCAGTTTTCAAAACATTAACCTCCTGACGAAGGTCATTAATATTAATAGGTCTTTGGGAATTTGATCCTTCTAACCTATTGAAAACCTCTTTCATGGTAAAAGGTTGATTAGGAACCTTAATTGTATCCTTTTCATCTTTAATTTGATTTTGGTAACACAACTCAATCATTTTAAGTTTGATTTGAGGATCATTAATTTGATCTAATAAATCAACAAATGATTGTTGCTGACTGGTCAAGACATTAAGACTTAAACCATTCATTTCAACAATGGCCTTCCAATAGCTGGAAGAGCCTTCATTAGTACCACAGTTACAAGAACTGGTAGTACATAGGGGAGCATCTTCAGAAGAAGATGAGGAGGTTGACAATAACATAATTTCATTGTCAGAATCAGAATCAGAAGAATTCTGATCAGAATCACTGGAATTAAGAAACAATTTACTCAATTGAAGCTTAAGACCAGGTTCAATCTCCAGACTATCCAATTTAGCCTTAGTTTTACATTTATTGGCATAATGGCCAATTCTACCACATTTATAACATTTAGCATTAATTTTAGAGTTACTTTTACCCTTGTTTTTATAACTTGTTCTGGGTTTAGACTCTTTATTATTGCTATGACGTTTACCTTTAGTATAACGTTTTCTTCGATAAGGTTTTCTATCTTTAGAAACTTTATCTTTCCTTTTATTAGGATACTCATGTGGGACATTGTAACCAAATTGGTCACAGAATTCTCCCAACTCCTTTCTTCCTGAAAGACGTTGAGACTTCAATTGGTCTCTTAATTTAAGATCATTACACAAAGAGAGACCTTCTTGTATAACAATACTAATTAAATCACCATAATTGTAATCATTGTAAGGGATAGACATTCCATTATGTTTATCCTTTAATTTCTTCCTAACCTTTTCAGCAAAGAAAGTTGGAAGACCATCAATAAACTTAGCTTTCCAATGCTCACTATTAGCATCAGTTCGTTGGGTAACTCTAGCTAAGAAGACATCCTTATACCATCTAAAATGGGTAAGGGAAGGACATTTAAGATTCTGTAACATTTCCCGGCCACGCTCATGATTAATACCCTCACAACCGATGAAATGATGAATGATAGTTAATACTAATGTATAAACAGCATCAGTTATAAATATGTCATGATTAACTTCATTCTTTACAATCTTAACAGCATTTTGAATCTCATTCTTCTGATTTTGAGAGAGGATATTATCCCACCAGCCTTTCAAAATGCCAGTAAAACCACAGGTAATAAAAGCAACAATTTGTTGTTCAGTATTATCAGCAGTTTTACAGACGGTACTGTACATCATCATTTGATGTACCATCTCATAAATAGAATATTCAGATTTGCCATCAATATTCCATTCATAGATAGTTTTAGAATTAAAAGAAACCTGTCCATAAAGATATGCTTCTTCAAAAAGAATATCTTGAGGAGTAGGTCGTTGATAGTAGTTACGACTGCCACCAATATCAGCATTTTGATTCTTATTCTTGGAAAAATTGACTTTATTCAAATGCATGTTATTTGAAGAAATCAAAGATTGTTCAAAATCATTTATTTGATTAAGAGAAAGGTCAAAAGTATCATCTTCTATCTCAGAATCATTCTGAGATAAAACATTTAACTTAAGATCCTTTAATTTTTCCATAAGGACAGAATAAAATTCCTCACTAATTGGAGGAGAAGAAACAGGAGCTTTAAGTTTAAAACCTTTTACCTCCATTGGAGGTTTAACAGAAGGATTAGTTAAAACAACTTTTTCTTCTATTTTGGTTTTAGACAAAATCATGGAATCTAGATTAGATTCAATTCGAGACAATTGTTTTCCAAACGTTTGAAAACACAGATTAGTGTAATTGTTCTGTTTGAAAATATTATGAAAATCTGTTGTAACAGGATCCTTATTAGAATTAGTACCAAGCCTAACATAAGCAGTAGCTTCAATAGGTTTGGGAACAACCGAATCAGGGGAAGATTTACTGGAACCAGAAGACTCAATTTTCAAAGACTTTGGACGAGGATGAACTGAGTAAATTACTTTACCATCAGAAGTAGTCCAAGTTTTAAGAAGTTTATCTAAAACAAGTACTGAAGGATTTTGAATACTGTAATAGTAACAAAACCATTTGGCAAAATGCACAATTTCTTTTGTCAAATCAATATAGTTATAAAACTGGGTTTTATAAAAATCAAGCTGTTCTTCATTGAACATTCCAAAATACCAACTTCGAAAAGCTTTATATTCTGGTTTTTGAAAATCATCATTAATAGCATTTCTATCGACGATAAAAACCATTAAAATTTAATTCATAAGCTGTAGGAGTGGAAGATTCCCTACGAGTATAAATACCATGCGGAATTTGCTGGTTAGAAATACGAACACCATCTAAAGAAACATTTTCTTCAGATGAGACTTCAGTATGTAAATCAACATTAGACTTTCGTGACCTAGAGGGAATTGAGACTCTATAGGGAGGAATAGAACTCCTAAGAGAAGACTCTCTAGTAGAATGACTACGAGATAAAAATTCTGGTTGTTTGAAATTCAAACAACTTCACCATCAACATGTTGAATTATAGAATTAATATCATGATGAATTAAAGGTCTTGGAGGAACAGCATTTTGTATCGTCCAAGTGTCAGGAAAAACAACTTCATCCCAGGGAATCATCCTAGGGGTAGCAACCTTAGAAGTCATTAGATTGGTGTCAATTAACACAGTTTGTCCTGAACTAGACATGGTTCGAACTTTAGGACATAAGGTATTGAGGACCTTATATTGGATCCTATAGTCAACACATATTAATTCAGTTTCAGGCATGTAATTATACCCATGAGTTTGAATACGAAGATTAATTGCTTCATATAAATTGGGATCTGTCAAAGACAGAGACAAATTGGGAAAAACATTGAAATAAACTGGTCCATGACTTAGACTAGTTTCAACAACACCCATTAAGGAAGGTCTAAAATCTAGACACCTACCATCTCTTAAGGTAGCCTGAAGAGCCGTATTCATACCAAGTAAGGTCAAAGGCCTAAATGCAACCTGTATTAACCCTATATGGATAAATTTATAATTTGAACCATAATTTTCCAAATCTTTTGGACTCAACAGTTTAAGTGTAGTGTCCTGATCATCTAGACCTATGGTCTGTTCCATGGTTTTAATTGTCATGGTGCTTATCATTTCAAAAATACCATATTTATATATGGTTTTGGGTTTAACCCGAGGAATTGTCCAGTCATTCATTAACTGGTTTTGATTATTAAAAGAAATCAATTCTTTGTTCTTCGTGGAAGAACTGGAACTACTCATGAAGAATAGGTTTGATGATATATGAAAAATAATAGAGTGATCACTAAAAATCAATTTTAAAAAGCTAAATGGTTACTTGAATTATCATGATTCATTTTAAACCTATGGTTACTCGACTGTCAACGATTTATGGGAAACATGGTACAAGGAGCAATTTAGTGCAAAAATACCTAAACATTCCAACACGCGACTTTATGACGACCCATAACCTCAGAATAAAATCATGATGATAATTCAAATATACATTTAACCAATTAACATTAATCTAAATAAATCATGCTATACATATTCATACATCATCAAATAAATAATGGTCCTCAATTGTTTTCAATTCGGGACTTTATTATTATTTATTCATTTTTAATTATTTATATATATATTTTATTAATAAGACCATACTAGACCACCAGGAATCACCTTTTTTTTTATCTGAAATGAATCCATTTTGGTCTGATTTGGTCTTACTTGGTCTAACCAAAAATTTGGGACCAATGCTACCAAACATGGTCTGATCCCATAAAATACAAGACCAGACCAGACCAGCTGGAACCGAACCACGTACCAAACAGGGCCTTAATGACATGGTCTGTTTATCTTTATTACTCGTTACTCCAATCAATATCACTTTGGTCAGATTCCATGTCTTGGTGGCGCCATTTGATATGAGAGAGAGTGATGTGAGAGGAGGAGAGAGAAAACACATACTTCGGGCCTGTTAGGAAACCCTTTGGGTGCGTTTGGATAGGGGTGTTTTCGTTTTTGTTCTTGTTTTTTCCACTGTTCACGGGAACAAAAACGCGTTTGGGAGCCTTTAATGGTTTTTGTTTTCGTGAACAGTAAAAAAAGCGTTTTCTTACCCTTAGTTCAAAATTTGAGAACACCAAAATGGTGTTTTTTTGTTTTCGGCACTTTGTTCTTAGCAAAAAAAAAAAAAAAAAAATTGTTGCAGATTCCCTAACCTTCATCTTCAACCTCCAAACCCCAACCTCCAAATTTTATTTTATTTTTTTTGTTCCGAAAATTTTTTAGACAAAATTTTCAACCAAATATGTTTTTGTTTGCGGATTACCCTTAGGACAAGAACAAGAAATTTTTTTGTTCTTAAGAGATAAAAAACGAAAACGAAAACACTAGTTTCCAAACGCATCCTTTGTTTTTGTATTTATTTTTTGGATGAAAGAATAAAACAATATTTTTCTATTTATTTTTGTATTTTTCCTCAAAAAACAAAAATAAATATGTGTTTGGAACCAATTTGTATTGATTGTTCCAAATGGGGGTTTAGGGTAATTAGGGGTGGAAGGGTTTGCCCTAATTCGGGGTGGAGGGTGGTGGTGGCTGGTGGTGTCTAGTGGGACGTGGTGGTGTGTGGTGGTGGTGGCAGGTGGAGATATATGGGTGTGTGTATATATATATCTGTGTGTGTGTATGTGTACATCTGTGGTGGTGGCGGCAGGTGGGTGGTGGTGGTGGCGGGTGGAGATATATGGGTGTGTATGTGTGTGCATGTAGATTTGTGGATGGTGGTGGCGGGTGGTGGTGGTGGTGGTGGAAGGTGGTTTTTTATTTTTTTCTTGGATACAAACAGTAGAAAGACACTGATGGAAGTCGTCGTGGTTGGTGGCGGCGCCGGTTCTGGTGGTGGTGGTGGTGGTGGGTTGCAATAGTGGTGGTGGTGGCAATAGGTGGTGGTGGTGGCGGGTGGTGGTGGAGAAGAGAAGGGTTACACTATTGAAAGAACAAATACAGAAAAAAAAAAACACCAATTTGACATTCTTAGATTTTGGGCTAAATCTGTATTTGTCTTTACAAACTGTTCACAAAAAGTTTTGGGAAAATTTGGTGCCAAATATGATTTGTTCCATGAACAGTAGAATAAAACAAAAACAAATACCAAAACAACCCTTTCCAAACGGGGTCTTATAAACTTTCATTACTTGTTCTTCATCCATTTCATTCTCACCAAAAAATACAAATATATATATATATATATATATACACACACACATACATATACATATACACAAAATATAGAAGGGTTAACCTCATTTACACCCACGAGATTTATTTTTATTTCAATCAGACCCTCCCAAGTTTGATCTTCGTTAGAATTGGAGTCGAAAGGGCTAAACGTTTCGCTCCGTTCATTGTATTAATTCAATTGATTCTTGAAAAATCCAACTATACTCTCTATAATCTCTCTGCCCCTTTAATTTGATTATATGGATAAGTATATATATATATATACACACAGAGAAGATAATTCAGAAATAACAATTTATTGAATTAGATGATAATATGTGCGAGGATACATGAGAATCTCAACTGATAAGACCTTTAATTTGAAGTTTTGGGAAAATACTCGATCTCACATCTGTCTAAACTCTACCCAATTTACTTTTTCAATTATTTGATCCTCATATATATATATATTAGAGAGAAAGAGAGCGACTGTGATTAGAGTTGGCAAAATTGGACATGACACGAACACGACCCTATTTAAAAGGGTTAGAGTCTAGTATAAAAGGGTCGAGGAGTTAAAAGGGTCAACCCGAACATAACACCAAAAAATTCGGGTCGTGTTCGGTTCAAACCCGTGTAATCCGAACACGAACCGTATAATTAATCGGGTCAAACGGATCGGTTGACCTGTTTAACCCTAACACGACCCGTATAATTAATCGGGTCAAACGGGTTGGGTTGATCAGTTTACTTGAATGTGACCCATTAATTATTTATCCTATTTTAAATTTTCAATACAAAAAAAATATATATATGACTTGTCTTTGTCTTTGACTTTTTGTTCCAGCTTTACCTAACACGTTGCAACCCATTACAACCTTATCACTTCACTTCACATTACCCAAAGACCACTCAAGTCTCAAACACCGTATATCATGTGCATCTGTCCTTTTGAGAGCTCTGTAGAAATTTCCATGGGTTCTCTAGCCTTCTAGGTTTTCATCTCTAATTTCATCTCCGATCTTCCATGTAATTACTAGGGTTTGTTTGGTTTATCTTATATAGGATATTGATGGGTTTTTTTGTGATCGTTGTTTGGTTCTTTTTGCTGATCGAATTTGATCGAGTGTTCCATCTTGGTCTTTAAAATTTCGTTCATCTTTCTCCTTGTTCGTTGTGATTCCTAAAGATTTCTTCTTGTTCTCGCCCTTTCATCCTCATCGGTTTGATAGCTTGGTTCTGATCTCTCGTTCTCCAATCTGGTTCATAACCTTTGTTCTCTGAGTTGGATCTACACGTTACCAACTTAATTTTATATAAGTATGAACTAATGGGTGTTGATTTGAAAATTTTGGTTCATTTTTTTTTCTAACCCTAGTGTACTTGTTTCTTTTTGTAGAGGAACTGATTTGAAGGTTAGCCAAACAAGAATCCTTGGATTTGGCTTATTTAGCATCTGCGTATTATGGTATTAATTTTTCTAACCCTTGTACTGTGGTATTATATTCAGAAATTTGGGATTTTTTAAAATTCCATGTTAATATAGCTCTGATTTTAGTGTTTTCGGTGTTTGATTGTAAGTGAGCTAATGATAATGGATGTAATTTAGGGTTTTTTTAAATTCTAAGAATATTTCATGTTGATTAAGTGTTTGCATGTTGATTAAGTGTTTTGGGGGTTTTATAAAATTGTTTGTATGAACTGATTTGGGGTTTTTCTAAAATTGTAAGTATGAACTTTGGGGTTTTTTTAAAATTGTAAGTATGAACTGATTCCGTGTTGATTTAGTGTTTTGGGGTTTTTTTTTAAATAGCGAGTATGAACTGATTTACAAAAACATGTTGATGTTACCAAGGGCCTACAACCCTGGCCGAGTTCAGGTTCTTTGATATTTTCTTATGGTACCTACTTATGTAGAGAATTTATTTTGCGAGCAATTTGTGTTTTTCTGAAGGGATTTGTTGTGGTTAAGGTATGCTCTTGTTTTATGATTCCTTTTGCTTCTACTTTTTGAGAAATAGAAAAGGAGTAGTTTCTCCTATTCAGTTCATTAGTTGGTGTTTGATACATATATATATTGTTAGCAGAATTAAAAAACTATATTTTTTCCATGTTACTTGCCTTGGGATAGCAAATTATTATGCTTATTCCTACTCATGTTATTTAGTTAGTAATTACTTCTCCTTTTTATAATTATTTTTTTCCATAGAAGCTTACATGGTATTTTACTTTATTGACCTGCGTTTTGTGCATATTTATCTCCTTGCCTACAAAGAACATAATTTTTCCATGATTTGTTGTGATTCCTAATATTTTCTAGCAAGTGATTAGAGCTTTTCTGTTTTCTCTTGACATATAAAATCACTTTTGATTCTTGAGTTCATTTTTGCTCTTTGATTCGTGGAATTGTTGTTTTGGATATATATCTATGTTGAGTATATAAAGTTGTAACGTCCGGTATTTTTTACGTGCTAATTTAAAATTTTATTTATTTATTTATTTATTAAACAATTATGTGCTTATGTGCTTATGTGCCTAACATGTTTATATGCTTACGTGAAAAATTAAAAATATTGAAATGTTGGGAAAAATAAATAAGCGACAAATGGTAAATTAGAAAATTTACATGTATTGAGTTAGTGGGTCTTGTAGAGATTTAATTACTAAATGTTGGGAAGATGATGAATGGCAAAATTGTAGTTGTGTAGAAGACTTGGACAAATTTGTAAATTTGGTTCATAATGGCAAGGGTTGTGAATAAGTGATAAAGGGGTGGGCAACTTGGACATTTCACCACTACTTTTAATGTTGTCATCATTATAGCCCTTGGATCAAAGCTATCTTGCCATCTTCATTTCTAGCCCTTGGATGAGATTCTCTACACACCAACCCTATCTCTAACTCTATCATTGTCTTCTTCTCTCTCATTTCTCACCAAGAACATACATTCTTTACACACACAATTCTCTACACCCTAAATTTCGGCCACCATGTCCTCCTTGGAAATTTGGCTTCAAGTTTTGCTCTCTCCTACTCTTCATGCTTGATGGATGGTGAGCACTTGGGGTGGTCTCTTGGTGTGGTGTTCTTGAGCTCATAGTGGTAAGTTTTCTCTCCTTTTCTAAGGTTTTGTTGTAGGAAATCCTAACTTCCAAATTCTAGAAATTCATGTGCTAGTATTGAATTTTTGCTCTTCCATTGTTCATTCTTGTGGAAGGTTATGAGTTGTCTCCAACCATCAAGTGAATTGGCTTGTGGTGAATTCTAATTTCGTTTTGGGAAGAACTCATTGGTGAGTTCACAAATTCCAACTCCTTTGAATTAATTTCCATGAAACCTAATTTAACCATTATTGGGTTTTTAGCCTTACTTTGAATTCTTGATAATAAACCGGTTGTTGCTACTAAAAACCATTAGTTAAAGATCCATGTTTGTTTTATTGTTGCTTGAAGGCTTGGGAGACCTTTGACCCAAATTCTCGAAATCACTCCTTGAAGCTCTCTTGGTCATTCTTGGCTCGGTTTGTTGTTGGCGTCATTTGGACGGATTGCTTGCACCCTTTTTGCTCATTAGCTTTGCTTGGAATTGAGGTAGGGGAAAAACGAGTTGCTTTAGTTTTTGTACGAGGGTGTGTGCGTCTATGTGTATATATGCCGTATATATATATGCGAGTTGGGTCTTGACAAATTAGACGATGAACTAGGCCCCTTGAAAAGCATGATTATGTGATTTTAATGCTTGTTGTGATTTATTGATCATAAATGTGATATGAATTAATGTTGTGGTATATTGATCATAAATGTAATATTATGAGCATGTGGATAATTTTGACATGATATATTGCCTAAAGAGAAAAAAAGCATATATTATGATGGGGTATGGTTGATGAAAAATCATATGTGTATATTGAGTACGTCATGTAGTGTCAAATTCATGGTGTCGGAATATGAGGGTGATGTGGTCATGTGTGGTTAGTCGGGTTCGGATCAAAGCAACAACTGGCCAGGAGGTATCACGCCTACGGAACTAAAAAGCCGGCAAATGTGAGTTAAGAGTCCGGGTGGAGGCTTATATTTCTTGACTCAAGGGTAGTCATGGCGTACGGAGTTGCAAGTTGGGCTCTCGTACAACCGCCTTCCCTGTTAAAGTGATAGAGAGAAAAATCACTTGGGAAGGGTCGGTGCGGTATTCTACAATTACTTGTTGAGCTTGTATCCTCGAAAGTAATTGGACAGAGTATGTATCCGTTAACCTGAGTTGGGCGCCTTGTGTCTCGTGGGGTATGTTGAGTCATGGTGTATTTAAACTATTATATTATATATATATATATATGTGAATATGATGTTATTATGGAAGTATGCTATAATTGTAGAAAAATTATGTTGTGAGCATGTTGGGGAAACTTATTTGTGGGGTTCGATGGGGTTCCGGATTGGCATGAGAGCCATGTGGAACAAAAGACTGGACTAGGAGTAGTTGCATGTACCATGGGTGGGTTGTACCACTCGGACTACCGAGATTGAGGCGATGACGCTTCCTCTACTGGGCTAGTGAGCTCACCCCACGACATATATCTTTTTTTTCAGGTAATGATTCCCACTTGGGAGGCCCGTAGTCTTCCGGTATAGACTCGGTGTTGGTTCCGTCCTTTTTGCGCATATGGAGGCGGAGTACTTTTGTAGAGCATTGATAGACATTGTATACATGTGCTTATTTTGTTTAATGCATCAATTAAGTTAAACCTATTCTTTTGCCGGCTAGTATGTTAGTCGGGTGGCTTAAATTGATGTATACCCTTGGAGCGCTATGCGCGGGGATTTTATTCTTTTGAAGCACTCCGGTGCTTGAAATGTAAAACTATAACATGTTTCGCCTTAGAGCGCTATAAATGTAATTATTGAATCTTCTCCTTGGATTTGTGAATGTGAAATGAATTATTTGCCATGAAATATGTGTATTAGGTATTTGGCCGAAAACGGCGTTTTTCTAGGTTTTCAAACCAACCCTTTTCGATTTAAATGGAAAAACCCGTTTTCGCCTACCCCCGTGGCCCCGATGAAATTTCTTGTTTTAGAAATGATTTTAAACTCATATTAAGAATATTTTGATCTTTACAAATTGGTGGTCGTTAAAACGGAGACCGGGGGAAAGACGGTTATTTTTACGGATTTTTATGAAGCATCTTGATAAAAATAACCATTTTCCTTCTCATTCCTAAGTTAGGGGACTTTTCCTCATTTCTAGAGTCTCAAGAATAAGTTTAGATCTTTCTTGTATGTTCCTAAGGGTTTAGAGCTGTATGGGAGTCAATTATGAGGTTTTCTAGTTTAGGCAGTCGACTGGCCCCTTTCGGGCAGTCGACTGGGTGAAACGGAGGAAAATTTTTCTTCAAAACTTGAGGTCACTGGTTCAGCCAGTCGACTGGGTCCTTAGCCAGTCGACTGGGTCCTCATTTTTCTTCAAAACTTGAGGTCACTGGTTCAGCCAGTCGACTGGGTCCTTAGCCAGTCGACTGGGTCCTCATTTTTCTTCAAAACTGGAGGTCTCGGGTTCAGCCAGTCGACTGGGTCCTCAGTCAGTCGACTGGGTCATCAGCCAGTCGACTTGGTAGTTCAGTCCTGCTCTGACCTGTTCCACTATTTCGCTCATATCTCGAGCTACGGGTGTCGGATTGAGGTGTTCTTTAGCTTTTGAGAAAGCTGACTTAAGGATCTTGATGTTAGGCTTTTGAATCGCCTCATTTGAGTCGTTTTGGAGGGCGCAATGGTCGATTGAAGTTGACAGTAGATTTTTGGCTCTAAACGTAGGAATACCGATTCCAAAATGTTGTAGTTTCCATTTCGTACCTTCAAATTCGGTTTCGTTTGTTCCTATAACTTCTTTTAGGTCCAAACCTTGTATTTATACCTTGGAATCACTACTTTAGCCATGTGATGACCATTTTACCCTTTTGTGGGCGTTTAATGATTGAAGGTCATTTGTTCTCATCTCTTATTTCTTCCGCATTCACTCCCTTAGCTCTTAGGCTCGGATTTTGGAGTCCTAGGAAATTTGGGGCGTGACAAAAGTCATTACTGTTATATTATATACCTATATATGTATGTATATATATTTCAGGAGTGCACCAAAGGAAAGCTACAACATGAACAACATAAACAAAATAAACTAAATTCTGTTATATTTGAATTTATCATATGTTTTTGTTAGAATGATGAAAGAAATTGATGTCTAAGAGTAGAATCCTTATGTGAACTTGACCATTGTTTCTATTGATATTCTGACTTTGCCTTTTCTATTTTGTTTTCAAATTTTGTGTAAGTTTGTGTCTTATTTTCCAGTTATGAAATATTATTAAAATGAAATATTATATATCATACAATACATATGGAATGGTATAGCTTATCATAATTACAGTTTTTGATGATTTGTATTTCTGTACATATTTTTATCATTTAATATAGGTAAATTATTGCTATCAATTAATATGCCCTTGACTATTATGCTTATTGATATCCTGACCAAATGGTTCTAGCTAATTGTGAAGGGTTCTAGCTAATTGTTATATGCATTATGTTGCAAGTTCTTATTATACATCATTTTTTTAATTGTTTTTTTCTATTTTGCTAAATATTTTAGATGGAAGCTGCTCAAATTCAAATTCATGCTGAAGATATTGATCAAAGTGATGATGAAGTTGAAGAGTTTTTTGGACATAATGAAGTTTCCAAAGGGAAAAAGGCAGCAAATAAGCAAAAAAGGCAATTGAGGTCAAATGTTTAGGGCTTTTTTGAGATGATTCCTCTTCAACCTGATAACAAGCCAAGATGCAAATGCAAGCATTGTGGGAGGGTATATTTCGCTAATAGTGCGTATGGAACTGGAAATTTGAGGCGGCATATGGATAAGTAAGAAGGGACTCACGTAATGTAGGTCAGCTTCTTATATCTCAAGATTTAACCACTAAGTCAACACAATTTGATCCTGTTAGATTTCGTGAACTATTAACTGTTGCTCTTGTCATGCATGAACTACCATTTCAATTTGTTGAGTATGAAGGCATTAGAGTTGTATTCTAGTACTTATGTACCGATTTTTACCCTATTACAATAAATACTGCCAAGGTTGATGTCTTAAGGTTGTATAAAAATGAAAATGGTCGGCTGCGAGACTTGTTAGGAACAATTCATAGTAGAATATTTTTGACATCTGATTTGTGGATTTCTTTAACCACTGATGGTTAGATGTGTCTCACTGCCCATTTTATAGATGATGATTAGAATTTACAGAAAATAATTTTGAACTTTTGCTGCATGCCATCACCGCACAATGGTGTGACCATTAATGAAAACATTTACACACTGTTAAATAAGTGGGGGATTGAGAATAAACTGTTGTCAATCACATTGGACAATGTTTCCTCAAATACTGCATTTGTTGACATGTTGAAGTGTCAATTTAATTTAAATGATGTATTGTTGAGTGGTGGTATACACTTCCATATTCGGTGTTATGCTCATATACTAAACTTAATTGTGCAAGATGGGTTGAAAGAAATTGATGGATCAGTCATTAAGATTCATGAAAGTGTTAAGTATGTTAAAGGTTCTCCGGGGAGAAAACAATTTTTTTTTGAATGTGTCTCTCATGTCTCTTTAGATTATAAGAAAGGTTTGAGGCAAGATGTTTCTACAAGATGGAATTCTACCTTTATGATGATTGAATCTGCAATTTATTATTGTCGTGCATTTTGTCAAATGGCACTAAGTGATTCAAACTATAAGTTTTGTCCCTCTATTGAGGAATGGAGCAAAGTACAAAAGATATGCAACTTCTTGGGAGAGTTTTATAATGTTACCAAATTCTTTTCTGGAACAAAATATGCCACAACAAATCTGTATTTTCCAGCGGTGTTTTTAGTTCAACGAAAATTGATAACTGAAAAGAATAGTCCAGATTTGTTCTTGTCTACCATGGCCAATCAAATCTACTCGAAGTTTGTAAAGTATTGGTCAGAATTCAGCATGATACTTGCTATTGCTGTAATTTTAGACCCCCGTTACAAACTTGGATTTATGGTTTTTAGTTATAGTAAGATCTATGGTGATAACTCTATAGAGAGCCAAAGAGTGCGGGACAACTTGTATAAACTTTTTAATGAGTATATGCATGGTGGTCCACAGCATAAAGACACAAAATTCTCTCCACAACAAGCTAGGAATGATTCTCATGAAAGAGAAGAGGCTCATTTCTCAAAAGAGATTCGAGATATCATGCAGGTAATTTAAAATTTATTTTATAATTAATTTATTCTAACTATTTGAACTATTATTCTTGGAAAATATGTCTGGGATTGCTTACTTTTATTCATTTACTTTTTATATAGGAATTTGATAGTTTTGAAAGTGACGAGTTTGGTAGTGGTCAAAAATCAGAATTGGAATTGTATTTGGATAAACCAAATGTTGACAAGAAAATGGATCTTGATGTCCTTACCTATTGGAAGACTAATCAATTCAGGTATCCCATACTTTCTCGCATTGCTCGCGATGTATTAAATGTTCCGGTGTCTATAGTTGCTTCCGAGGCTGTTTTTAGTATTGGTGGCCGAAATCTCGATCAATTTCGTAGCTCTCTTAAACCTGAGAATGTGGAGGATTTGGTATGCACTAAAGATTGGTTGTTTAATTTGAAAGGTAGTCAACAAAATTTCTCTTATCACTGTCTAAAATAAATTTTATTTGGATAGTTTTTATATTAATTTGTTTTTGTGTGTTTTAAATTAAGAGAGCGCGCAACTTCAATTGGATGAACTTGTTGTTGAGTTTGATAATTTAAGTTTGCGTAGTGAAGAGAGCAATCCTTTAGCACAAGTGAACATTTGTGTTGTTAAGGGTTAATAAGGTACTACTAATGCTAATATATAGTTAATTTTGTACTAAAAATATATACTTAATTAGTTATATTGTTTGTGCTTTTTCAACTTTTTCTCAAGTGAAACCCTTTTTGGTGCTATTATGAGACAAAGTTTCTTTTGATTATGCCTTCTTCATTGAACCAAGTGAACTTTTTTTTGGTGGGATTTTGATGGATAGAGTCTTATAGATAACATGCTTAGAGGTAAGGCCCTGTTTAGTAGGCTGTCTTATCTGGTTTGGTCTGGTCTGGTCTTTGTTTCTAGGGACCAGACCATATTTGTTTGGACATGGTCTTAAAATTTGGAACCAGACCAAATTGAACAAAAGGGGTGTTTTTGGAACCAGATTTTTTTATGGTTTAACCTGGTCCGGTCAGGTCTTCTTAATAAAATATATTTATAAATAATTAAAAATGAATAAATAATAATAAAAAATTAAATAAAACATATTTTAAAAATAAAATATAAATAATAAAGAAAATAAATTAAATTAATACCTAATAATAATAAAAAATGAATATATTAATAATAAATAAATATAATAATAAACAAATTAATAAATAATAAAATATATTTATGAATAATTAAAAATGAATACAATAATAATATAAATAATAAATTAAATAAAACATATTTAAAAATAAATAATAAATAATAAACAAATAGAATTAAATAATACATAATAATAATAAAAAATGAATAAAATAATAATAAATAAATATAATAATAATAAATGGACTAAATAATAAATTAATAAAATATAATCGTAAATAATTAAAAATGAATAAATAATAATAATAAGTTAATAAAATAAATAATAAATTAAATAAAATATATTTTAAAATATAATAAAGAAAATAAATAATAAAAAAATGAAATAAATAATAATAAATAAATAAATATAATAATAAATAATAAATAAGTACTTCATAATAATAACCAAATATGAGTATAATAATAAATAAATAAATATTAAATTAATAAAATATATTTTTAAATAATTAAAATTGAATAAATAATTATAAATAAAATGAATTAAATAATGGAATAAATAGAATATATTTAGAAATTAATATATAAATGAATAAATTATAATTTAATAATATAAAATAATAAATTAACAAAATATATTATAAAATGAAGAAATAATAAATAAAAGAAAGAAATATTTTATTAAATAAAAAATAAATAGTAAGACCAGACCACTTACCAAACAAACTTTTAAGTTTTGGATCTAGACAAGCCAGAACATACCAGACCATACTAGACTAGACCAGACCACAACAGACCAGACCAGACCAGACCAAATAAGACCGCCTACCAAACAATGCCTAACCCTTTTGTTTGTGCATATATAATTATGATTTGTATTTTATTATCTCTATATTTAGTCTTCTTCGATATTGATTATCTTTATACAAATTTACTTTTTTTACTAAAGATGTCAACTTTAATCTTTTTAATTTGTTGCCTTCTCCAGCTTTGGCTTATCCTACTTTTGTTGGCTTTGGAATCAGTTGCGCTTTGTGCAGTGGTATTAAATGTGTTGTTCCTACTTTGGAAGGTATAATTGTAGAATTATGAATTTTTAATGGGCAAATGATTTAGACCCTAGTTTTAGACATTGAAATTAAAATCAGCACAGGTACTTAAAACGTTTTCTGGTGTTCAACCCAAGTCATGATAGGGATTCAAAATCAGAGAAACGACAGTTGTTGTCGTTTTATTACAACATGCAATTAAACAAACAAAACACGCGACTCATGCACTATATTACACCTAATAGAATTATGACTTTTATGTTGATAGGTACTGACAATATGTATGCATATATATATATATATAGATATGCAGGTAATTGAAGAGAGTCAGAAACTCAAAAAGACTTAAAGCTAAGGTTGGAAATGCATATTATACTAACCATGTCCAATACCAGCTCCAAGGTTATAACATGCAGAGGTACATTATAAGCTCCTCCTAGCTTGATTTCATTCATTTTTATTTTTATTATTATTATTATTATTATTATAATTATAATTATAATTATAATTATTATATTTACAGAGATGATATGTTTAATTGAATTAAATATGTGTTTTGGGTAGTGAAGTAGATCTCATGAAACAATTTCTTCATCTTTATGTGTATTCATAGTTAAATCTGCCTCATCTTATTATGAATAAACAACTTCTTCATCTCTATTTCTTTTTCTCGACTTCGGCTACAACATATATATATATATATATATATTTTTGTTTTTTCAAGCGTTAACTTCAACTTACTTGACTATTGGTTTTGTTAAAAACATTCAATACTTTAACTGGGCTTGCCGGAGCTAGCGGAGGTATCGTTGCTTAGATCATCACTTGCCCACTCCAAACGGTACTTAAATTAAATATAGGTGCTTAATCCTTTGTTGTTTTTATTGGCTTCAGCCTTATGTAGTTCTTGGGATGCATTTCTACATGATTGTTAGGTACATGAAGTCATGACCCAATCTTAATGGACAATATTTAGGCTATATTAAGTCTGTTTTCAGTAATGAAGATTTGTTTAGTGGATATTTTCTTCATATAACTCTGGTATGTTCTATTAACCTTGAATGAGACAAATTATATAAAAATTCTAATTTTTTTGTTTAAGTTAATGACTGAAAGCATTTTTTTTTAATCTAGGTTTCAGGTGTAAAAAGTACGAAGCAGTGATAGTTGGTTTTGTCCGATGATAAGCTTGGAGAAGGAAATTGATTTATAATCAGTTTTTTGTATAATCAAAAGAAAGAAACATTGTAAACTTTATTTATATTTTATGGAAGTGATTTGTAATGTTATATTTATATTTATATTTTTGGATTATCTAAATTGTTGATTGTATTATTATGTCAAATTTAATTAGATTTTTTTTTAAAAAAAAAAATTCAAAATTTTCGAGTCATGTTGAACCCGACACGACCTATTTTTTAAACGGGTTTCACAGGTCGTGTCGTGTTACCTATTTAAAAACCAGGTCGTGTTAGAGTTTAATAACTTTGACACGATTATTAATCATGTCGTGTCAGGGTTTTGCCATTTCGTGTTCGTGTCATTTCGAGTTCAACCTGAACACGGCCTGTTAACACGAATTGCTAGCTCTAGCTGTGATGTAAAAATCAACTTAAACCTAACCCAAACCCAACTATACTCTCTTTCCCCTTTAATTAGATGATATGTATAAGTGTATATATATACACACATAAGATAATTCAGATTTTCTTTCTGTTCATGGTCTTCCCCAACTAGCAGGTTTTTTCGAAAAACTCTATTTATTCTGGTGTGGATGGCAGGCATGCCTATATTTCTTGGTTTCAATAAGACTCCTTATAAGCGTTGTTTCTCTCTACTATTATCTAAAAATAATCAAGTTATTAATGACTAGGTCATGAAACCAAGAAATAACCCCTCATGTGCGAAATTATAGAAGATCTCCTTTAAGATCGAACAATTCCATTGAATTGAGTATGGTTTTATGTATTATCTTCTAGGAGTTACAAAGGACGCATCGAGCTTATATTGGTCATGGGTTGAGAACGGAAATTGAACTCTATGAGATCTAATCTCCCATTGTTCCTCAGTAGCTTAGTGGTAGAGTGGTCGGTAGTTAACTGACTGGTCGTAGGTTCGAATCCTACTTGGAGATATTTGATTCATTCTAAACTCTTTAAATCAGAATGATAGGGCGCGCTTTGGCTGGTCATAATCCTTTTTTGACTTTGCGCCATTGATTCCAATATTATTAGTGAGCAATAATGGAATAATTCCTTCACATTCATAGAGATAGGGGACATAATTCACATGGATATAGTAAGTCAAATAAGAAAAGAAGTGAAATGAGTTGAATAAATCTTTTCATGTTTTTTATTCATCATTCAGTTGATGAACTAAACCAGATAGTTGAGCTTGAGAGAGA
Organism: Cornus suecica; assembly: GCA_963922005.1. Classification (NCBI taxonomy): domain Eukaryota; kingdom Viridiplantae; phylum Streptophyta; class Magnoliopsida; order Cornales; family Cornaceae; genus Cornus; species Cornus suecica. The sequence goes on along the minus strand of OY998241.1, from coordinate 51,758,477 downwards.
TGGGTATAAGAACATTTGGAGAATTGTTCATTGTTGGCATGTTCTCGACAATAACCATGTTGAGTGACTTGTGAGGTCGGGTAGATTTAGGAAAATTGAAGTGGTCAAGAAAAACAATCAACAAGTTTCCTCAAATTCAAATAATGCTTAAACTAGTGAAGAGAAAGCAAGTTTGAACAAAAAATGCCTTCCGAAGGGCATAAAAGACATTTTTCGGAGCCAAAACTTCAGGAAATATACCAACGAAGTCGAATGGGTTCTAACAGAGCAATAATTAGAAAAAATGGTTTTCATAAATTTTGCTATGCTTGAGCTACGCATATAGTAGCTAAAAGTGGGTAGAATCATAAAAAAATACGCTTAAGCTATGCATGAGGATTTTAACTTAAGATTGGAGCTAGCTATGCTTAAACGTAGGGGCCATGCGTAGGTAGAAACGTGGTTTTCTGCAAATACAAGTTCTGATCCGTTTCAACTTCGATGAACTTGGGTTACACTCCAACATATCCTAGCATGTGTATAAAGGATATTTACACCAATATTGGCCAGATTTATTCCAAATTACAAGAGGATTAAATCATGGAGGAATTCTAGTCCAAAAAGGATACAAGTTTACTCAATATAGGATTCCTCTCTCTATAAATAAAAGAAGTCTCTACAGATTTTGGTGTGGCTTTTGTGAGATCTCTGCGATACTTTTATGGATCAGATTCATCTGCAGAGAGAGATAAAAAGAGATCGCATGATTATTCTATATCAAGGGTTTCTCTAGTTTTTGGTGATTATACAATTCTATTTCTACACCAAAGATCATTATGCACAATTGGATGATCCATTACTGAAAAATCATCACACCACCTATTGTAACGTGGTTGCATTGATTCATTGAAAAGCGAAGCCGTTAGAGTACAGAGCGAGAGCGAGAGCTTCGTGGAGCGCTAGTGATTCAAGATTGTCAAACGTCGAGTGGAGAAAGGCAGATCAGGAGTGATTTGTAAGTCAAAAACTTCATAGAGTTTGTGTACTTCTTGATTCATAGTTCATCGATACCCGAGCGTATTTGTGATTTTTACTTGGAGCGTTTCCAAGGTTCGCACTATTTTAAAAATATCGTGTGTCATCTCTTGCTTTATTTTTTGCAATTAGATTAATCTTTACATGATTTATCTTGTTGGAGAATTGTATTAAAATTTATTTTTCCGCAATTAATTTTAATTTGTCAATAAATCCTTAAAAAGCTTATTCACCCCCTCTCTAGGCTATTTTCCTTAGTCGCCTAGGTAATTTCAATTGGTATCAGAGTGTGGTTGCCTCGTTTTAGGTTAACTACCTAGGGTTAGATTCTGAACTTAGGCGATGGATTTACCTCGTGAAGGAGGGTCCGTTTCTAGGTCCCTTTTGTTTGATGGCTTGAATTACACTTATTGGAAACCGAGGATGAAAGCGTTTTTTAAAGCTCAAGAGGAGAGACTTTGGCTTGCCATAGAGGTAGGATACTAACTTCCCACTGTGATGGATGCAACGACTAATCAACCGAAACCAAAACCATCGAGTGAGTTGAATCCTGTTGAATTGAACATTGCTAATTGGAATTCAAAAGATTTGTGTGCACTATTCAATGTTGTGACCGCAAGTGAGTTTAGGATAATTGCCAAGTGCGAAATTACCAAAAATGATTGGGATATTCTTCAAGTTACTTGATAGGATCCGAATATCATACATTAAGGCTCCTAATTATACATTGTTATGTCTATGTTTATCATTATATTGGTGCTTTTATACGGTTTTCGTCTTTTAAGATATTTCAGGACTATGTCATGGAAAGTGAGTTTAATTAAGTGAAATAACTAGATTTGTGACTAAAGATTGTTAGAGAGCCGAAACAATAGATAAAAGACCTATAAAGAACGAAACATAAGTCAAGGATGCAAAAGGAGTGAAGTAGAATGAAGCCGAGAAGAGAAACAAAGGAAAGAAGATAAAACATGGAAAAACAAGGTGAAGAACTATCGAGTACTCGGTATTGGCTTCACCGAGTACTCGGTGAGTGCGTAAGTGTGCAAACTTGCACACTAGAGAAAAAATGGCCAGAATGTTTTGTGAACTTGCGCACGATTGGCACCACTCTAAAGCTACCGAGTACTCGGTGGATTCTTCATCGAGTACTCGGTAAGACCTGATACGTGAACTTTAACTCAGCAACTGGTATATATGCACTGGTGGGACCCGTTTCGGCCAGACTTAACATGGAATGACTTCTAGGCTATTTTGGACACAATATTGACCATATTTAGTGAGATTTAACATCATTCTTCAAGGAATATAATGATACAATCTTGACTTGACCGTTAAGCAATCAATTTACCAAATAAAGACGCCTCACTTTTTATAAAAGAGAGGGGTCTCCCCTACACTTGAAGAGTTGATTTTTGCATATTGTCTTATAGATTAAGCAAGAGATCGATAGAAGAGCAACCATGAAGGGTGCGTCTACATCAACAATGCAGACATCCATGACCATGAACAACAAAACCGGTATCTAAGGCTTTTAACAAAATCCTAGCCAAGTAATGTAGATTATTTCTTATTTTAATTGTATAAGGGGAAACTGAAGGATACGTATGTGATAATTGTGTAGATGAGTGATTACGTTTGATTTTTTATAAAATTCTACGTTTATTCTATGTCTTGTCTTAGCTTGAATGAATATTTTATCTTGCACAATCATGGTTATTCAATATGGGCTAGAACTCGGATGCTTAACTCATAATTTTCTACATAGTGGTGGTCATAAACATGCAATCTAGATATAGACAGGCCATGCTAAGAAATGATAATATAGACATGTTTTAATTTATGTTAGTAGGAGTAGATGCATGCACTAGTTATACTTGTTCGAAGATGGGTTATAACTATGTTGGGTTAATTGTTCTTTTTTTGGGATTAGGGTTTGCCAATGCTTGCGACTCTATATCTGATTCACATATGATGGACCACCTTTTACAATTAAATGATTAGGAGGATATATTATGCGGTTAGTGGTGGAGTTAGAAATATCCTAGATCTTTATCTCCATTGTTTTCAACCATAACCAAAATCTATCTTTACTTTTATATTATTTTATTTCTTGTCAAATTAGTTATAGAAAACAAAAAAAAAAACAAAGTATCTTTCATAATTTAGGTACAATAATTATAGAAGAAGTTGTAAAAACATTAGTCTATGTGGATTCAAGATACCCTATCATAAGCATACTATACTATAATTGATTCGTGCATTTGCAATAGGGAAAACTAGGTCAACATTCAAAGGCTTATTTTCACAAACTATTATTATTATTATTTACTATCCTAGCCTAGTGGCTGAAACCAATCAAGGTTTTGGCACCGATCAAGTTTTTGGCGTCGTTGCCGGGGACTAACGATTTTCTATACTTTCAAATAATTATTATAGCTAGATTATTTACTTGCTTTGTTTTTATTTAATTTTATTTTTAAGAGGCAAGATTGTGTGAGTTTTGACTTTCATTTTGTTTTGCTCTACTTTATTTTCAAATAACGATTTTCTTTGCTTTATTTAATTTCTCTTTCATTTTGTTTATTTTTATTCAGTTTATTAATTATATTAGTTTATTTTTACATAAATTTCCTTTATGGTTGTATGAGTGATTTGCATTCCATATCTAAAGAACTTGCTCCTTTTGATCCTGAACTTAATAGAACTTATCGTAAAAACATAAGAACTAATAAACATAGGATTGAAAAAGATACATTGAATTTTAACGATATAGGCGACCCTCAAGTATCACCACTAGGTTCATTGAAAGATTATTACACACCTTCTAATTTCGAATCACCAGCGGACATTATAATACCAGGCGAAACAACATCCCATTATGAAATTAAAGCTAGTATTTTGAATATGTTACCTAAATTTTATGGACATAAACATGAAGATCCCTTTGAGCATATTACTGGATTTATAGAAATTAGTTCCACAACTAAGATGAATGGAATGCCTACTGATGCCTTGGATGTGCAATTATTTCCCTTTTCACTAAAAGAAAAGCTAAAAGATGGTAAAATAGTTTAGAAGAACGAGTGAGAACTAATTGGGAGCACCTTGAAAAAGAATTTTTACATAAATACTACCCTATGGGAAAGACACATGAAGCCCAAGCAGCTATAATGAATTTTGGCCAAATTCCAAGTGAACAATTCCATGAAATTTGGAAACGTTTCAAAGAAATCTTGGCTAAATGTCCCCATCAACAACATTGTATAGATGCGGCATGCGGAGGAACATTTGCATTAGAACCAGTCGAAGACATATGGAAAATATTCGAAAGATTGAGTGAAAATTTACAACAAAACGCATCAAAAGCTAGGGCTAGATCAATACTTAATAACCCTAGACAAATGGAAACTGTTAAAGAAATAGAAAGAACTGACAACGTTACGGCTCAAGTAGCTGAGATAAGTAGAAAGTTAGATAACTTTCTAAATTTCACTCTAAACACTCCTAGAGAAGTCTGTTCGATCTGTTTTCATCCTTCCCACTTACAGAGCGGATGTCCAATGACCTATCAAGAAGATATAACACCATATGATGTTAACACAACCTTTACAACTACCAATAATAATCCTTATTCAAACTCTTACAATCAAGGTTGGCGAAACCATCCATATTTATCCTATCATTCTCAAAAAATAGAAAATCCAGTCTAAACTATGAATTTCAATCATAATCCAAGACCTTTCAATAATACTCAGAATTTCAATAAAAATCCAAGACCATTCAATAAAAATCCAAGACAATTCAATAGCTATCAAAAATTTTAAAATAATACACAAGGATTTCGATCTTTTCAACCAAACCAATCTCAATTTGGGAATCAAATTCCAAACCCTAATCCACCACAAAGATCATCTGGTTTTGAGAATAAATTTTTAGCAGCCCTTGGTAACTTAGAAGCTAACACCCAATTGTTACACACACATTTCCAAGGTATTTCAAAACTAGAAACACAGATGGGACAAATAACTAACACACTTAATAAAATATAAGAGGGTAGACTACCAAGCCAACTAGTGATGAATCCTAAAGGACAACATATGATTGAGCTAGGAACTTTACAAGAGCCTACGCATGAAACTGTTCAAGCAATTACAACCTTAAGGAGTGGTAGGATAATGGACTAGTTGAGGAAAAGTTTAAGGAACGACTAGCACGAGAAATTTTTTGGGAAAAATTTCCTAAAGAAACATCACATCCAACAGTAGATGAACCTCATAAGGAAATACTTGAAAAACCTATGGAGAAGGAATATGAACCAGAAGTACCATTCCCTCAACGTCTCCGAGGATCAAACTATTATGGCAAACAAGGCGATAAAACAAATGAAATCTTATAAGTATTTAGACAAGTAAGGATCAACTTTCCTTTATTAGATGTCATATCTCAAATCCCACCTTACGCTAAATTCTTAAAATATTTTTCTACGCAAAAGCGTAGAAGCAGAGTTAAGGTACCTAAAAAGATAATGTTGACTGAACAAGTAAGTTCGTTATTGTTAAATGATACACCACCCAAATATAAAGATCCAGAAGTGCCTACAATATCATGCATATCTGGAGATCAAGAAGTAGGTCAGGCTCTCCTTGATGTAGGTTCTAGTGTAAATTTATTACCATATTCAGTTTACCAACAATTGGGATTAGGAGAATTAAACCCTACTACGGTTGAACTTCAATTAGCAGATAGATCAATCAAACAACTAAGAAGGATAGTTGAAGATGTGATAGTTCAAGTAGACAAATTCTATTTCCATGCCGATTTTATAATTCTAGACACAGAACATGTTCATAGTCCAAAGAAACACATACCTGTGATCTTAGGACGACCATTCTTAGCCAAAGGTAACGCGTGCATTAATTGTAGAACATGAGTAATGGATATATTATTTGAGAGTATGAAACTAAGATTAAATGTGTTTAATACAAATAGCCAACTTCCAGAAAAAAACTAATTGTTTTAACGTTGATGAGATAGATGAGTTAGTGGAAGAAGCGGCACAAGAGATATTATTAAAAGATGACTTGGAAACAATAATAACTGAGGAAGAGGACATTAATATGGATAGAGATTAACAAGTATAGTTCGATAATAAGAACATTGCAATTATAGAAACAACAATATATGGTGAATCTTGGAAACAACCACATGAATCATTACCTCTTATTTCGTGTACTCCACCAATTCCGTCACTTACATCTCCACCAAAATTAGAACTTAAAGAATTACCTACACAACTCAAATATGTCTTCTTAGGTCCAGACAATATTATTCCTGTAATTATTTCTTCCTATCTCACTACAAAACATGAAGACCAACTAGTTCAAGTATGATCTGACCATAAAGAAACAATTGAATGGAGTGTGGCTGATTTGAAGGGAATTGATCCCTCGATTTACATGCATCATAAAAACTTAAAGGAGAATGCAAAACCAGCATGAGAGATGTAACGATGGTTGAACCCTAATATGAAAGAGGTGGTAAAAAATGAAGTAGTAAAATTACTTGATGTGGGTATTATATACCCCATATCCGATAGCTCATGGGTTAGTCCAACACAAGTGGTACCAAAGAAATCCAGTATCACAATCGTGACAAACTTAAAAGGTGAGTTAATCCCACAACAAACCACAACCGGGTGGCGGGTGTGTATCGATTATAGAAAACTAAACTCACATTCAAGGAAAGATCATTTTTCATTACCATTCATTGATCAATTCTTAGGATGCTTAGCTAGACAAAGTTATTACTATTTCCTATATGGGTATTCTGGTCATAACCAAGTAGCAATTGATCCAGCGAACCAAGAAGAAACCACATTTATTTGTCCTTACGGTACGTTTGCGTATAGAAGAATGCCCTTTGGATTATGCAATGCACCTGCAACATTTCAAAGATGAATGATGTAAATATTTTCGGATATGGTAGAAAAGTTTCTAGAAGTATTCATGTACGATTTTTCGGTGTTCGGAGCTACTTTTGAAGATTGTTTAAAACATTTGGCACTGGTATTACAAAGATGTAAAGAGACAAATCTAATATTAAGTTAGGAGAAAAGCCACGTTATGGTTCAAGAGGGTATAGTCATAGGACATATTATTTCAAAAAGATGGATAGGAATACATAAAGCTAAAGTCGAATTAATCTCTATTCTACCCCCTCCTATATATGTTAAACAAATTCGATCATTCATAGGTCACGCCGGTTTTTAAAGATGATTTATTAAAGATTTTAGCAAAATATCTCGAGCATTATACAACCTCTTAGCTAAAGATGCAACTTTTGATTTTAATAATGAATGTCTAAAATCTTTTGAGAAGTTACGTAAATTACTCTCAACAGACCAAATAATGCAACCGCCTGATTGGTCTCTACCATTTGAATTAATGTGTGACGCAGCTGACTATGCTATAGGAGCAGTGTTAAGACAATGAAAAGATAAACTACCACATGTAATATATTACACTAGTAAAATACTTGCTGACGCTCAAATGAATTACACTACTACTGAAAAGGAATTGCTAGCCGTAGTATTTCCCTTGGACAAATTTAGGTCACACTTATCAGGAACCAAGGTAGTTGTTTTCTCTGACCATGCAACTTTAAAATATTTACTAACAAAAACTAATTCAAAACCCAGACTTATTAGATGGACTTTATTTTTACAGGAATTTGATATTGAAATACGTGATAAAAAGGGTCGGAAAATGTAGTGGCGGATCATTTATCAAGAATAGTAGTTGAAAAAACAATAGATAACACTCTGCTAATGGATTATTTCCTGGACAAACAATTGTTTAGTATTAGTACATTAAAACTTAAGGGTCCGAGAAAAAGAACAAGATATAAAGAATGTGGTGAACAATTGAAACGTTTTATAAAGATTAATCCCGAATTAGGCTGTACGGATTCTATCAACCTGATAGAACCCACTTATAATAAAGATTAATAGAATTATAAACGTCGGGCCAACAACGTTAAAAAGGGCCCCAAACGAGAGAGTTAGTGTTCTCTTGAATTGGTATGTATACGTAGATTTTTCAGGTTGTTTAATTTTTTGTTTAATTATATGTTATTAACCTTAGATCTGAGTTCAGTGACGAAACCACGAGTAGTTCTTGCAAAAATCTGTAAGTCGGTAGAGATAAACTACCGAGTACTTGGTAGAGTCTTTACCAAGTACTCGATGGCTGTGTAGTGATAAAAACGGGCCCAAAATATATTTGCTCATTTCTTACTTCTCTCTCTCTACCCAAAAGCTTTCATTATTCCACACTTGAATCATAACTCCTATGAATCAACACAACAAATGAACAATCCATACTCAATTACATCTTCAAATCTTTGGAACTTCTTGTGAACCAGTTTTTTATTTCTTTGAGTATATTCAAAAAGGATAAGTGAAAATCTTCTAAGATAGGGTTCCTTGATCAATTGATTATTTATATTATAGAAAAGCTTGTGAGTGTTGATGTGTGGGTGTTAAAATCCATTATGAGCTAAGTGACCATGGTCTCTTTAACTATCACACTCTAGGTGTTTGATATAATGTTTAAGTAGAGTCCTAGCTCCAAAGAAGAAACCACGCACTACCGCATCATTGAGTAAGAAACAATCTTCCCCTTATTCATCTCATTTGTCATCCGACAAGGCCAAAAATGAGGCGCCAATTAAAGAGATAGTCAAGAAAGCTATTGAGAAAGGGATTAATGTGGAAAGGACTATTAGGATTTTAGATTTTGAGAATGATGAGGTAGCATCATGGGGGATAGAGTACATTTAGAAAAGGGGGTTAGAGCCATTGTTATGACCCACGTCAACCTATATAATCAAATCGCTATTGCATGAGTTTTGGCTCAATATGGTGGACGTGGGCAAAGAAGAGGATAAAATGATGGAAACAAAGGTAATAGGGAAGACTATTCTCATCACGCCATTATTTATTAATAGAGCAAGGGGTATTCCACATGAGTGCCCTACCCATCTAAAAGATACACTTCCGACATTACCCTGACCTTTCGCGAAAACTCATTTCATTGTGGAGGATATCATTAAAGGAAGGTTTGGAAATAAGTACAACACATGTACGGCAAAGAAACACTATGCACCAAAGATGTGGATCATTGATACCATTGATATGTGCTCAATATTGTCCATTTTAAGCCCCTATCTTACTATTGTTACTTCTTTCCATTTCATTATTTGGTATTTTTATGCCGTTTATGTGTTGAAGCGTGTTTCAGGAGCTTAATGAAGAAAAAATGATAACTTTGGTGAATTAACTAAATACATGCTTATTTCTATCTCAGAGGAGAGCATAAGAGGTGTTTTCAAGAGAAAAGTGGCTTCCGGAGGGTAGAAACATCATTTTTTAGAGCCGCAACTTCAAGAATCATGACAAGCAAGTCACGGGGGTTCAAATGACATAATTATCAAGAAACTTTGGTTCCAAGTATATTGCCGCACTTCACCTACGCCCACAGCAACAAAAAGTGGCTAAAAAGTGTCGTTTTGACGCCTGAAGATCACGAAGCCAAAACAGTCCTACGCCCTAGGCGTAGGGGTTTGGTGGCTTATGAGCTACGAAATTTCCATTTTGCCCCTGAATTATTTTCCCTTATGACAACTGCGAATTTACACCTCGATTGTCATGCCCCGAATTTCCAAAGACTACCGAACCGGGACATCCAAGGAATCCGGGTCATGAGCCATAAAATGAGAGACCAATTAAGGTCCTTAACAACTATAAAATGAATGGAATATTTTTAATACAACAATTTCCATACAAAATCAAGCGAAAGATAAACCAAATGATACACAAGGCACATCGAGGCATTGAAAGAATACATCTCTATAAAGATGCAACGATACCAAATATAAGGAAGGGATATGCCAATAGTGTCTATGCCCTGTTATTCCTATGACTCCCATTCGGAGAATCAGTGAATTCCGAGGTATGACGTCACTGAAAATAACAACTAAAATCAATGATAACACTGAAATACATGGAATAGGAATGAAAATGAAGTATTCCATGTCACCTGAGTGATAGAAACTCAGCAAAGAATTCTAATGAAAATCCGGCAGAGTTCTGTTTGTAAATGGAACATCCGGACAATCCAAAATCAACACAATAGAACAACCTGCCCATAATAACAAAAATAAAATAAATGGCACGCAACCCAACATTCCAGAAACCTACTAGGGCCGAGGTAGTGGAAAAGAACACCAAAACCTCTACACAACCCCTTTCTAAAACCAACTGAGCCACCAAGCTCGAATAAGAATACAGAAAGTCATACGGTAGTGCTGAAATGATACAAAGGCACCCCAAAAATAATTAATACATGGACTAAAGATACAACACAAGGAAATCTGCCAAAAAAACTACGGAAGGAGGAACAAAACTACCGTCCCAAATCACCTGTATCTTTGCCGCTAAGCATGCCGTGTTGCATCCACCTGCAAACCTGCAACCTGTGTGGGGGTGAGCACAACCTCGGGGGCTCACCAAAAATATCAAAACATCACACTTATAGCCGCCTAGAAAAGTTTAACCATCGTGTGTGCATGTATCTATCTTAGGTCAGTCAATCGTCTCATATGGCACCCCGCCAATCCGAGACCCCATCAATAACCTCATCACTAACCTCAAGTACACTACGTATATCGTAAGAACTACAGATCAACAAAAATATAAGCAACACATGTGTACGTGTATGTATATAATGTCATGTAAATAACTAAGCCTGTCACCTAGGCCTATAGACAACCAATCCGAACTCCACTATCATCTACAGATACAACAAGACTAACTATCTACCATACCGTGCACCTAGCACGCTGCTCAAGATTCCTAGGAGGTGAATATATCACTCCCTAGGACTACCGAAAGTGAATCATCATAACCATACCCACAACTCGATCATTGCTCATAACTAGCATCGCTATCACATCTTCCTAGAGAGAAAGTCGCTCTCCCGTTTTCTATCGTTAATTCAGTTCTTCTAGTTACAATAACCAGTGAACCAACCTGTTCACTCGAACAAACTTAAAAAGGGAAGGTACTATCCCCACACTGGATTCGGTAACCAACCGAACTATCTCTAACTCACACTGCCTATCTAGGCACTAGAAAGGGGTATTGGAGTCCTTTAGTCCCAAACAGATGCCATGGTCCTCGGGTTTTAAAGAAAAATGTTGAACCCCGAAGGATTCAATCGGTTTTTAAGAAAAAGTTAGGACCCGGTCAAATCTTATTTGGTTCCAACGTCTCCGAACCCAACCGAAACAACAGGAATAATACTAGGTGTGTGTAACTCAACATCACAAGTCCGGGCTCAATCCCAAGGAATAACTATACGAGAAGGAAGAACTACTAAAGTTCAAACCGATAACCATTTTTAAATCACTTTTAAACCTCTTTCAAATCTGATCCTAAGACCTTTAGCATTTATTTAAAAATTTATAAAAATAATCCTGAAAGAATGCCCAAACAAAACCGGACACAGGAAGGAATCCCAGACAAGCTAGGAGAAACCTGGATTTATCGACCTCTAATGATGCCGAGATCTCGGAAATAACATCGAGATTTCTAGAACAGGGGGCAGCCCGTGCCCTAATTCACAGATTTTACAAAACAATTTCAAATTGAATTTTCTTAAATTTCTTTTAAAAACGGATTTCTACCGATACTCCCGGTACTGAGAATTCAAAACATATTTTATAAAATAGGTATTTAAACTTCTGTCTTTCCAAAAATAGTTAACAAGTCTCGGGGGAAACGAAGAACACGTTTTATAAAAAAATCCCCAAGCTTTAAGTTTTCAAAACTTTGCATATTTGACTCCAAAGATCCGAACCATTACCGAGGTTTCAAGAACGGGACAAACCTGGCAAGGGATTTTCAATAAACACATACACTGTCAAAGTTGGAGAATGAGCAATAAGCTCAAAATTACAAAAGCCAAGGGAATAGGAATACTCCACACTACCAGAGAGGTCTAGCAATGATCCTGTGATGATACTAATCACCAATCACAAAGGCCTATGTGGCCAAGATCACCATTTCAACTAAGTCTCAATATAATGTTACACAGCTCAACTAGAGCTTAACATACAGGGAACCCTTACGCCCCAAGGTCACTTTCACTTAGTTTTTCCATAACTACCAAAGAGAATCACCAACTGTGGCTTCTTAATATTCTCCTTTTCACTTTTCACCTTTTAACTTTAAGTTTTCACAGTTTCCTTTACACTAGGAAATTCATAATTTTCATTGTAATTTAACCACGGTTAAAATGTCAATCATAAACACCGCACCATAACGCTAAAGAGTATAATACAAATCTCTAATTAAAATTCAGACATAACCTGCTCAATATCAATAAGCAATAATAATAAATAATCTCAATAGATAAGCACATGTCAAATAAATGGTCGATGTAAATGTTAATGCAATGTCAATGCAACTCCAGTGCAACCCTATCTACATGAGGGTTAAACAAATATCCAGGAATCCCAAACCGTTCACTGATGGGGCAACAAACCCACAACAGGAAGGGTGGGTGTCGCCAAATAGAGTATGGAGACCACAAGTCCGTCAGGAACCGGCAAGTGAGGCCCAAGCCCTCACGCCCAATGTCTAGAGATTCGAGAGTTACTAGCTCCCTGGGTGCTAGACCACCCCCTGGCCAGTTGTTGCGACTATCCAAACGGTCCATACATGTACATGATATAACTGAGGCATGGTGCTATATGAATGCAAAATGCCTCCACATGAATGTAATATACTCAATAAAACATCATAAAAGCCAAACAATCTCATACAAAGCATGTTTTAAAATTTAAATTATATAGCAAATCAGTTCCATTTATTTTAAAAATATTCGGGTTCTCGATCACCCAATCTTTATAAATTTTATATGCTAGCATGCTTTTAATTTAATTCTCAATAATTATTTTCAATTTAGTCCACCTCAGGGACAATTAGACAATTTAAATTCACAATTTAATTTCTTTATAATTTACGAGAAAATCAACAAGGGAACTAGAACCAAGTCTAAGTTTTGACGTCCCTCGTTCTCGTGGATCCCCTAACATATTTTTAATTTCAATAAAATATAAATAATAGGGGAAATTCAATTAACCAGATATACGTCCACATACACCTTCTATAAACCTATTTCGAACCCAAGGGGTAGTAAACCGCCTATATCGATTTAATTTAAATAGGTTTATAATTATTTTAACTTCTCTGATAAATAAAATCTATTTAATTTCTCATGGGAAATAATTTATTTAATTTCTCCGAAGTATTTCTATTTCCGACATCAATTAATCCAATTATGGGTATTTTATAAATTTTTATAAAATTCCTAGATTTCCGTCTATCACTGGGAATTTAATTAAACATTTTTATTTACCCATAAACATGCAACGAAGTTGTATTCACGTTTTCTACGCACTCTTAGTGAGTGTCAAATATGCAAATATATAAGAACATATATATGTAAATTCCCACCTATTATTACGCTTACAAACAGTCCCGATTTGTTCGACAGTGAATAGTGTCGGCGCCCGAATATAGAGCCAGCTGACCAAAGTCGCCCGAAAATTATTTCGAATATACCGAAATGTCCGTCTCGATGATCTATACGATATATATGAAGCCCATTAGCAATCGATAAATGAATTTGAACAAATCTAATGAAAACCAAACCAAAAAATTGTACCTATAATATGAAATTCCCGACGAACCGCTCAATGGTCTCGCACCAAATTCGGATATATCGTGTATGACATCGGGAACAAGCTATCCTCAAAATTTCATGCTAAACAATGCACAAATCGGCACTGAGTCACCCAACTCAGTTTGGCCGAACAGAGACTGGTCGTCACCACGCACGGTTGGACTGCGCCACCACCAGCGTGACCATCACTGTACGCTGTCACCACCATCGCACCGTATTCATCCCCATCTCCAGTGAAATCAGCTCCTAGTCGAATCCCTTACAGTCGACGACCTATACCAAATCGCGTCGCTAGATGTGCCTGAACTCAGCCTTGAACCACCAGGTCGAACCGCCATCGCCAGCCTCGGCGTCAGCCACAAACTACCACCAGAACCCACCATCATCGCTAAGCCCGACAACCACAACCACCAGTCGCGATTCTCTTCCAGTGACTCTCTCTCTCTTTCTGCGTTACCCCATGTCTCTCCCTTGCTCTCAATCAATGATGATAGATGAGGGTGAAGAAGGAGAAATTGGTAGCTTGTTGAAGAGAAATTGGAGAAGACGGGGAAAAGGTTTGGTCACGTGACAGAGAGAAACTGAAGTCGTCACTTAATACCAGCCATACATCCATTATCCATATATACATATATATAATTTACATTAATATATATATAAATACCAATAATTATTATTACACATTTTAGTTATGTAATAATAATAACCCAAAATTTATCACCCACTTTAAAATAATCAATTATAAAATATTGCGACAAAATTCCCCGCCCGATGGCCTTTTATACTATCAACCGAATAACCATCGTGAAGAAACGGTCTAAAATCATCCGCGTCGAGTGCGAAACTAAAAAGATAACCATTTAACCTCAATTTATTAATAAATAATATATGGAATATTATCCAAAAATCCCTAAACGAATACACGATTACCCTGAATATCGTCGGATGCCAAATAACTCAAATAATCTGTAATAAATACCCGATCAGCCCGCAATTAATATCACGCAAGCCCGTAAACTCTACGGATAGCTAATAAATAATATGAACCATTCCATAACTATTCCGATTTAAATCGCAACGCCGAATAATAAAATAAATCGAAAGAAATAGTCCAGGTTGTGAAACCTAACCATCGGAACATCGGGTACGTACAAGACCCACCGAATAACCACAAATAACTAGGGCACGAAAAGAATCCAAAACAATAAACAAGTACAGCCACACCAACACATAGGAGCATTTGGAAACACAAAGAAACAAACACACCAAACAAACAAAACACGTACATACAAACACAGGGCACGTCAATCAAATAAGGAACATACTAATCCCATTATAAGGGAAAACAAAACGTCGAACCCCTAACGCACTAAATACCGAACTCGCACAGCTGAGTCGAAACCTTTAACGTCGGTCAACAAAATGTACCGCCACCCAGTCGAAGCACTAAAAGTCGAGCGTTTAAACAAATCCACGTAATCGGCACTAAAGCCCACGTAAACCTCTAGCCACGTCCGGAACACAAAACATCACGTCAAATAGCGTAATCATGAAAGAAACCCCCCGAAGTCACTAAGGAGACAATTGCAGAGTCGTGTTGTCGAATCCAGAACTCCCGTCAACATTTCACCAGTTCGAAACATTAAATTCACCGTCAATTCTCGTAATTATCAAAGAAGTTCCACAAAGTAGTCAATAAGACAATGGTGGCGTCATCCCGTCGTATCAAGACATAAACGCGAAAAATTTACACGTGAAACATCAAGAATAACCATGACATCACAACCGAAAATAATTCAGAAATAATTCCAAAAAATTGGGAAAATAACATGGGGTGTTACAAATAGACTGGCTCCTAAGAAGTACAACAACAATTACAATACATGGGGCAAATAAAGGAAACTAAAATGGAACAACTCTAAATACTAACGTCCCAAATCCCGTAACAGCATCAGTGCCACGAGCCATCCTGCACTACAAGTTGTCCATAGCCGAAACATTTCCTGCAAACTGGTGTAAACCACAAAGGCAAACCATGCCAGGGTGAGCACATTGAGCCCCGTAGGAGAAAGGAATCATAACTGTCACGTCCTATAACCGTCCAAATCGAGTGCAAATCAACTCGTGTACATGCATCTACCCTAAGTCAGTCAAATGTCCCACATGGCATTCACGCCAATACGAGACCCCGAAAACACATCCCTCTGGTCCCCTACCATGCATCAACAAATACGTCAACTCGCACGTATTGAAACTATATCACAACAACATATAATAACTCACACCTATATATATATATATATATATGCACGTATGTATACATATAGAGATATACAACCAATAAAAGACGTGTAGTATAGACCCCCTCATAGATCACTTCGACTCGTACATGTCAGTCCCCCTTTGACAATCACCACAACACTATTACCAAATCATGGAAGTAACACACCTATCCATAACACTCCAGGAAGGATAACACTCACACACCCTAGGTCATGAGCTTACCGAGCTCCAAAACCTCAAATCAGTATCAACTCTTACTATCAATCACCTCACATATCACTACCGACATCCGTAAACTCAACACAAGGTTAAAAAAATCATATCAACCTAAGGGAAGCTATAAATTTTATCGAATAACAAAAGGAAGTGAAATGGATTGAATAACCCATCACACCGACCACTCAAAGGTCACATGTTCGCCCAATGATAAAATGGTCATTTAAAGGGCAAAGATGTACTTTCAAAGGTTACCCCACCTATTTGGACATAGTTTGAACCATATAAATAAACAGAACCTAATTCAATGCCCTGACACAAGAGATATGAATTTTTTAAAATGGCATCGGACAACGCCGACCGAAACAAAAAGTTAAAGTACCCCTCTTTCACCAAAGGTAAAACAGTCATTTGAAGTGAAAATAAATGATTTTAAATTTTATATCAAATATTTGGACATAGTTCAGGACCTAGAAACAAACGGGACCTAAATCAAAGCCACGAAGTGAGAGATATGCATTTTTGAAAACGGTATCGGACAACGCCGATAAAAATGGAAAGTTGAAGTTCCCAACTTTCACTAAGGGTAAAACAGTCATTTAAAGTGTAAATAAATTATTTCAAATTTTATCTACAAATTTTGTACCTAGAACAAGCAATAGGAACAAACGGGACCTCAATCCGAGTTACGAGGTAAGAGAAAAGAATGTCCAAAAATGATCGAAACATGTTGAATTTCCGAGAGTCGACTACACAGAAGGCTGCAGTTGACTACACATACGGGGCAGTCAACTACACCAGGCCTGTAGTCGACTACACAAGGACGAAGATTTTGAAAAAATTTCGGAAATGAAGATTTGAAGGCTCAATCAACAATAGGAAGGCTTCAGTCAACTCCATGGGTCCTAAAAATTGAAAAACTGACCCGAAATCACTTTAAAACCATATGAAACACTAAGGATAGCCTCAAACTATTAAGGAACTTTTGAAATGATAAAAATATCATTTATCTTGGTTTAGTTTTATCAAAATCATTTTCTTAAAAATCTATAAAACTAACCGTCTTGCCCCCGGTTTTCGTTTTGTACCTCGCCGACTTTCAAAAGTCAAAATCTTTTACTTCATGACTTTAAAACCATTTCAAAACTCAAAGTTTTTATCGGCATCACGGGGGTAGGCGAAAATGAGTTTTTCACTTAAAGACCGAATAGACTCAAACACAAGTCTTATGAAAGATCCATTTTTGGGCAAACAAACCGAAGCCAATGGAAAACCAAAGCGTATTTGCAGACGCTCAAATGGAATAAGAGAATCAAGAAGCGGGAGTAAGTGGCAACTCAAAGGAACAAGGTGAGTGGCTATACACAATGACTCTAACCCTAATCCAACTACACTTCACTCCACATTCAAACTCATAAACCCTATAACGACTTAACCATGAATGATCACATCTCCGATGACATTCAAATCCTTAAGATCGCTAAAGGAAACCTAATGGACGTTTCCACAGAACCAACTAGTTTCAACCAAGAACCCCTTCCGATTCTTTTAACCTCAATCTCACATTCGAAACCACCTCACTTAGGTTTCTAATAATGTCATATGGCTATCAATACCCAATCGACTCGATTTTCTCATAACCTCGCCTATCATGACCAAAACATCAATAGTATGATTGACGACACGTTATTACACCAATGCTAACTATACCACTAAACCATCAACCGCCTTCTCAAGGCATCAACTCAGATTAAACTCAGTAGTCATAACCGACTTTACTCCTCACAAGAAAGTCCTTAAATCAACTCATATCACCCTCTAAGGTATATAAGCACATAGCAACAAGTATAAGCATTTATCTCACATTATATTTTAAACAAGGCATGCAAAGCATATTTTCACATCATTCCATTTCACTTTAGCATTTTAATAACATGTGAATTATATTTTTCAAAATCCACATTAAACATGCTCCTTAACCACATAGGATAACATCATGATCCACATGTTAACATAGGATAACATCATGATCCACATGTCAACATAAATCACATCTTAGCAACTCAAATGCAATGTGAGTCACACACCTCATGATACACACTTTTCCTAAATATCCGAGAGTGGCGCATACCACCACGATGGGGCAGCAACCAACCCTATATCCCCATTTTCTGGTTTTTCTCTTTGCCAAAGGTGGGAGTCACCTTTTTACTGCAGTATACTCAAGATCCAAGAGTGGCGTGTACCACCATGATGGGGCAGCAACCAACCTTATATGCACCAACACAAATATGTATCTCATCATATTTATTAACAACATTCCCAAAATGTCAACATGAATGCTTTTCACCATTCAACATACTTTTAAATCTCATTTAAAGCAATTATCAACAAGGATGTTTTCTCATGCACCATCCATGATCCCAAATCATCAAGTTATCATTTAATACACAAAGATAACATTCTCATTCATTTAACATGCTCAATTCTCAATTAAAGCATTTAAATTCCCAATGATATATTCGCATGCACAAGAAAATTTTCAATTCATCAAGTTGTCCTTTAATTCACAAGGAAAAAAATTCCATTCTTTTAATCATGCTCTTAGTTTAATTCAAGCAAGTTTCCACATATCACATCTCAAACATGACATGAAATTCCAAAATACCTCAAAGGTACTAACCAAATGAACTAGCTTAATCTCATTCCAAGGCTACATTCCTAACGCCCACATACACATATGTATAATTACACTTACACATATACACCACAATACCCACATACATATCCACATATATAGGCATACAAACATACTTTACTATGGAAATTCTCAAGAATAACCACTCAACTAGCATGCATCATATTCCTAGTAATATCATTATCAATTCCTCCATACACAAGGGTTAATTCACATAACACATGTTCAAACCCCAACTTCACAATTCAAGGATACACTTAGCAATTTAATTTAAGGTTAGAAATCCTAAAATCCAATTCCCATACTCACACAATCATAAGATGAGCTAGTTAAGAAATTTCCCCCCTACCTCTTGAAGAGCAAAGCACAACAACTACCAAGCAAGGCCCATGAAACCCTAGCTCTTCCCCAACCAAAATCCAAGGAGCAAACCGGTGGAAAGCTTCACCGTAGCCCCCTAACCATGAATCAAGCTCCAACAAAAGAGGGAAACAAGAATTACTAAGTGGTTTAACAAGAAACCCTAAACTAGGGTTTGAATGGAAAACACACAAGGATGGAAGAACACTTACCCATCTTTAGCTCAAACCGAAGACAAGAATACCATGAACATCTTCCATGTTGATGGTCACACCAAACTCCCAACTTAGGGTGATCAAATCCACCTCTAAGTGAAGAAGAAGCAAGAGGGAAGAAATGAGAGGAAATGGAGAGAAAGATAATGAAGTCTTGCAATGTGGAAGACTTATAATGTGTAGAGATTTTCCACTCACACCTCTCACCATTCAATGGCCAAACTTCAAGCTAGCAAGTGAAGACTTAATCCAAGGGCCACAAAGTAGTCTTGCAATGGAAGACTAAACACACCACACACAAAACTTATTAATTGGCCAAATAAAGCCTTCATATCCAAGGATTTAGAATAAGGAAATGGAAATGAATAAACCATCCAATGGTTGACATGAAGTCTTTCCAAATGAAAGACCAAGAATAATGGATTCTTGTACTTCAGTGTCATCCAAACAAGGCCTTATGATCCAAGGGTCTAGAACAAAGATGGGAGAATGAGATCAAGGACAATGAATGAGACAACACTTGAAAAGGGGAAATGACTAAATTATTCTCAACTTAGGGTTAATTACAAGAGTGCCATCAACCCTCTTAATTACCCTTCTACCCCTTGTCATCCTCTCTAATTACCAACACGGCATTCATACCCCAACACTTAGCCAAATCTCTACATTTTTCACTAAGTGCGCCAAATATGAAAATACTCATTTACCCTTCGGTCATTTCTTTCCCAAAATTATTTTTAATAATTTTCATTAATTATAAAATAAAATACAACAAATAATTCAGATAAGTGAAACAACGAAACGTCTACAATAAACTAGGGTAACACGTTCTGGAATGCAATACGATTGCCGAAGCTCCAACGAGAAATGTTGCACAAACCCATGTAGTTGCCAACGAACAATAAATCCCGAAGCCAAAAACAGAAGCTCACGATGTCGTCCCGCTAAGTCCAAAACATAAACGCAAAAAATTTACACGTACCGAGAATACAGAAGACGTCATGAATAAATGGCGTCACAAACGTTAACACATGGAAAAGAATTCCAGAAAAGGAGAATATAGGATTTTGATTAAATGGCATGTAAAATTACCAAAAAGGGCAACCATTAAGGTTTCCCTCAGCTTTGTCTATAAATACGAAGCTTTATATCAGTTTGAGGGAGCTTCCACACACGTTAATTTTCAGAGCAATATTCTGGAGATTCATATAGCATTCAAGGAGAAGCCATACAAGACCTATAGTGCCAGAGAAGACGACAATGGTGGCTAATTCTACATCAACGATGCAGTCTTCTTCAACCATGAGCAACTAAACTGGTATCTAGGGTTTTCCAGCTTTAGCCAAGTAATGTAGCTTTTATATTTATTTTCAATTGTAATGAAGGGGAAGCTGTGACTATACCTTGATGATTGTTGTAGATGAGTGATCGATTTTATTCTTGATACAAGACTATATAAATTTATTCATAAATTCTTATCTTAGATTGAATGAGTATATTTTCTTACACAATCATGATTATTCTAAACAAATTGTGATTTTCTACAACAATGGTTCTTAACACTAAAAACCCTAGGTTTACATGGGCCATGCCTCGGCGAGGTATCATAGACATGCTCTAGTTTAATTTTATGCAATAGGAGTAGATTAGAGTAAAGTAAATAGCATGCACTAGATACACTCTATCCGGAGATGGGTTGTAGCGAATCCGGTTGACTGTATCCTTTTGGGGACTGTAATTGACTATTTGCGGTACATTTTGATTCACAGGAATAGATCACCCATTTTACAATTGTGCAAATTGAGAGCTATATTATGCGGTTAGTGGTGAAGCGATGAAAACTCTAGTTTTCTCTCTCTCTTGATCAAACTTTCAATTTATTTTTTGTTCTTAGTTAATTTAGTTACAATCCCCAACACTCAAATCAAACACTTTTTCAAACCATAATTCAATATTTTTGAACTGCTGAAGTGAATAACCAACTCTCTGTGGGTTTGACATTCCCTTTCACAAGCTATTTTTATACTACAATTGACTCGTGTGCATGCGAATAGGTTAAACCTAGGCTGTCATAAGAGACTATTTTTAACCACAATTGTTTCCCCCTCTAGACAAACATCAAGTTCTTGGCGCCGTTGCCGAGGACTGGGCATTATTTTTAGCTTTAGTAGTTTAGTAGTATTGAATTATTGTAGTGTACTAAAGGTTAGAATTCTGTGTAATTTACAGGTACTCTAAAAAGCATAAGGGGAGATAGTGGAGCAACAAATTTGCATCGTTGGACGTCTCGTGAGTTTTAGTTTATCTTAATTTCGTGCATAATTTTATCTATATTTTATGTTAATATTTAAAATAGTTTAGAAATAATTTAGAAGTAAAAAAACAAAAATTTGTTTTTTGTATGACCGATCAAAAATCCTGTTTTGATCTCAACGTTGAGTTAGTACCTTTTAATCCTGAAATCGAACGGACTTTTTGTCAAAATCGTTGAGCTAGGCAAGAAAAGTGTCGTCGACAGTTGGAGCAAGGAAGGATGGCCAACAATAATGCCAATGTACGAAAGGCACCAGCCACGTCGTTGAAGGGATATTATGTGTCGGCTGCTTATGAAACATATGCTGAATTTCCAGAAGAGGATGACGTCAAGCACTATGAGATCAAATCTAGTGTCATCAGTATGCTGCTGAAGTTCTTCGGACTTAGGAACAAGGATCCTTATCAACATATTAACAATTTCTTAGAAATGGCCTCAACCATGAGAATGGAGAATCTAAGTCCTAGTGTGATGCGTGTGCGATTATTCCCCCATTCCTTAAGAGAAAAAGTTAAACGATGGTATGTCGCTTTGGGGAACATGTAAAAATTTATTGGAAAACCTTAAAAGTTGAATTCTTAGAAAATTATTATCCAATAGGTAGAACCCATGAGGCACAGGAAGCAATTACCCATTTCAGAGAGTTGCCCGGTGATCAATTCCATGATGCTTGGGACAGATTCAATGAAATTCTACGGAAATGCCCCCATCACATATTTGTTGAGCAAGATATTGTGCGTAACTTCTATCTTGGGCTTGGTGCCAATCATAAAAATTTGATTAATGCAGCAATGAGAGGTCAGTTTACACTGATGCCTGCAAAAGAACTCTTGGAGCTATTTGACAACGTGATTGATAATTCGATTCAATATGAATCAGAGATACGAGCTAGAGATAGATTCGAAAGAAGATCTAACAAAACGTTTATCATAGATATAAAGGATGATGATGTCAATGAACAAGTGGCCGCATTGTTAGAAAAGTTTGATAAATTCATTAATCTGAGTCAGTCAGCTCCTAAAGAAGTTTTAGCAATAGGACCTGACCCTTCCCAATATGGATATCAAGGCAATAGGATAGTTGCCGCTGATATGCAGCCTGGACCAACCCGAACAATAATCATTTTTCAAATTCATACAATTAAGGTTGGCAGAATCACCCACATGTCATAACATCCTCAGAACACTGAAAATCCTCAATCAAGTTTCAATAAAAGCCAACAACCATCAGAATTTTTAGTCTAATAATACCCAATCAGTCCGACCTTTCAACCAAAGTTCACCCCAGTTTCAAAGTCAAAACCCACCCTCTAGACCACCTGGTTTTGAAGATGAGATAATGAGAGCCTTGAGGGGGTTAGAAAATCAATCTAATCATTTTAAAGCAAACATCCAATTGATGAACTCTCATTCCCAATCCATTGCTAGGGTAGAAACCCAAATAGGCAACTAGCTAATCCGGTGAATAGGCTTGAAGAGGGAAGATTACCTAGTTAACCAGTGGTTAATACAAAGAGTAAGCAACTAGTGGAGCATGGTTCATTTACTAAACACAATTATGAGAGAGTTCAAGCCATTACGACTCTGAGAAGTGGAAAGGAGGTGGAGAATAGGGATGAGAAGCAGTTCGAGGAGAGGACGAACAAGCGAAAGGAAACTGAAGAGGTTCAAAGAGATCAACCCCGAAAGGAGGAGGAAGACCATACAATACTAGAAGAGCCGGATAGGGAACACTATGAAGAGGCATCACCTTACCCTCAACATCTTCAAGAGTCGACTTCATATGGCAAGTATAAGGAGAAGGAGATTTTGGAAATATTCTGGTAAGTCAAGATCAATATACCTCTCTTAGACATTATCGCTCAAATTCCACCCTATGCGAAGTTTTTGAAGGATCTCTGTACCCAAAATCCCACCCTAGAAAACCATGATTAAGCATCCGAGTTCTAGCCCATAGTGAATAATCATAATTGTGCAAAATAATATATGCATTCTATCTAAGACAAGAATTTAGAACAAACATATAATTTTATATTATAAATCAGTACGGTCTCTTAACTACTACAATCATCACAGTATGGTCAACAGTTTCCCCTCGTTACAATTAAAAACAATGAAAGAACTACATTACTTAGCTAGGGTTTTGCTAGAAAACTCTAGATACCGAGTTAGTTGTCCATGGTATAAGGTGACTACATCATTGATATAGAAACGCTTTCCATGATCTTCTTCTCCGGATCTCTAGTTTTGAATAATCCTCTCAACAACAGCAAGTCTGAATAAATGAACCTCTAAAACTCAACCAGCCTCTATAAACGTCTCCCAAAACCAACAACCAACCACTTCTTTTGATATACAATCGTGTATATATAAGCAATGGTATAGAGAGGACATTTTCAGTCTTTTCACTCTAAACTTCATTCAAACCCTAACTTCTGATATATATATATATAAGTGTATATACATGTATATAGAGGTATGGAGTCGCATGCACGTCTTCCAATTGAACCAGGGGTGAAAAAGAAAAAATCCATCGAAAAACCTCAAATTATTGTTGCACTTACGCTTGAAGCGTAGCTGGCCTACGCTTCAAGTGTAGGTCCCAAGCGTTCCTCCAAGCATAGGTCCAAGCATAGAAATGTGATTTCCATCCACTTTTTGAAATCACTTTTCTCAGTGAATGCACCAAAATGACTATCTTGAACCCACAATACCTTTTGATGAATATGGTAGTTTTTGAAAATACCATTTTTGCCCTCCGAGAGCCATTTTTGTCTTGGACAGCCCCTTTAACTCTCCTATTGGATAGAAAGAACACACTCTTCAGTTAATTCACCGAAGTTAGCTCCATTTCTTCATTAAGATCCTGAAACATGCTTCAACACGCAAACAACATAAAAATACCAAATAATGGAATGAAAGAACATAACAATAGTGAGTTAAGGGGTCAAAATGACTAATATTTAACACATATCATGCGTTAATTGCCGAAAAGGGGCTATGGATATATCCTTTGGGAACCTCAAGATAAGGATGAATGTCTTTGATATCAACCATCAACTACTTGAACCAGCCGAGTGTTTTAACATAGATGAGATGGTTGAAGAAGTTGTATCTCAGAGTAGTAAAACTGATAATTTGGAGGCTATTAAAAAAAGGTCGGAGGCCAATTTTGAAAATTGGGAGGATCAACAGTTATCTAATTTGGAAATTATCGCTACGTTGGAAGCTGCATTTTAATCGCAGCTAGAAAGAGAAGCAAGAGAGTTGGTTAGACCCCCACTTATTCCTCTACAAAAGTTGGTGCTTAAAAGTACGCTTCCTGAGATTGTGTTGTATGGTTTAATGGAGGATCAAGGGGAGAATGTATTGAAAGAGAAGAAGGGTCTGAAGAATGTGAGAGTTGATCATTTATGACGAATGATCATAAAACCTACCAAGGAGACACCCCTCTTAAGGATCCCTTTCCCAGATGAGCTAGTGTTGGGTGTAAACATGGTAGATAAGCTGTATGCCTAGGAAGATCCACGACTAAGAACTGAGTGTGAGAGGATACAGAATTGTGCGTATAAGGATGTTAGAATTTACACAGGTCGAACAAGAATGTGTCATGCTAAACATGTTCGTCTTAAGGTCTTTGAGCTCAGCCGGAAGGTAAGGCAGTGTAAGTCAAGACTGAAATTGTTTCCATGTAATATTCAATTAAGATGGGATGGACCATTTAGAGTTAAATCTGTTTATTCCCACAGAGAGGTAGGTTTCAAAAATGAGAGGTTGAATAGGTGTGGTCAGCGACTGAAGATTTATGAGGAGATTGATCTGGGACCGAAATTTATGGCATCTGATAGTTTGGGGGATCAAGTGTATGATACTGGGTAAGAGCAGCCACGTCGTGCCGAAAACGTTAAACATTGGTCCTAGGTTGTGAAAGTTAGTTTCTAGCCTAGGTTTGTAGAATAGTAGGTCATTTAATTTATGCAATTTTCAATTCCTTAGGATTGTAGGCCCTTAAGGCCAAATCATTGTTTTTCAATTCCATAGGATTGTAGGCCCTTAAGGCCACATCATTACACTTTCAATTTTTAGAGATTGTAGGCCCTTCAGGCCAAATCTATGCAATTTGATTTTCGTAGGGGTTATAGGCCCTTAAGGCAAATCTTAGTTATTTTATTTTCATAAAAAACTTCATTAATTGAGAATTATTTTGATGATTTTTAGAAAGATATGATGAATTTTATTTTCCCTTGCTATGATGTTGTGTATGTGTGCTTTGTGAGTATATCTACAGGTGATCCAAATCAAGTTTGGGGGAGGAGATCAAGTGTTTTATGGTGAAATTTCGGAATCACGCTTCAAGGGTAACTATATTCTCTCATTTGTATGATTGTGAACCATAAGAACATGGTTAATTTTAAGTTTAGGGGTGAGGGTATACTTAAGGAATGAAAATTTTTAAAGAAATTCTTTGTTTTCACACATGATTGCTTTGCATTACAAGTTAATTGAGTTTGTGTATATGATGCATTAGTAGTATGTGTTGTGATATTCCCATTCATGAGAGTGATGATTAGATTGAGCTGACTGAAGTGATGTGGTTTTACATGGGTGAGTGGATTAGTAAAATTGAAACCGAAAATGACAACTTTAACCTATAAGCACATGCACACATTCACTATGGGAAAATCAGTTGATCTTTGACTATGTAGTTGAAAAATTAGCTTTGCCACAATAAAAGGGGAGAAGGGGAGATGATATGGTTGAAATAGAGAAAATTGAAAAAATTTATCCTTCAAATAAAATGCAAAAAGTAGTCTTTCGATCTGAGTAACTAGACCTCCTACCACAAAGTAGCAGAGTGTTTGCTTCAAGAGGGGAGAAAACTAATGAGCATAAATCCCATGGAAAAAGCTCAGGCCCAGTTGGTTGGGACTAAAAATTCTCATTGGAAAGTTCGGAGCTTAGAAAGACAAAAAGGGATAAAAGTGGAATGATGGAAAGAATGATTTTTAAAGAATAATGGCAAAGTTTGATCAATGAAGTAGAAGAAGAGAGATTGACATACTATAGGAGAATGTTCACAAAAACACAGAACGTTGTCCGGATTGGGAGTAGAGAGTAACGAAGTCATTTACTTTAGTGGGAACTATTCATGACATAAAGCTCGAGATAGATATTGTTCGGTAGTGAGTGGGAGTATTTGCATCCTTATTATCTTATATATTGTATCATGGCTTGATTAATGAGTATGTGAATGCATGAATGTGTGAGTACAAAGAATGGAGAAGTTATGGGTAGTATAGCTAACCCTCATGAGACTTAACTTGTCCACTCGGTGTTGCCGAGGGGTTTAAAAGGCTTGTTACACGTGCTAAGTGTAATCGTTGACCCTCACGAAAGCGAATGAGTAATATAGATTAGTGTAGATTAGTATAGAGTAGCTAGAATAAAGATCATCACAAGATAGTTTTCATGAGTTCATTGCTAAGGGACTAGCAATATGTAAGTTTGGGGGTGTGATAGGTGCTCAATATTGTTCATTTTAAGCCCCTATCTTGCTATTGTTACGTCTTTTCATTTCATTATTTGGTATTTTTATGTCGTTTGTGTGTTTAAGTGTGTTTCAGGAGTTTAATGAAGAAAAAGAACTAACTTTGGTGAATTGACTAAAGACATGGTTATTTCTATCCAAGAGGAGAGCTTATGAGGTGTTGTCAAGAGAAAAGTGGTTTCTGGAGGGCAGAAACATTATTTTTTTGAGCCACAACTTCCAGAATCATTACAAGCGAGTCAATGGGGTTCAAATGGCACAATTATCAAGAAAGGTTGGTTCCAAGAAACCCTAGATTTATACAAGCCATGCCTCGGCGAGGTATCATAGACATGCTCTAGTTTAATTTCATGCAATATGAGTAGATTAGTGTAAAGTAAATAGCATGTACTAGATACATTCTATCCGGAGATGGGTTGTAGAATCCGGTTGACAGTATCCTTCTAGGGAATGTATTCAACTATTTGCGTTACATTCTAATTCACTTGAATAGATTGCCCTTTTTACAATTGTGCAAATTGAGAGCTATATTATGCGGTTAGTGGTAGAGCAATGAAAACCCTAGTTTTTTCTCTCTCTTGATCAAACTTTCAATTTATTTTCTATTCTTAGTTAATTTAGTTACAATTCCCAACACTTAAATCAAAAACTTTTTCAAACCATAATTCAATATTTTTGAACTGCTGAAGTGAATAACCAAGTTTCTGTGGGTTCGATATTCCCTTTCACAAGCCATTTTTATACTACAATTGACTCGTGCGCTTGCAAATAGGTAAAACCTAGGCTGTCATAAGAGGCTATTTTTAACCACTATTTTTATCCCCTCTAGACAGACATCAACCATTATTCAATGTCAAGCACACCCACAAGGCCATATTAGCTAGTGAAAGTCGCGGGATTTTTGAAGAAGCTCTATACACCTTTGCAAAAGACCATTGGATTTCAATCTCAGATGTTATTTGGACAAACGTCTATGAGGCGTGGGTTGACATGAGTAGTATTACATAAGTTGGTGCCTTATTATACATGGTTCCATTCCCGACCTTAGCCATGAAGTTAATGAAAGATAATAACGTGCTGATAGAGAAGTTTGGAAAAAATAAGTATAAAACAGAGTATTTTGAGAGCTCTAGTTGGCATAGCATGATATCTAAGCTACGGAAGGAGGATGTGGAAAAGGAAGGAGAGAAAATGCCGATAACTATTGAACAATACTTGACACTCGTGGCAAATCAAGAGGGGATAATGAAGAAATTTGAAAAGCTAACTATGAAAGTCGATTCGTTGATAGAAAAAGGCTTCACATCCACTTCTCATCCACCACCACCGTCATCTTAGCTTAGAATTTAGTTAGTCGATCATGTGCCGGCATAGATTTAAGTTCTCGATATTACCTTAGACCGAGCCATGAATCGTTCTTTTATACTTTTTGGTTTATTTCTTTTATTTTATTTTTGTACTCCATTCCCTCGAAAAATATTAGAAAATTATTGAAAATGGATATTTTGGTATTTATCGAATAAATTTTGATTTTATCTATTTTTCAAATATAAAGACATAATGATATAAGTTTGGGGGAAGGGTACAGTTTTTCAAAAATATTTTTACAAAACTCTAACTTATATAAATATATATACTTATATCTTATTAATTTTATATAGTTAGTTATGTATAATTGTACTATACATATATTTATTCTATTTTAAATATTTTATTTAATTATATATATTGATTTCTTTTATAGGGCCTCGATCCCCTATTCTTTCTTTCACATCTTATTCAAAACTATTAGACAATTAGTAAGCTAGTATGGCCATTGGAAGTTTGACGGAGGAGGAAATCAAGGATGCTACCCCTAAGGGTGATCCTCTTGCTGATTACAAGATCAAGTATGAGCGAGTGTTCTATAAGCATATCACGTACGACCCATTGGAGATATGATGGATAGAGCTTTCAAAGAGCGGCGATTGAAGCAGTTGTACAAGCTAGCGAATATACAAGCTTTTCCAAACATTGTGCATGATTTTTACTACAATATGAGGTATGATATTCAAGGTGAAGGAGGTTTGATCGTTCGTACGACTATACAATATAATTCTAGGTTCATCAACGTGACTCCCGAGGCTATTGCAAAAGCATGGGTACTTCCTCATGAGCTACCTTCCGATCTTGATGGGAAGTTTTGCCTTATTCTATATCCGATTCCATCCTTTCATGATATGGTTAGAAAGATTTGCGATGGGCTTGAAAACCCAACAACTCAATTTTGGATAAAGAAGACGGAGCTAGAACCGGAGCTTTGGTATATTGATGGGATTTTGGATAAACAACCATGTCCCAAGGACAAAAATAGATACCTATACCGAGAAATGGTGTATACGCTCTATTGCTTTAAGAAGGGATTTTGGGTCTCTATCCCGGAGTTGATCTATGATAAGATAATGGAGTGTTGACATACTCTTGAGCAAAATTCATGTGTTTCATTACATACGGATGTGAAGTTGGTATTTCCTTTCCTTATCACGGCATTAATCGAAGATCACTTAAGTAAATTTTTGGATGCGACTGATGAACCAATGCATACGGGTCCTAAGAAAATTGATCAGGATCAATTCTTTGGAAAATCATCAATATATGAGCTAAGAAAATGGTGGGTAAAGGGATTCAACACATGGAACGATGACTTTACCCTATGTGGCTAGGAGTGGAATAGGAATACTTCGTAGAATTAGGAATGGATGTAGAATTCTCTAGTATTTTCTTATTTTACTTTATTTTTAGTTCTTTTCACCAAATCCGTTTAGGATTGATTCTATACTTGTTTCTCATTTATTTTATTTTATTTTATTGCAATTTTATTTTATAGGATTGTAGGCCCTTAAGGCCAAATCATGAGTGCAATTATTAAATAAAATTCCATTCCTTTAAAAATTTGTTGTTTATCTTTAATATTTTGGTTTATTAACTTATTATCTCTCCACTTGATATGATCTTGAGTATTGTATAGTGTTTGTTATGGTTAAATAGATTATTCACAACAAGTTTGGGGAAGATACATGCATTACAATGCAAGCAACCGGAATTACGCTTCAAGGGCGGTAACAATTTCTTCCTTGTTTTATTTTTATTTTAGACCATGAAGACATGGTGTGCTTTAAGTTTGGGGGGAGGAATTAGTATTAAATGCTTTAAGGGAATGAGAAAATTACAAATATTAAAAAATTTGAATTTTTTTATTAAGTTCTTGTGTACATGTTATGACTAGAAAAATATTATGTATGTGATTACCCCACTCATGAGTACGTAATAGTTTGATTAAATTAAATTTTATGATGTGGTCCACATGAGTGAATAGATGAGTGAAATTGAAACCGAGAAAGATACTTTTGACCTATAAGCACATGCACACGTTCTTTATGGGAAAACTAATTAACCTTTGACTATGTAGTTGGAAAAATAGCTTTGTAACCATGACAAGGGGAGAAAGGGAGTGTTATGAAGAAGTAGTATGGAGAAAAGAGAAAAAATTATTCCTATGAAAAATATAAAAAATAAAAATGCAAAAAATTGTTCTTCAATCTGAGTAACCGGGCCTCCTATCACAAAGTAGCAGTGTTCACGTAAAAAGGGGATAAAATTGATGAGCATAAATCCCATGGAAGAAGCTCGGGCCTAGTTGGTTGGGACAAAAAATCCTCGCTGGAAAGTCCGGATCTTAGAAAGACAAAAAGGGATAAAAAGAAAAATAAAATAGTTCTATATATGTCATATCATGGAAAAGTTTAATCAATGAAGTAGGAGAAGGGAGATTAGTCTACCATAGAGAATGTTCACAAAGACACAGAAAGCTATGTGGATCGCCTGTAGAGATTAGCAAGTTTATTTCACCACTGTGGGGACCATTCTTTTGAATCTAATTTCATGAAGGCTTTTATTTATGAGTGTGTGGGGATAATTTGTATGCATTTTACTATGACGACATTATAGCATTTCATGATTTGATGTTATTTGATTTTGTAAACATATGAGAATGAAGAATGAAAGAATTTGTAGGTAGTATATTAACCCTCACGAGACTTCACTCATCAACTCGGTATTGCCGAGGGGATTAAAAGGTTTCTTACACGTGCTTAGTGTAATCGTACACCTTCACGAAAGAAAAGGGTAGTTAGTTAGATAGTTTAGTTAGTTAGTTTTAATTTATTGAACTAAAAACACAATTATCACGAATTTTGAAATTTTTTCTATTTAATTGATTGCTAAAGGACTAGCAATGTTGATGTTTGGGAGATTGATAGGAGCCAAATATCATATATTTAAGGCTCCTAATTATACATTGTTATGTCTATGTTTATCATTATATTGGTGTTTTTATACGGTTTTCGTGTTTAAAGATATTTCAGGACTATGCCATGCAAAACGAGTTTAATTCGGTTAAATAACTGGATTTGTGACTCAAGATTGTTAAAAATCCGAAACCATGGATAAAAGACTTATAAAGGACCAAAAATAAGTCAAGGATTCAAAATGAATGAAGTATAATAAACCCAAGAAGAGAAACGGAACAAAGAAGATGAAACATGGAAAAACAAGGTGAAGAACTACCGAGTACTCGGTAGTGCCTTCACCGAGTACTTGGTAAGTGCGCAAGTGTGCGAACATGCGCACAATTGCGCACCACTCTGAAGACATCAAGTACTTGGTGGATTCTTCACCGAGTACTCGGTAAGACCTGATACCCCAACTTTAACTCAGCAACTGCTATATGCACTGGTGGGACCCATTTCAGTCAGACTCAACATGGAATGACTTCTAGGCTATTTTGGACACAATATTGACCATATTTAGTGATATTTCACATCATTCATCAAGGAATATAATGATACGACCCTGACTTGACCGTGACGCAATCAATTTACCAAATAAAGATGCTTCTTTTTCTATAAAAGAGATAAGTCTCCCCTACAGTTGAAGAGTTAATTTTTGCATATTGTCTAGGAGATTTAGCAAGAGATCGATAGAAGAGAAACCATGGCGGGCATGTATACATAAACAATGCAGACATCCATGACCATGAACAACTAAACCAGTATCTAGGGTTTTTAACAAAACCCTAGCCAAGTAATGTAGACTCTTTCTTATTTAAATTGTATAAGGGGAAACTGAAGGACACGTATGTGATGGTTGTGTAGATAAGTGATTACGTTTGATTTTATATAAGATTCTACATTTATTCTATGTCTTGTCTTACCTTGAATTAATGGTTTATCTTGCACAATCATGGTTATTCAATATGGGCTAGAACTCGGATAGTTAACTCATGATTTTTTACACAATGGTGGTCATAAACATGCAATCTTGATATAGACAGGCCATGCTAAGAAAATATGATATAGACATGCTTTTAATTTATATTAGTAGGAGTACTTTAGAGTAGATGGATGCATTAGTTATACTTGTTCGAAGATGGGTTATAACTATGTTGGGTTAATTATTCTTTTTTTGGGATTAGGGTTTGCCAATGCTTGCGACTCTATATCTGATTCACATATGATGGGTCACCCTTTACAATTAAATGATTAGGAGGATATATTATGCGGTTAGTGGTGGAGTTAGAAATACCCTAGATCTTTATCTCCACTATTTTTAACCGAAACCAAAATCTATCTTTACTTTTATGTTATTTTATTTCTTGTCAAATTAGTTATAGAAAAAAATAAAAACAAACTATCTTTCATAATTTAGTTACAATAATTATAGAAGAAGTTGTGAAAACATTAGTCTCTGTGGATTCGATATACCTTATCATAAGCATACTATACTGTAATTGATTCGTGCACTTGCGATAGGGAAAACTAGGTGAACATTCAAAGGCTTATTTGCACAAACTATTATTATTATTATTATTTATTATCGTAGCCTAGTGGCTGAAACTAATCAAGGTTTTGGCACCGATCATTACTCATGAAGGGACTTCAATTGTTAAAAAATCTAAACTCTAACTATTACATTCAAATTTGAACAACTTAGGATGGAAGAGGATGAAGTTTTTGCCGACTTTGAGGCTAGATTAACTGACATAATAACTAGTAGCCACAATCTTGGAGAGTCCATTCTTGAGACTACCATAGTGAAAAAGATTCTTAGGTCTCTACTTGAATGATTTCGTTCTAAGGTTACTGTCATTTCTGTCACGCCCCGTTATTTCTGAGACTCCCATTCGGAGAATCAGCGAATCCCGAGGTATGACGTCACTGAAAATGACAACCAAATTCAACAATAACACTGAAATACATGGAATCAGAATGAAAATGAAGTATTCCATGTCACCTGAGTGATAGAAACTCAGCAAAGAATTCTAACGAAAATCCGGCAGAGTTCCGTTTGTAAATGGAATATCCGGACAACCCAAAATCAACACAACAGAAATACCTGCCCATCATAACAAAAATAGAATCAATGGAACGCAACCCAACATTCCAGAAACCTACTAGGGACGAGGTAGTGGAAAAGAACACCAATACCTCTACACAACCCCTCTAAAATCAATAGAGCCCCAAATGCTCGAATAAGAATATAGAAAATCATACGGTAGTGCCGAAATGATACAAAGGCACCCCGAAAATAATAAATACACAGACTGAAGATATAACACAAGGGGATCTGCCAACAGCCTGGCTCCCAAGGGAAATAAAAGAATACACAAGTATGACTACGGAAGGAGGAATAAAACTACCGTCCCAAATCACCTATATCGTCGCCGCCAAGCATGTCGTGCTGCATCCACCTGCGAACCTGCAATCTGTGTGGGGGTGGGCACAACCTCGGGGGCTCACCATAATATCAAAACATCACACTCATAGCCGTCTAGAAAACTCTAACCATCCCGTGTGGATGCATCTATCCTAGGTCGGTTAGTTGTCTCATGTGGCACCCACACCAAACAGAGACCCCAAAATAATCTCATCAACAACCTCAAATACGCTACGGATATCATAAGTACCATAGATCAACGAAAATATAAACAACACATGTATACGTGTATATATATATATAACATCCTGTAAATAACTAAGCATGTCACCTAGGCCTATAGACAACTAATCTGAACTCCACTCTCATCTAGAGATACAACAAGGACTAACTATCTACCATACCGTGCACCTAGCACGCTGCTCAAGATTCCTAGGAGTTAAATATATCACTCACTAGGACTACCGACAGTGAATCATCATAACCATGCCCACAACTCAAGAAAGTCGCTTTGTCATATTTTCTATCCTTAATTCAGTTCTTCTACTTACATTAACAAGTGAACCAACCCGTTCACTCGAAGGAACATAAAAAGGGAAGATACTACCCTCACAACGGATTCAATAACCAACCGAACTATCTCTAACTCACTTTGCCGATCTAGGCACTAGAAAGGGTTATTGGAGTCGTTTAGTCCCAAACAGATGCCATGGTCCTTGGGTTTTTAAAGAAAAATGTTGAACCCCGAAGGATTCAACCAATTTTTAAGAAAAAGTTAGGACCCGGTCAAATCTTATTTGGTACCAACGTCTCCGAACCCAACCGAAACAACAGGAGTCACACTAGGTGTGCGTAACTCAACATCACAAGTCCGGGCTCAAACCCAAGGAATAACTATACGAGAAGGAAGAACTACTAGAGTTCAAACCGGTAACCATTTTAAAATCACTTTTAAATTTTTTTCAAATCCGGTCCTAAGACCTTTAACATTTATTTAAAAATTTATAAAAATAACCCTGAAAGAATGCCCAAACAGAACCGGGCACTGGAAGGAATCCCAGATAACAAGCTAGGAGGAACCTGGATTTATCAACCTCTAACGATGTCGAGACCTCGGAAATAACATCGAGATTTCTAGAACAGGGACAAACCGTGTCCTAATTCACCGATTTTGTTTACAAAACAATTTCAAATGAAATTTTCTGAAATTTCTTTCAAAAATGGATTTCTACCGATACTCCCGGTACTGAGAATTCAAAACATATTTTATAAAACAGGTATTTAAACTTCTGTCTTTCCAAAAATAGTTAACAAGTCTCGGGGTAAACGAAGAACACGTTTTATAAAAATCCCCAAGCTTTAAGTTTTCAAAACTTTGAATATTTGACTCCATAGATCCTAACCATAACTAAGGATTCAAGAACAGGACAAACCATGTCCTGAATTCACTTAACTTCACAAGAGTACTTACGGAAAGAGATTTTCAATAAACACGGCAAGAAACCATTTATAACTCATACACTGTCAAAGTAGGAGAATGAACGATAAGCTCAAAATTTCAAAAGCTAAGGGAACAGGAATACTCCACACTACTGGAGAGGTCTAGCAATCATCCTGTGATGATACTAATCACCAATCACAAAGGCCTCTGTGGCCAAGATCAAAATTTCAACTAAGTCTCAATATACTGCTACCCAGCTCAACTAGAGCCTAACATACGGGGAACCCTTACGCCCCAAGGTCACTTTTCAGTTTTTAACTTTAAGTTTTCACGATTTACTTTACACTAGGAATTTCACAATTTTCTTTGTAATTTAACCACGGTTAAAATATCAATCACAAACACCGCGCCCTAGCGCCAAAGAGAATAATACAAATCTTTTATTAAAATTCAGATTTAACCTGCTCAATATCAATAAGCAATAATAACATCAACAACAATATTCATTCAATGTCAATGCTCATGACCATGCAAATGCAACTCAAATGAAACCCTGTCTATATGAGGGTCAAATAAATAACCAGGAATCTCAACCCGACCACTTATGGGGTTAACAGGCCCACACCAGGAAGGGTGAGCGTCGCCAAATAAGGTACGGAGACCACAAGTCTGTCAGGAACCGGCAAGTGAGACATATGTCCTCACTCCCAAAGTCTGAGGATTCGAGAGATACTAACTCCCAGGGTGCCAGTCACCCACTGGCCAGTTGTTGCGTCATTCCAAACAATCCATTCATGTACATGATATAACTGAGGCATGCCAGTCATACTGAAACAATATACACACCACGATGTTGTATGAATGCAAAATGCCTCCACATGAATGTAATATACTCAATAAAATGGCATAGAAGCCAAGCAATCTCATACCAAGCATGCTTCACAATTTAAATTATACAGTAAATCAATTTCCATTTATCACAGAAATATTTGGGTTCTCGATTACCCAATCTTTATAACTTCTATATGCTAGCATGCTTTTAATTTAATTTTCAATAATTGTTTTCAAATTAGTCCGCCTTAGGGACAATTAGACAATTAAATTCGCAATTTAATTTCTTTATAATTTACAAGAAAATCAACAATAAGGGAACTAAAAGGAAATCTAAGTTTTGACGTCCCTCATTCTCGTGGATCACCTAACATATTTTTAATTTCAATAAAATATAAATAATAGGGAAAAAATAAATTAATCGGATCTACATCCACATACACCTTCTATAAACCTATTTCGAACTCAAGGGCTACTAAACCACCTATATCGATTTAATTTAAATAGGTTTATAATTATTTTAAATTCTCCGAGAAATAATTTATTCAATTTCTCAAGGGAATTAATTTATTTAATTTCTCCACAAGAATTCCCAATTCCGACATCCTTTAATCTACTTATGGGTACTTCCTAAATTTTATAAAATCCCTAGGTTTCCGTCTATCACTAGGAATTTAATTAACCGTTTTTATTTACCCATAAACATACAACGGAGATTTATTAACGTTTTCTACGCACTATTAGTGAGTGTCAGATA
Organism: Cornus suecica; assembly: GCA_963922005.1. Classification (NCBI taxonomy): domain Eukaryota; kingdom Viridiplantae; phylum Streptophyta; class Magnoliopsida; order Cornales; family Cornaceae; genus Cornus; species Cornus suecica. The sequence continues at coordinate 51,721,236 of OY998241.1, read as the reverse complement.
TGCATATATATAAGAATATATATATGTAAATTCCCACCTATTTTAATTTCTTACAAACAGTCGCGATTTGTTCGACAGTGAACAGTGTTGGCTCCCGAATATAGAGCCCACCGACCAAAGTCTCCCGAAAATTATTTCAAATATACCAAAACGTCCGTCTCGACGACCTATATGATATATACAAAGCCCATTAGCAAATGGTTAATAATTTTGAATAAATCTAACAAAACCCAAACCGAAAAATCGTACCTATAATATGAAATTCCTGGTGAACCGCTCAACGGTTTCGCACCAAATTCGGATATATTGGGTACGACATCGGAAACAAGCTATCCTCAAAGTTTCATGCCAAACAAAGCCCGAATGGGCACCGAGTCGACTCAACACGGTCTGGCCGAACTCGGGACAGGCGAACTGCGCCGCAGTCACCACCACGTCGCCGCGCGACCACCACCATCAAGTTCAGCCATGGCCGCCTCTGAACTCCGACGAGCTCACCTCTAGCCGAAACCCTAGGGCGAACTCAAATCTACCAGGTTCTCTCTCTCTATCGCGACACCACCTCTGAAAACCACCTCCATCACGTCGCGCCAACAAGGACCACCATCGTCGCCGTCCATTTGTTCACGATGCCTTAAACCACCACGAGCCGTCAACACCCCCTGGAGCCACCACAATCGCCTCTGTTCCCTTACCTGCGATTTACTCTCACCGGGTCGCACCCAACAGGGCGACAAACACCTCAACAGCAGCGGCTCCCTCTCCTCAGGAGCTTCTCTCTCTCTCACCGAACCAGTAGAAGAGAAGATGATGAGAAATGGTTTTCTCTCAGCCACACACATACACGATATACTTGTGTATTTATCTATATAATTAAATACATATAAATAACCATATATATATTTTCCCAATTAATAATATATATAATAAATCCCTAAATGTACCGAGAACCCCCAAATAAAATCACACGAGCCCGAAAATATAAACGGGACGCCCAATAAATAATATAACTGAAATAAATAGTCTGGGGTATGACACCCATATATATATATATAATCCAAGGTGTAAAACCCGAACACTAAATCAACTCCCATCATTAATCAGCTCAAGCCCACGAACCAAACACTTCCTTAACAACTCCGACAAAAGATTGGTCTCAGTCCATCTATCCAAATTCTCGGTCCGCTAGATTAATAATCGAAGATCCCTGCTAATGACAATTCAGAACCCGCCACCTCAAGTGTGAAAGGCGAAAAAAAATCATTTAGCCTCAATTAATAATAAATAATAATAAAGGGAAAATCATAAGAAAATCCCTAAACGATGACACGCGTACTCGGAAAATCTACGAGTCGCCCGATAAATAATACCAGCGAGGATAAATAATTCGAGGTACAAAATCCAACTACCGAAACACCGGGTACGTATAAGACCCACCGAATAATTATAAATAACTAGGGCACGAAAAGAATCCAAAACAATAATCAAGTATATCCACATCAACACATAGGAGTACTTAGAAACACGAAGAAATAAGCACACCAAACAAACAAAACACGTACATACAAACACTAAGTACGTTAGTCAGACAAGGCACGTACTAAACCAAATACGAAAGAAAACTATACTCCTCACATCACCTAGCACTTCCTAAGCCTGACAAGATGCTAAGTGATAACGTCCCAACTATATCGCTTAAATACAAACACAGAAAACGAGAAAGAAGAATACAAATACTCCTAAGCACGCCAGCTAAACAAGGCACGTCAATCTCATGAAACACATACTAATCCCATTACAAGGGAAAATAAAACATCGAACCCCTAACGCACTAAATGCCGAACTCGCATAACAGCGTCAGAGCCTTAAACGTCGTACATAGTAAGCATGTCGCCACCCAGTCGAAACACCAAATGTCGAGTGTCTAAATGAATCCATGTAATCGGCACTAAAGCCCACGTAAACCTCTAGCCACGTCCAAAACACAAAACATCAGCTCAAGATATGTAATCACGAAAGAAACCCCCCGAAGTCACCAAAGAGACAATCGCAAAGTCGTGTTGTCGAATCCAGAACTCACGTCAACGTTTCACCAGTTCAAAACATTAAACTCACCGTCAATTCTCGTAATCGCCAACGACAATCCACGAAGTAGTCAACAAGTCAATGGTCGCGTCATCCAGTTGTATCAAGACATAAACGCAAAAAATTTACACGTGAGATACCAAGAATAACCATGACGTCATGAACAAGTGACGTCACAACCGAAATTAAATCGAAAAATAATTCCAGAAAATAGGGAAAATAATATGGGGTGTTACAATTTTTGAAATCATGATTTTCAAGGAAATTAAACTTGAAGAGTTGTCATCTCTTATGAGATGGAGATGTGTGTTAATCCCCTGAAGAAGTCTAGTGGCACGAAAGAGCAAGGCATAGCTTTTAAAATCACTAAGGAGGATCCTAGTGAGTCTGATGAGGAGGGTGAGATTAGACCAAGACAGATTGACATGATCAAGAAGCAGTTTCATAAGTTTTTAAAATCTTCTTATGGTCAAGAATTGATTAGAGGACAAAAATTTGGAGATAAATCATATGATTTTAAAAACAAAAAGTTCCAAAATCGGAATGACAAGTTTGACCCTAAAAAGAAAAAACCTCAATATTTTGAATGTAAAAGGTTTGGTCACATTGCTGCAGAGTGCGCTAACAAGTCAAAAAGAACAAAAGGTCTAGTGATTCTATTGAGTTGATGTGGCTGATGGGTATAAGGATTTTACCGCATTTGCAGCACAAAGTAAAGAGGTGAAAGAAGTTGCTATAAGTTGGGCAATATATGGGGATGAAGATTCTGAGGATAATGAAGATCGCAGGGACTCGTACTAAGATGCATATAATAAATTTTATGAAAGTCCACACATCTTAGCAAAGTTTTCTCAAAATTTATGGTTAAATTTAATAGTGTTGATAAGGAAAGACAGTCCTTAAGAGATGAATTAACCAATAGTTCTCAGACCTTAAATCTCATGCATACCCAAAAGGCTCAATTGTTTGAGAAATTGCTTAAGTCTGAACAAGAAACAAATCAGGCATTGAAGAGTGTAGATGATCTCAATAAGGAATTAACCATTCTAAGAATCGAATTGAGTGAGAAATCTATAAAGATTGGGGTTTGGAAAAGAAATTAAAGGATGCTAACTCAACTACCCATAAATGGTCTAGTGAAACTCTTAAGCTTGATCATATGTTAAGTATGGGAAAATCTACAGGAAATACAAAGGGGTTAGGAGTCAAAGGAACGAGTAATTCAAACATCGTTTCCAAAACAACCTTTGTTAAGGATTCTCAAGTAGTATCTAGTTCTTTTCAAGGTAATTCTGATAGGAATACTAATGCTTAATATTATGTCAGAAAACCTGTTAAGAGTAAGTTTCCTTTTACCTATAAATACCATAAGGGTTCCAACCATGAGTTTCAAAAGTTTATTCTAGTATGTCATCACTGTGGAGTGAAAGGTCACATTCGACCCTTGTATTCAAAGTTAAGAGGATAAACTTTGAAATTAGAGTTAAAACATAGAACTAAAAAAGGACTCAATATTGAAGATCAAATTCGGGTGTTAAGTGAAGAGGTTGTCTAGGCTGACAAATAGAGCACCAAAAATGAAATAGATGTGGGTTAGAAAAGGTGAGCTACATTGTTTGGTTTCTCATACCGCATGTAGAGCGTCTGACTTTGATTCTGAGAAAGGTTTAAAGTATATATTCACAGATTCTCAGTCGACAGACATCTCTACAAAATCATTAGATTTTCAAAAGCATGGGAGTCTTAGGAAATCTAGTGGCATATTCTCATTAGAATAATATGTCTTCAAATGTATCATTCTAGGAACATATTCAGTTATCTTTATCCTAAAAGTGGTACATTAACATGCATTTTTTTGCATTGTATTCTTAGTATTATTATTATGCATGCATTATATTTTATTTTATAATAATTAGGATTGTTCATGCATACATTATGACAAAAACATCAAAAAATCATAAAATAATATTTTTGAAATGATGAGCTTGGCTAGAGTACAAAAGTTGTCATATTTTACTCTATTCTCATATTTACTTGTCTAATTATGCATATGGGAAGTGGAGGTGTTAGTCTGGCCAAAGGATTTTGTACATTCACTTGGCATGATTATTTTATAGTGAAAAACCTTAATCTTAGGTGTTTGTTATACTTCGGAGATGATTGTAATGTCTGTTGAAACTGCTAATCTTTTTCATTTATCCCGGAGTGATATGTAGGTTCATGAGCTAGGATAGATTGATCGATGCTTTTGAATACCTATTGCATGCTCCTGAATATAGGGGTAATGATAAAAGAGAAGGAAATAAAACATATATATGAAGGTCTCTTTAAAACCCCTTAGAGCAATGGTCTGTCTGCTAAGTAACCAGGTCTCAGTACCTCAACAAGCATTTAGTATTCGCGTAAAAAGGCTAATGTGATTATCTCAAATTTTCAATCCAAGTAACTAGGCCTCTTGCCACAAAGCAGCGAGTGTTCGCATAAAAAGGGAAGAAACAAAAAATATATGAAGGGGTGAAAATAAATAATTGAGACAAAAAGATAATAAATCATGTTCCCCTCAATTAGTAATAAGGTCCGAGTTAAAGATTTGATTTCTAGCTTGTGTTTTGAACTGAGTTATCATTACGGTTGGTGAGGAGATTATCAGAATTAGTGTGTTTTGCTTTCATCTTATCTGAGTACTTGCACATGAGTATTTTCATATATATATGAATACTATGCAAAACTTGACTTGTGCATTCTTGAGTCTACAAGGTATGTGTGTTGATTTTCTTCACTATCATGTGTATAATGGGTAAGTTAGATATGAGAATGTGATGTGTTAATGATTAACTCATTGTAGCTTCTACCTTGCTCACAGGTTTCTAAAAGACAAAAATATTTTTGAGATTAATTCATGACATTTTGCATTCATGCATTTAGTATTAAGGTCATGCATTGTAGAGATATTTATTACTCGAGAATCTGTATATAATCTTATAGAGTACTTTAACTTAGTATTCAGTGCATGGCTTAGATTCTGTATAGTCTCCTCTGTTATCTTTTCCCTATGTTTACATTTTCAGGTTTTCCCTTTATATCTATTATATGTTTTGATTGTTATATCTTTGTTTGTCATTTCAGTAACAAAAAAGGGGAGAAGTATTAAGTAGGGGAGAGAGATTGTTTGGTTAAGAGGGAGAAGTATTTAGTAAGGGGGAGAGAGAGTTATTTAGTAAAGGGAGACAATATCTGATTGAGGGGGAGTATATTCTCAGGTGGAGGATGAGTTTTATATATTATGATGATCATTATGCTTTCATTGATATTTTGTTATTCTTATGATCATTATATCTGTTTTCCACACTTATTTTTCATGGTATGTTGTTCAGTGTTGTGGTTGCAGGGTTGAAAGATTGTCATTAGGGAAAACTGATATTCTATGTCTATGTTTAAGTGTGTGTGTTCATAGGTATAGATAGTATGTTGTTGTTCATGAGGATATCTTTGCAAAAGATGGTTTTGTCTCAGAAATGCCAAGGGGGAAATTGTAAGAATATTTGTAAAATTGTTCATTGTTGGCATGTTCTCGACAATAACCATGTTAAGTGACTTGTGAGGTCGGGTAGGTTTAGGAAAATTGAAGTGGTCAAGCAAAGGCATCAACAAGCTTCGTCAAATTCAAATCAAGCTTTAAGTAGTGAAGAGGAAGCAAGTTTGAGCAAAAAATGCATTCCGAAGTGCATAAAAGATATTTTTCGGAGCCGAAACTTCAAGAAACATACCAACGAAGTCGAGAGGGTTCTAACGGAGCAATAATTAGAAAAAGTGGTTTCCATGAATTTTATTACGCTTGATCTACGCATACAGTAGCTAAAAGTGACTAGAAACATCAAAAACTACACTTGAGCTACGCATGAGGATTTTAACCTATGATTGGAGCTATGCTTAAGTGTAGCTGTGCTACGCTCAACCCGCCATGCGTAGATAGAAGCGTGGTTGTCTGCAAATATAAGTTCTGATCCATTTCAACTTCGATCAACTTGAGTTACACTCCAACATATCCTAGCACGAGTATAAAGGATATTTACACCAATATTGGCCAGATTCACTCAAATTACTCTCTCCGTCCCAATTTAAGTGTCAACATTCACTATTCATTCCATTCCAAAATAATTAAAGTCAATGTCACTTTATTTGGTCAATTTATCAATTTAACCTTCAATCATTCAAATTGTAAAATATCTAAACTACAAACATCACTTAACTTGGTGGGACCATGTCACGCCCCGTTATTCCTGAGACTCCAATCTGGAGAATCAACGAATCCCGAGGTATGACGTTACAAAAAACGATCACTAGAATCAATAACAACAATGACACACATGGAATAAGAATAAAAAAAAGGTATCCTATCCCACCTAAGTGATAGAAACTCAGTAACAAATTCTAACAAAAATCCGGCAGAGTTCTGTTTGTAAATGGAACATCCGGACAACCCAAAAACAACACAACAGAATAACCTGCCCATAATAACAGAAATAAAATCAATGGCACGTAACCTAACATTCCAGAAACCTACTAGGGCCGACATAGTGGAAAAGAATACCAAAACCTCTTCACAACCCCTTTCTAAAACCAACTGAGCCACTAAGCTCGAATAAGAATACAGAAAGTCATACGGTAGTGCCAATTTGATACAAAGGCACCAGAAGATAATAAATACACAGACTGAAGATACAACACAAGGGAATCTGTCAACAACCTGGCCCCCAAAAGAATAAAAGAATACACAAATATGACTACGGAAGGAGGAACAAAACTACCATCCCAAATCACCCGTATCGTCACCGCCGAGTATGTTGTGCTGCATCCACCTACAAACCTGCAACCTGTTGTGGGGTGAACAAAACCACACGCTCACCATAATATCAAAACATCACACTCATAGTCGTCTAGAACACGCTAACCGTCCCATGTGCATGCATCTATCCTAGGTCGGTCAATTGTTTCATGTGGCACCCACGCCAAAAAGAGACCCCAAAATAATCTAATCAACAACCTCAAATACACTACGGATATCATAAGTACCATAGATCAACGAAAATATAAACAACACATGTATATGTGTATATATAATGTCTTGTAAATAACTAAGCCTGTCATCTAGAGATACTACAAGGACTAACTATCTACCATACCGTGCACCTAGCACGCTGCTCAAGGTTCATAGGAGGTAAATAGATCACCCACTAGGACTACCGAAAGAGAGTCATCATAACCATGCCCACAACTCGATTATCGTCCATCTATCAAATCATTCCTAGAGAGAAATTCGCTCTCACATTTTCTATCTTCAATTCAGTTCCTCTACTTACAATAACCCGTGAACCAACTCGTTCACTCGAAGAGACATAAAAATGAAGATACTATCCCCACACCGGATTCGGTAACCAGTCAAACTATCTCTAACTCACACTTCTTATCTAGGCACTAAAAAGGGTTGTTGGAGTCATTTAGTCCCAAACAGATGCCATGGTCCTCGGGTTTTTAAAGAAAAATGTTGAACCCCGAAGGATTCAACCGATTTTTAAGAAAAAGTTAGGACCCAGTCAAATCTTATTTGGTTCCAACGTCTCCGAACCCAACCGAAACAACAGGAATCACATTAGGTGTGCATAACTCAACATCACAAGTTCAGGCTCAAACCCAAGGATTAACTATAGGAGAAACAAGAACTACTAGTGTTTAAACCGATAACCATTTTAAAATCACTTTTAAACCTCTTTGAAATCTGGTTCTAAGACCTTTAACATTTATTTTTTTAAAATTTATAAAAATAATCCCGTAAGAGTGCCCAAACAAAATTGGGCACAGGAAGGAATCCCAGACAATAAGCTAGGAGGACCCTGGATTTATCGACCTCTAATGATGCCGAAATCTCGAAAATAACAACGAGATTTCTAGAACAGGGGGCAACCCGTGCCCTAATTCACCGATTTTTATAAAACAATTTCAAATGAAATTTTCTGAAATTTCTTTCAAAAACAGATTTCTACCGATACTCCCGGTAATGAGAATTCAAAACATATTTTATAAACACAGGTATTTAAACTTCTGTCTTTCCAAAAATAGTTAACAAGTCTCGGGATAAATGCATAACATGTTTTATAAAAATCCCCAAGCTTTAAGTTTTCAAAACATTGAATGTTTGACTCCAAAGATCCGAACCATAACCGAGAATTCAGGAACAAGACAAACCATGCCCTGAATTCACTAACTTCACAAGAGTACTTACGGAAGGAGATTTTCAATAAACACGGCAAATAACCGTTTATAACTCATAGATTGTCAAAGTGGGAGAATGAGCGATAAGCTCAAAATTTCAAAAGCCAGGGGAATAGGGTCAAACTAATAAGCTCTATCCGACCCTTACTCAAACAATACTCCACACTACCGGAGAGGTCTATCAATCATCCTGTGATGATACTAATCACCAATTACAAAGGCCTATGTGGCCAAAATAGCAATTTCAACTAAGTCTCAATATATTGCTACCCAGCTCAACTAGAGCCTAACATAAATGGAACCCTTATGCCCCAAGGTCACTTTCACTTAGGTTTTCCAAAAATACCAAAGATAATCGTCAACCGTTTCTTCTTAAGAATCCCCTTTTCATTTTTTACCTTTTTAAATTATAAGTTTTCACTGTTTCCTTTACACTAGGAAGCTCACAATTTTCATTGTAATTTAACCACGGTTAAAATATCAATCACAACCACCGCGCCTTAGCGCCCAAGAGACTAATACAAGTCTCTAATTAAAATTCAGACATAACATGCTCAATATCAATAAGCAATAATAACAGATAAGCACATGTCAATATGAATGTCAATGCAATGTCAATGCGACTCCAATGTACCCCTAACTGCATGAGGGTGAAACAAATATCCAGGAATCCCAAACCGTTCACTGATGGGGCAACAAACCCATAACAGGAAGGGTGGGCGTCGCCAAATAGAGTACGGAGACCACAAGTCCGTCCGAGAACCGGCAAGTGAGGCCCAACTCTCACCCCCAACGTCTAGAGAATCGAGAGTTACTAGCTCCCTGGGTGCTAAACTACCCCATGGCCAGTTGTTGCGACATTCCAAACGATCCATACATGCGCGTGATATAACTGGGGCATGCAACTTACACCGAAACAATATATATACCATGGTGCTTTATGAATGTAAAATGCCTCCACATGAATGTAATATAGTTAATAAAATAGCATAAAAGCCTAGCAATCTCATACAAAGCATGCTTCATAATTTAAATTATATAGCAAATCACTTCCATTTATCTCAAAAATATATGTGTTCTCGATTACCCAATCTTCATAACTTTTATATGCTAGCATGCTTTTAATTTAATTAAATAATAGGGAAAAAATTAATTAACCGGATCTACGTCCACATACACCTTCTATAAACCTATTTCGAACTCAAGGGGTGCTAAACCGCCTATATCGATTTAATTTAAATAGGTTTATAATTATTTTAAATTTTCTGAGAAATAATTTATTTAATTTCTCCACAAAAATTTCCAATTCCGACATCCTTTAATCCATCTATGGGTATTTTATAAATTTTATAAAATTTCTAAATTTCCGTCTATCACTAGGAATTTAATTAGACATTTTTATTTATCCATAAATGTAACACCCCATATTATTTTCCCAATTTTCTGGAATTATTTTCGATTTATTTTCGGTTGTGACGTCACTTGTTCATGACGTCATGGTTATTCTTGAGATTTCACTTGTAATTTTTTAGCGTTTATGTCTTGATACGACGGGATGATGCGGCCATTGTCTTATTGACTACTTCATGGAGCTTCTTTGACAATTACAAGAATTGACGGTGAAATTAATGTTTCGAACTGGTGAAACGTTGACGTGAGTTCTGGATTCGACAACACGACTCTACAATCGTCTCTTTAATGACTTCGTGGAGTTTCTTTGGTGATTACGCTATTTGACGTGATGTTTTGTGTTTCGGACGTGGCTAGAGGTTTACGTAGGCTTTAGTGCCGATTACGTGGATTCGTTTAGACGCTCGACTTTTAGTGCTTCGACTGGGTGGCGGTACGTTTTGTTGACCGACGCTAAAGGTTTCGACTCAGCTTTTTGAGTTCGGCACTTAGTGCTTTAGGGGTTCGACGTTTTGTTTCCTTTATAATGGGATTAATGTGTGCTTTATTTGATTGACGTACTCTGTGTTTGTACGTATATGCTTCTATGTATTGTTTGATTTGTGTGCTTAGAGGTATTTGTATTACCTTGTTCATTTTTCGTGTTTATATGTATGTGATACGTGTTAGTGGATTAATTTGGGTTGATGTGGTTTTATTTGATTACTGTTAGAATAAGTTACATGCCTTAGTTGTTTGGATTAGTGACGACTCCGGTGATTCAGTAGTTGAGTCTCGTACCGAAGTATTTTATCTGACTGTTATTATTGATTAGCTATCGGTAGAGTTTACGGGGAGCGCGTAATATAAATCGCTAGGCGATTAGTGATTTAATTTGGTTTATATAAATATTTATACCCGATTTTGTAACCGAGTTAATTATTCCGGATTTTATTAGTTATTCGAAGACCGTGGGTTTTTCGGTGATTTAATAAGTGGATGAGTTTCGAACCACGGCGTATTTACTTAGGCTTATATTATCTATTTTGTGTCCCGTGTATTTTACAGGTTCACGCGTTATTATTTTTCGGTTTTCGGTATATATTCGGAAATTTTTTCACATTATTATTATTTCATAAGTTTAAGGAAAATTGAATTCTTATTATGATTAATTACGAAAAGGGAGATTTGATAAAGAAGCGGGATTAGTTTTAATTAAAGACCATTCGAGGGTCATAAGTGTATTTATCTATATATATATATGGATACATGGGGGTTGTTGTGTGATTATGGAAAATGGGAAAGTCACTTGTGCAATTATAGAAAAAGCAAGAGTTACTTTGGTAATTAGTCTAAATATATATGTATATGTGTGTGTGGTCGGTGTATTGAAGGACCAGAAACTTCTCGTTCCTTCTCCTTGCAGCAACTGACCTGCTCCTCTCTCATCTTCATCACAGATCGGCTAGAGAGAGAGAGAGAGAAATCGGAGCAGGGAAAGAGGTGGTTCGCGCGAGGTCGTCGGCTGGAAGAGACGACGACTGACGGTGCGGTGGTGTTTCGTGACCTAGGGTTAGGGTGGAGGTCGTCGGCCTGGAGCGACGATGATGGTGACGTTGGTGGCTCTTGGTGGTCGCGTGGTGTCAAGTGGTGGTTCGAGCGGTGGTGGCGCGACTCTGACAGCCGCCTGTGGGGGATGAGCAGATTTGGGTTCGGCCTAGGGTTTCGGCCGGAGAGAGGAGCAACGACGGCAAATAGAGTCGTAGGTGGTGGACGTGAACTATAGGTGACGGCTGGTGGTGGCGCAGGTGCAGCAGTTCGCGTAGGGACTGTTTCGGCCAGAACTTTGACCGACGATTTGGCCGACTTTCCGATGTCGATTTGGGTTGAAATTTTGAGAAAAGCTGCGTATCGACGCTAGGTACGACATACTAAAATTTTGTAATTTTCCGTTAAGCGGTTTGTCCGAAAATTCGATTTATAGGTTCGAATTTTTGTTTGGGTTATATTAGATTTATTCAAAATTATTAACCAATTGCTAATGGGCTTCGTATATATGGTATAGGTCGTGGAAACGGACGTTTCGGTATATTCGAAATAATTTTCAGACAACTTTGGGCGGCGAGCACTGTTCACAACCGACACTGTTCACGGCGGGACAGTTCGGGGCTGTTCTGTAAGCTTTATTTTATGTGGGAATTTACATATATATATTCTTATATATATATATGCATATCTTACACTCACTAATAGTGCGTAGAAAACGTTAATGAATCTCCGTTGTATGTTTATAGATAAATAAAAATGTTTAATTTAAATTCCTAGTGATATACGGAAATTTAGGAATTTTATAAAATTTACAAAATACCTATAAATGGATTTAATGATGTGGGAGTTGGAAATTCATTTGGAGAAATTAAATAAATTATTTCTCGAATTTAAAATAATTATAAACCTATTTAAATTAAATCGATTTAGGTGGTTTAGTACCCCTTGAGTTCGAAATAGGTTTATAGAAGGTATATGTGGATGTAGATCCAGTTAATTGATTTTCCCTTATTATTATTTCTATTTTATTGAAATTAAAAATATTTTAGGGGATCCACGAGAATGAGGGACGTCAGAAACTTAGACCTGATTCTAGTTCCCTTGTTGATTTTCTCGTAAATTATAAAGAAATTTAATTGAGAATTTAATTGTCTAATTGTCCCTGAGGCGGATTAATTTTAAAATAATTATTTAAAATTAAATTAAAAGCATGCTAGCATATAAAAGTTATAAAGATTGGGTAATCGAGAACCCGAATATTTCTGTGATAAATGGAAATTGATTGAATGTATAATTTAAATTGTGAAGCATGCTTTGTATGAGATTGCTTGGCTTCTATGCCATTTTATTAAGTATGTTACATTCATGTGGAGGCATTTTGCATTCATACAACATCGTGGTCTATATATTGTTTCAGTATAAGTTGCATGCCTCAGTTATATCATGTACCTGTATTGATTGTTTGCAATGTCACAACAACTGGCCAGTGGGTGACTGGCATCCTGGGAGTTAGTATCTCTCGAATCCTCAGACTTTGGGAGTGAGGACATATGTCTCACTTGCCGGTTCCTGACGGACTTGTGGTCTCCGTACCTTATTTGGCGACGCTCACCCTTCCTTGTGCGGGCCTGTTAACCCCTAAGTGGTCGGGTTACGATTCTTGGTTATTTATTTGACCCTCATATAGACAGGGTTGCATTTGAGTTGCATTTGCACGGTCATGAGCATTGGCAGTGCATGAATATTGTTGTTGAGATTATCTGTTATTATTGCTTATTGATATTGAGCAGGTTATATCTGAATTTTAATAAGAGATTTGTATTATTCTCTTGGGCGCTAGGGCGCGGTGTTTGTGATTGATATTTTAACCGTGATTAAATTACAATGAAAATTGTGAAATTCCTCGTGTAAAGGAAACCGTGAAAACTTAAAGTTAAAAAGTGAAAAGTGACCTTGGGGCGTAAGGGTTCCCCGTATGTTAGGCTCTAGTTGAGCTGGGTAGCAGTATATTGAGACTTAGTTGAAATTGTGATCTTGGCCACAGAGGCCTTTGTGATTGGTGATTAGTATCATCACAGGATGATTGCTAGACCTCTCCGGTAGTGTGGAGTATTCCTGTTCCCTTGGCTTTTGTAATTTTGAGCTTATCGCTCATTCTCCCACTTTGATAGTGTATGAGTTGTAGACGGTTCTTTGCCGTAAGTACTCTTGTGAAGTTAAGTGAATTCAGGGTATGGTTTGTCCTGTTCTTGAATCCTCGGTTATGGTTAGGATCTATTTTGTCAAATATTCAAAGTTTTGAAAACTTAAAGCTTGGGGATTTTTATAAAACGTGTTCTTCGTTTATCCCGAGACTTGTTAACTATTTTTGGAAAAACAGAAGTTTAAATAACTGTTTTATAAAATATGTTTTGAATTCTCAGTACCGGGAGTATCGGTAGAAATCCGTTTTTGAAAGAATTTCAGAAAATTTCATTTAAAATTGTTTTGTAAAATCGGTGAATTAGGGCACGGGTTGCCCCCTTGTTCTAGAAATTTCGATGTTATTTCCGAGGTCTCGGCATCGTTAGAGGTTGATAAATCTCTTTCTGTAAGTACTCTTGTGAAGTTAAGTGAATTCAGGGTATGGTTTGTCCTGTTCTTGAATCCTCGGTTATGGTTAGGATCTATGGAGTCAAATATTCAAAGTTTTGAAAACTTAAAGCTTGGGGATATTTATAAAACGTGTTCTTCGTTTATCCCGAAACTTGCTAACTATTTTTGGAAAGACAGAAGTTTAAATACCTGTTTTATAAAATAAGTTTTGAATTCTCAGTACCGGGAGTATCGGTAGAAATCTGTTTTTGAAAGAAATTTCAGAAATTTTCATTTGAAATTATTTTGTAAAATCGGTGAATTAGGGCACGGGTTGCCCCCTGTTCTAGAAATTTCGATGTTATTTCCGAGGTCTCGGCATCGTTAGATGTTGATAAATCCAGGTTTCTCCTAGCTTGTTGTCTGGAGTTCCTTCATGTGCCCGGTTTTGTTTGTGCATTCTTTCAGAATTATTTTTATAAATTTTTAAATTAATGTTAAAGATCTTAGGACCAGATTTGAAAGAAGTTTGAAAGTGATTTTAAAATGGTTGTCAGTTTGAACTCTAGTAGTTCTTCTTTCTCTTGTAGTTATTCCTTGGGTTTGAGCCCGAACTTGTGATGTTGAGTTACGCACACCTAGTGTGATTCGTGTTATTTCGGTTGGGTTTGGAGACGTTGGAACCAAATAAGATTTGACCGGGTCTTAACTTTTTCTTAAAAACTAGTTGAATCATTCGGGGTTCAACGTTTTTCTTTAAAGACCCGAGGACCATGGCATCTGTTTGGGATTAAATGACTCCAATAACCCTTCTAGTGCCTAGATAGGCAGTGTGAGTTAGAGATAGATCGGTTGGTTACCGAATCCGGTGTGGAGATAGTACCTTCCCTTTTTATGTTTCTTCGAGTGAACGGGGTGGTTCACTGGTTATTGTAAGTAAAAGAATGGTTATGATGATTTACTTTCGGTAGTCCTAGTGAGTGATCTATTTACCTCCTAGGAACCTTGTGTTGCGTGCTAGGTGCACGGTATGGTAGATAGTTAATCATGTTGTACTTATAGATGAGAGTGTTGTTCGGATTGGTTGTCTATAGGCCAAGGTGACAGGCTTAGTTATTTACAAGACATTATATATATATACACGTATACATGTATTGTTTATATTTTGTTGATCTATGGTACTTATGTTATCCGTAGTGTATCGAAGGTTAGTGATGAGGTTATTGATAGGGTCTCGGATTGGCGGGGTGTCATATGAGGCGATTGACTGACCTAGGATAGATGCATGCACACGGGATGGTTAACCTTTTCTAGACGGCTATGAGTGTGATATTTTGATATCTTTGGTGAGCCCCCGAGGTTGTGCTCACCCCCACACAGGTTGCAGGTTTGCAGGTGGATGCAGCACGACTTATGCTCGGCGGCGACGATACGGGTGATTTGGGACGGTAGTTTTGTTCCTCCTTCCATAGTCATACTCATGTATTCCTTTATTCTCTTGGGAGCCAGACTGTTGGCAGTTTCCCTTGTGTTGTATCTTCAGCCCATGTATTTATTATTTTGGGGTGCCATTGTATTTGTTCGGCACTACCATTGAGTTTTATGTTTTCTTATTTGAGCTTGGTGGCTCAGTCGGTATTTATTGTTTTGGGGTGCCTTTATACCTTTTCGGCATCGCCATGTGATTTTCTTTATATTTTCATTTGAGCATTTGGGGCTCTATTGGTTTTAGAGGGGTTGTGTAGAGGTATTGGTGTTCTTTTCCACTACCTCAGCCCTAGTAGGTTTCTGGAATGTTGGGCTACGTGCCATTGATTTTATTTCTGTTGTTATGGGCAGGTTATTCTGTTGTGTTGTTTTGGGTTGTCCGGATGTTCCATTTATAAATGAAACTCTGCTGGATTTTCGTTGTCATTTTCAGTGCCGTCATACCTCGTGATTCGCTGATTCTCCGGATGGGAGTCTTAGGAATAACGGGGCGTGACAATAAACATACAACGAAGATTTATTAACATTTTCTACGCACTATTAGTGAGTGTCATATATGCATATATATAAGAATATATATGTAAATTCCCACCTATTTTAAAGCTTACAAAACAACCCCGAATTGTCCCGTTGTGAACATTGCCGGCTGTGAACAGTGCTCGCCGCCTAAAGTTGAACGAAAATTTTCTCACTCGGACCAAAACGATCGCCCTGCCGTTCTATTCAATATAGTTGAAACCCGTTATCAATCGATAAACAAATTTTAACAAATCTAACGAAAACCAAACCGAAAAATCGTACCTAAAATATGAAATTCTCGGCGAACCGCTCAACGGTTTCGCACCAAAATTGGATATATCGTGTACGACATCGGAAGCAAGCTATCCTCAAAGTTTCACGCCAAACGAAGCCCGAGTCGACCCAACTCGGTCTGGCCAAACTCGCTACTAGTCACCACTAGTCATCTCGCGCTACCACGGCGCAAACCAGTACCACCACGCCGTCGTCATCTCTGGTCTTCTCTCCGATGAAGACCTCCTTAGATTGACGACCCTCAACCATCGTCAAACCCTCTCGCTACCAGATTCGGCATCGCTGCTTCTCAGCCAGTGAACCACCAGCCTTGCCACCGTCGACCACCGTTGCCGACCCTCCTGCTCACGACTGCACTGCCAGTCATTGCGCTAACTCCAACCGTCGTCGACGCCTACCGCAACCGACGACTCCCCTACAGGTCGCGCCTCCTCTGAGCAACCGCCACTCTCTCCAGCTCTCCCTCTCTCCTCTATCGACAAGATGAAACTGAGGATGGTGATGAAGGAGATAGAGATGCCACTCATCGAAGAGGAGAAGAAGGGGCAGATTTTCGGTCCTTATCTCTAACTCTCCACAACTATACACGTGTATATATATATATATATATCTCCTAATTGCAAAAGTAACCCTCATACTATCCATAAATTACATAATAACCCCAAAATATAGATATACACAATAAATCCCAAAAAATATCGGGGCCTCTAAATAATAACGTGCGATCCCAAAAAATAAACGAGATGCCCAATAAATAATATAACTGAAATAAATAATCCGGGGTATGAAACCCATAAATATATATAATCTGAATTAAATAACCGATCGACCTGCAATTAATATCACGCAAGCCCATATACTCTATGACTAGCTAATAAATAATATAAATCAAAATAAACACTCCGGGTACGAAACATAACCGTCAGAACAAAGAACAATCCCGAACTCGACTCCGACAAAAGATTGGTCTCAGTCCATCAATCCAAACTCTCGGTCCGCTAAATTAATGATAAAAAATCCTTGCTAATGATAACTCAGAACCCGCCGCCTCAAGTGCGAAAAGTAAAAAAGAAATCATTTAGACTCAATTAATAATAAATAATAATAAAGGAAAATTCATAAGAAAATCCCTAAACGATGACACGTGTACCCGAAATATCTACGAGTCGCTCGATAAATAATTCAAGGTACAAAATCCAACTACTGGAACATCGGGCATGTACAAGACCCATCAAATAACTACAAATAACTAGTGTATGAAAAGAATCCAAAACAATAATCAAGTATAGCCACATCAACACATAAGAGCACTTAGAAACACGAAGAAATAAGCACACCAAACAGACAAAACACGTACACACAAACATATAGCATGTCAATCAAATCAGACACATACTAATCCCATTAAAAGGGGAAAACAAAACATCGAACCACGAACGCACTAAATGCCGAACTTGAACAACAGCGTCGGAGCCTTAAACGTCGGACATACTAAGCATGTCACCACCCAGTCGAAACACCAAACGTCGAGCGTCTAAACGAATCCATGTAATCGGTACTAAAGCCCACGTAAACCTTTAACCACATCCGAAACACAAAACATCACGTCCAATAGCGTAATCACCAACGACAGTCCATGAAGTCCTCAATGAGACAATCGTCCAGCCGCCCATTCAGCTACAAACGTTAAACGCGAAAAATTTACACGTGAAACATCAAGAATAACCATGACGTCATGAACAAGTGACGTCAAAACCGAAAATAAATCGAAAATAATTCAAGGAAATTGGAAAAATAACATGGGGTGTTACAGACCAAGGGTAAAATTATTTTTTCCTTCACTATCAAAGCAATAAAAGTCATCATCTCAAAAAATTGGATTTCCCAAAAGAGACTTATAATTTTGGACAGAGGGAGTACAAGAGGATTAAATAAGGGACGAATTCTAGTCTAGACGTCGAGTGGAGAAACGAGTGATTTGTAAGTCTAAAACTTCATAGAATCTTTATATTTCTTGATTTATAGTACATCGATACCCGAGTGTATCCATAGTTTTTACATGTAGCATTTCCAAGGTTTTTCACGTAAAATATCGTGTGTCGTCTCTTGCTTTATTTTCTATAATTAGATTAATCTTTGCATGATTTATCTTGTTAGAGAATTGGATTACAATTGGCTTTTCTGCAGTTAATTTTAATTTCTCAATAAATTCTTAAAAAGTCTATTCACCCCCCCCCCCCCCCTCTAGGCTATTTTCCTTAGTCGCCTAGGTAATTTCAATAGGAATGAGGGTGAGTAATTTATGTGAATGAGAGTAATGGGTCTATTTAGACAAACATCATGCAGGAGAAGACAAGGGTAGTTTTGTCCATTTGATTTGTAAAAGGAAGGGTAGCTTAATCTTTTCACATCATTATGTAGGGACAAATATGTCTTTACAAATATCTAGGAGTAATTTAGTCATTTCACATAAAAAAAACTAGTGTGATCAGTGCTGATTGCATTTGACCTCGCCGGAGGTTGAACGGAGAGAGCGAAATTAAAACAAATAAGGGGTGAAAGTATAAATAGCAAAAGTAGAGGGGGTACAGGTGTAATTTATATTAAAATATTAGGTGAAAGTGTAATTTACCCCACATTTTTTAGTATGGCTTCACCCTGATGACAAAACATTTCACTTGCGTATAGACATAAAGGACAATAGCATTAGTGCATACTGTCCACAGTTTTGGATAAATTTAGAACCAAATTATTCTTAAAAACAATAACCATAATTGAAACCATTAGTACAGGATCCAAACCAAACCTGATTGCAAAAGATTAGATTGGTTCGGTTCCGAACCACGATTCCTTAAATAATTTTACGATTCGACCAAAAAACTTAAGATAATATGTGAGACTAACATCCATCCATTATAAACCTATTCACTTTTCCATCGGGATCCGATGTGAGACAGACCTCTAATATCCTCCCCCATTCGAATCTGCCGCACAACACCCTCGTTGCTGTCAGACCACCCTGCCTGCCAAATTTGAACCCGTACTCAACCCATGTGGTGGCACACGACATGTGTTTGGCGTGATACTGGATCAAGGTTTGGGTCTGACTCTGATACCAACTATAACATGTGAATATTTCGTGGTTTAACCCAAAAACTTAAGCTAATAGGTGAAGGTACCATTCATTCATTATAAATTCATTCATTTTCCCATATGAGGGACAGACCTCTAACAATAGGCAAATCACCAATATGACCTTGAAGGCACCGGGCAATGAAGCGACATTGATAGAGGAACTCCAAGCTTTCGGTCAGTAGCAGCTGCAAGAAATAAAGGAAGAAGCCCGTCAAATCTAGATTTTTTTGGTTTCAAATATATCCTACCATATCCTACCCACTGTATGATATATCTCCAGCCAATGAACTCTCGTCTTTTATATTAAACGTCAGCTCCCCATTTTTCGATTGTCAAGGATATTGGTAGTCAACAATAAAAATTAAAAAATAATGTAAGTTAATAAGGTTGTGTTAGACTTCTGTGGATACTTGGTGCTTTAAGGAATGGGCATATCCCTGCTGGGAACCCGGGTATGGGAATCCGCCCACGGTTTTTCATCCTGTCTGTGCTTTAGGAACTAACATCAAGGCGGCAGCTTATAGCAACGATATATATATATATATATATCCAACAAAACAACCTGGTGCAAATGCAAGGAAATTACCACACAGTTATTTTGACAAAGAAAAGGCTTTACAAATCCAACACGAAGCATTTGAACCATGGGGATGCTTTCGGTGCTTGTGTATATTATATACACCTTTTGAAAAATTCACAATTAATTAATTCAAGAATAGGAATTTGTTATCTAACAGGACTACAGTCAATAATTCTCGGTAGCTAGCCGCCTCCAGTCGTCCGTCCATGCATGAAATGTTAGTGGATTACACATTCGCAATTTGTTTCCCGCGTTTATATTCGGAACCGATTTCGATGACGGATCAATTATTTTTAAACCCCATTTCTTTGCATGTATTTGTCTTCTCAGATTTACTAGCTAAGCGTGATTTTAGACAGGAAGAGTACTGAAATGGCTTCTGTGATCAGTACTAGTGCCCCTCTTCTCTTTATTTGTTTACTCATAGGTCTCCTCAGCACACAAACTAGCTCCCAACCACCTCATTACTGCCCAAATACAACCACTTACACTACTAACAGCACCTACTACGCCAACCTCAATAACCTCCTGTCAGTACTGTCCTCTAAAGCCACCAGGGTACCCGAAAACGGATTCTTTCAGTACAATACGAGTGCTGACAATGGCCCTAATGACACTGTTTACGGCATCTTCATGTGTCGAGGTGATGTTACGACAGATGAATGTCAGGAGTGTGTTGAACGTGCATGTAAAGGCTTACTAATTGCGTGTGCCGCTCGCAAAAGGGCCATAATTTGTTTCGAAAAGTGCTTTTTACGTTACTCAGATAATGCGGGCATTCTCAACGAATGGGACCACACTTCGGTTTTTATCACTCTTTTCAATAGACAGAACGTGACCACCGAACCTGCAAGGTTTAGGCAATTGCTAACGGAAGTGACGGATGAGTTAGTGACTCGAGCGGCCACTAGCGATAGTTCAGGAAAGAAATATGCAACTAAAGAAGCGGAGTTCACAGAGTCTCAGACAGTGTATGCGCTTGCGCAATGCACACCGGACCTGTCCAGTGATGGTTGCCACACTTGCCTCCGAAATGCTGCCCACCTTCTTCTAAATTGCTGCGAGGGAAAGCACAGGCATGGGGTCTCAATTCTGTTCCCTAGCTGTAATATTCTGTACCAGTTCTACCTCTTCTATACGATGGTCGCCTCTCCGCCACCACCACGTTTTCCTCTTTCTCATCCTCCCCCTTCAAAATCTAATTCTGATTCTACCACAAAAGGTGAATTCAACATGGTATACATAACATAATATTAGTGATTCATGCGGGAGTTGGACAGATTTATATGGAATGAGCAAAATACATATATATCTATATATCTTCTTCTTTTTTTTGTTAAATATACATACTATATATCTTTTGTCTATACAAATAGAAATATATTGGGTAGAGCATGAGAAAACAATCATTTTATTTTAATTTATTTCATGATACATCTCACAAAAAATTTGGTGTCATGTATCACTATTCAAATTGCAAATTCAGGTTAATCCTAAAGACATATATAAAACTGTTTTTGTTGTCCCTTTTGGTCATTATGAATGGAACGTTAATTATTTACAAATTCTAGCTAAATATTTAGAATGATCATGTAATTATTTACAAAATTTAATTATTAACAAACAAATTGTTTATTTTGTGAAGTTGAAAAGAGTTAAACAATGATCATGTGAAGATGCAGTTTTTCCTAATTAAACTAATAGATCATAATTTATAACACGTACAACTTTTGATATTCTGTACAACTTCTACCTGTTCTATACAATCCTTATATCTCCACATCTTCCTCTTTCTCCTCCCCTTCCAAAATCTAAATCTACTTATACAACAAAAGGTGAATTGCACATGGTTTATTTAGCATCAATATCAGTAATGAATGATTAATGTTGCAGTTGGAGATATATATATATATATATACACACACATATATTGTCTATAGAGATAGAGATAGATGGGGTAAAAGCATGAGAAAACTAGCATTTTATATCTAATTATTTCATGATACATGTCACCAAATTTTTTTGTGTCAAGTATCACTGTTCAAATTGTAGTTTATATACAACTTCTAGCGATCAAGAACTTAACAAAAAAATTATTTATTTTCTAAAATTGAAAAAAGTTCAATAACTATATAGCAGAAGATATTTTTCCTTTCACTCAGGAAACATCAAGCTATATATAGCTTCACCACAAAAGCTCACTATTGGCCTTCACTGTGATATCTTCACATTGAAAACAAAATCTCAGACAATCATTATACATGTAAAACCACTTTAAAAAGACCATGTAAATGATAACCTAAATCAAGTTACGCAATGGAAAACATTCAAAAATAGTTTGAAACCTACTAATTTGCTAAGCTTATTGACTAGAGATATAAGCTTAGATATCATGTATATTTGAACTTTTGGAGAGTATATCTTGTATTAGGGTTTTTTTACGGTGCATCTAGAGTTAATAAAGGTGACGGATATGGCTTAGAAACATCATATTACAGTGGTACAACATGTCAACATCCTGTAATACAACATATGCTAGATCTAATTAATACTACCATAATACCACGAGGTAAAATAGGAAGGTTCGTCCCATAAAAATTTTAAAAAGCAGGGTCATATTGTACGATTTCACATCCTGCTAATTTTATCAAATTTCAAGCACTAATGGCATAGAATTTTCAACAGTGATCAATTTTTCGGTTGATGCAGTAAAAGGAGAATTCTCATCTCAAGTAATTATTGCCATTGTTGTTTCAGCCGTTGTTGCCGTACTTCTTTTCTCCAGTGGCTTATGGTGCCTAAAAAGCAAATCAAGAAAGAGATTGATCAATACTATACAAGAAATAAATGGTAACCTAAGAAATTGAATGATTAAGTCTGCACTTCTCTTTCCTAAGAAGGTCAACACATTAACTGTAACAACCGTTTCAATTTCCCTTTTTCTGAATTATTCCTGATTTATTTTCGGTGATGACGTCACTTGTTCATGACGTCATGGTTACTCTGTGTATTTTACGAGTAAATTTTTCGCGTTTACGCTTGGATTCGATTGCGCGACTTGGCGATCATCACCTTAACGACTTTGTGGAGTATCAATGATGACTTTGTGACTGGACAATAACGTTTAGTAGTTTCGGACTTGGTGAAACGTTGACGTGAGTTCAGGATTCGACAGCACGATTATGCGATTTCTCTTCGTTGACTTCGTGGAATTCTGTGGCTATTACGTGGCTTGACGTTTAGGGCTTCGACTCAGTGATTTGAGTTCGGTAGTTAGTGCTTTAGGGATTCGACGTTTTTGTTTCCCCTGGTTATAGGGTTAGTACGTGCCTTGTTTGGCCGACGTGCTTAGGAGTATTAATAGTCCTTTTGCTCGTTTTATTTATGTTTGTATATATGTGCTGTGTGTGTTGGTGCCTTGTGTATTGATGTGGCATTAGGTGCCTTAGTTGCTTGACTTACGTGCTTATGTGTATTTGTATGGCTACGTTCGTTTTTCATGTTTATACGTACTTGATAAGTGTAATGCGATTGTGTTTAAACCTGTAGCGTTTAGTACTTCGACTTGACGACACGTTTGGTTAGTTCGGCACTTATGCTTTTGATTCGATTGGGTTAGTGACGACTCGGGTGATCGGGTAGTTGAGTTTCGTA
Source organism: Cornus suecica (assembly GCA_963922005.1). Lineage (NCBI taxonomy): Eukaryota > Viridiplantae > Streptophyta > Magnoliopsida > Cornales > Cornaceae > Cornus > Cornus suecica. The sequence continues at coordinate 51,697,700 of OY998241.1, read as the reverse complement.
CTCGGAGTGTTTAGTTTGATTTATATTATTTATTAGTTATTCGTAGAGTATACGGGCTTGCGTGATATACATTGCGAGTCGATTCGTGATTTATTTTAGTTTATATTCGACTATATAGCCGAATTATTTATCCCGGACCTTATTAGTTATTTGGAGTACCGTGGGATTTTCGGTGATTTAATTGGTGGATAAATTTGTGCCCCAGAGTTTTATTTGGGCCTATATTATTTATTTGGAGTCCGGTGAATTTTATGGGCTCACGTGAAATTATTTGAGTGTCCCGGGTATATTTTACGAGATTTATTTTATTTATGCAATAATTATTATTTAATTGTTATTAATCAAAATGGGCAATTATATATATATATATATTAATGGAAAATGGATATATAATATATATATATATATATATTATGTTTTGGGATTAAGGTGTGAATTGGCAAGATATGAGAGTCACACATGTAAATATAGGAATTGGAGAGTTACTTTAGTAATTATGAAAAATGAAAAAGTCATTTGTGCAATTATGTAAGAAGTAAGAGTTGGTTTTGTAATTGGCCCAAAATATATACATGTATACTCGAATCAGTTAGCAGAGACTTCTTCTTTCCTCCTTCACCCGGTCATCGACCACTCCTCTCTTTTCCTCCTACGTTCTCTTGCTTCACCACAATCGGCACCAATTTTTCACAAGATTGGCAAACCACCTCCCTGCAGCTTCTTCTTCTTCATGCGATTTTGCAGGTTGAGAGAGAGAGGAGAAGTACGACTGGGTTGGAATGGTGGTCGCCGAACATGGCGACCCAGGTGGTGACGCCGGGTCTTGGTGGCCATGAATGGCGGTGCGGTCGTGAGCAGGAAGGTCGGAGCCTGGTGGTGTGGCCGCTGCTGTAGTGGCGCGACTCTGAGTCGCGTGTGGGACGAGCAGGTTTCATGTTCGGCCTAGGGTTTGGCCGGAGATAGAGGAGCTGGCTTGAGATGGGGGTTGCCGGAGCTGGTAGTGACGACCAACAGTGACGCGGTGGAGCAGATCGTTGATAGTGATGATGAACAGTAGCGAGTTCGGACCGAGTCGGGTTGACTCAGTAGCGAGTCGGGCTTAGTTTGGGCTGATCTTCGGAGGATAGCTCGGCCTCGGTACCGTGTACGTTATATCCGAAATTTGAGCGAAACCGTTGAGTGGTTTGCCGGGAATTTCAGATTTTTGGTATGATTTTCAGTTTCGTTTTTTGTAGATTTGTTCGAATTAAATTATCGATTGCTAATGAATTTTAATTATACTGAATAGGGCGTTACGGTGGTCGTTTCGACATATTAAAAATAATTTTCGGATGACTTTGGGCGGCGAGCACTATTCACGGCCGGTACTGTCACGGCGGGACTGTTTGTAAGCGTATATAATTAGGTGGGGAATTTTATATATATATGTTTATCTAGCACTCACTAATAGTGCATAGAAAATGCTAAGTTGCCCCGTTGTATGTTTATGGATAATAAAAGCGTGAAATTAAATTTTTAAGCGAAAAATGGAATTTAAGAATTTTATAAAATTCACGAAATAACCATAACTGAATAAATGAGGTCGGGAATGGAAATTCCCTAGGAAATTAAATAAATTAATTCCTTGAGAATTTTTAAGTAATTAAATCCTACTTAAATTGGATTAGAATAGGGGGTTCAGTACCCCTGGACTTAAAGTAGGATTTTGTAGAATTTTTGTGTGAAATTAGAACCTGTGATTAGCTCCCGGATTATATGTAACTGAAATTAAAATACAGTGGGAGCGGGGCAGATTTGATATTGAGGGATGTAGAGCCGACGAGTAAATTATCCCCTGTTATTTATAGTTTATTGAAATTGAAAATATAAGCTAGGGGATTCACGTAGAACTTAGACACGGTTTCAGTTCCCTTTATAATTTATTTTTCTCGTAAAATATAATGAAGTTGTATTGTGAATTAAATTGTTCCCTGGGGCGAATTAATTTGAAAATAATTATTTGGTAATTAAATTAAAAGCATGCTGGCGTATAAATATCTATAAAGATGGGGCAATTGAGAACCCGAGTATTTTTGTGATAAATGGAAATTTAATTATCATGTGATTTAAATTGTGAAACATGATTGATATGAGATTGATTGGCTTTGATGCCGTGTATTTGAGCATATTTAATTCATATGGAGGCATTTTGCATTCATATAGCACCATGTTATATACATATTGTTTCGGTGCACGTTGCATGCCTCAGTTATGTCACGTACAGGTCTGGATCATTTGGAATGTCGCAACAACTGGCCAGGGGTGGTCTAGCACCAGGGAGCTAGTAACTCTCAATTCTCTAGACATTTGGGGGTGAGGGCTTGCGCCTCACTTGCCGGTTTCCGGGCGGGCTTGTGGTCCCCGCACTTTCTTTGGCGACGCCCACCCTTCCTGTTGTGGGTTTGTTGCTCCAGCAGTGAACGGTTTGGGATTCCTGGATATTTGTTTCACCCTTTAGTGGCTAGGGTTGCATTGGAGTTGCATTGTCATTGCATTGACATACATATTGAGCATTCATTCGTTTATATGCTCGTTTATGAATATTTTATATTGTCGATATTTGCTGTTATTAAACTGATGATATTGGTAACTTTATTATAAATGGTGGAAATTAATTCAATGTGATTAAAAGTTAAAGCTTTTAAAATTTAAAAGAAATGAAATGTAATAATGTTAAAAACCTGGATTAGTAGAGCCATGGTTGGCATGTGTTCCAGGTGGTTACGTGGATATAGACGAAAAGAGGTTTTGATAATTAATTGTTTTCCCCCTTGAGTTGGAGTTGAGTTGAGTTGAGTTGGCTAGTCGTATATTGAGACTTGGTTGTGATTGGTGATTAGGGTTATCACTGGATGATTATTAGACCACTTTGGTAGTGGAGAGAGTTGTTTAGGTTAAAAGTCGGGTAAGACTCGAGGTCAGTTCTGAGATTTAGATATGTTTTTAGAGTATGATTGTTTCAGATTCCTCCTAGTTGTTCCGAGGAACACTTGAATCCTGGTGTTGGTTTGATAACCTTTGAGGATTTGTTTGTAAGTTCCTATATTAAGTTGAAGGTCTTAGAACCGGTTTCGAAATAAGTTTGAATGTGACTTTAAGGTGATATTCAGTTGAACCCTAGTAGTTCTTTTCCCCGTGTTATAGTTTCTCGGGTTTTAACCCGAACATGTGTTTCTGAGGTTGTCTGTGGATCTTCTCGGGTAAGAGAAGTGAGGCTAAGTTAAGCGCACATAGTGCGATTCCTAGTGTTTGGTTGGGTTAGGAGGCATTGGAACCAAATATGATTTGACCGGGCCCTAGCTTTTTCTTAAAAACCGGTTGAATCCTTCGGGGTTCAACATTTTTCTTTAAAAACCCGAGGGCCATGGCATCTGTTTGGGACTAAATGACTCCAGTAACCCTTTCTTGCGCCTCGATAGACGGCATGAGTTAGAGGTGACCTTGTTGATCTGTACCCTTTCTAGTGCCTTGATAGGCAGTGTGAGTTAGAGATAGTTCGGTTGGTTACCGAATCCGATGTGGAGATAGGACCTTCCTTTTTTAGGTTTCTTCGAGTGAACGGGTTGGTTCACTGGTTGTACGTAGAAGAATGGTTATTTCCTTTCGATAGTCCTAAGGAGTGACCTATATACCTCCTAGGAACCTTGAGTAGCGTGCTAGGTGCACGGAATGGTAGATAGCTAGTTCTGGTTGTATCTCTAGATGAGAGTGTGTATTCGACTGGGTGCCTTCCTACACCAGGTGTTAGGATTAGCTGTTTACGGGACTTTTATATATATATATATATATATATGTGTGTGTGTGTATATATATGATGATTTAACATGCATATATACGAGTGGTAGATATATCTTATGAGATGTTCTGTTTTATGACTCTTGAGTAGTTTCGAGATTAGTTGTGAGGTTATTGTTGGGTGTCTCGGGTTGGTGGGGGTGCCATGGGAGACGGTAGCTTGACCTAGGATAGATGCATGCACACGGGATGGTTAGCATTTTCTAGACGGCTATGAGTGTGATGTTTTGATATTATGGTGAGCGCGTGCTTTTTGCTCACCCCCCACACACAACATTTTCAGGTTTGCAGGTGGATGCAACACGACATGCTTGACGGCGGCGATACGGGGACTTTGGGACGGTAGTTCTATTCCTCCTTCCGTAATCACATTCATGTATTCTTTTATTTTCTTGGGAGCCAGGCTGTTGGCAGATTCCCTTGTATTGTATCTCTATTCTGTGTATTTATTATTTTTTGGGGTGCCATTGTATTTGTTCGGCATTACCATTTAATTTTATGTATTCTTATTTGAGCATTTGGGGCTCTATTGATTTTAGAGGGGTTTGGAGAGGTATTGGGGTTCTTTTCCACTACCTCGGCCCTAGTAGGTTTCTGGAATATTGGGCTACGTGCCGTTGCTTTTATTCTTGTTATTCTGGGCAGGTTGTGCTGTTGTGTTGTTTTTGGGTTGTCCGGATGTTTCAGTTATAAACGGAACTCTGCCGGATTTTCGTTAGAATTCCTTTACTGAGTTTCTATCACTCAGGTGACATGGAATACTTCATTTTCATTCCTATTCCATGTATTTCAGTGTTATCGTTGATTTCGGTTGTCATTTTCAATGACGTAATACCTCGGGATTCGCTGATTCTCCTGATTGGAGTCTCAGGAATAACAGGGCGTGACATTAACTGTTTGTTTGGTTTATTTTTTATTTTTTATTTTTTTTGAATGGATTAACTGTTTGTTTTTGTTGTAGGAAATGATATGATAAAAGCACAATCCTTGCAATATGATTTGAGAACAATCCAAGCAGCCACAAATAACTTCTGTGATGATAATAAAATTGGTGAAGGTGGATTTGGTGCTGTCTACAACGTAAGAATTTACTTAAATACATTGTCCTTGTCAAAATTCCAAGATGTCAATTCTCCGAAATGTAAAAAAAAAAAAAAAACTATAGTGACCTAGTAGTGAAGGCACTCATTCTGATATATAGGATAACAAATCATTTTTAATAAATACATTCAGGGTACACTTCCTAATGGGCAAGAGATAGCTGTGAAGAGATTATCTAAAAGCTCGGTACAAGGTGGTGAAGAACTCAAGAATGAGGTGGTAGTGGTAGCAAAGCTTCAACACAGAAATCTTGTGAGATTAGTGGGATTTTGTCTGGAAAGACTGGAAAAGATACTCATCTATGAATTCGTCCCCAACAAAAGTCTGGACTACTTTTTATTTGGTTTGACACTTCTTAACGCATTACTAGTTGTTGAATTGTCTTTCTCTGTTAATTTTATCAAATTATAGGCTATTAAATTGTAAGATATGTATTATAGCCCATCTGTGACCTACGTCATGCATTAGGGCAAGTATTGTTTAAAAATGTGGGAACATTTCCTAAACAATAAAATGAGCGTATGAGACTAGAAAATTTGATGTTTAGTGCCTCATTGGTTTGTATCTCTGAAAATGGTTTTCGAGATTTTTGAGAACAAAGACCACTTTTTTGAGAGCAATAAAAGTGAATTTTCTGAAAATATACATTTTTATAATGGGGTTTTCTGAAAACTGTATTCAGAATATTAAACCATGTAGACTTTTTGTATAATTTTTTGATTTTTTGTTTTCAGAAAACGGAAAACTGTTTTCAGAAATACAAACCAAGCAAACCCTTATATTTTTCTGTTTGATCAATACATTAAGTTGTTACAAAACATGATTAAATTTAAACATTCTTGTTAACTTGATAACCACTGTTCAGATTCAGAAAAACGAAAAGAACAGGATTGGTTAAGGCGTTACAAGATTATAGGTGGCATTGCACGAGGAATCCTTTATCTTCATGAAGATTCACGACCTAGAATTATATATCGAGATCTCAAAGCTAGCAATGTTTTATTAGATGAAGACATGAACCCAAAAGTTGCAGATTTTGGCATGGCTAGAATATTTGGTGCGGGTCAAACTCGAGGAAGTACAAGTAGAATAGTTGGGACATTGTAAGTTTTCAAGTCTTGCATCCCCCACAAAATTTATTAAATTTTATCAACTTATAAGTATGCTTACTCTAACTGGGTGCTTAGTACTCTAGTATATTCGATCCACGTTCTTTGCTTATTCGTTCTATTTGATCATAAAAAAATGTTTGTGAATTGTTCACTCTATTTGATTTTTACTTTATGGGTGCAGCGGTTACATGTTTCCAGAATATGCTACGAAAGGTCAATTTTCTATGAAGTCAGATGTGTTCAGTTTTGGAGTAACAGTTTTGGAGTAACAGTTTTGGAGATTATACAAATATGCAATTAATCATTGTTTTTCTTTGTTAATGCAAATATCCGCATCTCGTCAATCAATACAATAGTGTTGATTAAAGGGACACTTCGGACTTAATTTGTTAAACTGAAGAAGGTTTATGGAAACATGACAGATAGCACCTCACAACTTTTGAACATATGCATTGTCAATTTACCGTTAAAGAAATTTAATCAATCATATCTCGTCTTTAAAATGATTATAATCCTTTTATGCTTACATGCACCGTATACCACTCAGTTTTGGAGGTCGTCTTGGGCATATAATAGTTGATGGCCCCCTAATAGTCGTTTGTTCTCTTTTGATTAAAAATAAAATATGACTAATCTTTTTCTTTTAATGACTACAATATTAATAAAAAAAATACTAATATAAGTTATAAAATAAACTAAAATAATTAGGTCTAAGTAACCTGCTATCTCATTTTTCCTTTTTTGTAATTTTCACATTATAGATGTTAAACAAGTTAATTGTTCATGGAACAACAGAAAACTACAATTCACATAAAATGAAGCATCATTGATAGTACTTAGTCTTACACGTCAGTTCTTCAGGATCTAACTGGGCACCTTTAGTGTGGACTCCGTTACATTCCTGATAGCATAGCGAAACGAGTTTGTGGAAATTGTAAATAATTTGAGCTAGCTTACATTAACAAAATAGACTATTCAAATTTCACATGTTATATTTAATGTAGTCTAAAAAGTTTTTAAAGAATTTATTTTTTAACCACACAATCACATATTGTAAGAAGAAAAGCTTATTATAATTTTTCAAGAAGAAGATATTTCTCAATAACATGACAATTCATGCCCTTAGAAGTCTTTTAGTATTTGTCGACTCTTTGAAAACTCGTTGAGCAAATTGCTCATAAAGTACAATTCTTAAATCAGTCGGTCATTTGAGCAAACGTCAAGGCGCATCACTATAATTAAAACAAGCACACAGGTGTTAAGTTTTTATTTTCTTTATTATTTAAATATGATTTCACATTTGTTCTTGCAGGCTTGGAAACATTGGACAGCCGGAACTCCCTTGGGACTAGTTGATTCAAATATGGGAGATTATTATTCAAGAGATGAAATTATTAGATGCATACATATAGGCCTCTTGTGTGTCCAAGAATATATGGATTCTAGACCGTCTATGTCATCTGTACTTCAAATGCTCAACAGTTCCCTTGAAACATTACCATTGCCTCAACCACCTCCTTTCTCTATCCGTGGTAGAAGAGAATTGAATTCTGCAGAAAGGATGGAGTTGTGTTCTTTGAATGAAGTATCAATAAGTGAATTAAATCCTCGATAATGTTAGTAAATCTTTGAATTAATACCCCGTGTTATTTTCTAATTTCCTGGAATTATTTTCGTTTTATTTTTGGTTGTGACGTCACTTGTTCATGACGTCATGGTTATTCTTAGTATTTCATGTGTAAATTTTACGCGTTTACGTCTGCACTCGACTGGACGACGTTGCGATTTCTCCTTGATGACTTCGTGGAGTTTCTTTGGTGATTACGCTACTTGAAGTGATGTTTTGTGTTTCGGACGTGGCTAGAGGTTTACGTGAGTTTTAGTGCCGATTACGTGATTTTGTTTTGACGCTCGACGTTTGGTATTTCGACTGGGGGGCGACATGCTAAGTATGTCCGACGTTTAAGGCTCCGACGCTGTTGTTCGAGTTCGGCATTTAGTGCTTTAGGGGTTCGACATTTTGTTTTCCCTTGTAATGGGATTAGTATGTGCTTTATTTGATTGACATGTTTTGTGTTTGTAAGTGTGTGCCCCTATGTATTGTTTGACTTGTGTGCTTAGGGATATTTGCGGTAGCTTGGTTGTTTCCTCGTATCTGTACTTATGTGGCTATGCTTGATTATTGTTTTGGATTTCTTTTTGTGCCCTAGTTATTTGTAGTTATTCGATGGGTCTTGTACGTACCCGGTGTTCCGATAGTTGGATTTTGTAACTTGAATTATTTATCTTCGTTGATATTATTTATCGGGCGTCCCATAGATTTTCCGGGTACGCGTGTCACCATTTAAGGATTTTCTTATGATTTTCCCTTTATTATTATTTATTATTAATTGACGCTAAATGATTTCTTTTCGCTTTCCGCAGTTGAGGCAGCGGGTTCTGAGTTTGTCTTTAGCATGGATTTTTTATTATTAATTTAGCGGACCGAGAATTAGGATTGATAGACTGAGACCCATCTTTTGTCGGAGTTGAGTTCAGGATTAATTATGTCTATATAGATTATTATATATAACTATACAGAGGTGGGATTTTTATTTAATTGATATGTATATATATTGGTTAGATATATATATGGTGTCACACTTATTTAATTTGGACATATCATTAAGGCCACTTGGAACCATTCAATTAAGTTGCCCAAAATTTAATTCAAATATGTATGTAGTATGATACATGTATATGTGGACATAGATATTTCGGTGGACTGAGAGAGAGACGCACAGAACCACCACTTACCCTCCTTCTTCTTCAATCTGGTAGTATCTCCTCTACCGCATCAGTTTTTTTTTTTTTTTTTCGATCTGTGAGAGAGATGGTCGGTGTAGCTATCGTAAGAGAAAAAGGAGAGCTTCGATCTGGTGGTCGCCGGCTGGAGCATCGACGACGATTACCATGGCAGGTGATGACGTGGCTGAGGAGAGGTGGTGGTCGGCGTGAGGTGGTGCCCTGACGGTGGTGGTTGGCTGTGATTGCAGGTAGATCGTGGCTGAAGCAAGGGCTACAGTGCGATTCGACTTAGGGCTTCGACAGGGGTTATGATTCGACGGCCAGGGCTGGCAACAACGGCATCACGCAGGAGGTCGTGGTGGAGTTGGTTCGTGCGCAGTGGCGACGTGCAACAGAGACTGTTCTGGCTGGATTTTGCGACGCCAATTTGGGTTGCTTCTCGATGTCGGTTTAGGCTGAAAGTTTGAGGAAAACATCGTATCGATGCTAGGTACGACATACTAAAATTTTGTATTTTTTTATTGAGCGGTTTGTCCGAAAATTTGATTTATATGTTTGAATTTTTGTTTGGGTTATATTATATTTATTCAAAATTATTAATCAATTGCTAATGGGCTTCGTATATATCGTATAGGTTGTCGAGACGGACGTTTCGGTTTATTCGAAATAATTTTTGGGCGACTTTGGGTCAGCGGGCTCTATATTCGGGCGCTGACACTGTTCACGGTGAGTTGTTTCGGGGCTATTCTGTAACTTTATTTAGGTGGGATATTTTTTTAAATATGTCTAACTCTCACACTCCTGGCGTAGGGAGCCGTAGATTTTTTTATTATTTATTGAGCATGCTTTATATGTTTAGGAGATTTTATTTTTCCTGCTGTTTGTATATTGCTAGTAATTGATGGCATGCTTTGTGATTATTTAATATATATGAGATTTAGGAGTTTTATAAACTCGGTAATGGAATGCCTCTAGGTGAGTTAGAAAAGAGGCGGAAGATAGTAATTTATTCGAGAAATAAAAATGATTTAAAACCTACTTAAATGGGATTAAAATATGCGGCCTAGCATCCCTTGGAGTTGAAGTAAGTTAGTGAAATTCGTGAAAATTGTACGGGAACTTAGAACATGATATTAGCTCCCCTATTGCTTATATTTTACTGAAATTAAAATCATGTTAGGGGATACGTAAAATTGAGGGATGTGGAACCTTAGACGTCGTCCTAGTTCCCTTTTATATTTTCGTAAATTATAAAGAAGTGGAATTGCGAACTAGGTTGTCCCTGAGGTGGATTTATTCAAAATCGGTTATTGAAATTGAATTATAAGCATGCTGAGATGTAAAATTTATAAGAATTGGGTAATTAAGAACCTTGGTAACTTCGAGATGGAATTGTAGTGGTTTACTGCTTTAATTTAATTATAAAACATGCTTTAAGTGAAAAATGGTTAGATTGTGAACTTGTTGTGTAACAAGGACGGTAAGACAAGCATAAATCATTTGAAAATGTTGTACATAGATATTGACTCACTGTTGAGGCATGATATGCATATTTTATACACCATGAGCATATTTGCATTGGGTGTGGTTTCATGTCTCATTCATTTATCTTTGGTGTGAGTGAGTCCTCGGGTTGTCGCAACAACTGGCCAGGCGGTGTCTCTCGCTACCGGTGGACTAGTACTCTAGGAATCAGGGAGGCGTGTGAGGACGTGGTCCAAACACGGTATGTATTTCACGAGTCGATAAATTATTCGTGGTTGTGTTACTTTGGCGACATTATACCTGTATGTCCCTTGTTAGATAGGGTGCATTGGCATTGCATTGACATTCACATTGATCATTCGTTTTCCATATGATTATTTATTGAGTTTTCATGATATTATTTTTTGCTGATAGCGAACATGTTGGATTTGAATTATATTAAAATGTATATTATTCCCTTGGGCGCTACGGCACAATGGTTGTGATTATGATGGTATTCGTAAATTCCTAGAAAATGATAAATAAAACACTCAATGTGAATGAAGATTTAATAACTTAAAGTTGGGAAATAAAAAGTGTAGTACTAATAAGAACCAGGGTCAATGGAATCACGATTGGCACATGAATCAAGGTGGTTAAATGAAACTAAGTAGAAAGAGGCCGGATTGGCGTAATTTTTTCCCTTGAGTCGGGATTATATACATAGACTATCCTTAAATGGAAAGTTACAATAAACGTGTTTCATTGGGCTAGGAGAGTAGCCTAGAGATGTAATTTTGACCGTGAGTTCTAAGTTGTTTGGATGGATAATTATAATTCTTTGTTGGACTTAGACACGTATATAGTAACGGCCAGGTAGGCCCTTGAGTATTGGTCGGTGTATGAGGTTATGGAGTGGTCGGTATACTACTCTAGTTGATATATAAGAATGATTGATTTGATGTCTAACCGGGTATGATAGGTTAACATTCTTCCTTTTCTCTGGACTAGAGTTGTTTTAACTCTACATATTATTCAGCACCACATCCGTAGTTAAATGGTGGACTATCCTGTGTCTTAAGGATCCATTCAATGTAAATTGAGGTACCCATAATGGTTTAAGTTGTCATAATCCCGAGTGGACGTTTGATAGTAATTTTGAGATAGACTGGCAATGTTTGAGGATGGTATTGATCTTTTGTTTGTGGTATAGTGATATTGAGACTTAGAGTATTATTGAGATTTTATGGTGATACTGATAGGTATGGAATTGATTACCTTTTATTGCATACATAATGCACACCTTGTTTTTATAGTTTCCTTGTCTTAGTATTGGGTAAGAGACATGATACTGACTTATGCACATGTAATGCGATTCATAGTACTTTGGGTGGGTTCAGAGACATTGGAACTAAACAGATTTGACCGGGTCCTAAACTTTTTCTTAAAAAGCGGTTGACTCCTTCGGGGTTCAACATTTTTCTTTAAAAACCCGAGGGCTTCGGCATCTGTTTGGGACTAAATGATTCCGGTACCCATTTCTTGTGCCTCAGTAGGCAGTATGAATTGGAGATTGACTTGAGATTGTTGAATCTGATCTAATGACATAGTTTGTCCACTTAGGTTACTTTCAAGGAATAGATGGTAGCAGTGTGAACCTACCATATGACCACTAGTTGATTTTATAAATTCTCTTTATAATAGGAGGCTTTAGAGAAAAGAGTTTTTAAGTGAACGGATTATTTCACTGGTTATTGTGGATAAGAGGACAGGTTTGAGGTTAGAATTATGAGAGTGAGACTCTCTAGGAATGATTTGATAACGGTGCTATGTAGGCATTGTGGTTTAGTTGTGGGAGTGATTATGGTTATTCTCTTTCGGTAGTCCTAAGGATTGACCTATTTACCTCCTAAGAACCTTGAGCGACGTGCTTGGTGTACGGTGTGATAAATAGTTAGTTATTGTAGTATCTCTAGATAAGAGTGCGTATTAGACTATTATGTACGCTTATGCGGATATGATTAGTTATTTATGGGATTTTATTTGTGTACATGTTTATATTTATGTTGTTTTGACCTGTGTATATAGGTTGGTGATATTTTTATTGCTCTGTGTTATTTTGATATGATTTGGATTATCTGTGGGGTTGTTTTGGGGTCTTAGATTGGCGTGGGTGCCAGATGAGACAGCTGACTGACCTAGGATAGATGCATGCACACGGAATGGTTAGAGGTTACGGGCGGCTAGGGGTGTGTTTGTTAGGGATATTTTTGGTGAGCCCCCGAGGTTGTGCTCAGCCCCACACAGATTGTAGGTTTATAGGTGGATGCAGCAAGGCGTGTTCAGCGGCGATGGTACGGGTGAATTGGGACGCTTTTAGTTAGTTTTGTTCATTTTATTCGTAGTTATTCTTGTGTATTCTTATTTCGCTTGGGAGCCAATCTGTTGACATATTCCCTTTCGTTGTATATTTTATTTCGAGTATTTGTTTATTCAGGGTGTCATTATACTTTTTAGGCATCGCCATCTGATTTTCTTTATAATTTCATTTGAGCATTTGGGGCTCTATCGATTATAGAGGGGTTGTGTAGAGTTAGCGGTGTTCTTTTCCACTGTCTCGGCCCTAGTAGGTTTCTGGAATGTTGGGTTGTGTGCCATTGATTTTATTTCTGTTATTATTGGCAAGTTGTTCTATTGAGTTGATTTTGGGTTGTCCGGATGTTCCATTTACTAACGGAATTCTGCATGGAATACTTTATTTTCATTTTTATTCCATGTATTTTCTTGTTATCGTTGATTCTATTAGTCATTTTTCCGTGACGTGATACCTCGGGATTCACTGATTCTCCGGATTAAAGTCTCAGGAATAACGGGGTGTGACATTTATATTGTCAAGCTGTATATAAATATAGGAGAAGGGTTGAATAGAGAGACATTTCCAAATTGGGTAAGATATTTTTGAAATTTTGGTTATGTTTTTGTATTGGTAGGCTAACTATCAGTTGTAGTAAACAAACGTTTTTCTCTAGAAATGTATAATATTAAAAATTGTCATACAATAAATACATTTTAACAACACCAAATTTTATTTTCTTAATACTAAGAGAGTTTTATTAATAATTGTTGTTTCTGAAAATTGAGTTAATGCACGTTTGTTTTTAGGTTAATTACATTCACACCCCTGAGGTTTGAGAAAATTACAACTAGATGCAACGTTTACATTTTGTGATCATTCAAACCCCTGTCAATATAGTTGCTTCCAAAAGCATGTGAAATGTCAACAATGCCCTTGAATGAAATTAATAAAATAATTAAAAAATATCGGAGGTGTTAAATGTCCATAATACCCTTCTCAAATCACTTTTGTCACGCCCCGTTATTCCTGAGACTCCAATCAGGAGAATCAGCGAATCCTGGGGTATGACGTCACAGAAAACAACCAATAGAATCAATGATAATGAGAAAATACATGGAATAAGAATGAAAATAAAGTATTCCATGCCACCTGAGTGATAAAAACTCAGTAATGAATTCTAACGAAAAATTCGGCAAATGCCCGTTTGTAAATGGAACATCCGGACAACCCAAAAACAACACACAAAATAACCTGCCATAACAACATAAATAGAATCAATGGCACGCAGCCCAACATTCCAGAAACCTACTAGGGTCGATGTAGTGGAAAAGAACACTGCTACCTCTACACAACCCCTCTAAAATCGATAGAGCCCCAAATGCTCAAATTAAATTAGAAAGAAAACCATGTGGCGATGCCAAAAAGGTACAATGGCACCTCGAAATAATAAATGTCTGAAATGAAAGATACACCAAAAGGGAATAGGCCAACAGACTGGCTCCCAAGAGAAATAAGAATACATCAGAATGAATACTGATAAAAGGAGCAAAACTAAATAAAAGCGTCTGAAATTCACCCGTACCATCGCCACTGAATACGACGTGCTGCATCTACCTGCAATCTGTGTGGGGGTGAGCACAACCTCAGGGGCTCACGAAAAATATCTATATAACACACTCTTAGCCGTCTAGGAAATGCTAACCATCCCAGGTGCATGCATCTATCCTAGGTCGGTCAGTTGTCTCATTTGGCACCCATGCCAAACCGAGACCCCAAACCTACTCAATAATCACAATAAAACACCTAACAACAGAAATATCCCTAACGCATATACCATATCAAATCAACGTATATATATGTATATATATAAGACCCTATAAATAACTAATCATATCCCGAAAGGCGTATACAAACAAGGTCTAAAACGTGTACTCGTCTAATATACTATAAGAACTCACTTCCTATCCCACCGGGCACCAAACACGCCACTCCGAGTCTCTAGGAGGTAAATAGGTCACCCGATATAGATACCTTGCTACCATCTATTTCACAAGAGTAATATAAGGAGAAAAACTCTATTACTAGATCAGACTCGACAATCACTAGACAATCTCCAATTCACAATGCCTACTGAAGCACATGAAAGGGTTACCGGAGTCCTTTAGTCCAAGATGAAACGCCGACGAGACAGGAGAATAACCACAAGATTCAAGATGAAAACCATTTTAAAACCCCCTTTAATTTTCCTTCAAAACCGGTCCTAAGACCTTTAATAATATTTTAAAATTTGAAGGAAAATTCTGAGAATACCCGAACCAAAACCGACAAGAAGGAATCCCAAAAACAAACTAGGGGAAACTTGGAGTGGTCGAATCCTAACAATGTCGAGATCTCGAAAACAACCTCGAGATCTCAAAAACAGGGACAACCAATGCCCTATACTCAGTGACTTCACAAAACATTTTCAAATGGGATTTTCTGCCGTTCCTAAAGCGAGGTTTTCATTCAATACTCCCAGTCCCAAGGATTTAAAATGTTTTTTCATAAAACAAGTTTTTAACTTGGGGTTTTCAAAAACAGTTAGCGGGACCTGGGTAAATGAAAAAATTATAGCTTTATAAAAATAAAACCAAAAGCGTTAAATTTTCAAAACATTTACATATCCTTGGTTTGGTCCCAAAGATCCAAACCGTAACCGTGACCTCAAAATTCACGGGCTAAAGATCGTTTACTTCTCAACACGTCACCTAAGTGAATGAGAGAGCGATAAACTCAAAATACAGGAGTCAGAAGAGGGAAGGCTAGACTAACGAGCCTTAAACGATCCCTAAATTGAAAAACTCCCCATACAACTAGAGTGGTCCACCAATCAACCTACAGTAACACTAGTCACCAACCACGAAGGCCTATATGGCCGAAAACCACGACCTTATATAAATCCCGGTAGGAGGCATTAATCAATTCAACTAGATACCCAATTCAAGGGAAACAGATACACACAAAGGTCTCTTTTTCTACTGAGCTCCACTTAACTACTCAGAACACCCACCAATCATGGCTCCAATAACCCTGGTTTTTAATTATTATTAAATCTTTTTACTTTTCAACTTAGGGTTTTTAAACTCTCATTCACATTGACAAAATCTGTTAATCAGTTTTCTAATATTAACAAGGGATCTCTATATCTAGGAGCATAATCATAATCTCAACTATCGCGCCCTAGTGCTCAAGGGGACAATATATATTTTTAAAATTTATCCACATATAACATGCTCCATATCAGTAATCAATAACAACAGAAAGACTCAACAGATAAGCACATATCAAATAAATGCTCAATGTGAATATCAATGCAATATCGATGCAACTCCAGTGCAACCCTACCTGCATGAGGGTTAAACAAATATCCAGGAATCCCAAACCATTCACTGATGGGGTAATAAACCCGTAAAAGGAAGGGTGGGTGTCGCCAAATAAAGTACGGAGACCATAAGTCCGTCCGGAACGACAAGTGAGGCCCAAGCCCTCACCCCCAACGTCTATGGATTCGAGAGATGCTAGCTCCCTGGGTACTAGACCACCCCCTGGCCAGTTGTTGCGACTATCCAAACGGTCCATTCATATATATATATAATATAAATGAGGCATGCAACTCACACCAAATCAATGCATATGTCCACGGTGCTACATAAATGCAAAATGCCTCTACATGGACCCCATGCTCAATTATGCAGCATAAATTCCAAAATTTCATACAAAGCATGCTTTATAATTAAATTAAAACAATAAATCACAACAACTCCATCTCGAGTTCATCCGGGTTCTCAATTTCACAATTCTTATAAATTTTCAACGGGTTCGCATGCTTTAATTTAAATTTCAATAACTGAATTCTAATAAGTCCACTCCAAGAACAATCTAGTTCATAAATTCACTTATTTATAATTTACGAGAAAATTTAGAGGGAACTAGAACCATGTCTAAGTTTTAACGTCCCTCGTTTCCACATATCCCCTAACGTATATTTAATTTCTATAAACCACATACAATAGGGGAAACTTATCGTTACTTTCTAAGTCCAAATCTAATTCCATAATTCCACTAACCTACTTTAAATTTAGAGGGCATCAGGCCGCCTCTTCAATTTAATTTAAGTAGGTTTTAATTATTCATAATTTTTAGAGAAATAATTTAAATTAATTTATCAAGGGAAATCTATTTCCGATCCCATTTACTCCACCTATGGATATTTCATCAATTTTATAAAGAATGCTAACACTGGCTATCACACACACATAATCATACGCCGGAAGTGCTAGAAATTTCTACGTACTAATAGTGAGAAATATATATGTATATAAAAAAAATCCTACCTAAATAAATACTTACAAAACTGCCACGATACAGCTCGCCGTGAATAGTGTCGGTACCCGAGTATAGAGCCCACCGACCAAAGTCGTCCAAAAATTATTTTGAATATACCGAAACTTCCATCTCGACGACCTATACGACATATACGAAGTCCATTAGCAATTGGTTAATAAATTTGAATAAATCTAATATAACCCAAACAAAAATTCGAACCTATAAATCGAATTTTCGGACAAACCGCTCAACAAAAAAATACAAATTTTTTGTATGTCATACCTAGCATCGATATGAAGCTTTCCTCAAAATTTCATGCTAAACGAAGCAAGAATCGGCACTGAGTCAACCCAACTCGGTCCGGCCGAACTCGCCACTAGTCGTCAGCACCACCGCGGTTGCACAGACTACCGGTTGTCGCCACCTATAGTTGCGTCAACCACCACGCAACCAATGCCATCCCATGTTGTTGCCTCTGAACTCCGGTGAACCCAACTCCAAATCGTTCACTTCCCAACCCCAACCCTCTCTCCCCGTCGCGATCTGCAGCTCCACCGTGAGCCACCCTCTCTACACATCATCGTCGTCCACCATCGCGCCTTTACCTGCGTGACACCTCACCGTCATCGTCCCCTCTCTTTGACAACTCCAACCAGGTCTCAAAACATACTCCTCCTCTCGCCGTTTCACCCTTTCTCTCTCTATCTTGATCTATAAAAAGAAGAATACTGAGATGGCTGCCATGATGAATGAGGAGCTGTGGGTTGATGTCGTGTGGAGAATGGGATGGTAGTTGACGAAGAAAAAAAACATGGAGATACAGATCTGGTCCTTCAACAGACCGACCATACACACACATATACATATTTCTATATATATCACACAACTTCACAAGAATCACATGAAACTATTGACTAAAAGTCTTAACATGGACAAAGAACTACATTATTGAAAAGATAAATTAGCCAATAGTTCTCAACTCTAAATCATCTACAGACCTAAAAGGACAGGTTTATTGAGGATATGAATAAGTCTGAACTTCAAAAAACTGAGGTTTTGAAGTTAATAGATGGTCTCAATAAGAAATTTGTTAAGAAATCTACTAAGATTGAAAATTTGGAAAAAGAGCTGAAATATGCTAACTCAACTGTTCAGAAGTGGTTTAGTGAAACTCTTAAGCTTAATCATATGTTGAGTGTAGGAATGTCCACAAAAAATACAAAGGGAGTAGGTTTTGTTGAAGTATTGCAAAATTCGAATGTTGCTACAAAAACCACCTTTGTAAAAGCCTCCTAAGTAGGATCGAGTTCTTTAAAAGGATATTCAAATTGGAATCCTAGGGTTCAATCCTATGTCAAAAGAAAACAATCCTTTCCTTACCCCTAGATATCCTAGGAAGTCAACTGATGGAGTCTGGAGGTTTGTTCCTATTTGTCATCACTATGGTGTTTGTGGTCATATTCGACCAAGGTGTTTGAAGTTGAGAGGGAAGACTCAGCAATCGGTGAAGAAACAAAGAGTTCAACATGGAGATCATGTTCAAGATCAAATTTGAATGTTGAATGAAGAAATGAAGAATTTGTCAAGATTGGCAAAAGGAGATTCCAAGATGAAGAAGGCTTGGGTGAGAAAAAGGGAGCTACACTGTCTTGTAGTTCATACCGCACTTAGAGCACGCAAGTCTACATTCAACATTGTGGATAATGGATGTTCGTGGCTTATGACTGGAGATAAGTCATTGTTTGGATTTTTTGAGGAATGTCATGGTGGGATAGTCACTTTTGGTGATAGAGAGAAGTCGAAGGTTCTAGGAAAAGGTACCATTGTGGTTTCTAGTCTACCTAAACTAGAAGATGTACTTTATGTAGAGGGTCTTAAAGCAAATTTGTTGAGAATAAGTCAGATATGTGATAACAATCATAAAGTCACTTTTTCTCCTGATAAGTGTTCGATCATTGACTCTTCTAGAAATTGCGTAATGGAAGGTATGCGTTCATCTGATATTTGTTATTGCATTGTTTCTAATTCTGAATTGTTATGCAATAGAGTGAAACTTGATGAAGTTAAAATCTGGCATCAGCGGATAGGACATGTTAATTTTTGTGAATTAACAAAAATTACTAAGAGTGAAATTGTTAAGGGAGTTCCTAAGCTTGGTTATGCAAAAGGAGTTGTGTGTGGATCATGTCAGAAGAGTAAACAAGTTAGATGTCACACGAAAAGATAAATGTCATTGGTACTTATAGACCTTTAGAGTTGTTGAATATTGATCTAATGGGTCCCACAAGGACCATGAGTAAAGGAGAAAAGAAGTATATTTTTGTCATGGTGGATGATTATTCGAGATTTGCATGTGTTTGATTTCTAAGTGAAAAGTCTGAAGCTCCTGAAAGTTTTAAGAGAATTTGTTTAAAAATTCTAATTGAAAAGAATTGTTCCATTTCTAGAGTAAGGAGTGATCATGGAAGGGAGTTTGAAAATTCAGAAATTGAAATGTTTTGTGAAGAGAGAGGAATAAAACATGAATTTTCAACACCTAAAACTGCTCAACAAAATGGAGTAGTTGACAGGAAGAATATGGTTATTCAGGAAATGACCAATGTTATGTTATAGGGTAGGAATGATCCGAGGTATTTTTGGGCCGAGGCGATGAACACACCGTGTTACACCTCGGACATAGTTTATCTTAGGCCCGGCACCTTAAAAACTCCTTATGAACTATGGAATGGCAAGAAACCCAATGTAACGTATTTCAAAGTTTTTGGAACAAAATGTTATATTCTTAAAGATCATGAATATATTGGGAAGTTCGAGTCTAAGAGTGATGAAGAAATATTTTTGAGTTATTGATTGACTAGTCGAACATATAGGGTTTTAACCTTAGAACTCAAAAGATGATGGAATCTGCCAATGTAGTGGTTGATGACTCATGTATTGATGAGTCCCGAATGTCTGCTGAGGAGGAAGATGGTTAGCCATTCTTTATATTGGATAATGATTCTTTTGAAGTTAAAAAAAAGGAAAATGTGGTTAATGATGATACTTCAAATCATCCAGAATCACATGATTCAATTGGTGATGTTCAGCCTATACCGTCTGAGGAAGTATTTGCAAGGGTAAAGTTGTACCATTCTCTGGATAATGTTATAGGATCTGTTGATCAGATGATAGTTACACGGAGAAAGGCTAGGAATGAGTATGCATGCTATACATTTTCTTTGGAACCTAAAAATGTCAAAGAAGCTCTTCCAGAAAGTGAGTCGATAAATGCTATGCAAGAAGAACTTCAGTAGTTTGTTAAGAATGAGGTATGGTATCTTGTACCTAGACCAAATGAGATAAATGTGATTGGTACCAAGTGGATATTCAAGAATAAAAAGGATGAACATGGTACAATAGTTTGGAATAAGACTAGGCTTGTTGCTCAAGGTTATACTCAGTTGGAGGGTATAGACTTTGATGAGACGTTTGCTCTTGTAGCGATACTTGAATCTATTCGAATTTTGTTTGCTATTGTGTGTCATCTTGGATTCAAGTTGTATCAAATGGATGTGAAGAGTGCATTTTTGAATGGTTTTCTTTATGAGGAAGTATATGTGGACCAACCCAAAGGATTTGAAGATCCTTATTGTCTAGATCATGTTTATAGGTTGGAAAGGCTTTGTACGGGCTAAAGCAAGCTCCTAGAGCTTGGCATAAAAGGTTGACTGATTACTTATTGGGGACAGGTTTTACTCGAGGGGGAGTGGACAAAACACTGTTTATTCAAAAAATTGAGAGTGATACAGTTGTTGCTCAAATCTATGTTGATGACATTGTGTTTGGATCCACTTCTGATAAGTTTGCTCATTATTTTGGAGATCAAATGAAACATGAATTTGAGATGAGCATGATTGGTGAATTGAACTTCTTTCTAAGGCTTCAAGTTAGGCAATTAAATGATGTGATTTTTGTTTCTCAAACTCGTTATGCCTTGGAGTTGGTGAAGAAGTTTGGTTTGGAAAAGGCTAAAGATGCTCGCACTCCTATGAGTACAAGTGTTAAGCTTAGCTTAGATACTAAAGGCAAAGATTTCGATCCTATACTTTATAGGAGTATGATTGGGAGTCTGTTGTATTTGACTGCCAGTCGACCTGACATAGCTTTTAGTGTTGGTTTGTGTGCATGTTACCAGGAAAGTCCTAAGGAGTCTCATATTACTACTGTGAAAATGATTATCGTGTATTTTAAAGGGACAGTGAATTACGGACTGTGGTATCCATCAAGTACTAATATTGATATCGCATCCTTTTCTAATGTTGATTGGGCCGGTAATGTTGATGATAGAAAAAGTACTAGTGGAGGGTGTTTTTATGTTAGAAATTGCTTAGTTGCTTGGCATAGAAAAAAGCAAAATTGTGTTTTCCTTTCCACTGCTGAGGCTGAGTGTATAGCAGTTGGTAGTAGTTGTACTCTGGTTTTGTGGATATTTCAAATGGTACAGGATTATGGTTTTTCTCAAGGTATAATGACTGTGTTCTATGATAACATGAGTGCAATAAATATTTCTAAAAATCCTGTTCAACACTCTAGGACAAATCATATAGATATTCGACATCATTTCATTCCTGATCTTGTTGAAGATGGTATAGTGTCTCTAGAGTTCATTTCCACAGATTCTCAATTAGTAGATATTGTTACTAAACCATTAGATTTTCAAAAGCATGTTAGTCTTAGGAATTTTATTGGTATGCTTTCTTTAGAATAGATATTTTCTTATCTATCATTCTAGGAACACATTGCATTATTTTCTTAGAATTGATAGGTAATCATGCATTTGTATTACATTTGTTCATGCATGCATTTTATTTTAGAAAATCATAAATAAAATTTTTGATACTATTGAGCTTGGCCAGAGTACAAAAGTTTTCATATTTTACTCTACTTTCACATTTACTTGTCTCATTATGCATATGTGAAGTAGAAGTATCAGACTGACCTAAGATTTTTGGATGATCATTTGCATTGATTATTTTATGTTACAAAACTTTAATCATAAGTGCTAGTTTCTTCGGTGATGATTATAATGCCTGTTGAGTTTGTTAATTTTTTTTATTTAACCCGAAATGGTATAAAGGTTCATGAGTTATGCTAAATTGGTCTATGCATGAAATATTTTTTGCATGTGTATGAATGTTGTGGCGATGTTGAAAAAAATGAGATGTTTAAAATATTAAAAATGGAAAAAGTAGCTCTTCAATCTGAGTAACCAGGCCTCTTGCCTCAGTAAGCATTGAGTGTTCGCGTAAAAAGGGGAGAAGACTAATGAGCATAAATCCCATGGAAGAAGCTCGGGGCCAGTTAGTCAGGACTAAAAATCCTCGCTGGAAATTCCAGAGCTTAGAAAGACAAAAAGGGATATGGTGAAAACGTTGAAAAGATGAGAAGGGGGAAATTGTTTGACAAAGAGAAAGTATCTTCTATTTTTTTTGCCTTCTAGTTTGGATCTTGGATTGAATTTTCATCACGGTTGGTGGGGAGATTATCATCTTTAGTATGTATTATTTTCATCTTACCTTAGTGCTTGCACATGAGAATTTTCGTATATATTTGTAAAACTTGACTTGTGCATTCTTGAGTTTACAAGGTATGTGGGCTGATTTTCTTCTATACCATGTGTATAATGGTCGAGTTAAATATGAGAATATGACATGTTAAAGATTGGTTTTGTGTCTCTACTGCCTTGCTCACAGATTTCTAAAAACAAAAATATTTTATTTTAATTTATTTTTATTCATGACATTTCGCATTGATGGATAAGTAGTAGAGTCATACATAGTAGATATTTCTGTTACCCCTGAGAATTTGAATATGATCTGATAAAAGTTCTATATCTTGGTGTTTTTCATTAAGTACTTTCTTTCATCTCTCTACATTGTTGCTATAGTATATACTCTTTTTGCTTGACATTTCAGTGACAGAAAGGGGGAGAAGTATTAAGTGAGGGGGATAGATTGTTTGGTTAAGATTATTTGATTGTTTCAGAGGGTGAAATATTTAGTAAGGGGGAGTTTATTCTCAGGGGGAGAATGATGATCATTATGTGTAAGTATGGAAATCTCCAGGCCCATCAGGCGTCGGGCCCATTAGGTTGATAGTCCAACAGGGTCACCGAAAGCCTGAAGATAAAGGTCCATTTCAAGCTAGAATTACTTGAAAATAAACATAGTGATGTAAGAGAGATAGAAGGAATGATGTAAGCAAAATAATGTTGCCTTAATTGGCTCAAAGACAAAAAAGGAAATGTATATAAAGGAAACAAAATCTAAATAAAAGATTCATTCTTGTGTTGTGCATTTTTTGGCATTTACACATTGGCGCCGTCTGTGGGAAGTTCTTGGAGTTCTTGATTTTTCAGATCTGTAATTATTTCTTCGAGATTTGTAAATCATCTCCTTCTTCCCATCTCGTTAAGCTGATTTGTTTTATTCAATCTGGAGATCTGTGGTGGTACATTGGCCTTCCAGATCTGAGAGCTTGTTTCTATACTTCACCATCTTCTAAATCTCCATTCACACTGGCCCACTACATCCCAAACAACCATGTCGGTCACCCATTCGCAAGTAGGTATTCTGACCACCAGGGACTGCCATGTAGGAGGTCCTCAAACCATTGAGCAAATCCTGCAATGCCTGATAGCCGCTGAGGAACGTAGCCAAGCTCTTGAGAAGCGGAATACGGAGCTCATGGCGAGGATGGCTCTACAACCGCCTGCCACTCCGGCAGTAGCGCTCTACCACTCTCCAAACTAGGAAGATGGTGACAGGCTGGAAGAGCACGCCGATTGTTCCCAGCACTTAAGCAAGGCTCCCTTCATTGACGAAGCCATTATCCCCCAAAAGCTCAAAGCAATGATGGCCGAGTTCCAAAGGAAAGTCCTCGGGGACTTGAGAACCCAGTTTACCGATGATCTGGCCATCCAGGCATCAACCGAGTTCACACAATCGCCATTCACCCCCGTGATAACCTGGGAACCTTTCCCGAATAAGCTTATCATGCCTCGGTTTACCCTCTACGATGGCACAAAGGACCCCGAGGAGCATATCTATCAGATTCATCAAAAGATGACCATGTATGCTGAGAACAAGTCCTTGCTTTGCAAGGTATTCTCCACAAGTCTTGCGGATGCAACTCTACTATGGTTCAGGAAGCAACCACCTCGATCCATCGGCAGCTGGCAATAGTTGACTAGGCTCTTCGTTGCCTAGTACTACGGGAACAAGAGACAAAATAAGACCATATCCTGCCTGTCACGCCCCGTTATTCTAGAAACTCCAATTCGGAGAATCAGCGAATCCCGAGGTATGACGTCACAAAAAATGGCCACTAGAATCAATAACAACAACGACATACATGGAATAAGAATGAAAACAAAGTATTCCATGCCACCTGAGTGATAGAAACTCAATAATGAAATTTAATGAAAATCCGGCAGAGTTCCGTTTGTAAATGGAACATCCGGAGAACCCAAAATCAACACAATAGAACAACCTGCCCATAATAATAGAAATAAACTCAATGGCAAGCATCCCAATATTCCAGAAACCTACTAGGGCCAAAACCTCTACACAACCCTTTTCTAAAACCAACTGAGCCACCAAGCTCGAATAAGAATACAGAAAGTCATACGGTAGTGCCGAAATGATATAAAGGCACCCCGAAAATAATAAATACATGGACTGAAGATACAACACAAGGGAATCTTCCAATAGCCTGGCTCCCAAGAGAATAAAATAATACACAAGTATGACTACGGAAGGAGGAACAAAACTACCATCCCAAATCACCCGTATCGTCGCCGCCGAGCATGCCGTGCTACATCCTCCTGCAAACTTGCAACCTGTGTGGGGGTGAGCACAACCTCGGGGGCTCACCAAAAATATCAAAACATCACACTCATAGCCGTCTAGAAAAGGTTAACCATCCTGTGTGCATGCATTTACCCTAAGCCAGTCAATCGTCTCACATGGCACCCCGCTAATCCGAGACCCCATCAATAACCTCATCACTAACCTCAAGTACACTACGAATATCATAAGAACTACAGATCAACGAAAACATAAACAACACATGTATACGTATATATATATATATAGCGTCCTGTAAATAACTAAGCCTGTCACCTAGGCCTATAGACAACCAATCTGAACTCCACTTTCATCTAGAGATACAACAAGGACTAATTATCTACCATATCGTGCACCTAGCACGCTGCTCACGATTCCTAGGAGGTAAATAGATTACTCACTAGGACTACCAAAAGTAAATCATCATAACCATTCTTCTACTTACAATAACCAGTGAACCAACCCGTTCACTTGAAGAAACATAAAAAGGAAAGGTACTATCTCCACACCGGATTCGGTAACCAGCCGAATTATCTCTAACTCACACTGCCTATCTAGGCACTAGAAAGGGGTATTAGAGTCATTTAGTCCCAAATAGATGCCATGGTCCTCGGGTTTTTAAAGAAAAATATTGAACCCCGAAGGATTCAACCGGTTTTTAAGAAAAAGTTAGGACCCGGTCAAATCTTATTTGGTTCCAACGTCTCCGAACCCAACCGAAATAACAGGAATCACACTAGGTGTGCATAACTCAACATCACAAGTCCGGGCTCAAACCCAAGGAATAACTACAGAAGAAAGAAGAACTACTAGTGTTCAAACCGATAACCATTTTAAAATAACTTTTAAACCTCTTTCAAATATGGTCCTAAGAGCTTTAACATTTATTTAAAAATTTATAAAAAATACTCCCGTAAGAGTGCCCAAACAAAACCGGGCACATGAAGGAATCCCAGACAACAAGCTAGGAGGAACCTGGATTTATCAACCTCGATCTCGAAAATAATATTGAGATCTCTAGAAAAGGGGGCAACCCGTGCCCTAATTCACCAATTTTTATAAAACAATTTCAAATGAATTTTTTTGAAATTTCTTTCAAAAACGGATTTCTACCGATACTCCCGGTAATGAGAATTCAAAACATATTTTATAAAACAGTTATTTAAACTTCAGTCTTTCCAAAAATAGTTAACAAGTCTCGGGGTAAATGAAGAACACATTTTATAAAAATCCCCAAGCTTTAAGTTTTCAAAACTTTTAATATTTGACTCTAAAGATCCAAACTACAACTGAGGATTCAAGAATGGGACAAACCATGCCCTAAATTCACTAACTTCACATGAGTACTTACGGAAGGAGATTTTCAATAAACACGGCAAAGAACCGTCCATAACTCATACACTATCAAAGTGGGAGAATGAGCGATAAGCTCAAAATTTCAAAAGCCAAGGGAATAGGGTCAAACTAATAAGCTCTATCTGACCCGTACTCGAACAATACTCCACACTACCGGAGAGGTCTATCAATCATCCTGTGATGATACTAATCACCAATCACAAAGGCCTATGTGGCCAAGATCACAATTTCAACTAAGTCTCAATATTTTGCTACCCAGCTCAACTAGAGCCTAACATACGGGAAACCCTTACGCCCCAAGGTCACTTTTACTTAGTTTTTCCAAAAATACCAAAGATAATCGTCAACCGTGGCTTTTTAATAATCCCCTTTTTCACTTTTCACTTTTTAACTTTAAGTTTTCACGGTTTCCTTTACACTAGGAATTTCACAATTTTCATTGTAATTTAACCACAGCTAAAATATCAATCACAAACACCGCGCCGTAGCGCCCAAGAGAATAATACAAATCTCTTATTAAAATTCAGATATAACCTGCTCAATATCAATAAGCAATAATAACAGATAATCTCAACAACAATATCAATGCAATGCCAATGCTCATGACCATGCAAATGCAACTCAAATGCAATGTTGTCAATATGAGGGTCAAATAAATAACCAGGAATCTCAACCCGACCACTTATGGGGTTAACAGACCCGCACAAGGAAGGGTGAGCATCACTAAATAAGGTACGGAGACCACAAGTCCGTCAGGAACTGGCAAGTGAGACATATGTCCTCACTCCTAACTCACAGGGTGCCAGTCATGCACTGGCCAGTTGTTGTGACATTCCAAACAATCCATACATGTACATCATATAACTGAGGTATGCAACTCATACTGAAACAATATATACACCACGATGTTGTATGAATGCAAAATGCCTCCACATGAATGTAATATACTCAATGAAATGGCATAGAAGCCAAACAATCTCATACAAAGCATGCTTCACAATTTAAATTATACAGTAAATCAATTTCCATTTCTCAGAGAAATATTCGGGTTCTCGATTACCCAATCTTTATAACTTTTATATGCTAGCATGGTTTTAATTTAATTTTCAATAATTATTTTCAATTTAATCCACCCCAGGGACAATTAGACAATTTAAATTCGCTATCTAATTTCTTTATAATTTACGAGAAAATCAACGAGGGAACTAAAATCAGGTCTAAGTTTCTGACGTCCCTCATTCTCGTGGATCCCCTAACAGATTTTTTTTAATTTCAATAAAATATAAATAATAGGGAAAAATCAATTAATCAGATTTACGTCCACATACACCTTCTATAAACCTATTTCGAACTCAAGGGGTACTAAACAACCTTATCAATTTAATTTAAATAGGTTTATAATTATTTTAAATTCTCCGAGAAATAATTCATTCAATTTCTCAAGGGAATTAATTTATTTAATTTTCCACAAGAATTTCCAATTCTGACATCATTTAATACATTTATGGGTACTCCGTAAATTATATAAAATCCCTAGGTTTTCGTCTATCACTAGGAATTTAATTAAATATTTTTATTTACCCATAAACGAGCAACGAAGATGTACTTATGTTTTCTACGCACTATTAGTGAGTGCCAGATATGCATATATATATGAATATATATATGTAAATTCCCACCTAAAATAAAGCTTACAGAACAGCCCCAAACTATCCTGCCGTGAACAGTGTCGGCCGTGAACAGTGCTCGCCATCCAAAGTTGCCCAAAAATTATTTCGAATATACCGAAACGTCTGTCTCGACGACCTATACGAAGCACATTAGCAATTGGTAAATAAATTTGAACAAATCTAACGAAAATCAAACCCAAAAATCACACCTATAATCTGAAATTCCTGGCGAACCATTTAACAGTTTTGCACCAAAATTGGATATATCGTGTACGACATCGAAAGCAAGCTATCCTTCAAATTTCATTCCAAAGGAAGCCCAAATCGGTACCGAGTCGACCCAACTCGGTCTGGCCGAACTCGCCACTATTCGTCACCATGCACGGCTGACCTGCGCCACCACCAGCGTGACCATCACTGCACGCCATCACCACCATCACGCCACCAGCGTCGTCGTCATCCCCATCTCCAGTGAAATCAGCTCCTAGTTGAAACCCTAGGTCGAAGGCGACCCTCACAAAATCATGGTACCGCCTGTGGTCGTGCCCAACACCACGTCGCCACCACCTACGCGGCGCGCCACCGTCGCGCCCTCACTCGTCGCCTCTTCTCTCTCTAGCCGACAACCCACCTCACCAGGTCATACTACCACCAGCGCGACCCTCTTTCCCTCTTCCTCCTCCTCCTCCTCTCTCTCTCTCTCTCATCAAATCAGTGAAGAAGGAGCTCGTCGTAGGTCAGAGATGAAGGAGAGAGAAGACAACTACTGTGTGTAGGTCGTGAAGGAGAGGAAAGGCTGGTTCCTGATGATGAAGAAGAAATAGAAGCTTCGGGAAACTTTATCTCCAATATACCAATAATACGTATACCTATATATTATTCATTCAAATACATTTATTAAATACCCACATATATATATATTTTCCAAATTAATAATATATATACAATAAATTCCTAAATGAACCGGGAACCCCCAAATAAAATCACACGAGCCTGAAAATATAAACGGGACGCCCAATAAAAAATATAACTGAAATAAATAATTCAGGGTATGAAACCCATAAATATACATAATCTGAAATAAATAACCGATTGACCCGCAATTAATATCACGCAAGCCGGTAAACTCCACGAATAGCTACTAAATAATATAAATCAAAATAAACACTTCGAGTATGAAACGTAACCGTCAGAACACAAAAAATTCCGAAACTCGACTCCGACAAAAGATTGGTCTCAGTCCGTCTATCCAAATTCTCGATCCGCTAAATTAATAATCGAAAATCCCTGCTAATGACAACTCAGAAACCGCCGCCTCAAGTGCAAAAAGCGAAAAGAAATCATTTAGCCTCAATTAATAATAAATAATAATAAAGGGGAATTCATAAGAAAATCCCTAAACGATGACACGTGAACCCGGAAAATTTACGGGTCGCCCGATAAATAATATCAACGAGGATAAATAATCTGGGGTACAAAACTCAACCACCGGAACACCGGGTACGTACTAGACCCACCGAATAACCACAAATAAGTAGGCCACGAAAAGAATCCAAAACAATAATCAAGTACAGTCATATCAATAGATAGGAGCACTTAGAAACACGAAGAAATAAGCATACCTAACAAACAAAATACGCACATACAGACACAGAGCACGTCAATCAAATGAAACACATACTAATCCCATTACAAGGTAAAACAAAACGTCGCACCCCTAACGCACTAAATGTCGAACTCGCACAGCTGAGTCAAAACTTTCAACGTCGGTTTACACAACATGCTGCCACCCAGTCAAAACACTAAAAGTCGAGCGTCAAAACAAAATCACGTAATCGGCACTAAAACCCACGTAAACCTCTAGCCATGTCCGAAACACAAAACATCACTTCAAGTAGCGTAATCACCAAAGAAACCCCACAAAATCACCAACGGGACAATTGCAGAGTCGTGTTGTCAAATAAAAAACTCACGTCAATGTTTCGCCAAGTCAAAAACAATACTATCACGTCAAGTCATGTAATCGCCAAGGAGAGTCGATGAACTCATTGAGGAGAAATCGCAACGTCGTCTAGTCGAGTGTAGACGTAAACGCGAAAAATTTATACTTGAAACACCAAGGATAACCATGACACCATGAACAAGTGACGTCACAATTGAAATTAAATAAAAAAATAATTCCAGGAAATTGAGAAAATAACATGGGGTGTTACACTGCCTCCTTACTATGATCTAGGAGAAAGGAGAATCCCTGAAGAGCTTCTTATCCTGATTCAACACTGAGTGTTATTCTATTGATAAATTTGACCAACACTCTGCTGTTAAGGCCTTCCGGATGACCCTTATTCCAGGGACCAAGTTCCATTAGTCTTAGGTGAAATGCCCCCCATCGGGTATTGGGGAGTTAAACTCCAGAGCCCAAGGGTACTTGAGGATTGAAGAGGAGGATACCATCAGGAAGAAGAGGGGGCCTTGGTCAGCGTTGAAGCCCTATCAAAGGATTAGGCAACCGACCGAAAGCGTCCAACATCATCGGGACCTTCAGTTCCTTCAGGACCTCTAGCCCCGAACCCTTTCAAACGTTCTAGATCTGAAGAGAGAGTAACCCCCCTGAGGATCAGCCTTACTAAGCTTTACCAAGAGAATAACGTAAGAGGGATCTTCTAACAACCCCCACCCATCAGGCAGTCATCGGATCAAAGGGACAAGTCAAAACATTGTGCTTTCCATGGTGATTTCAGGTATATCATAAATGATTACCGTAATCTCAGTCGACAGGTGGAGGCACTAGTGTTTCGCAGCGAGCTCCGGGACTACATCAAACGGGACAGACCGAGGGCAGATCAAAAAGCTTCCAACGTCCCTCGGAACCCCGCAGCTTCACAGCCGATCAGGATCATCAACATGATTCTTGGTGGCTCCGCCTCTAAAGAGATGGAAGGATCTAGCCGGAGCCAGCTACACAGAGCCCGAAAAATGAGAAAAGTCAACAAAGTCGGTGAAGTCCACCACAGGACAGGAGAAACATAAATTATTTTCTCTACATCAGACCTTCGGAATATCCAGACCCCACATGATGACCCTTTAGTTGTGACATTGACCATGGCCAACTACCCTGTTAAGAGAGTCATGATTGACCTCGGGAGCAGTGTAAACGTTATTACCAAGTGGGCTTTTGAAAATTTTGAAATCAACCCGAACGAGATTGTGGCCTCCTAGTTTCCTATTGTAGGATACGATGGAAAACAAATCGAACCGATCGGGGAAGTCCAACTGCTAGTATCTGCTATATAAAGGACCCTGACCGAAACATTTGTTGTAGTGGATGTGAAGCCTTCATACAATTTACTCATGGGAAAGGGATGGATTCACCGGATGCAGGGCGTGCCTTCAACCCTTCACCAAATGATGAGATGCATAAGCCCGGACGGTTTGGACATCATTGATATCAAAGGGGACCAGGTAGCTGCCAAAGAATGCTATGCGGTCACTCTAAAAGAGATCAGGAAGGGGAAAGGCCCAGAGGTGTCCCGTACCAAGGATCAAAGTCCAGGCCCCAAATAGTAATCAAATGAGGGGGAGTCGGGTACCCCGACCGTGGTTGAGCCATTACACCCAATCTCTCTAATACCCGATAGCCCAGAAAAAGTTACTTTTGCAGGTACGAATCTCACCAACTATGAATTGAAAGAACTGACACAATTATTGTAGAACAACTTCGATGTCTTCTCATGGAAACATACATACATGTTAGGTATTGATCCTGTTGTTGCCCAACACTCATTACACGTCGACCCGAACGTGAGGCCAATCAGGTAAAAATAAAGGCGCATGGGAGCACACTAGAATCAGATCATAGCAGATGAAGTGTCCAGATTGCTCCAGGCTGGTTTTATCAGGGAAGTCAAGTATCCCGAATGGCTCACCAACGTAGTACTTATCTAGAAAAAGAATGGTAAGTGGAGGGTTTGTGTTGATTTTACTGACCTGAAAAGGGCATGCCCAAAGGACAGCTTTCCACTACCAAAGATTGACCAGATGGTGGACACTACTACTGGCTACGAACGTCTAACTTTCCTCTACGCTTATTCGGGATATAATCAGATAAGAATGAACCTGATGCACAAGGAAAAAACATCTTTCATTACTGAAACAGGTACTTACTACTTTATGGTTATGCCCATCGGTCTGAAAAATACAGGTGCCACTTTCCAGAGATTGGTCAACAAGATCTTTAAGGGAATGATGGGTACAGTGATTGAAGCTTAAATTGATGACACTGTGGTCAACAACAGAGGAAAGGAAGATCATCTTGCACATTTACACCAAGTATTTAGCACCCTCAGGAGGCATGGCATAAAGCTCAACCCAGAGAAATGCTCTTTTGGCGTGTCATCTGGATAATTCCTAGGATATATCGTGGGCCGGACCGGGATCCAAGCCAGCCCAACACAAGTCAAGGCCCTAATGGAAATAAAGGAGCCCCGAACACATAAAGATGTTCAAGTCCTAATTGGAAGAGTGGTTGCCCTTAGCAGGTTCATTTCAAGACTCATCGATTGATGCAGACCATTCTTTCAGGCGATTAAGGCAAAAAAGGGAGAAGTTTGGGGTTCTGAGCAGTCTAAAGCCCTAACAAAGTTAAACGAATACATAACCAGACCCCCGATACTATCCACACCAGGTCCCGATGAAGTCTTACATCTTTATCTAGCAATATCCTCCATCTCAACCAGTGCAACCCTCATCAGAGAGGATGGGAACCTGCAGATGCTAGTCTTTTACACCAGTAAATCCTTGGCTGAAGCAGAAACCTGATACATCAAGCAAGAAAAGATGGTTTTATCACAGGTAAATGCCAAAAGATGACTGAGGCATTACTTTGAGGCTTATCCAATCATTGTCCCGACCTCCACTCCTATCCGGGTTATTATGTCAAAACTTGACCTTCCGAGTAGAATCTCCAAATGGGCCATCGAGTTGGGCACATATGACATAACTTATATACCCCGAGTTTCCATCAAGGGACAGGCGGTGATAGATTTCTTAAATGAAGATGAAACTGAAGAACCGGACTAGTAAACTGAACCAGACACTTGAAAGCTTTTCGATTATAGATCAGCCAGTTCTACCGGATCGGGAATCGGATTGGAGATCCAGACACTCGATGGGACACACCTGCACATGTCAGTGCAACTACAATTCCCAGCCACTAACAATGAGGCTGAATATGAAGCATCGTATCTGGCTTAAGAATAGCCCGAAGCCTCCAGATTTAGGCCCTAGCAGTGCATAGTGACTCTCAGCTAGTCATTCGATAAATTAAAGGAGAATACGAGGCAAAATACCCCCAAATGGAGTCTTACCGGGCACTTGTGTTGAAAGGAGCAGAGAGCTTTCAAAAAATAACCTTCACTCAGATCTTGAGAAATGAAAACTCTGTACTTGACCACCTAGCTGGTTAGGCGTCCTCAGCTGGAAAGGACCTGAACCGGGTTGTGTTGGTGGATTTTATAACCAGATCAAGTATTCAAGAACCCAAACAAATGATGTTTATTCCATGGGAGCCCAGCTGGATGGATTCCCTAATGAATTACCTGAGGCGTGGGATGCTCTCGGAGAACAAA
Source organism: Cornus suecica (assembly GCA_963922005.1). Lineage (NCBI taxonomy): Eukaryota > Viridiplantae > Streptophyta > Magnoliopsida > Cornales > Cornaceae > Cornus > Cornus suecica. Next base: position 51,664,142 of record OY998241.1, on the reverse strand, counting down.
GCTGAAGCTCACAAGATCAGGAAGAATTCAGCCCAATATTCAGTTATAAATGGGCGACTCTATCGAAAGTCCTTCTCGGGTCCTTATTTAAAGTGTATTACGCCTTCAAAATTAAGAGCAGTGATGCAGGAGATCCATAGTGGATCTTACGGGAACCACTCCAGGGGAAGATCCCTTACCCATAAAATACTCTCCCAAGGATACTTTTGGCCCTATCTGTCACGGGACGTCGAGGATTACGTCCAGAGATGTAAGTCATGGAAGATGCCCGAGGATGCTATCCATCGACCACCCAAGTTCTTACACCCAACCATAGTCCCACATCTATTCGCCCGATAAAGAGTGGATATCGTAGGACCTCTCCTAAAGGCAATTCAAACAAATTCCTATGTCCTCCTGGCCACTGATTACTTCACTAAATGGATGGAAGCTGAAGCCTATCCATCCATCAAAAGTAGCCACATCATCAAGTTCATTTGGAGCCACATAATATGCAGATTCGGGCTATCAAGGACAATTATGATGGATAACGGGACAAATCTAGACAACAAAGAGGTGAGAGCGTTCTTTGCTGAGAATGGTATCAACCAGAATACATCCTCCGTTGGATACCCACAAGTGAATGGACATTCTAAGAGGATAAATCAAACCATATTCGACACCCTCACCAAAAAACTTGAGGAAGCCAAAGGGGCCTGGCTCGAGAAGCTACCTGAAGTGCTCTGGTCATACAGAACAACCCCCTGGAAACCCACTGGGGAGACCCCCTTTGCCATGGCGTATGGCGCTGAGGCTGTGATCCCCACAGAGGTCAGGGTTCCATCCCTTCGGAGCCAAGCCTGGGTAGAAGGCTCAAATAACCAGCACCTGGCTCACGACCTTGATCTACTAGATGAAAAAAGGGAGGTAGCCGAGATCAGGCTAGCCACCTTCCAACAGTGTGTCCGGAACCATTTCAATATAAAAGTAAAAAAAGGAGAGTTCCAGGTCGGAGACATGATTCTTAGGTGAAATATTGGACTCGTAGGCAAGCTCAGGGAGCCTTGGGAGGGCCCGTACACCATTACCGAAGTCATCGGGCGCGGAGCATACCACGTCCGAAGGAACAAACACAGTAGAATGGAACCAAACTCCCAAAATGCCTCTCGCCTAAAGAGGTACTACCTGTAACAGGCCAAGTTTACTTTTATTATGTTCACTTTTGTAAAAGGCCCCATCGCCGGATCAATTAAAATTAGGCATTAGTAAAATTATTTTTCTTGGTAAAAATTGCTTACAAATGACTACGGATGCAAAAATGAACCAACTGTTGTCATCTCTCTTGTATGACCTCAAGTGCGCAAAAGACACAACACTGATCTAGAAGATATTAAAACTTTATGAAAAATAAATCAAGTGTTGTCACGTCTTTCGCATGGCCTCAAGTGCCCGAAAGACACAACATTGATCTAAAAGAGATCAAAATTTTGTAACAAATAAACCAAGTGTTGTTACGTCTCTCGCATGACCTCAAGTGCCTGAAGGACACAACACTAATCCAGAAGAGATCAAAATTTTTTGTAAAATAAACCAAGTGTTGTCACGTCTCTCGCATAGCCTCAAGTGCCCAAAAGACATAACATTGATATAGAAGAGTTCAAAATTTTGTGAAAAATAAACCAAGTGTTGTTACGTCTCTCGCATGGCCTCAAGTGCCTGAAAGACACAACACTAATCCAGAAGAGATCAAAATTTTGTTAAAAGTAAACCAAGTGTTGTCACATCTCTCGCATGGCCTCAAGTGCTTGAAAGACACAACACTGATCCAGAAGAGATCAAAATTTTATGAAAAATAAATCAAGTGTTGTCATGGCTCTCGCATGGTCTTAAATTCCCAAAAGAGACAACATTAATCCAGAAGAGATCAAAATTTTATGAAAAATAAACCAAGTGTTGTCATGTCTCTCGCATGGCCTCAAGCGCCCAAAAGACACAACACTGATCCAGAAGAGATCAAAATTTTATGAAAAATAAACCAAGTATTGTCATGTCTCTCGCATGGCCTTAAATGCCCGAAAGACACAACATTGATCCAGACGAGATCAAAATTTTTACAAAAAGATAAACTAAGTGTTGTCATGTCTCTCGCATGCCCTCAAGTGCTCGAAAGGCACAACACATTTTGGCAAAAATAATCTAAGTATTGCAGAATTTAACTTGACTGGAACCATGATTTTCATTCAAAATATGGGTCCCGATGGCCAAGGCTTACAAAATTTTTTACAAAAAGAAAAAATCCAAGAATAATCCTATGTCTTATGACCGTGAAACCTAGATGGAGGCCCGAGAGAGTTCACTATCTAGGTGCCAGTCTTAGTGTTCGCCGCATTTAAGTCCACAGGAGCAATTGATGGGATCAAAACTTGGATAAGAGTAGACTGCGCTGAGGGATCAAAATTAGGAGTGGGCCCCGGAAGAGGTTTTATCAAGAACTCACAAAATAGAACATCATTCGGACCTCCGACTGGATTGTCATACGGCGGAGCAATGCCCAGAGACTCATCCAACTCCTCCACTGAGGCAAAGTCCCTCTCCTCAACAGGTTTCAGGATGTCCAGAAAGCAAGTCCTCCAACCGAACCTGATCCGGTACTGGGCCGTGTCGCAGAGACGCTTGTGCATCTAATTGTCACCCCGATGGCCCATTTTCACTGTTGACCTCTCCACTGCTAGAAGGTTCTCAGTTTCAACCTTCTTCTCCAGAAGCTTCTCCTTGGAGGCCATTAGGCCCTCATTCTCTGCCTTCAAGGCTTTAACTTCAGCAGCTAGAGCCCAACGAACTGCCTTCATCTCCTTGATCTTCTCTTGGGCCACTTGAAGCTTTTGTTCTACAGCGATTGCCCGCATGGCCTGGACCTCCAGCTTATCATTAGCTACCGATAGCAAGGAAACCACATTTTTCCCTACTTCTTCCTTCAACCTTAGGAGCTCTAAAGATTTATTGAGCAACCTGTTGTCCTCCTCTAGCTTAGCATTATAAGTTTTGTTTAAGTAGAGCATCTGCCTGAAGTAAAAGAGGAAAATGTAGGAATACAAAAAGGGCGACTAGAGAAACAGCAAGGTCAAAAATGTACCTTAATCGCAATCTCTGGACCGGTCAAGGCTAACTATGCCTGATCGATCTGTGTCAACCTCTTTCGATTTGCGGGGTCCAAATCTGGAGACATATCTCCCGAAGAACAACATCAGTATCAGTGGTCTCGTTCCCCGCGACCAAGAAGCCACCACCTAGAATTTTTATCTTTGGTCCCCATGGGACGGGTTGCTCCTTCCCAAATGTAGCTCCAGACTCCGCCACTATGCTTGGCGATGACGCTATAGTCAAACGGGGCCGAATCGATCGATCAGGGACATCTTCCTCAGACCGGGGATGTTGTGCGCCCGTCATATTGGCCTCTCCCTCAATCGATCAGGATCCAAGAATGGGAATCGCCCCCGAAGAAGGGAAAGAAGGAGAATTGGCAGTACCTTCCTCGGAAGGAGGAGGAGGAAGAATTGCTGGAGGACTTCCCGATGGTGGTGGAGGAACCACCTCGAGGGTAGGAGTTGGAGTACCTTGGGACGTCGGATTGGCTTGGGCATCCCGTGGCACCGAAGGGTTGGTTTGAGAGCCCGGTACTCGCTTGGCCTTCTTCTTAAGAACGGGTGGCGGGATCCTCAACATGGTGTTCTCTCATTCTGATGTTAATTCCTGCAAATTAGAGAACTCCACTGAGTCACTTTAGCCTTTATCAACTCAAATCCTGGCGGTCCTAAAATTGTCACATTTTCATAGAATTTTTGGACCAAGCCCGGATACACCTTTTCACCCGCCATTTTTTCTAAACTCTTCAATCCTCGTTCTCTAAGGATTTTCCTTCCAGGAGCAATTAATACTCGTTCATCCTCTCTTGACAAAATATCTCTTCAAATTGCAACCGACAATACAAAAACGATTTTGGTGTGGTTCGACTTCCATTCTGATTTGTAGCTCCTTCATTCATGCTCTTCATATCCACATATAGTTCCATACCTTCTATGAATTCCTCCGGATTAGAATAATTTTCAATAGCATTATCCATACTAACCCTCCTCGAAATAGAAAGAATAAAAGAAGAATACCTAATCTAAAGCTCACTCCTTAAGAATTGTGAATTGTGTCTACCCTATCGATGTATTTATAGATGGATGTAGTTGAATTAGAAGATAAAAGGGATTTAAAACCCTTAACTTATTAGGAAAGGGGAAGCAACAACTAATCCAACTCCAACTTGTATTTGCATTCCGTCTCCTTATCAGTATAGAATTACTCTAAAAACTCTAAAAAATTCTATAAAAGATCCTAAAAATAACTGAAACAAATCCTAAGACAAGTACAAGTACAAACCAGGCCAAAACACCATGAAAACGGGTCGAATTTTTCAAAATTTCAAAACTCTCTCGCCGAAGCCTACGTTTCAAGCGTAGGCTTAGGCTTGAATTTGTTTTTTTTTTTTTCAAATCACAGTTCTCCGATTAAACCACCGCAGATACACCCCCAAACTTAAATGCCCAAATGTCCTCATAGTGCGATAAAAGATGTTGAAAGAATTCAAGCTATCCGCAAATGTAGAATAAGCATAAAATTCTAGGAATACATCAAACAATTCGATTGAATCGTCAAAACTATAAAAATATATAAAAAAATTAGAAGATAATCATTCAAGCGGTCACATCAAGCCCTATACGAAACTATCCGCTCGGCAATTTATCTCTAATGTGTAAAAATATATATATATATAAATAAAAATATAATAAAAACCTAACTAAAACTAAGCTAAGACTCATCATTAGAGGGAGGTGGTGTAGGTGGAATCGGCACACCCACATGCTGACATATACAATCAAATCTATGAAATAACCACCTATGATCCCTCCGTCGGCGCATTGTCTCCCGCTGCCGGGCCTGCTAGGATAGAGTAACAATACCACTCGTAGGTGCCTCTAGCATCACAACCTCCTCTGCAACAGCTGGCATCTGTGGCATCTCAGCCTTGTGAGTAGCCCCAGCCTCCTGACCTATACCTGCATCAGCCTGGCCCGTATCATCAGCTTGAGCCTATACATGTGCATCTGGTGCCTATACTACACCGAACACTGGTCGGTATCGCATAATATCATCTGCATGCACCTAAGTCCAGACACTAGCCCACATCCCTCTAGCGTATGGAGTACTATCCCTATATCTTTTGCGCTTAGCCGCATCTATCTCGATCCCGGCATCCATTATAATCTTCATAACCAGGCACGGGAATCGAATCTGAACTCTAACAACTGAACCTTGGACACCTTACATAGATGAACGTAGTGCGAGTATAGGCTTCCCCAAAAAATTTGTGGAATAGAAATCCACCTCTCAAACTCAAATGCGTAGTGGAGAGCCGGGAATGGCACATAACACATAGTAATGTGGCTGTATGGCAGAATCTGAGATCTAACTATCACATCCCAGAACCATAGCATAGGGTGATAATATATCTTCTTCGTGTAGTTTCGATGCTCATTAACCCACTGCTCAGCAGTCTGAAGTGTAACCAGCTCAGAAATAGATGGTAGTGCCTCAGGCATAGGTGAGAACTCAGTAGCCAAATCGGGCGGACACTCGTCTAGAATGACCCACACCTCAGCAATAGTCTGGGGGTAATCTCTATCTCTGTACCATGGACCACAGTCAGTAGTCTCTTCCCCCTGCTGAAGTGGCGCATGTGCAGCCAAAACTCCCGAATCATATCCTAGTATATATGCAGGTTAGGTAGGGCTAGAATAGGTAAAAGATGTCAGGCCCTCAATCGGCTGATCGTTCAGGCTGGCACTGGCTGTAAATCCTCGAATATCCTAAATAGGTATGTCCTCTCCTGCCGATAAACCTTTCGGAGAGCCTAGTCTAATAAACACTAAACCGAAGTTGTCCCCAAAAATGTGGTCAAAAGTCTGGGATCACCCTCTACTAGTGGCTCTGGCACCCTCTCATTAGCTCTATCATCATCATCGCCCTCATCAGTGTGATCCTCCTGTTGAGCATGATCACCCTCTATATCCCTATCCATCTGCTCAGCTTACTGCTCCGGCATAGGTGGCGGTGATGGTGCCTATGGAGCAACTGACTTCACCACCAAGCGACCATGTGGTAATAAGATGTTGCGTCCCTGTGTCGAGCTCTCCAACTCCTCTGCCTCAAATGACGAGGAAGACGAGGATGCCGAATTGACATACTATAGCCTCCTGGTGCGCGTTCTATGGTGGCGGATAGGTGATGGTGCAGGTGATGATGACCTCGACCTCTGTCGTACTGGTGGATCAGCCGCAACGGCAGCCTGAGCCACTCGCCTCATCGATATCTTGGTCCGTGCCATGCCTACAATAGGGAATTTTTGAAAAGTAAGCAATAACGAACCAGACACTGAATCAAACTCAAACTATATCTAAATATATCAAATACGATGATTAAACAAGCCTTCATCCCAAAAATTCAATATTTAATCTGATTTCGAAGTCGAAAAACTAAACTTTTTAGAAAACGGATCAAAACACGATTTTAATCGGGCTCGTTCATCAATACTAATTTAGAATAGTTAAATAAGTCATATGAAATCAAAATAATGCAACAAAACTCACCGAATCGAGAGAAACAATAGATTTCCAAAAATTGACTTTCGGTGACTTTTCGTGTTCTTCACGAGAATCAGTTCGAATCATCGACTAATTTTATGATCTGTTGGCAATGAATGATAAGAAATTGAATGGGTAAATAGTAGGATTAAACCTTCTAAATAATGGTGGAGAATTGAGAGAGAGAGTAGAGTTTGAATGGAATGAAGGAGGGAATAGTGTTGCGGCCTGTTTATAACAGGCCTGTGCAGCTGCGCTTGAAGCGTAGCTTGGCCTACGTTTGATGCGTAGTCCCTTGGTCCAAATTTTAAAATTTTCTCCCTTCTTCTTCAATTCGTCTCGTCTTTAACTCCACACTTCTAAAATGATTCTTAGGCCCCATTTACACTCCCTTACTCTAACGATGATGGCCTTGTGACTCGCTTTTACGAACTCGATCTTCAATGTTGAAATAACTAAATTATCGTCTACAGATATAAACTAGGCATCAAAGATATTATTCTCTACCTAGTACCAATGTTTAACATTGTTGGTATGACTTTGCCGCTTCTCAATACTCCAGATCAAGCTTATCTAGCTCGGGTGGTGGTTCAGTCAAATCGATCATTTCTACCACACACTCAACTGGTTGAACCTTTATATAATGCTTCAATCTCTGCCGATTCATGACAAATGTCCTTCCAGTGTCAGGATCATTGAGCTCCACTGCTCCATGGGGGAAAACCTTCGTAATCTTGTATAGCCTATCCTATCTTAACTGAAGCTTACTAGGAAACAACTTAAGTCTCGAATTAAACAGCCAAACCTTTTGGCCGGGATCAAAAAATTTCTTTCTGATGTGCTTATCATGGAATGCTTTTGTTCAAGCCCTATAAATCTGAGAATTTTCATACGCATCATTTCTCAACTCCTCAAGCTCCTACAGTTGGAGTTTCTGCTATGCACCGACTTTCTTTATATCAAAATTCAATATTCGAACAACCCAATATGCTCGATGTTCCAGCTCTACAGGGAGATTGCATGCTTTACCATACAAAAGACTATATGGCAACATACCAATTCGTGTCTTAAATGCAGTTCTGTACACCCAAAGTGCATCATTTAGTCTTCGTGGCCAATCCTTTAAATCCGGATGCACCGTTTTCTCTAAAATATTTTTAATCTCCCTATTCAAAACCTCCACTTAACCTTGTGATTGGGGGTGATATGGTGTACCAATCCTATGAGTGACACCATACTTCTCGCACAGAGCGAAAAGAAACTGGTTGTCAAAATGGCTTCCACCATCACTGATCAGAACTCAAGGTGTACCAAATCTTGAGACAATGTTCGATTTTACAAATTCTTCCACCACGTGATGATCAACACGTCTGGTGGCTATTGCTTCTATCCACTTTGAAACATAATCAACCCCCACAAGTATATACTCCTTCTTATCTGCTTTTGGAAATGGTCCCATGAAATCAATACGCCACACATCAAAAAATTCTATAATTAGAATCGGGGTTAAAGGCATCACGTCTCCTCGAAATATGGATCCAAGCTTTTTACACCGCAAACACACTTTGCAAACTTTGACAGCTTCATTGAATATGGACGGCCAGTAAAATCCACTCTGCAGTACCTTATGGGTTGTCTTTTGAGCTCCGAAATGCCCTCCACACTCCAACGTGTGAGAAAAGGTAAGTATGTTTTGCACCTCACTTTCGGGGACACATTTTCTGATAATCTGATCAGAGCAATACTTGTACAAACACGGACTATCCCAGATATAGAATTTGACTTGGCTGAAGAATTGGTCTTTCTCATTCTTAGACCATCCATTTGGGATTTGACATGTGGCTTTATAATTGACAATGTCAGCATACCACAATATTTATTCCACCATAGCCACACTGAATAGATGTTTATCCGGAAAAGAATCCTTAAGAGGAGTAATTTCCTTTGTTGACTTGATAATAATCCCTGACAAATGATCCACAACAACATTTTCTGAACCCTTCTTATCTTTGTTTTCCAGATCGAAGTCTTGTAATAATAGAATCCATCGAATCAGTCGGGGTTTAGACTTGATTTTAGCCAGAATACCTATCTGGAAAATAGTAATAGCTCTGCCCGGCTAATCTTTCCAAGATTTGATCAATAAATGGTAATGGAAAATGATCCGTTCGGGTGTTCAGATTGAGCTTTCTGTAAACAATACACACACGCCATCCTGTGGTTGTGCATTGTGGAATTAGCTCACCTGTTGAGTTTTGTACCACCGTGATGCCTGACTTCTTCGGCACCACCTGAGTTGGACTTACCCATGTGCTATCAAAGATGGGATAAATGATACCAGCATCTAGCAATTTTACCACATCTTTCATCACCACCTCTTTCATATTGGGATTTAGACTCCGATGTATCTCTCTTGATGGCTTTGCATCCTCCTTAAGGTGTATGCGATGCATGCAAATCGAAGGGTCGATGCCTTTTAAATCAGCAACACTCCATCCTATTACCATTTTGTTTTCACTCAAAATCTTGACTAGACTCAATTCCATTTGTCTGTCAATTTTGAAGATATAATTACATGAAGAGTCTCATCGAATCCCAAGAAAACATACTTCAGCTTTTCAGGCAATTCTTTGAGTTCCTAGGCATGAAGAGTAGTTAGAGATGGAATTGGTGGATTATTGGAAACTATTGGAAGTGGTTCAACCGGCTCTCGACATGGTTGAGTGTATAATGCAGTCTCCATTGCATCCAACTCTTCATTTTGCAACTTCAAATATGCCTCCTAATCAACAACTTCCTCATTTAGCCTTTCTCCAGTAAAAAATGACTCCAGCTTGTCTCTTTCCAAGATTTGAGTTGCAAAATCTGATATAATATCATCGAAGTCATCACACTCATTAATTTGAAAACATTCCCCAGATTCAGGCAAGTGGTGACTTCCTTCGAACACATTCATCCTGACCTTCATATTCCCAAATGTCAGATCCATGGCTTTGGTTCTACAATTGATGCATGCATTTCCCGTAGCTAAGAATGGTCTTCTCAATATTAATGGAATGTGGTTCTTTGCGTCAGGGACAGCTTCTGTATCCAGGATTACAAAGTCAACCGAAAAATAAAACTTGCCCACTTGCACAATGACATCCTCAAGCACTCCTCTTGCCTGTTTGACTGATCGATCGGCGAATTATAGTATAACCTCAGTGGGACTGAGCTCACCCAGCCCTAGCTGTTGGTAGACTGAATAAGGAAACAAGTTAATACTCGCACCTAGATCAAGAAGAGCTCTACCAATTTCCTGGTCACCAATGACACATGGAATAGTGGGAGCACCATGATCTTTCCTCTTAGGTGGAGTATCACTTAATAGCAATAAACTCACTTGCTCAGTCAAGAGTATTTTCGTTGGATTCTTTCCTCTGCTTTTCCGCTTCTGGGTGCAAAGATCCTTGAAAAACTTAGCATAAGACGGTATTTGGGCTATAACATCTAAGAGAGGTAAATTGATCTTGATTTTTCGGAATGTGTCTACCATATCAGATTCTTTCATCTTTTCGTACTTTGCCGGCTCTCTAAGATGTTGAGAAAATGGCGCTACCTCCTCGTTATGCGCTTTTTCTGGCTCTTCAAGTGATGTCTAATCAACATTTTCCTCCACCGATGGTTTGTCTTTCTCTGTTCTTTCAGCATCTTTCCTTGGAGCTTCCTTCCTCTTCTCTTGTTTTGCTTCCCTTATTCATGCTCTGCCTCAACTCGATTCTCCACTTCTTTCCCACTTCTTAGAGTCGTGATTGCTTGAACCAACTCATGAGGATTATTAGCAAAAGATCCAACCTCCAATGCTTGTTATGGCTTAGGGTTGACTATTGGTTGACTTGCCAGTTTTCCTGGCTCTCTCACATTCCTCTCAGTAGCCATTTGGCCCATCTCCATGTGTAGTTGTGCTAAATACTAAGTATGAATGCCTAGCTTGTTATGAATATCCATTATAACCTGCTCTAGCAGACTAGTCTAGAAATCGGGTAGAGGAGTTTGGCTTCTTAGTGGCTTGGCTTGATAATTATAGGATGGCCCAGCTTGATTGTTATTGAATGGCTGAAGCTCTTAGGAATTATTGAATGGTTGTAGAGCTTGTGAATTATTAGAAACCTGTAAGGATTGGTTGGTATTGAATGGCTGGAGGGCTTGGGAATTATTAGATGTTCTTGGTTGGTAGTTGGACTGAGAATTTATAGCCCCGATTGTCAGCTGGGAGTCAAATGATTGATGACTCTGTTGAAACCTCGATTGTTGGCCATATGATTGTTGTCTTTCAGTATACCTTGATTGTTGGCTATATAACTGTTGCCTTTCTGTGAACCTTGGTTGTTGATTGTATAACTGCCCTTGTTGGAATTTTGGTGGTGGATTTTCCACATTGGTAGATTTATAAGGCAAAAGTGGGTGATTTCTGGCATTGGAGGTGTATGAATTGGTGAAAGGAACATTATTGGAATAGTTCCATGATGCGTTGGCATCAACAACCATTATCTCCTAACACTCATGTTAGGAATACTTGGCTTTGACTTCAAACATCTCTCTAGGAGGGGAAGGACTTTGCTGCATAAATTTTTCAATTCTTTCTAATTTCTCTCCAAACAATGCCATGGTATCTGGTACATCATCATGCTTTACGATATCCAATTTTTCAGATCTCCTATCATGTTGTCCACCTCTAGACCTCAACTCAAATTGATATTGAATTATGTTTTCACTGATATTATCAAATATCTCCAAAAGTTCTTTAGTTGGCTTTAAGATAAACTGACCTTGTGTGGCCGCATCTATTAAAGTCTTATGCACCTCACCAAGTCCCATGTAAAACGTTTTAGCAATATCTTGGTCGTAAAACCTATGATGGGGGCATTTGCATAAAATTTCATTATATCTTTCCCAAGTATCATGAAAATGTTCACCAGGCACTTGCCTAAAGTTTTTTATTGCATCTGTGCTTTTGAGGTCTTTCCTATGGGATAATGTTTTTCGATGAATTCTCTCTTAAGGGTTTCCCAATCAATTTTAAATTCTTTTTCTAATTTGATGTACCATCTTTTAGCTCTCTTTTTCAATGACCAAGGGAATAATCTCACTCGCAAGTCATTTTTGGGTAAATTGTAAAACCTAACAGTAGAGGCTACCTGTAAGAAATCATTGATGTGCTGGTATAGGTCCTCTATCCTAAGCCCTGAAAATTTTGGAAACATATTGATCATGCTTGTCCTAATCTCGAAGTTCTTCATTCTTTCTTCCTCCAAAAATCAGCATAGGAATCGTACGCATCAGGTGCGTAATATCCCTTCAGTGATGTCTTTGGTGCCCTTTGTTGGTAAGCTCTTTGGTCAGCTATTGCTTATTCTTGCAGATGATGATGCTCTTCAATAGATCAACGTAAACGACAAAGAGTCTTTTCGATCTCAGGATCGTACTCGATTAACGCTGTGCTTAAATTAGAACGGGTCGATCTATCGGTCATACACTAGACTAAAAACTACTCTTTTTTATTTTTGAATTTTTTTGAAATAAAATCTAAACTAACTTAACTACTTCTATATTACAGAAATTAAAGCAAGAATTAATTTGCAAAAATCTAAGTAACTAAAACTCACAAAAGTTCAAGACGCAACTTTAGATGTTTTGATCTTCCTTTTCACACTTTTCAATGTAACTGTCAATCACACAAAAATCTCACTTTAGCTACAGTTACAATAACGCAATGCAAATAAACTACTAAAGCTATTGAACAATGCTTAGTCCTCAGCATAGGCGCCAAAAACATGATGTGCCGTCAGGTGTGTAAAAATATGTAGTTAAAAATGACACCTTAATGACGCTAGGTTTTACCCTACGCAAGCGCACGTATCAGTTATAGAATAGGAAATTGGCTTAAGTAAATGATATCGATCTCACAGAGACTGAAATTGTTCACTTTAATAATTTAGAAACATCGAATTTTATTTTATGAAAGCTTGTTTGTTTGGGTAGTCAAAGACCAAATTATCTATTTTAACTAAATTAACTAAAAAACAAGTAAATTGGTTGTCATTCAGATGAGAGAGAAAACTAGTGTTTGCATCACTTCACCACTACCCGCATAATATAGTTTATCACTGTTTCAACTGTAAGAGGGCAATCCATAACTGTGAATCAGGTCGTATCGTAAATAGCTAAATACGACCCCAAAAAAGAATACCATCAACCGGATAGCGACAACCCGTCTCATGACTGACCAAACTAGTACATGTCAATTATATTACTCTAATCTACTCCTAATGCATGAAAATAAACTAAGGCATGTCTACATTAAATCACCAAGGCACGGCCTGTGTCAACCTAGGGTTTCAAGTTTCATTACCACCATTGTGTAGAAAAGAATGATTAAGCATCCGAGTTCCAACCCATATTGAATAATCATAATTGTGTAAAATAATATATTTATTCCATCTAAGATCAGAATTTATAACAAACATATAATTTTATATTGCAAATCAGTACGGTCTCTTAACTACTACATTCATCACAGTATGGTCACAGTTTCCCCTCGTTTACAGTTAAAAATAATAAAAGAACTACATTACTTGGCAAGGGTTTTGCTAGAAAACCCTAGATACCGAGTTAGTTGGCCATGGTAGCATGTGACTGCATCATTGATGTAGAACCACTCTCTATAGTCTTCTTCTTTAGATCTCTAGGTTTGAATATGGCCTTCAACAACAACAAATCTAAATGAATGAACAACCTCTAAAAACTCACGTCTAAACTCTACAACTCACAGACCTAACTTTGATGTATGGTCTTGTATATATAGGGAATGGAATAGAGAGGCCCTTTTCAGTCTTTTCACTCTCAAAACTCATCAAAACCCTAAATATAAGTGTATATACATGTATACAGAGTTCTGGAGTTGTGGGCACGTCCTCCAATCAAGTCCAGGGTGAAATAGGAAAAATCATGCATAAATCCTTAAAGTTGTCGCACTTACGCTTGGAGGCTACGCTTCGAGCATAACTCCAAGAATAGGTCCCAAGCGTAGGTCTAAGTGTAAAATTTGTAATTCTAGCCACTTTTTAGTACTGGAAGCGTAGGGTTTTTATGGAAAACCACTTTTCTCCGTGAATGCGCCAAAACGTCTGTCTCGAACCCGCGATACTTTTTGCTGCAGATGACGGCTTCTGAAAATGCCATTTTTACCCTCCGGGAGACATTTAACTCGGACTGCCTCTTTGACTTTCCTCTTGGATAGAAAGGTATATCATGTACGACATCGGGAGCATGCTATCCTCATAATTTCACACCAAACGAAGCCCGAATCGGCACCGAGTCAACGCAACTCAGTCTAGCCGAACCCGGGAATGGTCACTACTAGTAATCTCGCGCCACCATGGTACGAACCACCACCACCACCACGCCATCACGCATCTACTCAGGATGCCATCAGCACCAGATCATCGTCGCCGATGTCCATCAGACCCACGACTGAAACCCTAGCTCGCGGCTGAAACCCTCTCCAAATTACGTCGTCTACAATCGCGACCACCTCGCGCCACAACCGCGTCGTTGCGCACCACCAATGACCCTAGTCTCCACCCCCTGGCCGTCGAACCACAGCCCTTATCGAAACCCTAGCTGGAACCCCATCGGCAGCGACCTTCCTCACATCAGGTCGCGATATCCTCTGCAACTATGGCGCCGCTGCTTCTTGTCGTCGCCGTCCTTCAGATCGGCGACCTACCACCTGGTCGATGTTCTCCTCTATTTCTTGCATAATTTCTCTCTCTTTCTGTCATAAATCGGCTGTTGAATGAATGGAAAAGGAGAATCGATCATCAATACTAGACAGAGGAGAAGCAGCCGTGACCGGGGAAGAAAAAGAGAAGAGTAGCAGAGGTGGTTCGTCTCAACAAGGAGAAGATATGGCTGTCGACCGAGTCTCTCACAGCCACACAGAAATATCCAACATATATATTATTTCCATTTATATATATATGTATAAATACCAATAATTATTATTACACATTTTTAATTATTATGGAATAATAATAACCCAAAATTTATCACCCACTTGAAAATAATTAATTATAAAATATTACGAGAAAATTCTCAGCCCTCGTTACACCGTCAACCGAATAACCACTACGAATAAACGGTCTAAAATCATCCGCGTCGAGTGCGGAACGAAAAAGATAACCATTTAACCTCAATTTATTAATAAATAATAATATATGGAATATTATCAAAAAATCCCTAAATGATGACACGCGTAGTCGAAAAATCTACGGGTCGCCCGATAAATAATACTAGCGAGGATAAATAATTCGAAGTACAAAATCCAACTACCGGAACACCGGGTACGAACAAGACCCACCAAATAACCACAAGCAATAAGGCACGGAAAGAATCTGATATAAACAAACAAGCTAACGCAAATACCCCTAAGCACACAACTCAAACAACACATAAGGGCACCCACATACAAACATAAAGTACGTCAGTCAGACAAGGCATGTACTAAACCAAATACGAAGGAAAATTATGACTCCTTACATCACCTAGCACATCCTAAGCCTGACAAGATGCTAAGTGCTAACGTCGCAACTCAACCACGTAATAATAGAATTATAAGAGAACTAAAAAACATCAAACATACTAAGTGTGTCACCACCCTGTCAAAGCACCAATCGCCAATGTCCAAACGAATCCACGTAATCGGCACTAAAGCCCACATAAACCTCTAGCCACATCCGAAATACAAAACATCACGTCAAATAGAGTAATCACCAAAGAAACCCCCCGAAGTCACCAAAGAGACAATTATAGAGTCGTGTTGTCGGATCCAAAACTCAGGTCAACGTTTCACCAGTTTAAAATATTAAATTCACCGTCAATTCTCGTAATTGTCAAAGAAGCTCCACAAAGTAGTCAATAAGACAATGGTCACGTCATCCCGTCGTATCAAGACATAAATGCGAAAAATTTACACGTGAAAGATCATGAATAACCATGGCGTCATGAACAAGTGACGTCACAACCAAAAATAAATAAGAAATAATTCCATAAAATTGGGAAAATAACATGGGGTGTTACAAGGATGATTGTGTACAATCCTCCATGATTTAGGAATTGAGTTTGTCAAGTCATCATTGGATTGATGCTCAACTTCACTATTTTCCTTTTGGCTACTTGATGAGTTGAAGATATTGAGAGTATTTAAACTATCCCCAATCCCTACAACTTCATCTTCATCTAGGTCAACTCTAGGTGATGGTGGTGGTGGTAATTCATCAAAGACAATGTGAATTGAGTCAACCATGGTTAGAGTCCTCTTGTTATAGACTCGAAAGGCTTTACTTCTTGAAGAGTACCCTAGGAAAATTGCTTCATCCGATTTGGAGTCAAATTTTCCTAAGTTATATTTATCATTTAGCACAAAACATTTACAACCGAACACCTTGAAATACCCAATATTGGGCTTTCAACTATTCCATAACTCATAAGGTATTTTTCCCAATTTCATTCTAATAATGACTCTATTAATTATATGGCAAACAATATTTACCGCTTCCGCCCAAAGGCTTTGGGGATGGTTGTGTTCATTTAACATGGTTCTAGCCATTTCTTGTAATGACCTATTATTTCTTTCAATCACACCATTTTTGTTAAGGGGTTCTAGGGGCCGAGAGATCATGAGAGACACCAAGTTCATCACATAATTTCTCTAAGTCTTGGTTTTCAATTCCCTACCCCGATCATTTTTAATTTTCTTAATTTTCAAATCCTTTTCATTTTGAATGACTATAAAATTTATCAAGAATGGAGTGAGTTTTATTTTTATGAGCAAGAAAGTGAACTCAAGTATATCTAGAGTAGTCATCAACTATAACAAGTACATAGAGTTTCCCGGCTAAGCTAGCCGTTATCTCCGGACCAAAAAGATCCATGTGAAGTAGCTTTAATGGTCTAGAAGTGCTAATGTCTTTCTTTCCCTTGAAAGAGGATTTTACTTGCTTACCTACTTAACATGCGCTACATACTTTATCTTTTGAAAATTTAGTCTTCGGGAGCCCTTTAACTAAATCATTTTTGGATAAACGATGAATGAGGTCCATACTAGCATGTCCTAAGCATCTATGCCATAACCAACTATTTTCGCTGGATGTGACGAAACATTTAACATCTTATTCATTCAATTCACATAGCAACATAATATACAAATTTCTGTTTTTTTTAGCATTGAACAATTACTTTCCATCTTTCTCAACTATGCATGCATTTGACCTAAAGATAACATCATAACTTTTGTCACACAATTGACTAATGCTAAACAGATTATGCTTCAAACCTTCAACCAAAAGCACATTATCAATAAAGAGAGAAGAGGATATACCAATTCAGTCAATCCCTATAATTTTTCCTTTAGAGTTGTCTCCAAAAGTTACGTTTCCTCCTTCATAGGGTTTTAGGGAAATGAACATTGATTTGTCTCCTATCATATGCCTTGAGCATCCTCTATTAAGAAACCATTTTTCCTCTGATGTGGATTTCAAGCATACTTATAAAACAAATTTAAGTAACGTTCATTGATACCCAATCTATTTTGGGACCACTAAGGTTAGAGAGAGATGTAATAGTTCCTTTTGGAACCTAAATCATTTTTGTTACTATATTTTCCTTCCTATGAAAGCATGCAATAGTTCCTTTTGGAACCCAAATCATTTTTGTTACAACTTTTTTCTTTCTATGAAAGCATGCATTTGCCTTATGTCCATTTCTCTTGTAATAGTAGCAAGTAATATGCTTATAATCATTTGAAGATGTGTGAAATGATTTTCTTGTAAATGTATGCCTTAATGATTTTCTCTTTTTCAAAATAAGAGCATATTTGTCAAAAGCATCATACTCTAGACCACTTTTATCAAATGATCTTCTTTGTCTTCCTAATATAATGCTTAGATTTTCTTTTTCTTTTGTAAACTTTGCTAAGACATTTATTTGATCATCTATAGTCCTTTTTTAAAAAAATATTTTCTTTTTCTAGCTCAATGCTTTTGTCATTGCATGAATCAACTAAGTTGGAATTAGTAGAACTACATGAAGATTTAGCTTTCTTAAGTAGAATATGTTTGCTAGCTAATTTTTCAAATTCATCATGTAATTCTTCAAATGCATCTTCAATTCATTATAAGAGAAGAGAAGTTCATCAGATGACAATTTGGATTTACCTAATGCATGTGAATTTAAATGTACCTCATCTTCATTTGCCATTTCCTCGCCATTCTCTTCCTCATCCGAATCACATGAGTCATAGTTGTCCCATGTAGCATTCATAGCCATCTTGTTTGTCATTTTCTCATTCTCCTTTTTGAGCTTGAAACAATCGCTCCTATAATGTCCCGGCTTCTCATAATTGAAACAAGTTGGGGATTCCCTTTCACTAGACTCGCCTCTTTCCTCGTTTCTCCTTATGAATCTTCCACCATTGGCTTTCTTTCTTTGAAGGAATCTTTTGAATTTTTGGGTGATCAATGCAATGTCCTCATCCACCTCTTCTTCAACCGGCTCATTGGCTTCACTTTTGGTAGAGGCTTCCAAAGCTACACTTTTTCTCGTCTTAGTGTCTTCCTCACGAGATTTTAAGGTGATTTCCCAAGTGACAAGATATCTGAATATCTCATTAAGACTCATGGTGTTGAGATCATGTGCTTCTTTGATTGCCATTACTTTTGCATCCCATTTGACCGGAAGACTTCTAAGAACTTTGCATGATGCATCGGATCAAGGAATAATTATACCAAGATGCTTTAGTCCATTCAAAATATTGGTAAAATGAGACATCATCGAATTTACATTTTCATCATCTTTCATGGCAAATAATTCATATTCATGCATGAGTATGTCAATTTTGGATTCTCGTACTTGAGACGTTCCTTCATAAGTTACTTCTAACTTATCCCACATTTCTTTAGCCGTTGAACAAGTAGATACACGATTAAATTCATATGGACTCAATACACAATTTAAATTTACTTTGGTTTTAGCATTATAGGACATAAGCTTACGGCCATCATTATCCCACTCATTGGTTAATTTGGGAATGGTTTTTCCATCAATAACTTTGGTTAAAACAAAAGGACCTTCAATGATGACTTGCCAAATTTGGTAGTCAATAGCTTGAAGAAAATCTATCATTCTAGTCTTCCAATAGCTACAGTCTGATCCATTAAACCATGGGGCCCTATTGTTAGCTTGTCCTTCCCTGTAAGTGACTAAATTTGAGGCCATGATCGTTCTCTAAGACGGTTAAGTCTAAAATGGATAGAGATTAGGCTCTAATACCAATTGTTAGTCACTAATTGACCCTAGAGGGGGGTGAATATGGTGTTCAAAAATCTCTTTCAATCTTTTTGGAAATTAAAACAAACTATATCAAATTAACAACTACTTCAAGAATCAAGTAATTATTTCAATGACAAATTCGAGTTAATTGATCTAGAAAATTATCACAAGATTAATATAGCATGCACAATATTGAAATAAAGAGATAGAGAGATTGACACCACAATTTTTTCGAGGTTCGGTAACTCCTACTCCTCGGCTCAAGAACCCCTTTTTGAGACTTTTCCCGATCCTTTCACTATGGCCCTTCCCTCACAGGTGGAATGACAAACCTTTACACACAAGCTCACAAGCTGGTCTTCAATCAAGAGAACAATCCTCTCTTGAAAATGTTGGACTTCACTTGCCCAAGATCACAAAAATGGTATGTAATCAATTGTATCACTCAAGAACAAAAACACTCAAAAATCCTAAGGTTTTTATGGAAGATAAATCAATATAAGCTCAAGTGTTTTTGGTGATGTTTCAACAACTCTAGATTTGTATTCTCAAAGGATAAAATCAATGAATGAGTTTTAGAGAATAAGAAAAGAGACTAGAGTTTCAACCTAAAAAATAATTGAGTAGAAAGTTAAGCTTTTTGCTTCTTGCCTTCAATGGCTTTTTCAAAGAGTGTTAAAGAAGAAGATGAAGACTTGTAGATTTTTCTCCCACATGAACCACACTCTTACAAACCCACATCTATTTCTATTTATATGGAAGCATTAGGGTTTTGAGATTGGATCTCACTCTTGAAGAGCAGACAAGAGCCGTTTGAAAAGGTTGAAAAAGTTGAATCAAAGTGATGGGCAAAATCTTTTGTAAGATTACATTTAATTCAGAAAAACAGTGCCTTTGTCGACTACATAGAAGGCCTTAGTCGACTATACAGTTTCTCTAAACGAATCCTAAATCATCATCTTGCTTCAGTCAACTACATAGAAGGTCTTAGTCAACTACAGGGTTATCTTTAGTCGACTACTAAGAGGGCTTAGTCGACTATAGGATGATTTAAATTTCCAATTTATCTTTGTCATGCTTTAATCGACTAGATCAATGGGTTTAGTCAACTACAAGGAAGTTTAATCGACTACATGAAGTGTTTAGTCGACTATAGCTCAATTTGATATGAGACCTTAACTTTCGTCATGGTTTAGTCGACTATGGGATAAGTCCTAGTTGACTATGACTGCAAAAAAACTGATTTTGAATTCATTTTTCGTCCATTTTGAGTTCGGTTATTTTATCACTTGTGCTTATAGGATTTATCAACACATAGAATAACTTGTTACAATGATCGCACCCCGACCTATCTACCCCGAGTCTTGAGTCTTCGAATTTCGCCTTTTCGTTGATCATTTGGTCATTTTCCGTTTTCGTGCTTCAATTTTTTTTTCGCATTTCGCTTTTGTGTACGCTTTCTTTCCAAGCAAATTTTTGAGTCTTTTTCCTGTCTTTTGCTGAAACACATAACTTAATTTTTCATTAGTTTCAAACACACTTTAATGGTTTGCTATCATCAAATATGATATTATTTTCCGAAAGTAAATTTCAAGGCCAACAGTATGTGATGTAATATTCCCACTCATGAGAGTAATTATTAGATTGAGTTAATAAAGTGATGTGGTTTTACATGGGTGAATAGATTAGTAAAATTGAAACCGAAAAGGATGACCTTGACTTATAAGCACAAACCCACATTCACTATAGGAAAAACAGTTTATCTTTGACTATGTAGTTGAAAAAATAATGATGCCACAATAAAAGGGGAGAAAGGGAGATGTTATTATTGAAATGGAGAAAGTTGAAAATTTATTTTCAGAAATAAGATGTAAAAAGTAGTATTTCGATCTGAATAACTGGGCCTTGGTATCACCAATATCACTGTTCGCATAAAAATGGGAGAAAACTATTGAGCATAAATCCCATGGAAGAAGCTCGGTCCCAGTTGGTCGGGACTAAAAATCCTCACTGAAAAGTTCAAAACTTAGAAGGACAAAAAGGGATAAAAGTGGAAAGTTGGAAAGATGAGTTTTATTTAAAAAAATGGCAAAGTTAGATCAATGAAGTAAAAGAAGAGAGATTGAAATACCATAGTAAAATGTTAACAAAAACACGAAGGGTTGTCTAGATTGAGAGTAGAGAGTAGAGAGTAACAAATTCATTCACTTTAGTAGGAACCATTCATGACACGAAGCTCAAGATAGTTATTGTTCGGTAGTGAGTGGGAGTATTAACATCCATATTATCGTATGAATTATACCATGGCTTGATTGATGAGTGTGTGAATGCATGAATGTGTGAGAATAAATAATGGAGAAGTTGTGGGTAGTATAGCTAACCCTCACGAGACTTCACTCATCCACTAGGGGTAAGCTAGGGGTTTAAAAGGCTTGTTACACGTGCTAAGTGTAATCGTCGACCCTCACAAAAGTAAGGGATTATGTTAGATTAGTTACATTAAAAATCATCACAAGGAAGCTTTTCTGAGTTCATTGTTGAAGGACTAGCAATATGTAAGTTTGGGGGTGTGATAAGTGCCAAATATTGACTATTTTAGGCCCCTATCTTGCTATTGTTACGTCTTTACATTCCGTTATTTGGTATTTTTATGTTGTTTGTGTGTTTAAGCATGTTTTAGAAGTTTAATGAAGAAAAAGACCTAAATTTGGTGAATTAACTAAAGACATGCTCATTTCTATTCAAAAATGTTTCCCAGAGGGCAAAAACGGCATTTTCCGAAGCCGTCACCAAAAGCAAAAAAGTCTCGTGGAATCAAGACGGTCATTTTGGCACAGTTGCAAAAAAAAGTGGTTTTCATAAAGAATTTACGCTCAAGCCTATGCCTACAGAAGCAAAAAGTGGTCAGAAAGTGAGTTTCTACTCTTAAGCCTACGCCTAAGGCATAGCTACAGTGTTTTCAGCACAATTTTTAGTCCACTTTGGGCTGTCATATCTCGGTTGATAAAGGTCCAAATGAAGTGATTCTTGAGCCTAACATCAAGATCTTGAAGTCAGCGTTCCAACAAGATATTACATGCCTCCATCCAATATGTGTAGCTCCAGTTATGATCAAAAGAGTGAGACAAGTCTGCAGGAAAAAGCTGAAAACTGCAGATTCGGGCCAAAATCCTAGTTTGACCCGAATTGACCCGGATGACTTTGTATTCAACTTCAACACCTATATGCACGTTTTTTAGAAATATTATGCATTATATTGAAGGATTTGGCTTAGTTTGGAAGGAAATCATACCAAAGGGGAATCCTATTTTCAATAGGAGTCTAACACAAGTTAGAGTTTCCCTCATCTTTGTCTATAAATACCAAGGTCTGCTACAGATTTTGGGGACTTCTTTCTACCCAATTTTTAGAGTTTTATTTTCAGATTCATATCAGAAAAAGGGAGGAGCGATTCAAGACCTAGAGATCCGGAGAAGACGACCACGGAGGGCGATTCTACATCAACGATGTACTCACCATCTACCATAAGCAACTAATTCAGTATCTAGGGTTTTGTAGCAAACCCCTAGCCAAGTAATGTATTTCTTACTTGTTTTAAATTGTAACGAGAGGAAGTTGTGACCATACTATGATGATTGTAGTAAATAAGAGACCGTTTTTGTTCTTGATACAAGTTTATATATTTATTCTGATTATTGTCTTAGACTGAATGAATGTATTTATCTTACACAATCATGATTATTTACTATGGGCTTGAACTCGGATGCTTAATTCATGATTTTTTACACAATGGTGGTAATAAAACTCGAAACCCTAGGTTGACACAGGCCAAGCCTTGGTAAGTTGATATAGACATGCTTTAGTTTATTTTCATACATTAGGAGTAGATTAAAGTAATTTAATTGGCATGAGATGGGTTGTCGCAATCCGGTTGACGGTATTCCTTTTTTGGGGTCGTATTTAGCTATTTGTGGTACGACCTGATTCACAGTTATGTATCGCCCTCTTGTTATTGAGCAAGTAGAGAGTTATGTTATGCTGTTAGTGGTGGAGTATGGAAACCCCATATTTTATTTCTATTGTTCTTGTCTTAATTTCTCTTTACTGCTTTATTAGTTAACTAGTTCAGAAATTAAAACCAACAAATC
The DNA here is from genome assembly GCA_963922005.1 of Cornus suecica. NCBI lineage: Eukaryota > Viridiplantae > Streptophyta > Magnoliopsida > Cornales > Cornaceae > Cornus > Cornus suecica. The sequence goes on along the minus strand of OY998241.1, from coordinate 51,640,960 downwards.
ATATTATTTATACCAATTTAAGAGTATTATTTTACGAGAATTCAAAATACGACTTAGTCTCTGTGGGATTGATAACCTTTCACAAGTCATTTCTATACTACAATTGACTCGTGTGCTTGCGATAGGTAAAACCTAGGTCATCTTAAGAGTGCATTTTTAACACCTATTTTTAGCACACCCCAACGGATATCAGACTTTATTTTAAGTTTTCTGTAAAATTGAAAATATAATATATATATATATATATATATTTTTTAAAGAGTTTTATTATGATATTTTGAAGAAATTATTAAAAATAAATATAAAAGTAATTTTTTAGAAAAAACGTCTTTGAGTACTCGAAAAAGGGATCTCGAGTACTCGAGATTCCCTGAATTTTTATTATTTTTTATTATATTACTAAATATTTCTTTTATTTTATTTTCAAAATTTTATTTTCAAACTAGGAATTTGACTGTATTAAATTAGTGGTTTGACATATTTTAAGTAATTTTTTAACTTAGGAAAAGAGAGTTCTAGAAAAATTTCCATAAATACTTATTCCTTTTCAAAATTGGAAATATATGCTTCTAAGCTAGTTCCCCTTCCTGCAAATTCCAATTTTACACTTTCTATTCCCGATTTTCTACCATATTCCATTCATTCCTCTCTTATTAATGACTTGAACTTAAGCTTATAAATATAGACCATTAGTATTTGTCTGAGTTATTCTTTCAAAAGACATATCTCTATTCACCATGAGAAACATGTATGTATGTTTCTCACAAGGCCTTCATCATGCATAATCCTATAGAAATTTTTTATGATGACCCCGAAGAGCTACAACCGATGGAGTCTTCTACCAATCCTGAGGAAGCACAACCCATTGAATGCACTGATGAGTCTAAAGATCCACCACCTATTGCACTCATCTACGGATGTTGTGAGCTTGCATACGAAGTCATCTATGTTGAAGAAGCTATCAACACCCCTAGATGCAAAGTGGTGTCAACCTTCTCGAGGCACGGGGATCAGTCAACTTAATGAAACCAGTAGCAATAATTACATATCCAAAGGTAGTACAACAATTCTACTACAATATGGGGTATACAACAAATGGAGAACTCATTCTCCGAATTTGCTTGGATAACGAAGTACCTCCTTTTGATGTCACGGCCGACACAGTCGCTAAAGCTTGAGGTATGCCACATAAGTGTCTGGAAAAGCTTCAAAAAAGGTTTTTACCTATAATCGAACCATTCACCCCAACAACTACCAAGATGATTGTCGCTATATGTCTAAATTACTTTATAGGTGTTGATGATACGCCGGTTACCAAACGGAGTCTCAATCCCAATTATTGGTTTGTCGAAACAATGATCATATCATAAATATCTATCCCAATAAGCATCAGAATTCGCACTATGAAATGATGATTAAAATTCTTTATTGCTTTCACATGGGTTATTAGGTGTCTTTTCCGGAAGTCATCTTAGAGTGCATGCTTGGACACACCCAACTCTTAGGAGATCCCATGGTAGCTACATGGAAATTCCCCTATCCATTCTTAATATCCAAGCTTAATAAGAATCCAATGGGAGATCTCATTGATAAATGTGAAAAGGAGTATGTGTCCATCACCTCTTACTTTTGCGCTAAAGAATTTAATGAAGACTATGGCCCTGTTTGGCATAGCTTTTGCTTTAGGCTTCCCACAGAAGAAAAAGAGAAGCAAAAGCTGTTTTGAGAAGCTGGTACCCCCCAGCTTCTTTAAAACGCTCTTCCAAAGCCCAGAAGCTCTTCTAAAAATTTTGTCAAACACAATTCAAAACACACTACCAGAAATCGGACTTTTAGCGACGGTCCTTTAGAGACACTCTCAAGAACTGTCGCTAAAAGTCCATTTTTAGTGACAAATTTTAAACCGTCGCTAAAGGTGCATATTTTTAGCCACAGACTTTAAACCGTCGCTAAAGGTACAAAAACTGTCGTTAAAGGTCATATTTTTAGTCACGGTTTTCCAAACCGTCGCTAAAGCTGCAAACCGTCACTAAAGGTCATTTTTTTTAGTCACGAAAATTTTAAAATGTCGCTAATACCCATATTTTTAGTCACGGACTTTCAAACCGTCGCTAAAGGTACAAAACCGTCACTAAAGGTCATATTTTTAAGTGACGAAAATGTCAAACTGTCGCTAATACTCATATTTTTAGTCACGGACTATAAAACCGTCGGTAAAGGTATAAAACCGTTACTAAAAATCATATTTGTTAGTCACAGAAATGTCGAACTGTCGCTAATACTCATACTTTTTAGTCACGGATTTTTAAACCGAAACTAAAGGCATAGAACCGTCGGTAAAATCCATATTTTTAGCCACGAAAAATTGGAACCGTCCTAAATGGTAAAAAAAAATGCAGGAGTCTTTACCACCAACTAGCTGCGCCTAAAAAAAATAAAAGAAAAAATCAATATGTATTTTAGTGACATTCTAAACTGTCCTTAAAAGACCATATTTTTAGCGACAATTTTATCAAACCATGCCAAAAAGACTCTAATATTTGTCATATTATTTTTTTCAATTCCACTACTTTAAATTTGGGACTTTATCAATTTCACTCAATTGAAGCCAATTTCAGTACTTTGAATTGATGATTTACTCGATTGAACTTAATTTTACCCAATTTCACTACTTTAAATTAAATATTTTATCAATTTAACTCAATTAAATTACATTGAATTGAGGGATTTACTCAATTTCACTACTTTGAATTGGGGATTTACTCAATCTTCACTACTTTAAATTGTGGATTGAACTTAATTTCACTCAATTATACTACTTTAAATTGGTATTTTTTTTTAATTTTACTCAATTAAACTACTTTAAATTGGGGATTTACTCAATTTCACTTGTCACGCCCCGTTATTCCTGAGACTCCAATCAGGAGAATCAGCGAATCCCGAGATATGACGTCATTGAAAATGACAACCGAAATCAACGATAACACTGAAATACATGGAATAGGAATGAAAATGAAGTATTCCATGTCACCTGAGTGATAGAAACTCAGTAAAGGAATTCTAACGAAAATCCGGCAGAGTTCCATTTGTAACTGGAACATCCGGACAACCCAAAAACAACACAACAGCACAACCTGCCCAGAATAACAAGAATAAAAGCAACAGCACGTAGCCCAACATTCCAGAAACCTACTAGGGCCGAGGTAGTGGAAAAGAACACCAATACCTCTCCGAAACCCTTCTAGAAATCAATAGAGCCCCAAATGCTCAAATGAAATTATAAAGAAAATCAAATGGCGATGCCGAAAAGGTATAAAGGCACCCCAAAACAACAACTACCGACTGAGCCACCAAGCTCAAATAAGAATACATAAAATTAAATGGAAGTGACGAACAGATACAATGGCACCCCAAAACAATAAATACATGAACTGAATATACAACATAAGGGAATCTGCCAACAACCTGGCTCCCAAGAGAATAAAAGAGTAATAAATATGATTACGGAAGGAAGAATAAATCTACCGTCCCAAATCCCCCGTACCATCGCCGCCGTACGCGCCGTGCTGCTTCCACCTGCAAACCTGAAAATGTTGTGTGTGGGGGGTGAGCAAAAACCACGCGCTCACCATAATATCAAAACATCACACTCATAGCCGTCTAGAAAATGCTAACCATCCCGTGTGCATGCATCTATCCTAGGTCAAGTTATCGTCTACCGTGGCACCCCCGCTAATCCGAGATACCCAACAATAACCTCTCAACTAATCTCGAAACTACTCAAAAGTCGTAAAACAGAACAACTCATAAGATATATCTGCCACTCGTATATACGCATGTCAAATCGTCATATATATACACACACATATATATATATAAAAGTCCCGTCAACAGCTAATCCTAACACCTGGTGTAGGAAGGCACCCAGTCGAATACACACTATCATCTAAAGATACAACCAGAACTAGCTATCTACCATTCCGTACACCTAGCACGCTACTCAAGGTTCCTAGGAGGTATATAGGTCCTTCCTTTGGACTATCGAAAGGGAAAAACCATTCTTCTACGTACAACAACCAGTGAACCAACCCGTTCACTCAAAGAAACCTAAAAAGGGAAGGTCCTATCTCCACATCGGATTCGGTAACCAACCGAACTATCTCTAACTCGCACTGCCTATCAAGGCACTAAAAAGGGTACAGATCAATAAGGTCACCTCTAACTCATACCGCCTATCGAGGCGCAAGAAAGGGTTACTGGAGTCATTTAGTCCCAAACAGATGCCATGGCCCTCGGGTTTTTTAAAGAAAAATGTTGAACCCCGAAGGATTCAACCGGTTTTTAAGAAAAAGTTAGGGCCCAGTCAAATCATATTTGGTTCCAATGCCTCCTAACCCAACCAAACACTAGGAATCGCACTATGTGCGCTTAACTTAACCTCACTTCTCTTACCCGAGAAGATCCACAGACAACCACAAATGATCATATTTCTTACCTTAAGGAATGAAACCTGATAAACACATGTTCGGGTTAAAACCCGAGAAACTATAACACGGGGAAAAGAACTACTAGGGTTCAACTGAATATCACCTCAAAGTCACATTCAAACTTATTTCGAAACAGGTTCTAAGACCTTCAACTTAATATAGGAACTTATAAACGAATCCTCAAAGGTCACCAAACCAACACCGGGATTCAAGTGTTCCTCGGAACAACTAGGAGGAATCTGAAACAATCAAACTCTAAAAACATATCTAAATCTCAGAACTGACCTTGAGTCTTACCCGACTTTTAACCTAAACAACTCTCTCCACTACCAAAGTGGTCTAATAATCATCTAGTGATAACCCTAATCACCAATCACAAAGGCCTATGTGGCCAAAGGCACAACCACAACCAAGTCTCAATTACGTCTAGCTAACTAAACTCAACTCTAACTCAAGGGAAAAACAATTAATTATCAAAACCTTTTCATAAATATATATCCACGTAACCACCTGGAATACATGCCAATCGTGGCTCCACTAATCCAGGTTTTAACATTATTACATTTCATTTCTTTTAAATTTTAAAAATCTTTAACCTTCAATCACACTGAATTAATTTCCACCATTTATAATAAAGTTACCAATATCATCAGTTTAATAACAGCAAATATCAACAATATAAAAGATCCATAAACGATCATATAAACGAATGAATGCTCAATATGTATGTCAATGCAATGACAATGCAACCCTAGCCACTAAAGGGTGAAACAAATATCCAGGAATCCCAAACCGTTCACTGCTGGGGCAACAAACCCATAACAGGAAGGGTGGGCGTCGCCAAAGAAAGTGCGGGGACTACAAGCTCGCCCGGGAACCGGCAAGTGAGGCGCAAGCCCTCACCCCCAAATGTCTAGAGAATTGAGAGTTACTAGCTCCCTGGTGCTAGACCACCCCTGGCCAGTTGTTGCGACATTCCAAACGATCCAGACCTGTACGTGACATAACTGAGGCATGCAACGTGCACCGAAACAATATGTATATAACATGGTGCTATATGAATGCAAAATGCCTCCATATAAATTAAATATGCTCAAATACACGGCATCAAAGCCAATCAATCTCATATCAATCATGTTTCACAATTTAAATCACACGATAATTAAACTTCCATTTATCACAAAAATACTCGGGTTCTCAATTGCCCCATCTTTATAGATTTTTATACGCCAGCATGCTTTTAATTTAATTTCCAAATAATTATTTTCAAATTAATTCGCCTCAGGGAATAATTTAATTCACAATACAACTTCATTATATTTTACGAGAAAAATAAATTATAAAGGGAACTGAAACCGTGTCTAAGTTCTACGTGAATCCCCTAGCTTATATTTTCAATTTCAATAAACTATAAATAACAGGGGATAATTTACTCGTCGGCTCTACATCCCTCAATATCAAATCTGCCCCGCTCCCACTGTATTTTAATTTCAGTTACATATAATCCGGGAGCTAATCACAGGTTCTAATTTCACACAAAAATTCTACAAAATCCTACTTTAAGTCCAGGGGTACTAAACCACCTATTCTAATCCAATTTAAGTAGGATTTAATTACTTAAAAATTCTCAGGGAATTAATTTATTTAATTTCCCAAGGAATTTTCATTCCCGACCTCATTTATTCGATTATGGGTATTTCGTGAATTTTATAAAATTCTTAAATTTCATTTATCGCTTAAGAATTTAATTTCATGCTTTTATTATCCATAAACATACAACGGGGCAACTTAGCATTTTCTACGCACTATTACTATTACTGAGTTCTAGATAAATATATATATATAAAAATATATATAAAATTCCCCACCTAATTTAAACGCTTACAAACCGTCCCGCTTTAACCGACAATGAATAGTGTCGTCACCGGAAATAAGCTCGCCGAACAAAGTTGCGCTAATCCATTTTCGAATATGGAAAAATATCCGCCTCGTCAACCTAATTAATATACCCGAAGCTCATTAATTATCGATAAGTAATTTTGAATAAATCTAAAGAACATCAACCGAAAATTCTTACCGAAAATCTAAAATTCCCGGCAAACCGCTCAACAATTTTGCACCAATTTCGGATATATCGTACACGGTACCGAGGCCGAGCTATCCTCCGAAAATCAGCCCAAACACAACCCAACTCGCCACTGAGTCAGCCCGACTCAGTCCGACTCGCTACTGTTCATCGTCACTAACAATGAGTTGCTCCACTGCTGGCCGTCACTACCAGCTCCGTCATCATCCCCAACTCCGGCGAAATTAGCTACTAATCGAAACCCCAGGTCGAAGGCGACCCTATCAGCAGCAACCGTCCTCGCACCAGGGTGCGATACCCTCTGCAACTAGGGCGCCGTTGCTCCTAGCCGTGGCCGTTGCCTCTGGCCGTAGCCGTCCTTTAGGCCGGTGACTTACCACCAGGTCGAAGCTCTCTTCAATTCCTCACGCGATTCCCCTCTTCGAAGATCCCAGCCAGGTCACGACTCAAGCTACGACCCAGCCACCGAACTTCAATTCCCTCTCTCTTCGACAACCCATCAAGAGCTCCTCTCTCTCTCTCTCTCAATCGGCCATTAGAGCAGCTCAACATTGATGAAGAGGAAAATATGTTGTTGATGATACAGAGATGGAAGAGGCGAGTCGTGTGGAGAAGGTTCTGGTGACATTATCTCAACCACACACAGATATATCTATATAATTGAATATATATATAAATATCCATATATACATATTTATATAAATACAATTTTCATTAATTCATATATATATAAAAACCCAAATATATATATATAATTTCAATTAATAATATATATATACAATAATTCTCAAAATGCACCGGGTAACTCCAAATAAAATCACACGAGCCCGTAAATATAAACGGGTCGCCCAATAAATAATATAGCTAAAATAAATAATCTAGGGTGTAAAACCCATATATATATAATCATAATTTAATCCGCATAAATAAAATAAGTTCCGTAAATATATCAGAGACACTCAAATATTTCCACGTGAGCCCATCAATTCACCGAACTCCGAATAAACAATATAGGCCTAAATAAAAACTCCGGGGCACGAAAATCATCCACCAATTAAATCACCGAAAACCCCGAATAAAGTCTGAATTCACCGAGACTCCTAAAATCACTAGTCGTAGCCCAGTCAAAGCACTAAACTCAATCGTTGAAACTAAACCGCGTAGCCCCTAACAATAAAGCCCACGAACCAAACGCATCCTTAATAATTCTGATTTAAATCGTAACGCCGAATAAATAAAGTAAACTTAAATAAATAGTCCGGGGTGTGAAACCCAACCACCGGAACATCGGGTACGTAAAAGATCCATCGAATAACTACAAATAACTAGGGCACGAAAGGAATCCAAAATAATAATCAAATACAGCTACATCAACACGTAGAAACACTTAGAAACACGAAGAAATAATCACACCGAACAAACAAAACACGTAAGCACAAATACATAGCACGTCAATCAAATCAGGCACATATTAATCCCATTACAAGGGAAAATAAAACGTCGGACCCCTAAAGCACTAAATGTTGAACTCAATCAACAGCATTGGAGCCTTAAACGTCGGTCAACTAAACGTGTCGTCATCCAATCGATGCACTAAACGTCGGGCGTCTAAACGAACCCATATAATCGGCACTAAGGCCCACGTAAACCTCTAGCCACGTCCAAAATACAAAACATCAGCCCAAGTAACGTAACCACGAAAGAAATCCCACGAAGTCACCGAAGAGACAGTTGCAGAGTCGTGTCATCGAATCTAGAACTCCTGTCAACGTTTCACTAAGTCCGAATCTACTAAACGTTACTGTCAAGTCACATAGTCGTCATCGATACTCCACAAAGTCATTAAGGTGATGACCGCCAAGTCGCGCAATCGGATCCAAGCGTAAACGCGAAAAATTTACTCGTAAAATACACAGAGTAACCATGACGTCATGAACAAGTGACGTCATCACCGAAAATAAATCGGGAATAATTCAGAAAAAAGGGAAAATGAAATGGGGTGTTACATCACTACTTTGAATTGGAGATTTTATCATTTTCATTCAATTAAACTACTTTGAATTGAGGGATTTACTCAATTTCACTACTTTGAATTGGGGATTGAACTTAATTTCAATTAATTATACTACTTTAAATTGGGGATTTATCAATTTAACTCAATTACTTTGAATTGGGAATTTACTATATTTCATTACTTTCAAATAAGAATTTTATCAGTTTCACTGAACTAATCTACTTTGAATTAGGTATTTACTCTATTTCACTCAATTGAAGTCACTACTTTGAATTGAAGATTTTATCAATTTCACTCAATTAAAGTCATTTTCACTACTTTGAGTTAGGGATTTACTTAATCGAACTTAATTTCACTCAAATTCACTATTTTGAATTGATAATTTTATCAATTTTACTAAATTAAATTACTTTGCATTGGGGGACTTACTTATTTTCACTTAATTGCATTACTTTGAATTAGAGATTTTACTCAATTTCATTGAATTAAAGTCAATTTTAGTACTTTGAATTGAAGATTTTATCAATTTCATTACTTTAAATTGGGGATTTACTCAATTGAACTTAATTTCACTCGACTTCACTAGTTTGAATTTGGATTTACTCAATTTCACTACTCACTACAAGAAATAAAGCTTTTGGTGACAGTCTATTAGTGACGGGCTAAAAACCGTCACTAAAGGCGGCCAAATAGTGACGGTCCAAGCAAACCGTCACTAAAGGTGGCCTAATAGTGACGGTACAAACAAACCGTCACTAAATGGGTCATTTTTAGTGACGGTCCCGACAAACCGTCACTAAATGGGGTCATTTTTAGTGACGGTCCCGACAAACCGTCACTAAATGGGGTCATTTTTAGTGACGGTCCCGACAAACCGTCACTAAAGGGGTCATTTTTAGTGACGGACCCGACAAACCGTCACTAAAGGGGCTCGATTAGTGACGGTCCCAACAAACTACCCTATTTGTGTCAAAATACCCTATTTTTTCAACTCCTCTTTCATTTTTTCACTCAATTACACTACTTTAAATTAGGGATATTTTCAATTTTACTCAATTAAACTACTTTCAATTGGAGTTTTACTCAATTTCACTACTTTAAATTGGGAATTTTTTCAATTTTACTCAATTAAACTACTTTGAATTAGGGTTTTACTCAATTTCACTACTTTGAATTGATGATTTTATCAATTTCACTTAATTAAACTACTTTTAATCGAGTGATTTTCTCAATTTCACTACTTTGAATTGATGATTTGAACTTAATTTCACTGAATTACACTACTTTAAATTGTTGATTGTTTTAATTTTACTAAATTAAACTACATTGAATTGATGATTTACTCAATTTCACTACTTTGAATTGAGGGATTTATTCAATTTCACTTAATTACACTACTTTAAATTGGGATTTTTTTCAATTTTACTCAATTAAAATACTTTGAATTGAGAATTTTATCAATTTCATTCAATTAAATTACTTTCAATTGAGAGATTTACTCAATATCACTACCTTCAATTGGGGATTGAACTTAATTTCACTCAATTACAGTACTTTAATTGTGGGTTTACTCAATTGAATTCAATTTCACTATTTTGAATTGTAGATTTACTCAATTTCATTCAATTGAAGTCGATTTCACTATTTTGAATTGAAATGTTTTTCAATTAAACTCAATCAAACTACTTTGAATTGAGGATTTACTCAATTGAAGTTACTATTTTGAATAAGACGAGTGAGTGCCTAAGATGGAGAATCCATGAAACGGCTAGAGAAATAGTAATTGGTCTTAGAATTTTATTTTATTTTTGTAGTGCTACTATATTGCTTCCAAACTTAACATTTTAAGGTGGTGTTTGGTAGAAGGAGTTGGGATGAAATAGTGTTGCACCATTGGTACCAAATCCATCATTTTTCACACCATCTCAATAGATGGTTTTGATGGTTTTGTTTGGTTTTCTCACACCAAAACTATTCTTTAACCCAAACCAATTCAATTTGGTGTACCATTGTTTAACCCAAATCAATTCATTTATAATATTATATATATATATATATATAAATTCGAAAAATAAAATATTTATGAAAAAATAAAATATTTCAAAAAAAATCAAACGAAAAATATATTCCATAAGAAATAAAATATTTCGGGAAAACAAATATTTCTAGAAAAAATAAAATATAATAAAAATATATTTATTATTTTTTTAAAAATATACAAATTATATGTATTTTTACTGAAATCTTTTATTTTTTCAAAATATTTTATTTTTTTGAAATATCTTATATAAAATATTTTATCTATAAATATTTTTAAAAAATTAAATATTTATGAAAAATTAAATATTCCGAAAAAATTAAATATTTATATATTTTATTTTTTAAAACATATATATTTACAAAATATTATTTTAAATAAATAAAATGTTAAACTATTCTAAGTTACCAAATATGATTGGTTTCAGAATTTCAGCTCATACCAACTCTACCAAACATGGTTTGGTTTTTCAGTTTCACTTGTTTTTACACCAAAACCATATGCACCAAACATGATTTCAGTTCAGAATAAAACCACACTAAACCTAACCCAACTCCAACCAAATCAAAACCAAAAACCAACACCACACCGGTTGTCAAACAAACACAAAATATTTCTAATATTTTTTATAAAAGAATTGAGGTCTCCTTTATTGGGCACTACAAGAGAGGGATTGGCGGGAGTTCTGTTTTTATATTTACTTATTTTTAATTATTTTATGAAATAAAATTTTGTGCAAAACTGTGTCATTTTGCGTGGTAGTCGAGATATTTGGTCTCTTATCAATTCTACACCGTTCATTGACACACAAGCTTTCCACTCATCATCAGATAGAGGCTCTCTCATCCCAAACCAGATCTCTCACAAATCATATCGGATAAGGCATTGGGCATCTTTGGCACCCAAATGGCGTATAAGAGGAGACAGGGAATCACTAAGACTTCAACCTTCAAGGAAGAGATTTATACGCCGCCCGATCTCGAAACCTCTTCCTCTGCCTCCTCTCCTTCGCCGCCGTCGTCGTCCTCTTCTCTCGCCGCTCAGGCCATCCGTGCCTCCGCCGCTCACCGCGATTCCTCTCTCTCCTCCGCCTATGGCGACTATGCTTTTCACTCCTCTCTCAATGACAACAGATCCAAGGTTCCTTTTCTCTCCCTTTCCCCTTTTTATTTCATTTCTAGGGCTTCCAACCTTCAGATCCATTTATACACATATCTATGTCTATCTGTATCTATATATGTGTGTATCATTATTGTGCAGTTTTGTTTTCGAATTGGATCTCTATTGAATCAATTAAGTTCTTTTTATTTTATTTGCTTGCTTCATCATTTTATTATGTTCTAGATCTGAAGTGTGCAAAGTTGAAGCGCATGACCAAGGCATTCGATTGGGTTTGATTGGGTTTGAATTGGATCTCATATTTTATTAATTCACTTCTTAGTATACAAATAGGATCTGCTTAGAGCACTGGATTTGATTGGGTTTTTTTTGTGGTTCAAAGGAATGGGTGATAAGAAGAAGAATTTCATAAAGCTTGTCTCTGCTGCTGGGACTGGGTTCTTCTATGTAAAGAGGAAGAATCCGGCTAGGATCCCGACAAAGCTCGAGTTCCGGAAATATGATCCGCGGGTGAATCGCCATGTTCTCTTTACAGAGGCAAAGATGAAGTGAGTGGGAAGGCCTCTTTCATGGTAGATTGTTGCCCTTGTCTTCTGTTCATGTCCACTGTTGTGGAATTTGGCTTCTATGGTATCGTCCCTGTTACTTCTAGACTGGTTTTTTCTGTTTATTGTAGGACTTGCTATTTGTTTTTAGTGCTGTGATTGTCGTAGTCTTTGTGATGTAAGTGCGGAAACATCATCCCCTGATAGTCTTGTTACTCTTTTTGGCATAATGTTTCCTAACCCATGTTTTTTCATGTTGAAATGGTGAGGAATTTTAGAGGTTTATGGCATTTGATAAGTGAATTTGTACTTACTATTATATTTAAAATATTTCAATTGGTACCGAAATAACTGATTTCACAATACTAAATAGTCTAAATTGACTTCATTTCAGGTCATACAGACATTTACTGATTAATTTGACATGTGATTCTATAGTATATCTTTTAACCTTTTACTCAAGAAGTAGATTTCCCCCCACACCCCTCCCCTCTTTCGAAAGCAGATCAACTCTTTGGCTTCTAAATTTTCTAAAGAATGGATTAATAGTGTTTCTCAAAACCCTATTGCCCAATGTGCTATATTTTTTATTTTTAAATTTTCAAATACTGAGTCTTGGGATTGTTCAAATTAGAGAACGAAACTTACATCAAGGGAACTTGCAAATCTCTAAGAAATGTCCTATTTTTACTTTTGCATCAACTGCAGCTCCGTTTGATTATTATTCCGATAAGATTCCATAGATTAAGTAGCATATCATCGTTTGGGTGGTGTTTTTTTATTTTTTTTCCTCTCTTTTGGGTTACATAAAACAACTCACGCACTTTCTTCCTGTAGTTTAGTGAGGCTTAAGCCCTTAAGTCTTGGGATTGTTCAAATTAGAGAACGAAACTTACATCAAGGGAACTTGCAAATCTCTAAGAAATGTCCTATTTTTACTTTTGCATCAACTGCAGCTCTGTTTGATTATTATTCCAATAAGATTCCATAGATTAAGTAGCATATCATCGTTTGGGTGGTGTTTTTTTTATTTTTTTTCCTCTCTTTTGGGTTACGTAATACAACTCACGCACTTTCTTCCTGTAGTTTAGTGAGGCTTAAGCCCTTGAAATCCTCTTCTAAGAGGTGGAGGAGATGCCTCAACTTAGATGGGTAGGTGGATTTAGTCCTACCTTCTAGACCTATTAAATAGAGGATACCGTTCCCCTGATTTCTTAAGCCATATTCTCTTGGATCTATTTCTGAACAGAATGAGCCTATGTGCAAGAAATATGAACAACTATATTTCGGTCAGCAACCCACAAAACCTGATTCTAAGAGGTGTATGTGAGTAACTGATTTTAAGATGGTTGAATCAAAATTTTTGCAGATAATGACTCTATCACTATTCGGATTTGCAAAAAAAATCTTGCACATTTTTCTAATCAATACGAAGTGGATCCGCGTATTATGGATGTGGAACCAAATGAGGTTCTTGATTGGTAAATGGGAGATGGTAGTGAGTTCTATCTGAAGTTGTAGTCAATGATGTTTCTTTTGGAATTTTAATAATTGTATCTGGTCAATAAACTTACTGAGATGATATGTTTCTCTCAGGGTAGCATTAGGTTTTTGTAGTGATGACTTAGAAATTAATGTGAACAGGATTAATAAAATCTATTAGAGAAGGCTTTCACTAATTGAATAGCAGTGTAATTCCAAGAAAAATGATTCTAGATTAAAACGAGTAGGGGTTTACTTGAGTTCTAGTACTTCTTGAGAACTCCATTACAGGTAGTTGGCTTTTGTTTTGTTTGCAAGCACAAATTCAGTTATTTATATCCAGAATGCTTTAATGTTATCTTTGAAAGTATGGATTCTTCTTACCAATAGTTATTTTTTTTATAAAATGCTTTTAAAGAAATTTATATGAAGGGCATGTGCTGGGTGGACTAGAAATTAGTACAATTATTAGCACTTACAAAAAATATTATTTTTGGTATTTATTTCACTAGATTCAAATATGTTTCTTGAAACTTTGATGCCCCTAATAAGTTTTAATTTGTATTTCAGGGAGAATGATGAAGCCTTCGCATGTTCCTCTCTATTCCAAGGATCGATACCCAATCGTAAAAAATCCGTTGTGATTGAGTTGATTCTTTGCAATCTCTAAAATATTGAAGATTTTTTTGGTTCTATTTTTCCTTTTGTAATTTTTATTGTTATAATTTAGATGTTGGTACAACATTCTATTGTTGAATAAAGTTAACATATATTCAAAGTTTTTGAATGTTTTTTTGTATTTACCTTCAATTTTTGAGCACTTCTTTTATTTCTGTATGTGAATGTGAAAAATAATGTAAATTAGCAATTAAGAAATCAAAATGTCCAATTATTGAAAATATAAAATAATAAAGAAGTACATCACTAACAAAAAAGTCTAATGTCAGAAGAAAAAAAAAGGACAAAATAAAAAGAAGAAAAATGGGTTTTAGGGACGGTTAGACCGTTGCTAATAATGACTGTTGGCGACGGTGGTCTAGACTGTCGCTAATAAATAGTACTATTCGCGACAGTCTAGATCGTCGCTAATAATAAGGACTATTGGCGACGGTCTAGACCGTCACTAATACTATTACTATTGGCGACGGTCCGACGGTCTAGACCGTCGCGAATAGTACTTATTATTAGCGACGGTCTAGACCACCGTCGCTAATAGTCCTTATTATTAGCGACGGTCTAGACCGTCGCGAATAGTACTTATTATTAGCGACGGTCTAGACCGTCGCTAATAACCTCACTTTTAGCGACGGTATAAAATAACCGTCGCTAAAAACCTTTTGCGACGCAGTTTTTAGTGACGGTCTTTGATGAGCATTAGAGACAGTTTTTGAACTTTTAGCGACAGTTTGGACTGTCGCTAAAAGCCAGATTTCTTGTAGTGACAGTTTTTACCTCCAGGAAGCCAAAAGCAGCGTTTGAAAAACTAATCCAAACAGGGCCTATGAAGAGGAAGAGCAAGATATGGTGGAAGCATGGGAAATATGGATGTACTTCAAGAATGAATTAATGAACTTAAAAGTGATCTCATAATTAAAAGTGGCTAAACGAGGAATAAAAAGGAAATCGTAGGATAAGGAATGGAATAGGAAGGAGGAATCAGTTAGGAATTCTCTAGAATTTTATTTTCTTTATTTTACTTTTCACCAAATTCGTTTATGATTGGTCTATCCTTGTCTTTTGCATCTAATTCTGTTTTTTTTCTGCAATTTTTGTTTCTAGGATTGTAGGTCCTTAAGGCCAAATCAAGTTTTTGTTATTGATAAAAATATCCATTCCTTTAATTTTTGCTTCTTATACAAAATTTCGGATTATTTAAGCTATCTATCCACTTGATATGATCTTGGGTATACATGTTCTTTTTATCTTTTGAGTAGATCATGCAAAACAAGTTTGGGGGAGATACAAAGCACTACAAAGTAAACATCCAGAATCACATTTCAAAGGCAGTAACAATTTGTTCCCTTATTTTTATTTTTGACCATGAGGACATGGTCCGTTTTAAGTTTGGGGGGGGAGGAAATAGTTATTATCTATAGCTTTCCAGGTAATGAGGAAAATAAAAATATTGAAATAAATTGAATTTTTTTATTAAATTCTTCATTCGAAATATGTGATTGTGGTCGAGTACGAGTTAATTTATGTACACGTTACGACTAGTAAGGTAGTTTGTTATGCAATTACCCCACTCATGGGTAAGTAATAGTTTGATTTAATTGTTTGAATGATATGGTCCACATGGGTGAATAAATTAGCGAAATTGAAACCGAGAAGGATAGTCTTGACCTATAAGCACTCGCACACATTCGCTATGGGACAATTAATTGATATTTGCCTATGTAGTTGAAAACCTAGCTTTGTAACCATGAAAAGGGGAGAAGTGGAGTAGTATGGAGAAAAGAAAAAAATTTCTATAGAATTTTTAAATGCAAAAAGTAGTTATTCGACCAGAGTAACTGGGCCTCTTACCACAAAGTAATGAGTGTTCGCGTAAAAAGGGGAGAAAACAAATGAGCATGTCTCAAGGAAGAAGCTTAGACCTAGTTGGTCGAGACTAAGAATCCCCGCTAGAAAGTTCGGAGCTTAGAAAGAAAAAAAGGGATAACATAGAGAAAAAGAGAAATTTTACGCAAAAGTTTTGATAAAAAGTTTTGTAAAGAATTTTTATCATGGCAAAGTTTGATCAATGAAGTAGAAAAAGAGAGATTGATTTACCATAGAGAATGGTCACAAAAGCAAGGAAGACTATGTGGATTGACTGTAGAAATTAACAAGTTTATTTCACCACTGTGGGGAGCACTTTTTAAAGTTAGTTCAAGAAAATTATTATTTATGAGTGAGTGGGGATAACTTGTATACATTATATTCTTATGAAATTATAGCATTGCATGATTAATGAGTATGAGATTCAATGATCATACAAGAACAAAGAATGAAAGAATTTGTGGGTAGTATATTTAACCCTCACAAGACTTCACTCGTCCACTAGGGAAACCTAGGGGATTAAAAGGTTTGTTACACATGCTAAGTGTAATCGTACACCTTCATGAAAGAAAAGCTTTAGTTAGTTTAGTTAGTTTATTTAATTTATTGAGTTTAGTTAAGTTTTTAATTTTTCTTTGTTGTATGAAAAACACAATCATCACAAAATTTTAAATATTCTCCAATTGAATAAATTGCTAAGGGACTAGCAATATTGAAATTTGGGGGCTTGATAAGAGTTAAATGTCATACATTTTAGGCATATAATTATGCATTATTAACTCTATATACATCATTATCTTGGTGCTTTTATCCGGTTTGCATGTTTTGAGACATTTCAGGACCATGTTCTGTAAAGTGAGTTAATTTCGGTGAAATAACTGAAATAATGACTCAAGATCGTTCAAGAGCCAAAACCGAGGAGAAATGACCCATAATAGGCCAAAACAAGTTAAGGATGCAATACAAGTGAAGTGGAATGAAACCGAGCGGAGAAACGAAGCAAAGAAGGCAAAAGATGCAAAATAGGATGAAGAACTACCGAATACTTGATAGGCCAAAATCCACGCTTTAGCACCGATGATAGCGCAAAAACATTAGCATTCCACACCATTGTCGCGCTATGATGCGCCATCAACACTTTCACCGAGTACTCAAAGATTTGACCTTCGAGTACTTGAGACTGCAACTTTCAGTACTCGAAGTCAGCCGACTTCATCTTATCAGATGGGACTAGCTTCGACCAGAATTGACTTGACATGCACTCTAGGCTATTTTGGGACTTATTATTAATCATAATTGACTAGAGTTTACATTCCACTTCGAAGAATACACGTATGGAAAGCCCTTACTTGATGGTGAAGCAATCAACTTACCAAAGAAAGACGCATCTTCTTCTATAAAAGAAAGGGGTCTCCCTTAAAGTTAGAGGAGGCTTTTGGAGGAGTTTTAAAGAGAGCTTTTGAAGAACTCTAGAAGACTAATCTGGTGCAGAATTGTGCATCAGTCCTCAAAATAACCATCAACCATGAAAGAGGTGTCTACATCAATAATGTAGACAACTATGACCATGAGCGGCTAAACCAGTATCTAGGGTTTTTAACAAAACCCTAGCCAAGTAATTTAGACTTTTTATTTATTTCAATTGTAAAAGGGGAAACTGAATGACACATATGTGATGATTGTGTAGATGAGTGAACATGCTGGATTCAATATAAGATTTTATACTTATTCTATGTATTGTCTTAACTTAAATGAGTATTTAATCTTACTTAATCATGATTATTCAATATGGGATAGAACTCGAATGCTTAATTCATGATTTTTTACATTATGGTGGTCATTAACATACAATCTAGATTTAGACAGGCCATGCTAAGAGAAGATGATATAGACATACTTTTTATATAATGTTTTAGGATTATTTGTAGATTAGATGCATGCACTAATCATACTTTATTCGAAGATGAGTTACAGCCAAGTCAGATGAATTGTTCTTTTTTTGGGATTAGAGTTTGCCAATGTTGCAACCCTATATCTGATTCACATATGATGGACTGCCCTTTATAGTTGAATGAATATAAGACTATATTATGCAGCTAGTGGTGGCGTTAGAAATGCCCTAGAACTTATCTCTATTGTTCTTCTTAAAACCAAAATTCTATCTTTACTTTCTATTATTTGATTTATCTGTCAAAATAGTTATAGAAACAATTCAACAAAATACTGCTTCATAATTTAGTTAGAATAATTATATACAGATTTTTGATTTATTTATTCCCTATGGATACGATATCCCTATCATAAGCATATTTTACTACAATATGATTCGTGCACTTGCGATAGGTAAAACCAGATCAATTTTAAGGGCTTATTTTCACTACTATTCTTAATCATTATTCAAGCCTTGCCCTATAACCAATCAGCCATGATAGAAATTACACACCAAATCATACTTTGAAAATTTATGATGGGGACATTTAGCCAAGATCTCATTATAATGTTCCCAAATCTCATGGAATTGCTCACCAGGAAGTTGGGCAAAGTTCATTATGGCTGCTTATGCTTTGTGTGTCTTTACCATTGGGTAATAGTTATGTAGAATTTCTTTCTTAATATTCTCCCAATTAGTTCTCACTTCTTCATTCAAACTGTTATACCATCATTTACCTTTTTCTTTGAGTGAGAAGGGGAATAATCGCACAAACAGGGTTTTGGTAGTCATCCCATTCATCTTAGTTGTCGCACTAATTTCTACACACTCGGTAATATGATCATAAGGGTCTTTATGCTTATGTGCATAGAATTTAGGTAACAGATTTAAAATAGTAGCTTTAATTTCATAATGGGATGTTGTTTCTCCTGGTATTATAATGTCCATTGGGGATTCGAAATCAGATGGTGTGTAATAGTCTTTCAAAGAACCTAGTGGTCGTCCTTGAGGGTCGCCCATCTCGACAGAATCTACTATATCCTTTAAAATATTTTGTTTGTTAGTCCTTAAGTTTATACAATAAGTTCTATCAACTTCAGAATCAAAGGGAGCGAGTTCTTTAGATGCTGAACGCAATCCACTCATACAACAAAAAAACATTTATATATATATAAAAAGCTAAACTAACTAACAATAAACAAAAAAATAAATAAAACAAAATGAAATAAAAATTGAGTAATAAAATTAAAGATGAGATTGAAGCAAAAATGAAAAGTATGATTAAAACTCACAAACGGTCCAGCAAAACAATAGTCACTGCTTCTCTAGTTCTCCTTATGTTAATTTTAATGTACCTATGAAAAGTCACACAATCTCGTCTTTTAAAATAAGAAAATAAAAATAAAAAAAGTAAATAATTTAGTAGTATAGTATGTTCTTGGGACAGGGTTATCAAAATAAAGCAATTAAATAAAGCAATCGTATTGTATTATAGTATGTTCTTGGGACATGGTTATCGAATCCATGGGACTAATTATCTCACAACTCTATATATAATTATTATAACTAAATAATGAAGCAATGTTTTGTGGGATTGTTTTCTATAACTACTTTGACATGTAATTAAAATAACAGAAAGTAAATATAGATTTTTAGTTTTGAGATTAACAGTAGACATAAAGTCTAGGATAATTCTAACACCACCAGTAGCCACATAATATAGTCTTATATTCATTCAACTATAAAGGGCAGTCCATTATATGCGAATCAGATATAGGGTTGAAACATTGACAAACCCTAATCCCAAAAAATGAACAATTCATCCGACTCGGCTGAAACCCATCATCGGAAAAGCGTGACTTTTGCATGCTATCTATATTACTCTAAACTACTCCCACAGTGCGATAAAATAAACTAAGGCATGTCAATTTCACCTTAGCATTGCCCGTCCATACCTAGATTGCATGTTAATGACCATCATTGTGTAGAAAATCATAAATTAAGCATCCGAGTTATAACCCATATTGAATAATCATGATTGAGTAAGATTAAATATTCATTCAAGCTAAGACAAGACATAGAATAAATAGAGAATCTTATATTAAATCAAACGTGTTCACTCATCTACACAATCATCACATATGTGTCTTTCAGTTTCCCCTTTTACAATTGAAATAAATAAAAGGTCTACATTACTTGGCTAGGGTTTTGTCAAAACCCTAGATACCAGTTTAGCCGCTCATATATAGTTGTGGTTGTCTGCATTGTTGATGGAGACACCACCTCCATGGTTGATGGTTCTTCTATGGACTGATGCACAATTCTGCACTGGATTGGTCTTCAATAAACCCTCTAAGAGTTCTCCAAAAAGCTCTCAAAAAGCCTCCCTAAAAGTCTTCTTTTCTGTAGTGAGATCCCTCTCCTTTATAGAAGAATAGGCGTCTTTATTTGGTATGTTAATCGCTTCACCACCAAGTAAGGGCTTTCCATGTGTGTATTATATTAAAAGGAATGCCAAATCTAGTTAATTAAGGTCAATAATATATCCCAAAATAGCCTGAAGTGCCTATTAAGTCAATTATGGTCGAAGCAGGTCTCGTCTAAGAAGTTGAAGTTAGCTAACTTCGAGTACTCAAACCTGAGTTCGAGTTCTCGAAGCTACCATCTCAAGTACTTGAAGGTAAAAACCTCGAGTACTCAGTAAAAGTATGATGGCGCACCATGGCGTGGTAGTGGCATGGAAAAGTTTTTGTTTCTGCACTATCATTGGCGCTAAGGTGCAGATCTACCGGGTACTAGAGATGGCAGATTCGAGTACTTGGTAAACCATACTTCGAGTACTCGGTAGTTCTTCATGCTAATTTTTCTGTCTTGACTTCTTTGCTTCGTTTCTCCGCTTGGCTTCACTCCACTTCACATGTATTACACCTTTAACTTGATTTAGATCTATTGTGGGCCATTTATTCTCGGTTTCGGCTCTCAAAAGATCTTGAATCATTATTTCGGTTATTACACCGAAATTAACTCGCTTTACATAGCATGAACCTGAAACGTCTTAAAACATACAAACCGGGTAAAGGCATCAAGATAATGATGTATGTAGACTTAACAATACATAATTAGGGGCCTAGAATGTATGACATTCGGCTCCTATCATGTAGCTTCCTAAGGAGGAGGGAGGATTAGGGATCAAAGATCTTGTGGAATGGAATATTGTTGCTGTTGGGAAACAACTGTGGAATATGATACAACCTAATCCTTCTAGTCTTTGGAGTAGATGGGTAAGATTGGAGTTAATCAAGGATAGGAACTTTTGTTCTCTTAATACCCCTCCTAAAGGGTCTTGGACTTGGAGAAAGATCCTGAAAATGAGGGATAAATTCAGGTGCAACTTCAAGCTCAAGGTTGGTACTGGTGATCACATTTAGTTATGGAATGATTCTTGGCTTTTTAAAAAATCTACTATTTAGCTCAAGGGAGAGAGGGTTGTCTATGGTTCAGGCTTGAGAAGGAATGCTAAGGTGGCTACTATTGTGAATGGTAATACTTGGCATCCTCCTAGAGCTGCATCTCATGATCTTAAGCAGACTAGAACTGACATTCTGAACTTGAAACCTCCAGATCCAAATTCTCCAGATAAGCTGATTTGGAAGCCTAATAAAGGAACATATTCTATAAGGTCTACTTGGGAAGATAGTAGAGAGAAGGCTAATAAGGTTCAATGGTATAGCACTGTATGGTTTCCTTCTGCAATTCCAAGACATGTATTTATCTTAAAGACAGTGGTGCTTAATAGAATAAATACCCAAGAAATACTTGCACACTTTGGTATTCTGGATGAAGTCAAATGCACATTTTTCCAATTACCTATGGAAAATAGAGAGCATCTATTTTTTGAATGTAAATTATCTTTGCAGACCTGGAAGGTGGTAGCTTCAAAAGCTGGATGTAATGTTGCAGGTAAAAAATGGTCTGAGATTCTGAGCTGGTGTAACAATCATTGTAAATAGAAAACTTTGAAGGCTTTCATTATCAAGATATGCTTTGCTGCCTCAATTTATATTCTTTGGAGAGAAAGGAATTGGAGGTTATATGGAGATGAAAGTCGAACTGAATCCCAACTTTCAAAGGAAATAATTCATACAGTCATGTTCAGGTTATTTTTTATCTCTAGAATTCCTAAATCTCAAATGAATTATGCTTTGATGCAGGAATGGGATCTACCTGAAAGTATTTTTAATGGTTAATATGGCTTTATGTATACATGTTTATGGCTCTTGATCATGGAACATGATTGGTTTTGTTGGGCAATGTACAAAGGTGCTATATTTGTCTATGGAGTATGTATTTTGTGGTATGCTGCATCAATAGTATTTTGAGGAATATGTTCATGGTATCAAATCTGAGATCTCTGTGGAATGATGAAACTGTGTGGTGTGTTATTGATGTATATGGGTGTTAGAGACCTTGCATATTGTTTGGTTCTAGTTTATTGAAGTCTGCTTCTCAAGGGATTATGTTGGTGTTCCTCTTCCTTTTGCAGCTGAAGCATATTTTGTTGAGCAGAATTGAGCATCCAAGGGAGAAGATATTGGTGTTAAGGCAATTGGAAAATCTTGTCTCTTTTGCCCTCAATGTCTTCATTTTATTATATTTTCATTCTAGATGTTTTTCATTGCTGTATCTTGTGTGATATCCATTGGATTAGAGATACTTGGGTAAAAATCCATATGTTGTGTATCCTCGTGCATTTAGAGCTGAGCCTTTTAATTTGGTGGGTTTGGGAATACCACCCTTGGGGTTTGCCCCAAGTATGGATGCAAGGCTTTTACCGTTTAATTTGAATTTATAAAATGACATACCTTTCAAAAAAAAAGAATCACCAATTAGAGATATAAAGCATTTAATTAAATTATTGAGAATAAGAAATGCAATAAGTGTCGATTACAATTTCTAGCAAAAAACGAAGTCATCCAAATCCCCTCTCCTACTAAGCCTTGCTCCCTCAAAGCTGTATCAAATTAACATAATTACCATTAGTCTGGGTTTTCCCCTCACTTGCAACACATTCCCTTTGTCTTTATTAGTAATTAAAGACAACTGTGGCACAAGACACGACATACTGCAACCAAATTTTTGTACCTTATGTGTTAGTGCAACAGAAAGTCATGATCATATCTTCTGATTCAACTTCAAAATGAGATCATGTCCACTGTGGTGTTTAGGGACTTTTCTCTCCGAAGGGTGAAGACTTCTGATCACTATGTTAGTTATTTGGTGGACTCTTTTTGGGGTGCAGTTTCCTGGGATGGGTCTTTGCTACTCTCCCCGGGTCTTTTTATTTTGTTTTTTTTTTAGGGTAAAGGTAAGTCCCCAAGTCTTGGATTTCCTTTGCTTGCCTTTGCCCTAGTCCTAGGCTTGGTCCCTTTTGGTATTTTATGCTTTGGTGGATTTGAGGTTTTCCCCATTGTACGTAGTGGCTTCCCACATTGTATTCTTCCTCTGGCCTAGTTTGGCTCTTTTATAATATGCTGATTGGGTAAAGAAAAAAAAGACAAATAAAAAATTTCAAAGTTTATTCGACAAAGAATGCAAAGACATGTGGTTTCCATACCGATTCAATTTCATGGAATGATTAACCAACATAGCATCACCAAATTGAAAAAAAAAATAAAAAAATAAAAAAATAAAAAATTGGAAACATAAAAAGGAGAGAAAATATATAATCTTTTATTTCTTGCATTGCCTATCTTTGTATGTTAAGGGGGATAAAATAGAAATCGGGTTTCAATTACAATTATGTTATCATGAGTTTGTTTAGGTTTTGTTATGGTTTGTTTAATTTGAGGTTTTGTATTTCTGCTCTTGCTTTTTTTCTTCTCCTGGGTTACTTTGTTGATTTGGGCTCGTATACTAGCTAGTAGGGCTGCACATGACCCGAGCTGAACCGAAAACGGGAATATTCAAACTCAGGTCACTTATAAAACGAGGCTAAAATAAATGCTCATGATTGGCTTAGTTGCTAAACAATTGAGACTGAGCAATTGAGTAGTAACACCCCATATTATTTTTCCTATTTTCTAGAATTATTTTCGATTTATTTTCGGTTGTGACGTCACTTGTTCATGACGTCATGGTTATTCTTGGTAGTCACGTGTAAATTTTTCGCGTTTATGTCTTGATACGAAGGGATGATGCGGCCATTATCTTGTTGACTATTTCGTGGATTGTCCTTGGTGATTGCATGACTTGACGTGACTGTATTGTTTCTAACCTGGTGAAACGTTGACGTGAGTTCTGGATTCGACAACATGACTTTGCGATTGTCTCTTCGGTGACTTCGTGGACTTTCTTTGGTGCTTACGATATTTGACATGATGTTTTGTGTTTCGGATGTGGCTAGAGGTTTACGTGGGCTTTAGTGCCGATTACGTGGATTCGTTTAGACGTTTAGCTTTAGTGCTTCGACTGGATGGCATTACGTTTCGTTGACCGACGTTAAAGGTTTTGACTCAGCTGTGCGAGTTTGGCATTTAGTGCGTTAGGGGTTCGACGTTTTGTTTTCCCTTGTAATGGGATTGGTACCAGCTTTGTTTCTCGTGTTTCTACATGCCCTATGTGTTGATGTGAATTTATGTGCCTTAATTGTTTGACTTACATGCTTATGTGTATTTGTATTATCTTGTTCGTTCTTCATGTAATGCGATTTTGTTTAAACCTGTAGCGTTTAATACTTCGACTTGATGACACGTTTGGTTTGTTCGGCATTTATGGTTTTGATTCGATTGGGTTAGTGACGACTCCGGTGATCGGGTAGTTGAGTCTCCTACCTGGAATGTTTATTTTGACTTGTATTATTTCTTGACTATCTGTAGAGTTTACGGGGGGCGCAAGATATACATTGCGAGTCGATTCGTGATTTATTTTAGTTTATATCCGCCTATATAGCCGAATTATTTATTCCGGACGTTATTAGTTATTCGGAGTACCGTGGGGTTTTCAGTGATTTAATTGGTGGATAAATTTTGTGCCCCAGAATTTTATTTGGGCCTATATTATTTATTTGGAGTCCGATGAATTTTATGGGCTCACGTGGAATCATTTGAGTGTCCCCGGTATATTTTACGGGACTTATTTCATTTATGTGTATTTAATTGTGATTATATAATCATGGGAATATATATATATATATATAGATATAATGTATGTCGTGGGGTTAAAGTGTGAATTAGCAAGACATGAGAGTCACACATGTCAATATGGAAAATTGGAGAGTTGTTAGTGTAATTTAGAAATATGTATGTATATATGTGAGAAATATATGGGGGCTATAATGTGATTATAGAGGAAGTGAGAGTTACATTTGCAATTACCCCATAAATATATGTATATGTATATGATTGAATTGCTGAGACAAAGACAGTTGACCGAAGCTTCCTTTCCTTCCTCCATGTGCGACAGCTGTAGGTTCTTTTCCCCCTCTCTCAACCAGCACCCATGGGCTTCTTCTTCGGTCATCACCTCGCTGTCGGCGAGGAGAGAGAGAGAGGGATAAAGTGGCGAACTAGAAAGAGAGAGATAAGAGTGAACCTGGTTTCGCGATCTGCATAGGCGCTGGTGGAGCTCGCTTGAGATGCAAGCAACAACGGTTGTCAGTGATGGTGGGCTACTGGTTCGCGGCGGCGTGGGTCGCCGGACTTGGTGTTGACCGTGAGTTATAGAGGTTAACCAGTCCCGAGTTGACCGGACTGAGTCGGGTTGACTCAGTGGCGAGTCGGGCTCGGTTTGGGCTTATTTTTGGAAGACAGCTCGGCCTCAGTACCGTGTACATTATATCCGAATTTGGTGTGAAACCGTTGAGCGGTTTGCCGGTAATTTTAGATTTTTGGTATGATTTTCAGTTTAGTTTTTTGTAGATTTGAGCAAGTTTACTTATCGATCGCTAACGGGTTTCGACTATATTAAATAGGACGGTAAGCCGATCGTTTTGGTTCGAGCGGGAAAATTTTTGGACAACTTTGGGCTGCGAGCACTGTTCACAGCCGACACTGTTCACAGCGGGACAGTTCGGGGCTGTTCTGTAAGCTTTATGTTAGGTGGGAAATTACATATATATATATATTGTTATATATATGCATATCTGACACTAACTAATAGTGCGTAAAAAATATTAATAAATCCTCGTTGCATGTTTATGGGTAAATAAAAATGTTTAATTAAATTCATAGTGATAGACTGAAATCTAGGAATTTTATAAAATTTATTAAGTACCCATAAATGGATTTAATAATGTGGGAGTTGGAAATTCCTTTGGAGAAATTAGATAAATTATTTCTCGAATTTAAAATAATTATAAACCTATTTAAATTAAATCGATTTAGGTGGTTTA
This sequence comes from Cornus suecica, assembly GCA_963922005.1. Lineage (NCBI taxonomy): Eukaryota > Viridiplantae > Streptophyta > Magnoliopsida > Cornales > Cornaceae > Cornus > Cornus suecica. Next base: position 51,614,329 of record OY998241.1, on the reverse strand, counting down.
GTACCCCTTGAGTTCGAAATAGGTTTATAGAAAGTGTGTGTGGACGTATATCCGGTAAATCAATTATCCCCTGTTATTTATATTATATCGAAATGAAAAATGTGTTAGGGGATTCACGAGAACGAGGGACGTTAACAACTTAGACATGGTTCTAATTTCCCCTTTTGTATAATTTTGCTCAAATTTATAAAGAAGTTATGTTACGAATTAAATTGTATAATTGTCCCTGAGGTGGACAAATTTGAAAACGATTATTGGAAAATTAAATTAAAAGCATGCGAGTATATATAAAATTTATAAAGAGTGGGTAATAGAACACTTAGAGGATTTTAAGATTAATGGACGTGTTTTACTGTTATGATTTGATTATAAAGCATGCTTTGTATGAGAATGATTGAAATATTTATGCTATATCATTGATCATTGGGTCCATGTGGAGGCATTTTGCATTTATGTCACTGTGGTTGACATACATTGATTCGGTGTTGGTTGCATGTCTCATTTATACCATTTGTGATTATGGACCGTTTGGGTAGTCGCAACAACTGGCCAATATAGGAGTCTCCCGAGGCCTGTGGAATAGTAATCCACTTAATAGGGGGCGTACGAGGACTGTTATTCCGAGCACTGGTTTATTATACTTATGATTTGGCGACATTATATACCCATTTGCTTTAGCGGTTAGGGCTTGCATTGGTGTATACATTGAGTGTTTATGTTGATATGATATGATTAGCGGTTAGGGCTTGCATTGACATTGGCATTGGCGTTGACACGAGTATTGGCATTGCATTGATGTACACATTGAGTGTTTGGTTGCAATATGATTACTGTTGAGATTATATGTTATTATTGCTTATTAATATTAAGCATGTTATGTTTGAATCTTAATAAGAGATTTGTATTATTCTCTTGAGCGCTAGGGCACGGTGTTTGTGAATGATATTTTTAACCGTGGTTAAATTATAATGAAAATTGTGAATTTTTCTAGTGTAAAGGAAACAGTGAAAACTTAAAGTTAAAAGGTGAAAAGTGAAAAATAAAATATTAAGAAACCACGGTTGGTGATTATCTTTGGTATTTATGGATGCACTAAGTGAAAGTGACATTGGGGCTTAAGGGTTCCCCATATGTTAGGCTCTGGTTGAGCTGGATAGCAATATATTGAGACTTAGTCGAAATTGTGATCTTGGCCACATATGCCTTTGTGATTGGTGATTAGTATCATCACTGGATGATTGATAGACCTCTCTGGTAGTGTGGAGTATTGTTTAGGTAAGGGTCGGATAAAGCTTATTAGTTTTACCCCATTCCATTGGCTTCTGAAAGTTTGAGCTTATCGCTCATTTTCCCACTTTGACAGTGTATGAGTTATAGACGATTCTTTGCCGTGTTTATTGAAAATCTCCTTCCGTAAGCACTCTTGTGAAGTTAGTGAATTCAGGGCATGGTTTGTCCCGTTCTTGAAACCTCGGTTACGGTTCGGATCCTTGTAGTCAAATGTTCAAAGTTTTAAAAACTTAAACTTGGGAATTTTTATAAAACGTGTTATGTATTTATCCCGAGACTTGTTGACTATTTTTGGAAAGACAGAAGTTTAAATACCTGTTTTATAAAATATGTTTTGAATTCTCAGTACCGGGAGTATCGATAGAAATCCATTTTTGAAAGAAATTTAAGAAAATTTCATTTGAAATTATTTTGTAAAATCGGTGGATTAGGGCACGGGTTGCCCCTATTTTAGAGATCTCAATATTATTTCCAAGATCTCGGTATCGTTAGAGGTTGATAAATCCAGGTTTCTCCTAGTTTGTTGTCTGGGATTCCTTCTTGTGCCCGGTTTTGGTTTGGGCATTCTTTCAGAATTATTTTTATAAATTTTTAAATAAATGTTAAAGGTCTTATGACCAGATTTAAAAGAAGTTTAAGAGTGATTTTAAAATGGTTATTGGTTTGAACTCTAGTAGTTCTTCCTTCTCGTATAGTTATTCCTTGGGCTGAGCCCGGACTTGTGATGTTGAGTTATGCACACCTAGTGTGATTCCGGTTGTTTCGGTTGGGTTCGGAGATGTTGAAACCAAATAAGATTAGACCGGGTCCTAACTTTTCCTTAAAAACCGGTTGAATCCTTCAGGGTTCAACGTTTTTCTTTAAAAACCTGAGGACCATGGCATCTGTTTGGGACTAAATGACTCCAATAACCCTTTCCAGTGCCTAGATAGGCAGTGTGAGTTAGAGATAGTTCGGTTGGTTACCGAATCCGGAGTGGAGATAGTACTTTCCCTTTTTATGTTTCTTCAAGTGAACGGGTTGGTTCACTGGTTATTGTAAGTAGAAGAATAGTTATGATGATTTACTTTCGGTAGTCCTAGTAAGTGATCTACTTACCTCCTAGGAACCTTGAGCAGCGTGCGAGGTGCACGATATGGTAGACAGTTAATCCTTGTTACATCTCTAGATGAGAGTGAAGTTCAGGTTGGTTGTTTATAGGCCTAGGTGGTAGGCATAGTTTTTTACAGGACGTTATATATATATATACACGGTTGTTTATATTTTCGTTGATCTGTAGTTCTTATGATATCCGTAGTAGATTTGAGGCTGTAGATGCGGATATTTTGGGGTCTCTCTTTAGCTTGGGTGCCACATGAGACAACTGACCGACCTAGGATAGATTCATGCACACGGGATGGATTAACCTTCTTTAGATGGCTACGAGTGTGATGTTTTGATATTATGGTGAGCCCCCGAGGTTGTGCTCACCCCCACAACAGGTTGTAGGTTTACAGATGGATGTAACACGGCATGCTTGGCATCGACGATACGGGTGATTTGGGACGGTAGTTTTATTCCTCCTTCCATAGTCATACTTGTATATTCTTTCATTCTTTTGGGAGCCAGGTTGTTGGCAGATTCCCTTGTGTTGTATCTTCAGTCCATGTATTTATTATTTTGGGGTGCCATTGTATCTGTTCGGCACTACCATTGAGTTTTATGTATTCTTATTTGAGCTTGGTGGCTCAGTCGGTATTTGTTGTTTTGGGGTGCCTTTATATCTTTTTGTCATCGCCATGTGGCTTTCTTTACAATTTCATTTGAGCATTTGGGGCTCTATTGATTTTAGAGGGGTTCTGTAGATGTATTGGTGTTCTTTTCCATTACCTCGGCCCTAGTAGGTTTCTGGAATGTTGGGTTGCGTGCCATGGATTCTATTTCGGATGTTTATGGGCAGGTTCTTGTGTTGTGTTGCTTTTGGGTTGTCCGGATGTTCCATTTACAAACGGAATTCTGCCGGATTTTCGTTAGAATTTCTTTACTGAGTTTCTATCACCCAGGTGACATGGAATACTTCATTTTCATTCATATTCCATGTATTTCGATGTTATTGTTAATCTGAGTTGTCATTTTTCATAACGTCATACCTTGGGATTCGCTGATTCTCCTGATTGGAGTCTCAGGAATAACGGGGCGTGACATGAGTCTAAGTCAAACTCTAGTCTTCACAAGTTGAGTCTTAAACTGCTCAGTTCACTTGCAACTATTTATCACTCTTGACAATGTTCGCCAAAATTGAGTTAATGCATGTTTGTTTTTAAATATTTTTATTTAACAACTACCTTATTCCTTTTGTTCATGTTTATTTCATTTTTTTTGTGTTCCATAATTTGTTGCTAGTACAAAATTTCCTGAAGTGGTTTTTCAAAAGTGACCGTACCAGACCTATAATTTTTGACTACATTTTTTTTTTGCGAATTTTTCCATTCCGACACCACCTCTTCGTAATTCTAAAATAATTGTACTATTTTAGGTAAATTAGATGTTCACGAACTTTGAATATTCAAGAGATTTTGACTGGCGGAAACATTATGATACTTCTTGTTGGTAAGTCTGCAAAAACTTCATCTACAAGTTCTCGCACTTCACTCCTCGGATTTGCAAAAATTCCGTCTTGAATATTGAGACACGATGAATTATGATTCATTGTTTGTTCCTGGATTTTCACGTAATGTCCGTGAACTTGATCTCTTCTATTGGTGGTATCAAAGCTATTATTGGTTGGGTCTCGAGTTTTTTGCTGGTACTAAAAGTTTGGTGTCACTAAAACTATCGGGTCATATTGTAATCCAAGTTACTGGGTTGCTTTGTCTAGACAACCTCAAAACACTCCATCTCAATCCAGTATATTTTTCTGATAATAAATCAGTTGCTGGAAGATTTGTTCTTAGTAGGATGTGAATGGCATAATGTTACTGCTCCAGCTCTGAAGAGGTTGATTATTGATTATGAGACTAGATAAACATCGGATATTCCGGATTGGAAATTTAAGGTTGTCCTTGGCACACAAAATCTTCAAAGCTTTAAATATGATGATTATGTGGCTCAAGACTATTCAATGAATCAATTAGATTCTCTTCTCAAATCAGATATTGTTTTAGAAGCAAAAGTACTGGAAAACCAATGTGTATACCAAATTGGTAAATTTGTGGAGGAAATATCAAAAGTTCGGTGGCTCAGTTTATCTTATAATGCTACAGAGGTTAGCTTGTGTAAGTGCTATTTTTTTGCCTAAACACTCCAATATCTCTTTATTGAGGCTCTAAGGACATATTTATATAAAATGATGGGTTCCTTGGCCCATTATGATTAGGATCAAAATCTCTTTTTTGTAGGGATTTGATTTCCTTTACCACTCAATCACTTATCCCTTCCTTAATGGGCTTTTGGCTTTGGCCCCAAGTAATTCCGGAATATTCTCTTTAGTGGGTTGGGCCCTAATTATTACATGTTTGATGGTTGGTGCTGGGCTTTTACTTCGTTGGGCCTTAATATCGGGCCTTAATTTTAGGCCCTTACACTAGCCCTTTCGGGTCTGACCCAATGCCTCATGGGCCTGACCCGAATTCTAGGTCATGAAGCAGTTCATATAATGGCAGTTGCATCTAAGTTGGCAGTTAACGTCATGGAAATAATGGTTCAGTTTGCGTGTGGGTTTCAAATTTCGAAATGACGGCTCAATTCTCTTTTAAAGTTGCACCTGTGCCTCTTGGAAAGTTGCAACGCCTCCAGCCCCATTTAATGCACCAGTTGAATACACCTCTTCTCCTCCATAAATACCCTATTTACCTAACACTTTTGGATTTTTTCATTCTAAAAAATCTTTGCTTACTGCTTTTTGCTCTCTTGTTTTCTTTGCTCTTTAGCGACAAATATTCATTTTGGTGACTAAATTTGCCAACAATTTCCTTATAATTTGAGTGTAAGTGTTTTATCCTATTCTTCTTCTATAATATGTCTGAATCAAGTGCCAATGTTGCCAATGAGGAACTAGCTCCTCAATCTCGTGGTGAATCTATTGAGAGCCATGTTGAGGATACTCCTATCATCCCACACAAGGATGGGCATGGTGATGATATTGAGAAACCCCCTCCATACAATCTTGACAAACTACCAGCTGACCAACGGAAAACCCCTAATGTTAAATCCTTGAAGAAATTGGTGGGCCTCCAAAGGGAGTTGTATTTGAGGCCTATGATCTGAAATTGGACTTTACCCGAGTGGAGAGGGTTGGACCCCATGACCTCCTCTTGTCATACAACCAAATTAAGCTTCTTAGGTTTCCTCTTCACCCCCTCTTTCATTTCATCTTTTTCATTCTGGGCATAGCCCCACTTCAAGTCAACCTTAACTTTTTTCGTATCGTTTCCATGCATATTCTGGAAAATCGTGACCACGGTTTGCATCTTGGTTTTGATGACCTTCTCCTGTGCTACCAGATCTTGGAGATCTCCTATGGTGTGGGCAGGTTTATGTTCTACCCCCTCAAGGACAAAGGCTTTTGTTCGGGTACTAACAAATATGAGAAGGGGTGAAAAGAGAGAATGGTTGTAACGTCCAGTTATTTTTCTCATTTTTACAAGTGATTTTTTTTCGTTTTGTTTCGGTTTGTGACGTCATGTGATTTGTCACTTCCGAGTTTTTTTGTAAGGATTCCAGGGGAGTTTTGTCGTTTTTAACTTTTCTTGCACGGTTTTGATTACGTTAGTGTATTGAGGTTCATGTTGGAGTTGATGTCTTTGGATTAGTTCCCGTGTTCGATGTTGCTTCGTTTTGGTTCTTCGATGGACCCGGGACATACTCGATGGGTCCGATGAGTGGGTTTTATACCCAAGAGTATTTGTTTGAGTTTATTTTAATTATTTGGCATCCCGTTGATTTTTCGGGTCCGCGTGTATTCGTTTAGGGATTTTTCCAGAATTTTCCCTTTATTATTATTCGTTATTATTAAATTAAGGCTTAATGTTATATCTTTTCGTTTCACACTCGACGCGGAAGGTTATAGGTCAGTTCTTCACAGTGGTTGTTCGGTTGATGGCGTAACGGGCAATCGGGCCAATTTTCGGGTTTAATTAAGTATATATATATTATTAATAGTAATATATATATGGGTAAATATATATTTATTTTTAGGTAAATATATATATATATATATAATATGTATATGATATTTGCGTGTGGCTGGGAGAGACCCGATCGGCAACAATATCTTCTTCCCTTATTTCTTCATGCAACCAACAGACTTCATCATCTTCTCCTTGGTCGATCTTTGACACAACACTTTTAGCGTCTCCTCTTCATCGCAGATCGAGAGATGTCGGGGAAAGAGAGATGACTAGTTCTTCTCCTTCACCCGACACTCCCAAATCAGGTTTTCCTTCTCCCTCTTAGACCACTCGCCTGGTAATTCACTTCATCTTCTTCTCCAATCGCCGATCAAGAGCGAGAGAGAGAGAAAGGGCGAACTCAGGAGAAAAGAAAGAGGGTGGGTCGCGGCTAAAGTAAACGCGACCTAGAGGGAAAGAGTTCATTGGAGAAAAGGGCTACAACTAAGTCTCTTCTCTTTCTTCTCCAACATCATCATCTGAGTTGTAGATAGAGGAAAAGAGGGGGGGAACTGTTGCCGCAGTAGGGCAGCGACCAAAAAAACCCTATGTAAGACCCCATTATATTTTCCCAATTTTTTCGAATGATTTTTGATTTATTTTCGGTTGTGACGTCACTTGTTCATGACGTCATGGTTATTCTTGATATTTCATGTGTAAATTTTTCGTGTTTAACGTTTGGAGCTGACTGGGCGACTGGACGATTGTCTCCTTGAGGACTTCATGGACTGTCGTTGGTGATTACGTGACTTGATTTGATGTGACGGTAGTGTTTCAGACTTAGTGAAATGTTGACGCGAATTCTTATTGTCGACTAAGTGGATTCGTTTAGACGCTCGACTTTTAGTGCTTCGATTGGGTGATGGTACATTTTGTTGTCCGACGTTAAAGGCTTCGACTCAGCTGTGCGAGTTCGGCATTTAGTGCGTGTCACGCCCCGTTATTCCTAAGACTCCAATCAGGAGAATCAGCGAATCCCGGGGTATGACGTCATTGAAAATGACAACCGAAATCAACGATAACACTGAAATACATGGAATATGAATGAAAATGAAGTATTCCATGTCACTTGAGTGATAGAAACTCAGTAAAGGAATTCTAACGAAAATCCGACAGAATTTCGTTTATAAATGGAACATCCGGACAACCCAACAACAACACAACGAAAGAGCCTGCCCATAACAACAGAAATAGAAACAATGGCACGTAGCCCAACATTTCAGAAACCTAGTAGGGCCGAGGTAATGGAAAAGAACACCAATACCTATCCAAACCCCTCTAAAATCAATAGAGCCCCAAATGCTCAAATGCAAACATAAAGAAAACTATATGGCGATGCCGAAAAGGTATAAAGGCACCCCAAAACAAAAACTACCGACTGAGCCACCAAGCTCAAATAAGAATACATAAAATTAAATGGTAGTGTTGAACAGATACAATGGCACCCCAAAACAATAAATACATGAACTGAATATACAACATAAGGGAATCTGCCAACAACCTGGCTCCCAAGAGAATAGAAGAATAATAAATATGATTACGGAAGGAAGAATAAATCTACCATCCCAAATCCCCCGTACCATCGCCGCCGTACGCGCCGTGCTGCGTCCACCTGCAAACCTGAAAATGTTGTGTGTGGGGGGTGAGCAAAAAACCACGCGCTCACCGTAATATCAAAACATCACACTCATAGCCGTCTAGAAAATGCTAACCATCCCGTGTGCATGCATCTATCCTAGGTCAAGTTATCGTCTACCGTGGCACCCCCGCTAATCCGAGATACCCAACAATAACCTCTCAACTAATCTCGAAACTACTCAAAAGTCGTAAAACAAAACAACTCATAAGATATATCTGCCACTCGTATATACGCATGTCAAATCGTCATATATATATACACACATATATATATATATATATAAAAGTCCCGTCAACAGCTAATCCTAACACCTGCTGTAGGAAGGCACCCAGTCGAATACACACTCTCATCTAGAGATACAACCAGAACTAGCTATCTACCATTCCGTGCACCTAGCACGCTACTCAAGGTTCCTAGGAGGTATATAGGTCCCTCCTTAGGACTATCGAAAGGGAAAAACCATTCTTCTACGTACAACCAATGAACCAACCCGTTCACTCGAAGAAACCTAAAAAGGGAAGGTCCTATCTCCACATCGGATTCGGTAACCAACCGAACTATCTCTAACTCGCACTGCCTATCAAGGCACTAAAAAGGGTACAGATCAACAAGGTCACCTCTAACTCATACCGCCTATCGAGGCGCAAGAAAGGGTTACTGGAGTCATTTAGTCCCAAACAGATGCCATGGCCCTCGGGTTTTTTAAATAAAAATGTTGAACCCCGAAGGATTCAACCGGTTTTTAAGAAAAAGTTAGGGCCCAGTCAAATCATATTTGGTTCCAATGCCTCCTAACCCAACCAAACACTAGGAATCGCACTATGTGCGCTTAACTTAACCTCACTTCTCTTACCCGAGAAGATCCACAGACAACCACAAATGATCATATTTCTTACCTTAAGAAATGAAACCTCAGAAACAAATGTTCGGGTTAAAACCCGAGAAACTATAACACGGGAAAAAGAACTACTAGGGTTCAACTGAATATCACCTTAAAGTCACATTCAAACTTATTTCGAAACAAGTTCTAAGATCTTCAACTTAATATAGGAACCTATAAACAAATCCTCAAAGGTTACCAGACCAACACCGGGATTCAAGTGTTCCTCAGAACAACTAGGAGGAATCTGAAACAATCAAACTCTAAAAACATATCTAAATCTCATAACTGACCTCGAGTCTTACCCAACTTTTAACCTAAACAACTCTCTCCACTACCAAAGTGGTCTAATAATCATCCAGTGATAACCCTAATCACCAATCACAACCAAGTCTCAATATACGACTAGCCAACTCAACTCAAGGGGGAAAACAATTAATTATCAAAACCTCTTTTCGTCTATATCCACGTAACCACCTGGAACACATGCCAACCATGGCTCTACTAATCTAGGTTTTTAACATTATTACATTTCATTTCTTTTAAATTTTAAAAGCTTTAACTTTTAATCACATTGAATTAATTTCCACCATTTATAATAAAGTTACCAATATCATCAGTTTAATAACAGCAAATATCGACAATATAAAATATCCATAAACGAGCATATAAACGAATGAATGCTCAATATGTATGTCAATGCAATGACAATGCAACTCCAATGCAACCCTAACCACTAAAGGGTGAAACAAATATCTAGGAATCCCAAACCGTTCACTGCTGGAGCAACAAACCCACAACAGGAAGGGTGGGCGTCGCCAAAGAAAGTGCGGGGACCACAAGCCCGCCCGGGAACCGGCAAGTGAGGCGCAAGCCCTCACCCCCAAATGTCTAGAGAATTGAGAGTTACTAGCTCCCTGGTGCTAGACCACCCCTGGCCAGTTGTTGCAACATTCCAAACGATCCAGACCTGTACGTGACATAACTGAGGCATGCAACGTGCACCGAAACAATATGTATATAACATGGTGCTATATGAATGCAAAATGCCTCCATATGAATTAAATATGCTCAAATACACGGCATCAAAGCCAATCAATCTCATATCAATCATGTTTCACAATTTAAATCACACGATAATTAAACTTCCATTTATCACAAAAATACTCGGGTTCTCAATTGCCCCATCTTTATAGATTTTTATACGCCAGCATGCTTTTAATTTAATTTCCAAATAATTATTTTCAAATTAATTCGCCTCAGGGAATAATTTAATTCACAATACAACTTCATTATATTTTACGAGAAAAATAAATTATAAAGGGAACTGAAACCGTGTCTAAGTTCTACGTGAATCCCCTAGCTTATATTTTCAATTTCAATAAACTATAAATAACAGGGGATAATTTACTCGTCGGCTCTACATCCCTCAATATCAAATCTGCCCCGCTCCCACTGTATTTTAATTTCAGTTACATATAATCCGGGAGCTAATCACAGGATCTAATTTCACACAAAAATTCTACAAAATCCTACTTTAAGTCCAGGGGTACTAAACCACCTATTCTAATCCAATTTAAGTAGGATTTAATTACTTAAAAATTCTCAGGGAATTAATTTATTTAATTTCCCAAGGAATTTCCATTCCCGACCTCATTTATTCGATTATGGGTATTTTGTAAATTTTATAAAATTCCTAAATTCCATTTATCGCTTAGGAATTTAATTTCATGTTTTTATTATCCATAAACATACAACGGGGCAACTTAGCATTTTCTACGTATTATTAGTGAGTGCTAGATAAACATATATATATAAAAATATATATAAAATTCCCCACCTAATTTAAACGCTTACAAACAGTCCCGCCGTGGACAGTACCGGCCGTGAATAGTACTCGCCGCCCAAAGTCGTCCGAAAATTATTTTTAATATGTCGAAACGACCGCCTTACCGCCCTATTCAATATAATTAAAATTCGTTAGAAATCGATAATTTAATTTGAACAAATCTACAAAAATCGAAACCAAAATCCATACCCAAAATCTGAAATTTCCGGAGAACCGCTCAACGGTTTCGCACCAAATTTGGATATAACGTACACGGTACCAAGACCGAGCTATCCTCCAAAAATCAGCCAAAACATAGCCCAACTCGCCACTGAGTCAGCCCGACTCAATCCGACTCGCTACTGTTCATCGTCACTACCAACGATCTGCTCCACCGCTGACCGTCACTACCAGCTCCGGCGAGCTCGCTGCTGCACGCCGCTTCTGCCTCCAGCTCACCGTTACTCCGGCGAGCTAACCCGCACCTAGGTCGCCATGTCCGGCGACCGAAACCTTCCACCAGGTCGTGCGCCTCTAGGCGCGACCTCCCGGTCTCTCCACTGATCCGTTTCTCTCTCTCTCTCTCCTCGCCGCCGGCGAGAGGTTGACTGGAGTAGAGCCCATGGTCGCTGGTCGAGAGATGAGGAAGAGGATGAAGTCGTTTGATTGTGGTCAATGCCGAAGCTTCCTCTACAACAATCTGATACAATATATATATATGTAAATTGCAAAACCAACTCTCATACTTAGCATAATTACACAAGTGACTATCTCATTTTTCATAATTACTAAAATAACTTTCCAATTCCCATATTTACATGTGTGACTCTCATGTCTTGCCAATTCACACTTTAATCCCCACGACATATATTATATCTCTCTCTATATATATATATATCCATTTTCCATTAATATATATATATATATATATAATTGCCCATTTTGATTAATAACAAGTAAATAATTATTATTGCATAAATAAAATAAGTCTCGTAAAATATACCGGGAACACTCAAATAATTTCACGTGAGCCCATAAAATTCACCGGACTCCAAATAAATAATATAGGCCCAAATAAAACTCTGGGGCACAAATTTATCCACCAATTAAATCACTGAAAACCCCACGGTACTCCAAATAACTAATAAGGTCCGGGATAAATAATTCGGCTATATAGTCGCATATAAACTAAAATAAATCACGAATCGACTCGCAATGTATATCACGCAAGCCCGTATACTCTACGAATAACTAATAAATAATATAAATCAAACTAAACACTCCGAGTACGAAACTCAACTACCCGATCACCCGAGTCGTCACTAACCCAATCGAATCAAAACCATAAGTGCCGAACTAACCAAACGTGTCGTTAAGTCGAAGTACTAAACGCTACAGGTTTAAACACAATCGCATTACACTTATCACGTACGTATAAACATGAAAAACGAACATAGCAATACAAATACACATAAGCACGTAAGTCAAGCAACTAAGGCACCTAATGCCACATCAATACACCGAACATCAACAAACAAAGCACGTATCTACTAACATAAACAAAACGAGCGAAAGGACTATCAATACTCCTAAGCACGTCAGCTAAACAAGGCACGTACTATCCCTATAACCAGGGGAAACAAAAACGTCGAATCCCTAAAGCACTAACTATCGAACTCAAATCACTGAGTCGAAGCCCTAAACGTCAAGCGTCAAAACAAATCCATTTAGTCGATAACACTAGCTGCCAATCGTCACAACTCAATCACGTAGTCGATAACAAGAACACACGTAAACGTTTCACCAAGTCCGAAACTACTAAACGTTACTATCAAGTCACATAGTCATCATCGATACTCCACAAAGTCGTTAAGGTGATGATCGACAAGTCGCGCAATCGAATCCAAGCGTAAACGCGAAAAATTTACTCGTAAAATACACAGAGTAACCATGACATCATGAACAAGTGACGTCATCACCGAAAATAAATCGGGAATAATTTAGAAAAAAAGAAAAATGAAATGGGGTGTTACAGTGCGTTAGGGGTTCGACGTTTTATTTTTCCCTTGTAATGCGATTAGTATGTGTTTCATTTGATTGACGTGCCTTATTTAGCTGGTGTGCTTAGGAGTATTTGTATTCTCCTTTCTCATTTTCGGCATTTGTATTTACGCAATATAGTTAGGACGTTATCACTTAACATCTTGTCAGGCTTAGGATGTGCTAGGTAATGTAAGGAGTTGTAATTTTCTTTCGTGTTTGTAAGTGTGTGCCCTATGTATTGTTTGATTTGTGTGCTTAGAGGTATTTACGTTACTTTGTTTGTTTCTCTGTGTTTATATATACGTGATATGTGTTAGTAGATTTATTTGGGTAGATTTTTGTGTTTACATGTTCTTGGAGTTTCGGTAGGATCGGACTTGTTAGGTATTCCGACGATTGGGTTGTATATCCCGGGTTATTTATATTGGATTATTATGACTATATAAATTATTATTTGTAATTGGATAGAAGAGGGGTCATTTTATGATTTTGAAAAGGTGAAGAGTCACATTTGTAATTTGAGCATTATGTGTATTAAATGATCACCTTTGAATCACTTGGTCATTATCACACTAGGGGCTGCCGAAATTATAAGGTGGAAGTTACCAATTTTAGTGCATGTGACAAGAGTGTTAGATAGTAATTATTGGGGTGTTGACCAAGTCCTTTAATTCTTATCACACATTTCCGACACATTAATATTTATATAAATAAATATATAGATATAGGATATATGTGTGTGGTCTGTTCATCAGAGAGAGAAACGAGCGGATCAACAACCACCATTTTTATCCTTCTCCTTCTTCTCGTTTGCATGCTGGCTATCCTTCTTCTCCATGAATTTTCGCAGCTAGAGAGAGAGAGAGATAAGGTTGTGATGGAGGACGCAAGGGATAGAGGAGTCACGCGTAGGAACTACGCGACCTGGAGGTCACCGAACATGGCGACCCAGGAGATGGCGTCAGATCTTTTTGGCTGCGGCTGTAGTTATGCGATTCAGCTAGAAACTGACGAGGGTTTGTTGGTGGAGACGATTTGGCGAAGCTTTGTGGGTTTTATGGGTCTGGTGGTCATCGGAGACGACGACCTGGTGGTGATTGCATCATGAGCAGATGCGCGACGACGTGGTGGTGGTGGTGGTTCGTGCCGTGGTGGCGCGAGATGACCAGTGGTGACAAGTCCCGAGTTCGGTCAGATCGAGTTGGGTCGACTCAGTGCCGATTCGGGCTTCATTTGGCATGAAATTTTGAGGATAGCTTTCTCTCGATGTCGTACACAATATATCCGCATTTGGTGCGAAACCGTTGAGTGGTTCGCCGGGAATTTCAGATTATAGGTATGATTTTTCGGTTTGGTTTTCATTAGATTTATTCAAAGTTGTTTATCAATTGCTAATGGGCTTCATATATTTCGTATAAGTCGTCGAGATGGACTTTTTAGTATATTCGAAATAATTTTCGGACAACTTTGGTCGGCGGGCCCAGTTACGGGTGCTGACACTGTTCACGGCGGGACAATTCGGGAATATTTGTAAGCGAATAAAATATGTGAGAATTTACATATATATATATATATATATATTCTTATATATATGCATATCTGACACTCACTAATAGTGCGTAGAAAACGTTAATACATCTTCGTTGCATGTTTATGGGTAAATAGAAACGTTTAATTAAATTCCTAGTGATAGATGAAAAACTAGGAATTTTGTAAAATTTATAAAATACCCATAATTGGATTAAATGATGTTGGAAATAGAAATACTTTGGAGAATTAATTTAGAAGGTGTATGTGGACGTAGATCCGGTTAATTGATTTTCCCCTGCTATTTATATTTTATTAAAATTAAAAATATGTTAGGGGATTCATGAGAATGAGGGACGTCAAAACTTAGACACAGTTTTAGTTCCCTTTTTAGTTTATTTTTCATATAAAATATGATGAATTTATATTGTGAATTAAATTTTCCCTGAGGTGGACTAATTTGAAAATAATTACTGAAAATTAAATTAAAAGCATGCGAGCGTATAAGAATTTATTAGTATCGGGAAATTGATAACCCGGATGATCTTGAGTTAAATTGATGTGATTTGCTGTTATAATTAAATTAGAAAGCATACTTTTAAAAATGAAAATGATTATATCTTGTGGATTGGTTGTATAAGAACGGATTGTGAGATATATAGTTGTCAATTGATAATGTTATATTTTGATTATTGACTCACTATTAAGGCATGATATAGATATTTCATACACCATGAGCATTGATATTGCATTGGGTGTGGTTTCATGTCTCATTCATATACCATTGGTGTGAGTGAGTCTTTCGGGTCATCGCAACAACTGGCCAGGCGGTGTGCTCGCTATCGGCGGACTAGTAATCCGGGAATAAGGAGGCGTGGGAGGATGTGATTCGAACATGGTATGTTTTTCACTAGTCGATATAATCGTCGTGGTTGTGTTACTTTGGCGACATTATACCGGGGTGTCCCTTGTTAGATAGGGTGTTGTTGGCATTGGCATTGCATAACATTTACATTGAACATTCATTCGTTTATATGATCATTTATTGATCTTTTATACTGTTGATATTTGCTGTTATTGAGCATATGGTATATGTATTGTAATAAAATTCATGTTTTCTTGGGAGCTACGACTGAGTGGCTGTGATTGGGATGGTATTTGTAAATTCATTAAAAATGATGGAAATTAAAAGTTAAATATTTTAAAATTTAAAAGAAAGGAAATGTAACAATGTTAAAACCTGGATTAGTGCAGCCACGATTTGTTTTTGTAGTGCAATTAATTCCTTGCAGATTGGGTTACAATTAATTGATATTGTAGTTTAGGGTTTTCTTGTAGATTAGTTAATTGGTTTGTTCATGAACTCTTCACCCCTAATTATATTCTTCTTCGTTTCAGATTGATGTTATATATTTTTTATTGAGAGTGTAGAAACTTGAAGTTGTGGTTTTCATATTCGTTCTAGGTACTGTTGTCCGTTTCGTTGATATATTTGATCAGTGTGGGTTTTTGTTTTTTCTGTCTATGTTAGTATTTGAATATGAATATTATTGGTACTGAATAAGAATATTGTTGATGAGCGTCGTTCTGCCTATGGTTGGTGTTGAATATGAATATTAGCGATGTCTTATAACATTACATGTATAATTTACAAAAGTTGTTTATTTTATATTACAACTTTACACAATCTAATTGTTGAAAATAAATATTTATGTTCTTTGATTTGAATTTGTTAAATGTTGTGGGTTTTTATATTTTTTGGTTACTTTAGAGTTTGTTTGGTTAGTGTGATCCCCAAAAACTGTGGATAATTTTTGTCATATAAAATGCTTGAAATTTTGACTCTTCCGTGAAAGTTATCCATTTTGAAGATGAAATTATGGTTGTGAGCTTAGTTACTTATTTATATAATCTTAGATTCATTGATTTGTAGAACATCATGAAGATGAAAAAGAATAATAACTCATTATATTACAGAGAGATAACAATTATTCTGATAACATTGCACGTATAATTTACAGAAGTTGTTCATTTTCTATTACAACTTTACACAATCTAATTATTCAAAAGAAATCTTTATATTTTTTTCCTATTTATTTGAATTTGTTAAATGTTGTGTGTTATTACGTTTTTTGCTTACTTTAGGGTTTGTTTGGTTAGTGTGATGTAAAAAAATTTGTCGAATTGTTTTTACATATTTTTAATTTCACCATTCCTTGAAAGTGATCCATTTTGAAGATGAAATTACGGTTGTGAGTTTAGTTACTTGTTTATATAGTCTTGGATTTATTCAATTGATAAAATACGTCATTCATGATGATTTAAGTATTTGTCTTACTTTATTTGATTTGTGTGGATTATGTTTTTTTTTTCTGTATGGTTGTTGTTGAATATGAATATTATTCATATTGAATATGAATATTATTGATGAGTTTCGTTCTGCCTATGGTGGGTGTTGAATATGAATATTAGCGTTGCCTTATAACATTGCACGTATACTTTACAGAAGATGTGCATTTTCTTTTACAACTTTACACAATGTAATTCTTCAAAAGAGGCTATTGTTTGGATTTGTTAAATGTTGTGTGTTTTTATGGTTTTTAGTTACTTTAGGGTTCGTTTGGTTAGTGTTATCCTGTAAATTTTGTCCAAAATTTTTCACATACAATACCCTCGAAAATTTGACTCTTCCGTCAAAGTTATCCATTTTGAATATAAAGTTACGGTTGGATTCATTCAATTTTAGAACATCATGAAGTTGAAAAAGACTAATACCTCATTATATTACAGAGGGATAAAAGTTATTCTGATAACATTGCACGTATAATTTACAAAAGTTGTTCATTTTCTATTACAACTTTACACAATCTAATTTTTAAATAGTGAAATATGTATGTTCTTTGCCTATTGATTTGAATTTGTTAAATGTTGTGTGTTATTACATTTTTTGGTTACTTTAGGGTTTGTTTGGTTAGTGTGATCTAAAAAATAATGTCAAAATATTTTTACATATAAAACCATCGATAATTTCACTTTTCGTTGAAAGTTATCCATTTTGAAGATGAAGTTACGCTTGTGAGCTTAGTTACTTATTTATATAGTCTTGGATTCATTCAATTGTAGAACATCATGAAGGTGAAAAAGACTAATACCTCATTATGTTGTAGATGGATAAAAATTATTCTTATAAATAATGTTATTGACGTTACAATTATGTACAACCTAACCTACGAATGTTATTTTATTTTAGGTATTTATACCCTTAGTACACTCTTCGACATTAACAAACATATAGTAACCTCAGTGGTTGATTTTTTTTATTTATATTGTATTTTATCTTTAGCAATTCGAGGTTTTATTTACATGTTTCTTTCATCTAAAAATTTATAGAAAGATGTTATCCGCTTTGTTTTTAGGAAAATATTTTCACTCATACATATCATATATAAAGGTTTTATTCACATACAAAACCCTCGAAAATTTGACTATTCCGTGAAAGTTATCAATTTTGAAGATAAAGTTACGCTTGTGAGCTTAATTACTTGTTTATATAGTCTTGGATTCATTCAATTTTAGAACATCATGAAGGTGAAAAAGACTAATTCCTCATTATGTTGTAGATGGATAATAATTATTCTTATAAACAATGTTATTGACATTACAATTATGTACAACCTAACCTACGAATGTTATTTTTTTTAGGTATTTTATACCCTTAGTACACTCTTCGACATTAACATTGATATAGTGAATATACATTCAGTCATGTTACTCTCTGACTGGAACTGCCCATTCATCTTAGTCAGCAACCCAGTCAGCATTAGTGGTCCCACAAGGCAAGACTTGGTCTGTATAATTGAAAAGTTAACATATATCAGAACAGTAAAAGTCAACCAAGCCACGCGCGCAAAACCCTTCCCAGTTTCAATTTTAATTTTCACCAAAAATAAAAAAATCCCCCCAATTTGAGATTTAGGTCAACAGTGATATGGAGGAAATAAATATATATACATTTCTGAAAAATAAGGAAAAACCTATCCCAACAAAAATCCAATCCCGAACAGTAAAATCCAATCCAATCCAGGCTTCATGAAGGTTACAGATTCGATTCATCCATAAATTCATCCTTAAATTCAGCACATTCAATGGAATGTATACAATATTGCGGGAAAAGGAGTATCGACCTAGCTCCTGATGAAATTCATCAAAGGATTACTGTTTATTTATTTTTCTAGTGCAATTAATTTCTTGCAAATTGGGTTGTAATTAATTCATATTGTGGTTTAGGATTTTCTTGCAGATTGATTTGTTCATGAACTCTTCACCCCTAATTATATCGTTCTTCATTTTATGAAGGCGCTATCTATTTTTGATTGAGAGTGATTGGTGTTATCTAATTTTTATTGAGAGTGTAGAAACGTGAAGTTGTGGTATTTAGATTTGTTACAGGTACTGTTGTCCGTTTGGTTTCTATGGTTTAGGTTTTACGTTCTGCCTCATGATTTAAATGTTTGTCTTAGTTTGTTTGATCAATGTGGATTTTCATTTTTTGTAGAGCACTTGGTGTTGAATATGAATATTAGCGATGCCTTATAACATCGCACATATAATTTACAGAAGTTGTTCATTTTCTGTTACAACTTTACACAATTTAATTCTTCAATAGCGAAATCTGTATGTTCTTTGCCTATTGATTTGAAATTATTAAATGTTGTGTGTTTTTAAGTTTTTTGGTTACTTTAGGGTTTGTTTGGTTAGTTTTTAAAAAATAATTGATATTTTTTTACATATAAAACCGTCGATAATTTGATTCTTCCTTGAAAGTTATCCATTTTGAAGATGAAGTTATGCTTGTGAGCTTAGTTACTTCTTTATATAGTCTTGGATTCATTCAATTGCTAAAATACATCATTCCTGATGATTCAAGTGTTTGTCTTAGTTTGTTTTATCTGTGTGGATTCTTATTTTTTCTGTGTATGGTTGTTGTTGAATATGAATATTATTCATATTCAATATGAATATTATTGGTGACCGTTGTTCTGCATATGGTGGGTATTGAATATGAATATTAGCGATGCATGTATAATTTAGAGAAGTTGTTCATTTTCTATTAAGGGGGTGTTTGGTTAGCGTGATCCCCTAAATGCTGTTTAAAATTTTTGACTTATAAAATCCTAAAACTTTTGACTCTTCCTTGAAAGATATCCATTTTTTAAGATGAAGTTACACTTGTGAGCTTAGTTACTAATTTATATAGGCTTGGATTCATTCAATTGATAAAATACGTCATGCCTGATGATTCAAGTGTTTCTCTGTTGATATGTTTGATCACTGTGGGTTTTTGTTTTTTCTGTCTATGGTTGCTGTTGAATATGAATTTTATTGATACTGAATATGAATATTGTTGATGAGCGTCGTTCTGCCTATGGTTGGTGTTGAATATCAATATTAGCGATGACTTATAACATTGCACGTATAATTTACAGAAGCTGTTCATTTTATATTACAAACTTTACACAATCTAATTGTTGAAAAGAAATACTTATGTTATTTTATTTGGATTTCTTAAATGTTGTGGGTTTTTATGTTTTTTGGTTACTTTAGAGTTTGTTTGGTTAGTGTGATCCCCTAAAACTGTTGAAATTTTTTATCATATAAAACGCTTGAAATTTTGACTCTTCCGTGAAAGTTATCCATTTTGAAGATGAAATTACGGTTGTGAGCTTAGTTACCTATTTATATAATCTTAGATTCATTCAATTGTAGAACATCATGAAGGTGAAAACGACTAATATCTCATTATATTATAGAGGGATAAAAATTATTCTGATAACATTGCACGTATAATTTTCAGAAATTGTTCATTTTCTATTACAGCTTTACACAATCTAATTCTTCAATAGTGAAATCTGTATGTTCTTTGCCTATTGATTTGAATTTGATAAATATTGCGTGTTATTACGTTTTTTGGGTTACTTTAGGGTTTGTTTGGGTAATGTGATGTAAAAAATTTTGTCCAATTTTTTTTACATATAAAACCATCGATAATTTCACCATTCCTTGAAAGTGATCCATTTTGAAGATGAAGTTATGCTTTTGAGCTTAGTTACTTCTTTATATAGTCTTCGATTCATTCAATTGATAAAATACGTCCTTCCTGATGATTCAAGTGTTTATGTTTGTTGTTTGATTTGTGTGGATAATTGTTTTTTTCTGTATGGTTGTTGTTGAATATGAATATTATTGATGAGTGTCGCTCTGCCTATGGTAGGTGTTGAATATAAATATTAGCGATGCATGTATAATTTAGAGAAGTTGTTCATTTTCTATTAACGATGTGTTTGGTTAGCTTGATCCCCTAAATGGTGTTGAAAATTTTTGATATATAAAACCCTAAAAATTTTCACTCTTCCTTGAAAGTTATCCATTTTTTAAGATGAAGTTACGCTTGTGAGCTTAGTTACTTATTTATATAGTCTTGGATTCATTCAATTGATAAAATACGTCATGCCTGATGATTCAAGTTTTTCTCTTAGTTTGCATCTATCTTGTCGATTTTAGTTCTTGGTGTCTATGGTTGCTGTTGAATATGAATATTATTCGTATTGAATATGAATATTATTGATGAACAAGTGTTGAATATGAATATTAGCGTTGCCTTATAACATTGCACGTATACTTTACAGAAGATGTGCATTTTCTTTTACAACTTTACACAATGTAATTCTTCAAAAGAGGCTATTTTTTGGATTTGTTAAATGTTGTGTGTTTTTATTTTTTTTAGTTATTTTAGGGTTCGTTTGGTTAGTGTTATCCTGTAAATTTTGTTCAAACTTTTTCACATGCAATACGCTGGAAATTTTGACTCTTCTGGAAAATTTATCCATTTTGAAGATGATGTTACGGTTGTGACCTTAGTTACATGTTTATATAGTCTTGGATTCATTCAATTGTAGAACATCATGAGGTTGAAAAAGACTAATACCTCATTATATTACAGAGGGATAAAAATTATTCTGATAACATTGCATGTATAATTTACAGAAGTTGTTCATTTTCTACTACAACTTTACACAATCTAATTTTTCAATAGTTAAATCTTTATATTCTTTGCCTATTGATTTGAATTTGTTAAATGTTGTCTGTTATTACGTTTTTTGGTTACTTTAGGGTTTGTTTGGTTAGTGTGATCTAAAAAATATTGTTGAAAAGTTTTTTACATATAAAACCATCGATAATTTCACTATTCGTTGAAAGTTATCCATTTTGAAGATGAAGTTACAGTTGTGAGCTTAGTTGTCACGCCCCAAATTCCTAGGACTCCGAAACCCGAGCCTAAGAGCTAAGGGAGTGATTGCGGAAGTAAAAAGAAACGAGAACCAAAAGACATTCAGTCATCAAACACCCACAAAGGGTTGCAATGAATGCCTAGATATCATGCTGTCACGCCCCTAAAGGGTGACGCAAACCAAGCGACTACTAGAGTCAACAATAACAAAGAAGTACATGGAATAACAATAAAAATATACTCCATGCCAACACGAATACTAAAAATACAAGAGTATCCTTAGATACCAACAGACACGCTCCTAAATCCCTAAGACTCCCGAACAGGGACATCCAAGGAATCCAGAATGTGATCCTTAACATGAATGACCAACTAAGACATCATTAACCGTGAAAACATATGGGTTAATGATAGATATGGTATATTTAATACCCAAATGACTAATAAAACTAAGCAGCGGAATCTAACGAAAATCCGGCAGAGTTCCGTTTGTAAATGGAACATCCGGACAACCAAACACAACACAATAACCTGCCCAAAGCAATTCAATAATCACAATGGCTTCCAAGCCCCACATTCATCAATCCTAATAGGGCCGAGGTAGTGGAAAGAAACCAAAACCCCTCCAAACCCTCTAACATTAACAGAGCCACAAATGCTCGAATAAAAATACAGTAAAGCACCTAGCTGTGCAGAATAAATACAGGAAGTAAAAGATACATCAACAGGGATATGCCAACAGACTGGCTCCCAAAAGAAATACATGATAATCCCATAACAATGGGTAAAGAAGCTGAAAGAAGAATACTACCGTCCCCAAACCCAGTCGCGCTGCAACCGTAACCGCATCACCCAACGCAACTCCAAAACCTGTAACAAGGAAACAAAAGAAGCTGCCGTTGCACTGCATCCTGCCCATAGTCGTATAATTCCTGCAACCTGGCGTGGAATACCAGGGGGGCAAATGAAATTCCCTCCGTGAGCAAATAAGCTCAGTGGGAAAAGATATCCTAACTACCACATCCTCTGATAGTTTAGGTAAAGCTAAACCGTCTAATAAGATATAAATATAGCCCAACTAGTCTCATCCACGCAAACCCAAGTCACACGCTCATATACCATCGTAAACGAGTATACATATGTATATAGGGAATATATATATATATCTACACGTATATATATATATATATAAATACACAACATGAGTCTCTAAAACTCGTACTCCAAGTACCCAACACCAGTAGTCTACACTACTCTCACCAACGTACACTAGGTACACGACACTAAGGTCAAATCTAACCAATCATCCAGCGCTCACAACGCTAACCAGAAAATCTAAACAGATGGGAAACACACTCACCTCTAATATCCACGGGGATCAAAATCCACCACTAGTACCAAGGAATACTCGGAACTCACTCCCTGATACACAGGAAGAAAAGTACTCACGTCCTTGCGTACTAACACAATCGTCATCTATATATATATATATATTGTAAATGTACAATATATATATATATATAACAAACCTCATCCCATTTCTAAGGAAAATCTACCTCTCAAAGGCTAGATCACCTCAATCATATCACCATACCATAAATCATATCGACCTCATAATACTATCATTAATAGGGTCAGTCACATCACTAACACTCTCACTGTAGGCGAGGGAAACCACCCAACCAAATCACTAAGAGTACACGAACACTACTCTCATGAACGACCACCTGAGGGTCACCAAAGCAAAGCGAAGGAAATGACTTCCCAATGCTAAACCAACAGATAACCGAGACAACAATGTCAAGGTTAAGAACACCACAAGTGAACAAGGAAAGAACACCAAGAAGGAACAAGGAAACCAAAAACGAATGGCCGAGAGCGGAAGTAATAAAAAGATGAATCCCAGAGATTCAATAGTTTTTAAGAAAAAGGTTTTCAAACTCGAACCAATCCCTTTGGTATCCATGCCCCTAACGTAAGAAAAACTCATATCACCTAGGTGGTGATACCAACAACCCAGAAAAGGGAAAGACAACACTATATGTGTGCACTGAACAACAACAAGCCTCAATCCGAGACTTAAGCATGATAGGAAACAAAGGTGAAACAATGGAACACCTTTCAAAACTCTACAGGATGAGATATTGAGAAAGAAGTCTCGAAATCTCGGAATCCCAAGAAAATAATAGAATAGTTTTACTTTTAAGAAACCACATAGTAAAGATAACCGTCTTGCCCCCAGTCTCCATCAGTCGCCATCACAGGCTTTTAAAAGTTGAAAATCTTTTCAAGAAAGATCCTAAGATCATTTTATAAAGTATTAAAACTTTTCATTTATACGGGGGTAGGCGAAAACGGGTTTTTCCCTTTTAAATACAAGAGTTTAGAAAACGCCGTTTTTCGAAATGATAGTCAAATAAGAGAAACACAACTCTATGAATTCCTGTAATGTCCGAGAGGACAGTAAAGGAAGAGCAACACGTTGGACTCACGGAAGACAACCATCCGTTCCAACACCACCAAATCAAATGACACCATGAGGAAGAGGTTCGGCCCACACCGTAACCGACAACTCAAGGAATGACATGTAAGTCAAAGGTCACGTACTAGTGTACAAACACTGTACAAGAAATGCTTAGGAGAATGAACTAAGCACTAGAAACCACGCTACAGTACCCTAAGTACTTAATGAAATCACTTCAATCATAACCTCTACCCATTCCTCAAAAGAATGAAAAACACTTAAAGGTCTATGCTACCGCATCCACTAAGACCACAATCACATCAACCGCCTTATCTAAGGCCTCAATCACAATTGATACTAAGTCAATCACTGACCTCAAATCTCTAAAGATATCGCACAACTAACTACAACCACAAAACAATTAACAGTCCTCTCTAAGGCCACAAATCAAAATCAACTCCACAATCCACCACTAGCCTCAACTACTCACAGTGATTACTACGTCAATACACTTAACCTCCCTCAAAGGCATGAAAGCATATAACACAAGTATAAAGATTATATGTTTCATTTATACTATAATGATTTTCTCATTTAAAGTCTTGTTTCACATTATTCATTTTCAACTGAGCATTTATAAAATATGAATTCATTTTGCATATTCATAACTAGCATGCTCCAACATCACATGTAATATAGCACATATACATGTCAAACGAGATCACATAAACAGTGTGCAGTGTAATGTGACTCAACACCCCACGTGA
The DNA here is from genome assembly GCA_963922005.1 of Cornus suecica. Taxonomy (NCBI): domain Eukaryota; kingdom Viridiplantae; phylum Streptophyta; class Magnoliopsida; order Cornales; family Cornaceae; genus Cornus; species Cornus suecica. Next base: position 51,589,456 of record OY998241.1, on the reverse strand, counting down.
TACTCACACACAACACACTCCTCCCAAGGGCAACGGATACAGACTCTGTCGACATACTTATGAGGATACAGCCCATCAAGTAGTGTAGAGTTACCACACCGACCCTTCCCAAGTGATTTTTCTCTCTATCACTTCAACAGGGAAGGCGGTTGTACGAGAGCCCAAATTGTAACTCCGTACGCCATGACTACACTGGAGTCAAGAACATTAGCCTCTACCCGGACTCCAATTTCACATTTGCCGGCTTTTTAGTTCCGTAGGCGTGATACCTCCTGGCCAGTTGTTGTGATGATCCGACCCAAACCCTCTCATATACCACACGAAATGAGGTAAACCACACCAAAAGACCTTTCTCTGCAAATGGTGAAACCCGTGCACTACGTGCACCCACACCCATGTGCTCACACGACATGGTGTACAATCAAATCATATCTCAATATAAATATGTCATGCATCATATTTATAAAAATACCCACATGGTAATATAAGTCTCAAAATCTCTTTTCATGCTTTAAAATACAATAAAACAATTAAATCATATGAAAACAGTTTCATATACATTTCATGTTTTCAAAATATATTTTATTTAATTCCTTAGAAAATATTTCAATTTCAATTAACATGTCTTTTTAAAATAATTTAAACAGATAATCCACGTAATAAAAAGGGGACCTAGAATAGCGTCTAAGTCTCTCACGTCCAACGTTTACAAATCTTCTAGCTCATTTAATTCTCAAAGGAATTTCTAAGTCGTCTATTCCTATTCAATTCAATTAGGAATATATTTAATCTCGTAGGGAATAATTTAATTAATTTTCTTAAATTAATTCCTAAGTCCAATTCCGATTCTAAACGAATTATAGATATTTAAATTAACGATTTAATATATCTATAATAAATTAAATAAGGGTTTTGCACCCCTAAACTACTTCAATAATGCGGAGTGAGAAATATAATTTCCCACCTAATTATACGTTACCGAACAGCCCGAACCAGCACAGTACCGGCGCCCGATTATGAAGACCGCCGACCAAAATCGTCCAAAAACTATTTCGAATATTTCGAAATGTCCGTCTTGACAACCTATACGATATATACGAAGCCCATTAATAATCGGTTAATTAATTGGGTTAAATCTAAAATACCCCAAACGAAAACTATAACCTATAAATGCGATTTCCGGGCAAATCGTTGATCATAAAATCACGAAATTAATATATGACGAATACTACGTAGCTACGAAACAACTCACCGAAAATCGGCTCAAACCGATCACCGGAAGGTCGCCGAAAAATTGGCCAAAGTCCAGCCGAAGTCGCTACTGCTCGCGCGAACAGCACTGGCCGTCCCTGGCGCCACCATGCGCGACTGCCAGACCGCCACCACCGGACCGCCACGCCGTAGCCGCCGCATCACCGCCCAGCCCGGTCACCGCCGCTCCAGGTCGCCGACCCTGGCTCCAGCCGCAGCTGCTGCTGCGGCAACCTGTTGCCTGCACCAGCGCGACCCTCTCTCGCCGCTTCTATCTCTCCCTTTCTCTCTCGCCTGACCGGCGAATATGGTGATGATGGAGAGCAGGAGTGAATGAAGATGTGGTCGGCTGCAGAGAAAGGAGGAGCTAGGTCGTCATGTGGAGAATGAGAAGATAACAGATATGCGTACATGTATATACATATATATACTAATTGCATAACTAACCCTCAACTTCTCTATAATTGCAAAACGAACCCCACTTCAATATATATATAATTAAATATATATATATATAATAAATCCCAATTTATTACGGACCAACCCCCAAGTGTAGTTTACGTAACTGGTAATTACACGGGACACCAATTTACCAAATTAGTCCGAAAGAATTATACCGGTTTAGAAATCCAACAACCGGAACACCAAGAAGGTAATTTAATACGCTTCACCCCCGATTACCGTAACCGAAATAATCGAAACGATATCGTGTAGTCGAGAATAGGAATTCGCGTAGTCGTCAAAGAGAAACCGTAAAGTTATCCAGTCGACTTTAAAAGTAAACGCGAAAAATTTACAGGTATCAAATACCAAGAATAAATAATACGTCATGAACAAGTGACGTCATTACCGAAATTAAATTAAATATAATTTCAGGAAAAAGGAAAATAACACGGGGTGTTACATTAGTTACTTGTTTATATACTCTTGGATTCATTCAATTGTAGAACATCATGAAGGTGAAAAAGAGTAATACCTCATTATGTTGTAGATTGATAAAAAATATTCTTATAAACAATGTTATTGACGTTAGAATTATGTACAACCTAACCTACGAATGTTATTTTATTTTAGGTATTTGATACCCTTAGTACACTCTTCGAAATTAACAAACATATAGTTACCTCAGTGGCTGAATTTCTTTAGTTATATTGTATTTTAGCTTTAGCAATTCGAGGCTTTATTTACATGTTTCTTTCATCTAAAAATTTATATAAAGCTGTTATGCGCTTTGTTTTTAGGAATAAATTTTTAACTTATACATATCATATATAAAGGTTTTATTCACATATAAAACCCTCAAAAATTTGACTATTCCGTGAAAGTTATCAATTTTGAAGACAAAGTTATGGTTGTGAGCTTATTTACTTGTTTATATAGTCTTGGATTCATTCAATTGTAGAACATCATGAAGGTGAAAAAGACTAACACCTCATTATATTATAGATGTATACAAATGATTCTTATATACGGTGTTATTGATGTTAGGATGATGTAGAACCTAACCTACGAATGTTATTTTATTTTTGGTATTTGATATCTTTAGTACACTCTTCGACATTAACATTCATATAGTAACCTCAGTGGCTGAATTTTTTTAGTTATATTATATTTTATTTCTAGCAATTCCACGCTTTATTTACATGTTTCTTTCAGCTAGAAATTTATATAAAGTTTTTATCCGCTTTATTTTTTAGCAAAATAATTATTACTCATACATATCATATATTATCTGATTACTAAATATATGTGCAAAAATTAGTGAGTAAAATTAATTAATTGATCATGTATATAAAGCCTTTATCCTGTTATTGTCTTGGTTTTGAGAAAATTATTTATATCACTTATACATGCTTATGAGATATATCTGATTACAAAATATATGTGAAAAAATAAATCAGTAAATATATTAATTGATCATTGAATAAAATGATTTTTTAAAAAATTTCGCAAAAAATATAGTGCGTAATTGAAAGGGTCTTTTTTCATAAGTATAATCACTGTGTTTTCACTTTTATGGTATGGAAGACAAAATTAAATTATTACTGGTTCATTGCATTGGTTTCCATTTAATATAATGAAATACATGGTGGAAAGTTAGTTTTCGTCTTCTTTTCGTTTAATTTTTCAGTTTTACTTTTCATCATATTTCCGTCTACCAAACGAACCGTTAACATTTTAAATTGACCTTTTCTTTCCTTTACCATTACAAATTGGTCTTCTATATAGTAAATTAAGAATCTAAGACATCCATTTTGTTCGTCGGGGTATTTAGATTGGTTTTATGTTAATGTTTTCTCCGCACCTACTTTAGCGTGAATTATTGTGGTGTTGAATCTGGTCTTGTAAGTCCAATTTTTCTATTTTTGCCTCCCATATCCGTTGCAGCCTTGCAGTTGGTACTGTTGTGTTCCCATTTTCTCAGACAATTGTGTTTATGGTTCTCGGTTAATGCCTTTTCTTTACTACTAACTCCTTAGTGCTATCTGTGTTTTTTTTCTCCCTCCATAGAGCGATGGTTTACCTTTATATAACCTCCCATTTACCTACCTCTTTTTGTTATTATAAATATTGCTCCTATATTCAGTATCGAAAGTGTTCAATATATGTTGAACAATTTGAGAATATACGGTTCTTGATTTGTTTACTCCAGTTGTAACTAATACGGTTATAATTGATTGTTCCTGGATGAATAAATGGATGATCGTGGCCAATAATAATTGATTAATGGATGAAAAAATAAACAGAAGCTTTTCATGCCTTTAGATTAAGAATATTGTACCTCTAACCTTTTGCTTCGGCCACTCATAATCTCTGTATGCCTCTTTCTTTCGCATTGTTCAATATACTTTCATAATATTTATTACATGTTAAAATTTATTGTAGTTTTAGTTGTAACTAATATTATTCGGTTATATATTTCATTGTTGCAGCTCCTAATTTAATTGAGTATTGTTGTGGGAGATAAGAGTTAGATAATGGATGAAGAAATCAACAGCCAGGTTAATGTCGTTGCACAAGTAAATGGGGCTGATCTTCTGGATGGTAAACCATGCATCGGAATGTGCTTTGATTCTGAGCAGCATGCATATGACTTGTACAATGATTACGGAGGTACTATAGGATTTAGTATCCGTCGCGAGTGGGGCAGTCCTAGTAGGAAGGCCAGAGATCAGGTGCCACAATAAAAAAGGAAACTTACTTCAAGGTTATTTGTATGTTCCAATGAGGGTGTAAGAAGAAGTTCGAAGGCACGAAAGAAGAAGAGTCTTAGAGCTGATACACAAACGGACTGCCTTGCACGTATGGGTATAAGCTGGGATTCTAATTTAGGGAAGTATGTGGTCCATAAATTCATTGAAGAGCACAACCACGATCTCATACCGAGAAATTTGACCCACATGTTGCCCTCTCAACGGAAAATCAATAGTGTGCAGGCAATTCAAGTTGAGATGGCTGCAGACTGTGGTATACCCTTACGGCAATCTTTTGAATTATAGTGAAGAGAATCGGGTGGGAGAGAATCTGTCAAGTTTTCCAGGGTTGATGTCCAAAACCATTTGAGGACAATGAGGCAGAAGGATCTGGAAAACGGGGAAGTCGGTTGGCTTATGAAGTATTTTGAAATGCAGCTTGTTGTTGATCCTAGTTTTGTGGACGCTGTCCAGCTCGATGTTGCCGACATGATAACTAATATATTCTGGGCAGATTCAAAGATGGTATCCGACTGTGTTGCTTTTGGAGATGTTTTGTCCTTTGATACTACATACAAGATTGTGTAATGTAACAGACCATTTGCTATGTTCATTGGCTTAAATCAACACCATCAGACAATGGTTTTTGGTGCTGCATTGATGTACGACGAGACGACGGATTCCTTTGCGTGGTTGTTCGCTACATTCTTGCGGTTCATGTGCGATAAAGCTCCGAAGACCATTTTTACCGACCAAGATGCAGCAATAGCCAAGGCATTGTCGCAGGTCATGCCCGATACCTCCTACCTTTTCTGTTGTTGGCACCTCATGCAAAACGTACACAAGCATGCGGGTGCGAAACCGGTGGATAAATTTATGGTTAGGGGACAATTTCTCATTTAATGTTTGGGGTAGAGGATGTAAAGGAGTTTGATGTGAAGTGGGATGTGATGGTCAAATTGTTTGGATTGTAGAACAATAAATGGATAGCAAACATGTATGATTTGAAGCATGTTTGGGGAAAGGCATATGTAAAGGGTATATGGACTGCCACAATGCGTAGTACTCAAGTTAGTGAGAGTTTCAACGGTAGGCTGAAACAGTACCTTGCTCGGCAATATGCATTACCCGAATTCTTCCAACATTTTGACACATTGTTGTATGACAAATGTTATAAAGATCTGGAAGCAGAGTATGTGTTGTTGCAAAAGCTTCCCAACATAGCAAATCCATTCATGCTTCTGACTGAAGCCGGAAAGGTGTACACGAATAAAATTTATGACAGAGTCGAGGCAGAATACATGAAGGCTTGCATGAATGCTCAGATTAACACTGCGTTCCGCGATGACGAAAAGGGGTGTTGTCTTTATGAAGTTGGTGAATCAGATAAACCAAGCAAACATGTGGTTATGAGAATTCTCCTGGATGACCACCTCACGTGTTCTTTCATGAAATTTGAATCCGAGGGTATTATGTGCATGTATACTCTCAAAGTGATGAAAGATATAATGAGAGTGCACAAAATCCCACAACATTACATTTTGAAGAGGTGGACCAAAAATGCGAAGGAGAGCAACCTACAAGAACTCGTTCGAAATGATGTATGTACCGATGAAAGACTGGAGAAACAAAGAAGGCATAAAATCCTTTGTCGGTCTATGATTGAAGTAGCCAACATTGCCAACATATCATTCGAAGCTTTTGAAACTGTTATGGCCTTGGTTTTTAAGATGAAAACTGTTGCTGAGCAGAGTCTTGTGCGTCGCCACACCCACCCACTGGCCATTCGACCCAGTAATGTTGGTGTCAACATATTCAAAAACTTGGACGAGAATTCCCATGCCAATACTTCCACCGTTGCTAAAGCGAAGGGTATATCTGTGAAAGACAGAACTAAAGGGCAGAGACGGAGGCTAATACCTACCATTGAGAAGGTTATGAAGAAGAAAAAACAGCCCATAGCAGCGAAGGTACGTATTCGGATCTTATTGCATCAAATTGTAATAAAGTTCAGTTTTAGTAGAGGGAAATTGTTATTGTGGTTTAAATATCTTTTGCAAATGGTAGTTTGCGAATGTGGATTTACGGAAATTGGTAATTATATCCAGGTTTGAGTATAACATGCTTAGTTGTTGTAATTACATCAATTATTTGATAAAATATAATCCTCTTGCATAAGATATCAAGCCCTGACATCGTTTTTGGCACCTCAGATTTCTTATCCAGCTTCAACTCACCATCATCTGAGTTCACAGAACTTACCAAAGTAATTCTTATATTTTCCAGCAATGCATGTCAGACCTCATATTTATTTCTTGCATTATCTCGGTTCATGTAGTTTCGTAGAAATATTTCCCTTTCTAATTATGTTGAGGTTATCTTCTTCCCCATTTTAGGTTACAGAGAATCCAGATTATTCATCTGACCCCTTTTTATAATTTATGGCCTATGGACTTCCCTCTCTTCCACTTACTCCATCGGACGCTCCCGTCTATGAATCAATTCCTTTAATGACGGGATAAGAGGTTTTTTTCAATAATGTATTGCTTTCAATTTGCATATTATTTATAGTGGCATCATTTACATATTGTACCGTTTGTTTTCTCATTTTTGCGTCATTGTTTTCCCTTTCAGGTCAATGATAATCATGTTAGATCATAAAACCGTATGGAAACCAATTTCCCTCTTGCTGGTTATGCCCCTTTACCTCCTCCATCGTGCGTTGTTGTTTTGTTATCAGATCACTCAATTGCCGTACCAGTTCGAGTAGAGGTAGTATTTCCTTATGACTCTTTGAGCATATGCTTTGTTGTACTTCTATGTAATATTTATTTCTTCAAGTATGTTTGCGACCCAAATTTTTATGAGCTTAAAAATCTATCGGTCTCTGTTGTGTTTCAGGATACCCAATCTCAGTCCAATTCAAAGCAATTTATTTGGTCGTGGGTTTCGAAGCCCTGGCTCAAATGCCACAAACATTCCAATTCATTTTACTGATGAGTCAATGGGTGTTAACAACCTGCATCAGGTATTACCACCATTCCATTTCATGTTTGCTTATTAGTGTTCCTTCACGTTTTTGTATGAAGTTGGTCGTGTTGCTCTACGTAAATGATTTATCTTCTATTTTTTAAATAACTAATTTAGGCTGCATCTTCTAATTTTATGTGTTCTTACAATGAACAACAGTCTGCTTTAGGATTGAGTCTTCTAAGCACTCCCTCTTCTTTCGAGGGGTCAACAACCCAAAATCATGTAAGTAATTTGAATCCGATACTTCTCTGTACACAGTCCCCTTCGAAATACTAGTATTTTCTACATCCACTCCCAATCATATTTGTGGATATTTGTTTCGTCCAGGGTCCCCTAATCTGAATAACCTTCGGCGGTAAAACTTCAATTTTCCTGGACACCATAATCATTCACCCAACCCTAAATCATGTAAGTAACGTGAATCCGATAGTTTACTGTTCATAATTCCCTCCAATATACTATATTTTACATTCACTCCTATTTATTATGTGTCCATATTTGTTTTTCAGCCAGGGTCATGAAATCTCAACGGCCTCCGGTGCTAAAACTTCAATTTATCGGACACCATTATAATTCACCCAGCCGATGACAACCATGTGCACAATAAATGGCAGAATAAATGTTTGATTCACCAAAGACATGAATATATAGTAGTTCTATTGTAACATTTTACTGTAAACAATCATGTCCCTAGGTAGCCATGAGTTGAATGAATTAATAAATTTCAATCACACCTGAAACATAACCTAGGAGGATTGAAGCTTTCCTAAAATCTGTAGATTGACTTCTCTGTAAGGTTTGAATTAACTATTTATTCAGGAGACATTGGGATTTATTCAGTACACATCGGGTTTTGGATAGCCACATTCTACCGAACTGCACTAAGAGCGGTTCCAATGCATATTTTATGAAGGCGAGTATATAACAACAATTGATAGTCTCCTAATATTTGCCTACAAATACCATATCTCATTAAAATTGTTTAAGGAATCTATGACCATATAATATTCTCAACACTACCGTTATCAATCACTCAAGTTTGTTTTTGCGACTACAGTTGTTTCAACATGCTTTTTCGGGTTTTCATTTTCTCAGCATTACATGTTACTCGGGGAATGTTTAAATAATGTTATAGTGGATGAAATTTGATTTATACTTTTTTAATTATATGGCTTCTGAATTCCCCTTTTTGGCCCTGATTGTACCGAATTTCATTAAACTCTCAATAGTTAAGAATATATATATATATTCTTATTTCGGAAACAATGTATACTTGGGGAAAAAAATTTATATTTCGAAAAGAGTATAGATTTGGTAAAATAACAGATACTCATGACAAATATACATATTTTTCCCAAAATATATATATTTCAATAAATATATGTATTTTGGAAAAAATATATATATTTCTCCTAAATATGTGTTATTTTCCCAAATCTATAATATAGATTTTTTTCCTCAATATATATACATATATATATATTTTCGGAATTATTTTTATTTTTTTCGAGATATATATATTTATTTCCTGAAATATATGTTTTTTCAAAATATATATAATTTAAGTACTTTGCATTGAAGTTTTTGGTTCGATATAATATTTACAAAGAATTCTGAATTATTATACAGTTATTTTAATTACAATATATATATATATATATAATTAATTATGATTAATCTCGATTTACTTAAATACATGATATGAGGTTAAGTTGAAATTACAATTACGATAATATTTACAGTTGATAGATAATTTATAACAATTCTAAAATATGTCATAAGAAGTATTTAGGAAACTATACTATGAGTATTTATGAAGATCGATTAACACTGTATTAATTTTATTTTCATTATTTGTTGTGCACATGCGCCGACACTATATTACACTACAATAAATGATATTGCTTACAGTATCTCAAATATGTGATGCACAAAAGTGAAAACAAAATTTATTCACTCTTGAGCAGATGGGGAGAAATCTGAGTTACAGAGATATGCTTATTCCATGGTGAAAAGAGAACCCTCCCAAATGAATGCCTAAACTCTGTAGCCCTAATAGGTCATCATACCTAATTTCAATTAATGCGATGTCTATTATTACAAATACTACAGTATAATATGCTACATATTATTGCAATGGCCAGTAATTTCCGGTCATTCCACTTTTTAACAAATACATCCCCTGAGATTTGTTATAAATTTTAAATGACTGTAGGGATGACACTAAGGTATTAATTGTCATGTTATTGGTGTAATGTATTGTAATACTTGTGGGGCTAATATTGGACACGTGTATGTTATTGTACTATTTTTGTTGCAATGTTCATTTATTTCCGGTACACTATATCACAAGATATTGTGCATTGTACTCGAGTAGAGTTTTTTTCATCGTTATATGGTTAATATATATCCTTTTCTTTTAATTACACTGTGTAATTAATTTGTACCCTGTGGTCATTTGGTCAGGTCATCAGTACCAATGTCATTAGGTAGGTCATTAGGTCCTTGGAGATGGTGCAATGAAGTATGCAGAGATATGGAAAGATCTTATGAGTTATCATCACTACCAATGTATCAGTTGAAAAGATATGTCATTAGATTATGTTGGCCCAAATCTGGAGACAAACATATGTTGTCATTATACAAGAGTGGATGGCAATATATAGCTATAATGTGGAATAAATCATTACCTATATATAGTAAGGTAATGATTGTATGAAGATAAAATTTAAATGTATCAGATATTTGTTCTTAGTTGCACATAAGACTACAGTTTTTACATGCTTCAAAATCTATTTTAGGATTTATAAAGACATGATAAGTATGTGTCATCTGCAAACCAACTTCTCCATTACATTACCGTGGGGCAAAAAAACCACACCCTACATTACATTACTAGCTTCTACATTACATTACATGACCAAAAAATGCGGCGATAAAGCCACTAACCGGGAAGAAAACCACAAAAAGAGACTTCAAGGTACAAGAAAAGCATAACAAAAAGAACTCCACTTCATAGTGGACAACCCCAACCCCAACCTAGTCACCCTTCATCATATGCCCGGATACACTATACGCACCATAATAGGTTCAAAACAGGTGCCAAATAACCGTCCCGCCCCCATGAACAACTTCAGGGACTTCATCCAAGTTCGTCCAACCCATCATCATCAGAGCTATTAGTGGAGATGATGACGGTACCGGAGTCCTCGCCATCGGTGTCCTCGACGTTCCTTCGGCTTTGGCCTGCTGAAGTTGGGGGTTGTGTCCTCTGGATGTGCTGGTTGAGATGTCTTCCTATGTCTCTCACTTCTAGACTGAGCAGCTAGAAATGGATATAGACGTCTGCCATGTGCTGTCGGTTGCGCTCCTCAATTACCGCAACTTGCCTTCCAAGTACTTGTACCTGTTGTACAAGGTCATTGTAGGAGGGCAAGGCTGGAAGGGGAGGCATGGGCGCCTGTGGAGGAATGTTGATGGATATCCCACCACGGCTTCTAGGTATTGGGCTTTGTAGCCCGGAGCGTTGTACGACTTGCCTGCGAACGCTGGAAGAACCTTCGGAATTTGACCCAACTGAACTTTCCATAACTTCGGAACAAATCTTGAAGGAGGCTATAACATAGTAGAACATCCCATAACAAGACCAATGACCTGCGTTTTATAGGAGTAAATGAAAATGCTTCAGTAATTTAATGTGCTTGGAAGTGGTTGTTAGGTCATTTAATTGTACATAAATTTCATGTGAAAAGTAAATATAGTTATCATCATGGCAAGTGGAGGTTAGATTGCACTTATTATGTAGTGGAATATTATTTGAAATTGTGCAACTATATAATCGTGTGGTGGTTAAAATAATTTTTTATTCATCAGCCTAAATATTTAAAGGACCCCTCATCACTATATTTCTATGTGCGATATAACTGGAAACAAATTAACTATCTAAGAGAAAGTTATAGTACAATGTAAGATAAATATGTCAGCCATCAGTATACAAATATGTTGACTCTTCGAGCCATTAAAATGCAGAGATGATTTTTTATTTCGGATGATTGTATATGAATGTTAAGCTCGATATTTCAAGCAAAAAGAACAGTGAATGTGGAATTATTCGTCAATGTTTGAGTCCTCACTGTAAACCTTTAAACTTACAAGCATTATTCTATTTATATGTACAATGTAAGTGGATAGTAATCTACAATGTTACATATATTTTTGTGCATTATCGTCGGGTGTATACTCCAGCCTTCCCCCACATACAAATTATACATAGAGGATAATTGTGTGAAGGAGGGTATAGAAGAGCGGTAAGGAGGCTATAACCATTTGTGTTATTGAAATATGTTGAACATTTTGTAAGAGAAATATGTGAGCCATGAGTAGAAATAATTAAGTTCACCCTTGGACCAAATAGAAAGAAGAGATAATGTTTGAGGTGCTAATGATTGTATTGGAACGTGTACGTCGATATCTCCAGCAATTGAAAGAGTGAACGTGGAATTAATCAATCGTCAAAGTTTAATATTTCATGGAAATCTCTGTAATTGCAACCATTTATTACAATTTAGGTGTGCAATGTAAGTGTATAGGAATCAACAATGTTACATAAATTTGTTGTGCATTGTCGTCGGGTGTATATTCGAGCCTTCCACCACGTACAAAATATACATAGAGGACAATTGTGTGAAGGAGGGTATAGAAGAGCGGCAAGGAGGCTATAATCATTTGTCCTATTGAAATAGGTAGAAGATTTTGTAAGAGAAATATGAGAGCCATGAGTAGAAATAATTAAGTTCACCCTTGGACCAAATAGAAAGAAGAGATAATGTTTGAGGTGCCGATGATTGAATTGGAACGTGTACGTCGATATCTCCAGCAATTGAAAGAGTGAACGTGGAATTAATCAATCGTTAAAGTTTAATATTTCTTGGAAATCTCTGTACTTGCAACCATTTATTACAATTTAGGCGTGGAATGTAAATGTATCGGAATCAACAATGTTACATAAATTTGTAGTGCATTGTCGTCGGGTGTATACTCCAACCTTCCCCCATGTGCAACATATACATAGAGGAGAATTGTGTGAAGGAGAGTATAAAAGAGCTGCAAGGTGGCTATAACCATTTGTCTTATTCAAAAATGTTGAAGATTTTGTAAGAGAAATATGTGAGCCATGAGTAGAAATAATTAAGTTCATCCTTGGACCAAATAGAAAGAAGAGATAATGTTTGAGGTGCCGATGATTGAATTGGAACGTGTACGTCGATATCTCCAGCAATTGAAAGAGTGAACGTGGAATTAATCAATCGTTAAAGTTTAATATTTCTTGGAAATCTCTGTACTTGCAACCATTTATTACAATTTAGGTGTGGAATGTAAATGTATAGGAATCAACAATGTTACATAAATTTGTAGTGCATTGTCGTCGGGTGTATACTCCAACCTTCCCCCACGTGCAACATATACATAGAGGAGAATTGTGTGAAGGAGAGTATAAAAGAGCTGCAAGGTGGCTATAACCATTTGTCTTATTCAAAAATGTTGAAGATTTTGTAAGAGAAATATGTGAGCCATGAGTAGAAATAATTAAGTTCACCCTTGGACCAAATAGAAAGAAGAGATAATGTTTGAGGTGCCGATGATTGAATTGGAACGTGTACGTCGATATCTCCAGCAATTGAAAGAGTGAACGTGGAATTAATCAATCGTCAAAGTTTAATATTTCTTAGAAATCTCTGTACTTGCATCCCTTTATTACAATTAAGGTATGCTTTGTAAGTGTATAGGAATCAACAATGTTACATAAATTTGTAGTGCATTGTCGTCGGGTGTATACTCCAACCTTCCCCCACGTGCAACATATACATAGAGGAGAATTGTGTGAAGGAGAGTATAAAAGAGCTGCAAGGTGGCTATAACCATTTGTCTTATTCAAAAATGTTGAAGATTTTGTAAGAGAAATATGTGAGCCATAATTAGAAATAATTAAGTTCACCCTCAGACCAAATAAAAAGAAGAGATAATGTTTGAGGTGCCGATGATTGTATTGGAACGTGTACGTCGATATCTCTAGCAATTGAAAGATGAACGTGGAATTAATCAATCGTCAAAGTTTAATATTTCTTAGAAATCTATGTACTTGCATCCATTTATTACAATTAAGGTATGCATTGTAAGTGTATAGGAATCAACAATGTTACATAAATTTGTTGTGCATTGTCGTCGGGTGTATACTCCAACCTTTCCCCACGTACAACATATACATAGAAGAAAATTATGTGAAGGAGAGTATAGAAGAGCTGCAAGGTGGCTATAACCATTTGTCCTATTGAAATATGTTGAAGATTTTGTAAGAGAAATATGTGAGCCATGAGTAGAAATAATTAAGTTCACCCTCGGACCAAATAGAAAGAAGAGATAATGTTTGAGGTGCCGATGATTGTATTGGAACGTGTACGTCGATATCTCCAACAATTGAAAGAGTGAACGTGGAATTAATCAATCGTTAAAGTTTAATATTTCTTGGAAATCTCTGTACTTGCAACCATTTATTACAATTTAGGCGTGGAATGTAAATGTATCGGAATCAACAATGTTACATAAATTTGTAGTGCATTGTCGTCGGGTGTATACTCCAACCTTCCCCCACGTGCAACATATACATAGAGGAGAATTGTGTGAAGGAGAGTATAAAAGAGCTGCAAGGTGGCTATAACCATTTGTCTTATTCAAAAATGTTGAAGATTTTGTAAGAGAAATATGTGAGCCATGAGTAGAAATAATTAAGTTCACCCTTGGACCAAATAGAAAGAAGAGATAATGTTTGAGGTGCCGATGATTGAATTGGAACGTGTACGTCGATATCTCCAGCAATTGAAAGAGTGAACGTGGAATTAATCAATCGTTAAAGTTTAATATTTCTTGGAAATCTCTGTACTTGCAACCATTTATTACAATTTAGGCGTGGAATGTAAATGTATCGGAATCAACAATGTTGCATAAATTTGTAGTGCATTGTCGTCGGGTGTATACTCCAACCTTCCCCCATGTGCAACATATACATAGAGGAGAATTGTGTGAAGGAGAGTATAAAAGAGCTGCAAGGTGGCTATAACCATTTGTCTTATTCAAAAATGTTGAAGATTTTGTAAGAGAAATATGTGAGCCATGAGTAGAAATAATTAAGTTCATCCTTGGACCAAATAGAAAGAAGAGATAATGTTTGAGGTGCCGATGATTGAATTGGAACGTGTACGTCGATATCTCCAGCAATTGAAAGAGTGAACGTGGAATTAATCAATCGTTAAAGTTTAATATTTCTTGGAAATCTCTGTACTTGCAACCATTTATTACAATTTAGGTGTGGAATGTAAATGTATAGGAATCAACAATGTTACATAAATTTGTAGTGCATTGTCGTCGGGTGTATACTCCAACCTTCCCCCACGTGCAACATATACATAGAGGAGAATTGTGTGAAGGAGAGTATAAAAGAGCTGCAAGGTGGCTATAACCATTTGTCTTATTCAAAAATGTTGAAGATTTTGTAAGAGAAATATGTGAGCCATAATTAGAAATAATTAAGTTCACCCTCGGACCAAATAAAAAGAAGAGATAATGTTTGAGGTGCCGATGATTGTATTGGAACGTGTACGTCGATATCTCCAGCAATTGAAAGATGAACGTGGAATTAATCAATCGTCAAAGTTTAATATTTCTTAGAAATTTCTGTACTTGCATCCATTTATTACAATTATGGCATGCTTTGTAAGTGAATAGGAATCAACAATGTTACATAAATTTGTTGTGCATTGTCGTCGGGTGTATACTCCAAACTTTCCCCACGTACAACATATACAAAGAGGAGAATTGTGTGAAGGAGAGTATAGAAGAGCTGCAAGGTGGCTATAACCATTTGTCCTATTGAAATAGGTTGAAGATTTTTTAAGGGAAATATGTGAGCCATGAGTAGAAGTAATTAAGTTCACCCTTGGACCAAATAGAAAGAAGAGATAATGTTTGAGGTGCCGATGATTGTATTGGAACGTGTACGTCGATATCTCCAACAATTGAAATAGTTAACGTGAAATTAATCAATCGTCAAAGTTTAATATTTCTTGGAAACTCTGTACTTGCAACCATTTATTACAATTAAGGTATGCATTGTAAGTGTATAGGAATCAACAATGTTACATAAATTTGTTGTGCATTGTCGTCGGGTGTATACTCCAACTTTCCCCACGTACAACATATACATAGAGGAGAATTGTGTGAAGGAGAGTATAGAAGAGCTGCAAGGTGGATATAACCATTTGTCCTATTGAAATATGTTGAAGATTTTGTAAGAGAAATATGTGAGCCATGAGTAGAAATAATTAAGTTCACCCTTGGACCAAAAAGAAAGAAGAGATAATGTTTGAGGTGCCGATGATTGTATTGGAACGTGTACGTCGATATCTCCAACAATTGAAATAGTTAACGTGAAATTAATCAATCGTCAAAGTTTAATATTTCTTGGAAATCTTTGTACTTGCAACCATTTATTACAATTAAGGTATGCATTGTAAGTGTATAGGAATCAACAATGTTACATAAATTTGTTGTGCATTGTCGTCGGGTGTATACTCCAACCTTCCCCCACGTACAACATATACATAGAGGAGAATTGTGTGAAGGAGAGTATAAAAGAGCTGCAAGGTGGCTATAACCATTTGTCTTATTCAAAAATGTTGAAGATTTTGTAAGAGAAATATGTGAGCCATGAGTAGAAATAATTAAGTTCACCCTTGGACCAAATAGAAAGAAGAGATAATGTTTGAGGTGCCGATGATTGAATTGGAACGTGTACGTCGATATCTCCAGCAATTGAAAGAGTGAACGTGGAATTAATCAATCGTCAAAGTTTAATATTTCTTAGAAATCTCTGTACTTGCATCCATTTATTACAATTAAGGTATGCTTTGTAAGTGTATAGGAATCAACAATGTTACATAAATTTGTAGTGCATTGTCGTCGGGTGTATACTCCAACCTTCCCCCACGTGCAACATATACATAGAGGAGAATTGTGTGAAGGAGAGTATAAAAGAGCTGCAAGGTGGCTATAACCATTTGTCTTATTCAAAAATGTTGAAGATTTTGTAAGAGAAATATGTGAGCCATAATTAGAAATAATTAAGTTCACCCTCGGACCAAATAAAAAGAAGAGATAATGTTTGAGGTGCCGATGATTGTATTGGAACGTGTACGTCGATATCTCCAGCAATTGAAAGATGAACGTGGAATTAATCAATCGTCAAAGTTTAATATTTCTTAGAAATTTCTGTACTTGCATCCATTTATTACAATTATGGCATGCTTTGTTAGTGAATAGGAATCAACAATGTTACATAAATTTGTTGTGCATTGTCGTCGGGTGTATACTCCAACCTTTCCCCACGTACAACATATACAAAGAGGAGAATTGTGTGAAGGAGAGTATAGAAGAGCTGCAAGGTGGCTATAACCATTTGTCCTATTGAAATAGGTTGAAGATTTTTTAAGAGAAATATGTGAGCCATGAGTAGAAGTAATTAAGTTCACCCTTGGACCAAATAGAAAGAAGAGATAATGTTTGAGGTGCCGATGATTGTATTGGAACGTGTACGTCGATATCTCCAACAATTGAAATAGTTAACGTGAAATTAATCAATCGTCAAAGTTTAATATTTCTTGGGAACTCTGTACTTGCAACCATTTATTACAATTAAGGTATGCATTGTAAGTGTATAGGAATCAACAATGTTACATAAATTTGTTGTGCATTGTCGTCGGGTGTATACTCCAACTTTCCCCACGTACAACATATACATAGAGGAGAATTGTGTGAAGGAGAGTATAGAAGAGCTGGAAGGTGGATATAACCATTTGTCCTATTGAAATATGTTGAAGATTTTGTAAGAGAAATATGTGAGCCATGAGTAAAAATAATTAAGTTCACCCTTGGACCAAAAAGAAAGAAGAGATAATGTTTGAGGTGCCGATGATTGTATTGGAACGTGTACGTCGATATCTCCAACAATTGAAATAGTTAACGTGAAATTAATCAATCGTCAAAGTTTAATATTTCTTGGAAATCTTTGTACTTGCAACCATTTATTACAATTAAGGTATGCATTGTAAGTGTATAGGAATCAACAATGTTACATAAATTTGTTGTGCATTGTCGTCGGGTGTATACTCCAACCTTCCCCCACGTACAACATATACATAGAGGAGAATTGTGTGAAGGAGAGTATAAAAGAGCTGCAAGGTGGCTATAACCATTTGTCTTATTCAAAAATGTTGAAGATTTTGTAAGAGAAATATGTGAGCCATGAGTAGAAATAATTAAGTTCACCCTTGGACCAAATAGAAAGAAGAGATAATGTTTGAGGTGCCGATGATTGAATTGGAACGTGTACGTCGATATCTCCAGCAATTGAAAGAGTGAACGTGGAATTAATCAATCGTCAAAGTTTAATATTTCTTAGAAATCTCTGTACTTGCATCCATTTATTACAATTAAGGTATGCTTTGTAAGTGTATAGGAATCAACAATGTTACATAAATTTGTTGTGCATTGTCGTCGGGTGTATACTCCAACTTTCCCCACGTACAACATATACATAGAGGAGAATTGTGTGAAGGAGAGTATAGAAGAGCTGCAAGGTGGATATAACCATTTGTCCTATTGAAATATGTTGAAGATTTTGTAAGAGAAATATGTGAGCCATGAGTAGAAATAATTAAGTTCACCCTTGGACCAAAAAGAAAGAAGAGATAATGTTTGAGGTGCCGATGATTGTATTGGAACGTGTACGTCGATATCTCCAACAATTGAAATAGTTAACGTGAAATTAATCAATCGACAAAGTTTAATATTTCTTGGAAATCTTTGTACTTGCAACCATTTATTACAATTAAGGTATGCATTGTAAGTGTATAGGAATCAACAATGTTACATAAATTTGTTGTGCATTGTCGTCGGGTGTATACTCCAACCTTCCCCCACGTACAACATATACATAGAGGAGAATTGTGTGAAGGAGAGTATAAAAGAGCTGCAAGGTGGCTATAACCATTTGTCTTATTCAAAAATGTTGAAGATTTTGTAAGAGAAATATGTGAGCCATGAGTAGAAATAATTAAGTTCACCCTTGGACCAAATAGAAAGAAGAGATAATGTTTGAGGTGCCGATGATTGAATTGGAACGTGTACGTCGATATCTCCAGCAATTGAAAGAGTGAACGTGGAATTAATCAATCGTCAAAGTTTAATATTTCTTAGAAATCTCTGTACTTGCATCCATTTATTACAATTAAGGTATGCTTTGTAAGTGTATAGGAATCAACAATGTTACATAAATTTGTAGTGCATTGTCGTCGGGTGTATACTCCAACCTTCCCCCACGTGCAACATATACATAGAGGAGAATTGTGTGAAGGAGAGTATAAAAGAGCTGCAAGGTGGCTATAACCATTTGTCTTATTCAAAAATGTTGAAGATTTTGTAAGAGAAATATGTGAGCCATAATTAGAAATAATTAAGTTCACCCTCGGACCAAATAAAAAGAAGAGATAATGTTTGAGGTGCCGATGATTGTATTGGAACGTGTACGTCGATATCTCTAGCAATTGAAAGATGAACGTGGAATTAATCAATCGTCAAAGTTTAATATTTCTTAGAAATCTATGTACTTGCATCCATTTATTACAATTAAGGTATGCATTGTAAGTGTATAGGAATCAACAATGTTACATAAATTTGTTGTGCATTGTCGTCGGGTGTATACTCCAACCTTTCCCCACGTACAACATATACATAGAAGAAAATTATGTGAAGGAGAGTATAGAAGAGCTGCAAGGTGGCTATAATCATTTGTCCTATTGAAATATGTTGAAGATTTTGTAAGAGAAATATGTGAGCCATGAGTAGAAATAATTAAGTTCACCCTCGGACCAAATAGAAAGAAGAGATAATGTTTGAGGTGCCGATGATTGTATTGGAACGTGTACGTCGATATCTCCAACAATTGAAATAGTTAACGTGAAATTAATCAATCGTCAAAGTTTAATATTTCTTGGAAACTCTGTACTTGCAACCATTTATTACAATTAAGGTATGCATTGTAAGTGTATAGGAATCAACAATGTTACATAAATTTGTTGTGCATTGTCGTCGGGTGTATACTCCAACTTTCCCCACGTACAACATATACATAGAGGAGAATTGTGTGAAGGAGAGTATAGAAGAGCTGCAAGGTGGATATAACCATTTGTCCTATTGAAATATGTTGAAGATTTTGAAAGAGAAATATGTGAGCCATGAGTAGAAATAATTAAGTTCACCCTTGGACCAAAAAGAAAGAAGAGATAATGTTTGAGGTGCCGATGATTGTATTGGAACGTGTACGTCGATATCTCCAACAATTGAAATAGTTAACGTGAAATTAATCAATCGTCAAAGTTTAATATTTCTTGGAAATCTCTGTACTTGCAACCATTTATTACAATTAAGGTATGCATTGTAAGTGTATAGGAATCAACAATGTTACATAAATTTGTTGTGCATTGTCGTCGGGTGTATACTCCAACCTTCCCCCACGTACAACATATACATAGAGGAGAATTGTGTGAAGGAGAGTATAGAAGAGCTGCAAGGTGGCTATAACCATTTATCCTATTGAAATATGTTGAAGATTTTGTAAGAGAAATATGTGAGCCATGAGTAGAAATAATTAAGTTCACCCTTGGACCAAATAGAAAGAAGAGATAGTGTTTGAGGTGCCGATGATTGTATTGGAACGTGTACGTCGATATCTCCAGCAATTGAAAGAGTGAACGTGGAATTAATCAATCGTCAAAGTTTAATATTTTTTGAAAATCTCTATACTTGCAACCATTTATTACAATTTAGGTGTGAAATATAAATGTATAGGAATCAACAATGTTACATAAATTTGTTGTGCATTGTCGTCGGGTGAATACTACAACCTTCCCCCACGTACAACATATACATAGAGGAGAATTGTGTGAAGCAGGGTATAGAAGAGCGGCAAGCTGGCTATAACCATTTGTCCTTTTGAAATATTTTGAAGATTATGTAAGCAAAATATGTGAGCCATGAGTAGAAATAATTAAGTTCACCCTTGGACAAAATAGAAAGAAGAGATAATGTTTGAGGTGCCGATGATTGTATTGGAACGTGTACGTCGATATCTCCAGCAATAGAAAGAGTGAGCGTGGAATTAATCAATCGTCAAAGTTTAATATTTCTTTGAAATCTCTGTACTTGCAACCATTTATTACAATTAAGGTATGCAATGTAAGTTTATTGGAATCAACAATGTTACATAAATTTGTTGTGCATTGTCGTCGGGTATATACTCCAGCCTTCCCCCACGTACAAAATATACATAGAGAACAATTGTGTGAAGCAGGGTATAGAAGAGCGGCAAGGTGGCTATAACCATTTGTCCTATTGAAATATGTTGAAGATTTTGAAAGAGAAATATGTGAGCCATGAGTATAAATAATTAAGTTCCCCCTTGGACCAAATAGAAAGAAGAGATAATGTTTGAGGTGCTAATGATTGTATTGGAACGTGTACGTCGATATCTCGAGCAATTGAAAGAGTGAACGTGGAATTAATCAATCGTCAAAGTTTAATATTTCATGGAAATCTCTGTAATTGCAACCATTTATTACAATTTAGGTGTGCAATGTAAGTGTATAGGAATCAACAATGTTACATAAATTTGTTGTGCATTGTCGTCGGGTTTATACTCGAGCCTTCCCCCACGTACAAAATATACATAGAGAACAATTGTGTGAAGGAGGGTATAGAAGAGCGGCAAGGAGGATATAATCATTTGTCCTATTGAAATATGTAGAAGATTTTGTAAGAGAAATATGAGAGCCATGAGTAGAAATAATTAAGTTCACCCTTGGACCAAATAGGAAGAAGACATAATGTTTGAGGTGCCGATGATTGTATTGGAACGTGTACGTAGATATCTCCAGCAATTGAAACAGTGAACTTGGAATTAATCAATCGTCAAAGTTTAATATTTTTGGAAATCTCTGTACTTGCAACCATTTATTACAATTTAGGTGTGGAATGTAAATGTATAGGAATCAACAATGTTACATAAATTTCTTGTGCATTGTCGTCGGGTGAATACACCAACCTTCCCCCACGTACAACATATATATAGAGGAAAATTGTGTGAAGCAGGGTGTAGAAGAGCGGCAAGGTGGCTATAACCATATGTCCTTTTGAAATATGTTGAAAATTTTGTAAGCAAAATATGTCAGCCATGAGTAGAAATAATTAAGTTCACCCTTGGACCAAATAGAAAGAAGAGATAATGTTTGAGGTGCCGATGATTGTATTGGAACGTGTACGTCGATATCTCCAACAATTGAAAGAGTGAACGTGGAATTAATCAATCGTCAAAGTTTAATATTTCTTGGAAATCTCTGTACTTGCAACCATTTATTACAATTTAGGTGTGGAATATAAATGTATTGGAATCAGCAATGTTACATAAATTTGTTGTGCATTGTCGTCGGGTGAATACTCCAACCTTCCCCCACATACAACATATATATAGAGGAGAATTGTGTAAAGCAGGGTATAGAAGAGCGACAAGGTGGCTATAACCATTTCTCCTTGTGAAATATGTTGAAGATTTTGTAAGCAAAATATGTGAGCCACGAGTAGAAATAATTAAGTTCACCCTTGGACCAAATAGAAAGAAGAGATAATGTTTGAGGTGCCGATGATTGTATTGGAACGTGTACGTCGATATCTCCAACAATTGAAAGAGTGAACGTGGAATTAATCAATCGTCAAAGTTTAATATTTTTTGGAAATCTCTGTACTTGCAACCATTTATTACAATTTAGGTATCGAATGTAAATGTATAGGAATCAACAATGTTACATAAATTTGTTGTGTATTGTCGTCCAGTGTATACTCCAACCTTCCCCCACGTACAACTTATATATAGAGGAGAATTGTGTGAAAGAGGGTATAGAAGAGCAGCAAGGTGGCTATAACCATTTGTCCTATTGAAATATGTTGAAGATTTGGTAAGAGAAATATGTGAGCCATGAGTATAAATTATTAAGTTTACCCTTGGACCAAATAGAAAGAAGAGATAATCTTTGAGGTGCCGATGATTGTATTGGAACGTGTACGTCGATATCTCCAGCTATTGAAAGAATGAACGTGGAATTAATCAATCGTCAAAGTTTAATATTTCTTGGAAATCTCTGTACTTGCAACCATTTATTACAATTAAGGTAAGCAATGAAAGTGTATAGGAATCAACAATGTTACATAAATTTGTTGTGCATTGTCGTCAGTTCTATACTCCAGCCTACCCCATGTACAAAATATACATAGAGGTCAATTGTGTGAAGAAGGGTATAGAAGAGCGGTAAGGAGGCTATAACCATTTATCCTCTTGAAATATGTTGAAGATTTTGTAAGAGAAATATGTGAGCCATGAGTAGAAATAATTAAGTTCACCCTTGGACCAAATAGAAAGAAGAGATAGTGTTTGAGGTGCCAATGATTGTATTGGAACTTGTAGGTCGATATGTCCAGCAATTGAAAGAGTGAACATGGAATTAATCAATCGTCAAAGTAGAATATTTTTTGAAAATCTCTGTACTTGCAAACATTTATTACAATTTAGGTGTGGAATATATAATGTATAGGAATCAACAATGTTACATAAATTTATTGTGCATTGTCGTCGGGTGAATACTGCAACCTTCCCCCACGTACAACATATACATAGAGGAGAATTGTGTGAAGCAGGGTATAGAAGAGCGGTAAGGTGGCTATAACCATTTGTCCTTTTGAAATATGTTGAAGATTTTGTAACCAAAATATGTGAGCCATGAGTAGAAATAATTAAGTTCACCCTTGGACAAAATAGAAAGAAGAGATAATGTTTGAGGTGCCGATGATTGTATTGGAAAGTGTACGTCGATATCTCCAGCAATTGAAAGAGTGAATGTGGAATTAATCAATCGTCAAAGTTTAATATTTCTTGGAAATCTCTGTACTTGCGACCATTTATTACAATTTAGGTGTGGAATGTAAATGTATAGGAATCAACAATGTTACATAAATTTGTTGTGCATTGTCGTCGGGTGTATACTCCAACCTTCCCCCACGTACAACATATACATAGAGGAGAATTGTGTGAATGAGGGTATAGAAGAGCTGCAAGGTGGCTATAACCATTTGTCCTATTGAAATATGTTGAAGATTTTGTAAGAAAAATATGTGAGTCATGAGTAGAAATAATTAAGTTCACCCTTGGACCAAATATAGAGAAGAGATAATGTTTGAGGTGCCGATGATTGTATTGGAACGTGTACGTCGATATCTCCAGCAATTGAAAGAGTGAACGTGGAATTAATCAATCTTCAAAGTTTAATATTTCTTGGAAATCTCTGTACTTGCAACCATTTATTACAATTAAGGTATGCAATGTAAGTTTATAGGAATCAACAATGTTACATAAATTTGTTATGCATTGTCGTCGGGTGTGTACTCGAGCCTTCCCCCACGTACAAAATATACATAGAGGACAATTGTGTGAAGGAGGGTATTGAAGAGCGGCAATGAGGCTATAATCATTTGTCTTATTGAAATATGTTGAAGATTTTGTAAGAGAAATATGAGAGCCATGAGTAGAAATAATTAAGTTTACCCTTGGACCAAATAGGAAGAAGACATAATGTTTGATGTGCCGATGATTGAATTGGAACGTGTACGTCGATATCTCCAGCAATTGAAACAGTGAACGTGGAATGAATCAATCGTTAAAGTTTAATATTTCTTGGAAATCTCTGTACTTCCAACCATTTATTACAATTTAGGTGTGGAATGTAAATGTATAGGAATCAACAATGTTACATAAATTTGTTGTGCATTGTCGTCGGGTGTATACTCCAATCTTCCCCCACGTACAACATATACATAGAGGAGAATTATGTGAAGGAGAGTATAGAAGAGCTGCAAGATTGCTATAACCATTTGTCCTATTGAAATATGTTGAAGATTTTGTAAGAGAAATATGTGAGCCATAATTAGAAATAATTAAGTTTACCCTTGGATCAAATAGAAAGAAGAGATAATGTTTGAGGTGCCGATGATTGTATTGGAACATATACGTCGATATCTCCAGCAATTGAAAGATGAACGTGGAATTAATCAATCGTCAAAGTTTAATATTTCTTAGAAATCTCTGTACTTACAACCATTTCTTACAATTAATGTATACAATCTAAGTGTATTGGAATCAACAATGTTACATACATTTGTTGTGCATTGTCGTCGGGTGTATACTCCAACCTTCCCCCCTTTACAACATATACATAGAGGAGAATTGTGTGAAGGAGAGTATAGAAGAGCTGCAAGGTGGCTATAACTATTTGTCCTATTGAAATATGTTGAAGATTTTGTAAGAGAAATATGTGAGCCATGAGTATAAATAATTAAGTTCATCCTTGGACCAAATAGAATGAAGAGATAATATTTGAGGTGCCTATGATTGTATTGGAACGTGTACGTCGATATCTCCAGCAATTGAAAGAGTGAACTTGGAATTAATCAATCGTCAAAGTGTAATATTTCTTGGAAATCTCTGTACTTGCAACCATTTATTACAATTAAGGAATGCTATGTAAGTGTGTAGGAATCAACAATGTTACATAAATTTGTTGTGCATTGTCGTCGGGTGTATACTCAAGCTTTCCCCTACGTATAAAATATACATAGAGGACAATTGTGTGAAGGAGGGTATAGAAGTGCGGCAAGGAAGCTATAACCATTTGTCCTATTGAAATATGTTGAAGATTTTGTAAGAGAAATATGTGAGCCATGAGTAGAAATAATTAAGTTCACCCTTGGACCAAATAGAAAGAAGAGATAGTGTTTGAGGTGCCAATGATTGTATTGGAACGTGTAGGTCGATATCTCCAGCAATTGAAAGAGTGAACATGGAATTAATCAATCGTCAAAGTTGAATATTTTTTGAAAATCTCTGTACTTGCAAACATTTATTACAATTTAGGTGTGGAATATATAATGTATAGGAATCAACAATGTTACATAAATTTATTGTGCATTGTCGTCGGGTGAATACTGCAACCTTCCCCCACGTACAACATATACACAGAGGAGAATTGTGTGAAGCAGGGTATAGAAGAGCGGTAAGATGGCTATAACCATTTGTCCTTTTGAAATATGTTGAAGATTTTGTAACCAAAATATGTGAGCCATGAGTAGAAATAATTAAGTTCACCCTTGGACAAAATAGAAAGAAGAGATAATGTTTGAGGTGCCGATGATTGTATTGGAAAGTGTACGTCGATATCTCCAGCAATTGAAAGAGTGAATGTGGAATTAATCAATCGTCAAAGTTTAATATTTCTTGGAAATCTCTGTACTTGCAACCATTTATTACAATTTAGGTGTGGAATGTAAATGTATAGGAATCAACAATGTTACATAAATTTGTTGTGCATTGTCGTCGGGTGTATACTCCAACCTTCCCCCACGTACAACATATACATAGAGGAGAATTGTGTGAAGGAGGGTATAGAAGAGCTGCAAGGTGGCTATAACCATTTCTCCTATTGAAATATGTTGTAGATTTTGTAAGAAAAATATGTGAGTCATGAGTAGAAATAATTAAGTTCACCCTTGGACCAAATATAGAGAAGAGATAATGTTTGAGGTGCCGATGATTGTATTGGAACGTGTACGTCGATATCTCCAGCAATTGAAAGAGTGAACGTGGAATTAATCAATCTTCAAAGTTTAATATTTCTTGGAAATCTCTGTACTTGCAACCATTTATTACAATTAAGGTATGCAATGTAAGTTTATAGGAATCAACAATGTTACATAAATTTGTTATGCATTGTCGTCGGGTGTGTACTCGAGCCTTCCCCCACGTACAAAATATACATAGAGGACAATTGTGTGAAGGAGGGTATTGAAGAGCGGCAAGGAGGCTATAATCATTTGTCTTATTGAAATATGTTGAAGATTTTGTAAGAGAAATATGAGAGCCATGAGTAGAAATAATTAAGTTCACCCTTGGACCAAATAGGAAGAAGACATAATGTTTGAGGTGCCGATGATTGAATTGGAACGTGTACGTTGATATCTCCAGCAATTGAAACAGTGAACGTGGAATGAATCAATCGTTAAAGTTTAATATTTCTTGGAAATCTCTGTACTTCCAACCATTTATTACAATTTAGGTGTGGAATGTAAATGTATAGGAATCAACAATGTTACATAAATTTGTTGTGCATTGTCGTCGGGTGTATACTCCAATCTTCCCCCACGTACAACATATACATAGAGGAGAATTATGTGAAGGAGAGTATAGAAGAGCTGCAAGATTGCTATAACCATTTGTCCTATTGAAATATGTTGAAGATTTTGTAAGAGAAATATGTGAGCCATAATTAGAAATAATTAAGTTTACCCTTGGATCAAATAGAAAGAAGAGATAATGTTTGAGGTGCCGATGATTGTATTGGAACATATACGTCGATATCTCCAGCAATTGAAAGATGAACTTGGAATTAATCAATCGTCAAAGTTTAATATTTCTTAGAAATCTCTGTACTTACAACCATTTCTTACAATTAATGTATGCAATGTAAGTGTATAGGAATGAACAATGTTACATAAATTTGTTGTGCATTGTCGTCGGGTGTATACTCCAACCTTCCCCCCTTTACAACATATACATAGAGGAGAATTGTGTGAAGGAGAGTATAGAAGAGCTGCAAGGTGGCTATAACCATTTGTCCTATTGAAATATGTTGAAGATTTTGTAAGAGAAATATGTGAGCCATGAGTATAAATAATTAAGTTCATCCTTGGACCAAATAGAATGAAGAGATAATATTTGAGGTGCCTATGATTGTATTGGAACGTGTACGTTGATATCTCCAACAATTGAAAGAGTGAACTTGGAATTAATCAATCGTCAAAGTGTAATATTTCTTGGAAATCTCTGTACTTGCAACCATTTATTACAATTAAGGAATGCTATGTAAGTGTGTAGGAATCAACAATGTTACATAAATTTGTTGTGCATTGTCGTCAGTTCTATACTCCAGCCTACCCCATGTACAAAATATACATAGAGGTCAATTGTGTGAAGAAGGGTATAGAAGAGCGGTAAGGAGGCTATAACCATTTATCCTCTTGAAATATGTTGAAGATTTTGTAAGAGAAATATGTGAGCCATGAGTAGAAATAATTAAGTTCACCCTTGGACCAAATAGAAAGAAGAGATAGTGTTTGAGGTGCCAATGATTGTATTGGAACTTGTAGGTCGATATGTCCAGCAATTGAAAGAGTGAACATGGAATTAATCAATCGTCAAAGTAGAATATTTTTTGAAAATCTCTGTACTTGCAAACATTTATTACAATTTAGGTGTGGAATATATAATGTATAGGAATCAACAATGTTACATAAATTTATTGTGCATTGTCGTCGGGTGAATACTGCAACCTTCCCCCACGTACAACATATACATAGAGGAGAATTGTGTGAAGCAGGGTATAGAAGAGCGGTAAGGTGGCTATAACCATTTGTCCTTTTGAAATATGTTGAAGATTTTGTAACCAAAATATGTGAGCCATGAGTAGAAATAATTAAGTTCACCCTTGGACAAAATAGAAAGAAGAGATAATGTTTGAGGTGCCGATGATTGTATTGGAAAGTGTACGTCGATATCTCCAGCAATTGAAAGAGTGAATGTGGAATTAATCAATCGTCAAAGTTTAATATTTCTTGGAAATCTCTGTACTTGCGACCATTTATTACAATTTAGGTGTGGAATGTAAATGTATAGGAATCAACAATGTTACATAAATTTGTTGTGCATTGTCGTCGGGTGTATACTCCAACCTTCCCCCACGTACAACATATACATAGAGGAGAATTGTGTGAATGAGGGTATAGAAGAGCTGCAAGGTGGCTATAACCATTTGTCCTATTGAAATATGTTGAAGATTTTGTAAGAAAAATATGTGAGTCATGAGTAGAAATAATTAAGTTCACCCTTGGACCAAATATAGAGAAGAGATAATGTTTGAGGTGCCGATGATTGTATTGGAACGTGTACGTCGATATCTCCAGCAATTGAAAGAGTGAACGTGGAATTAATCAATCTTCAAAGTTTAATATTTCTTGGAAATCTCTGTACTTGCAACCATTTATTACAATTAAGGTATGCAATGTAAGTTTATAGGAATCAACAATGTTACATAAATTTGTTATGCATTGTCGTCGGGTGTGTACTCGAGCCTTCCCCCACGTACAAAATATACATAGAGGACAATTGTGTGAAGGAGGGTATTGAAGAGCGGCAATGAGGCTATAATCATTTGTCTTATTGAAATATGTTGAAGATTTTGTAAGAGAAATATGAGAGCCATGAGTAGAAATAATTAAGTTTACCCTTGGACCAAATAGGAAGAAGACATAATGTTTGATGTGCCGATGATTGAATTGGAACGTGTACGTCGATATCTCCAGCAATTGAAACAGTGAACGTGGAATGAATCAATCGTTAAAGTTTAATATTTCTTGGAAATCTCTGTACTTCCAACCATTTATTACAATTTAGGTGTGGAATGTAAATGTATAGGAATCAACAATGTTACATAAATTTGTTGTGCATTGTCGTCGGGTGTATACTCCAATCTTCCCCCACGTACAACATATACATAGAGGAGAATTATGTGAAGGAGAGTATAGAAGAGCTGCAAGATTGCTATAACCATTTGTCCTATTGAAATATGTTGAAGATTTTGTAAGAGAAATATGTGAGCCATAATTAGAAATAATTAAGTTTACCCTTGGATCAAATAGAAAGAAGAGATAATGTTTGAGGTGCCGATGATTGTATTGGAACATATACGTCGATATCTCCAGCAATTGAAAGATGAACGTGGAATTAATCAATCGTCAAAGTTTAATATTTCTTAGAAATCTCTGTACTTACAACCATTTCTTACAATTAATGTATACAATCTAAGTGTATTGGAATCAACAATGTTACATACATTTGTTGTGCATTGTCGTCGGGTGTATACTCCAACCTTCCCCCCTTTACAACATATACATAGAGGAGAATTGTGTGAAGGAGAGTATAGAAGAGCTGCAAGGTGGCTATAACTATTTGTCCTATTGAAATATGTTGAAGATTTTGTAAGAGAAATATGTGAGCCATGAGTATAAATAATTAAGTTCATCCTTGGACCAAATAGAATGAAGAGATAATATTTGAGGTGCCTATGATTGTATTGGAACGTGTACGTCGATATCTCCAGCAATTGAAAGAGTGAACTTGGAATTAATCAATCGTCAAAGTGTAATATTTCTTGGAAATCTCTGTACTTGCAACCATTTATTACAATTAAGGAATGCTATGTAAGTGTGTAGGAATCAACAATGTTACATAAATTTGTTGTGCATTGTCGTCGGGTGTATACTCAAGCTTTCCCCTACGTATAAAATATACATAGAGGACAATTGTGTGAAGGAGGGTATAGAAGTGCGGCAAGGAAGCTATAACCATTTGTCCTATTGAAATATGTTGAAGATTTTGTAAGAGAAATATGTGAGCCATGAGTAGAAATAATTAAGTTCACCCTTGGACCAAATAGAAAGAAGAGATAGTGTTTGAGGTGCCAATGATTGTATTGGAACGTGTAGGTCGATATCTCCAGCAATTGAAAGAGTGAACATGGAATTAATCAATCGTCAAAGTTGAATATTTTTTGAAAATCTCTGTACTTGCAAACATTTATTACAATTTAGGTGTGGAATATATAATGTATAGGAATCAACAATGTTACATAAATTTATTGTGCATTGTCGTCGGGTGAATACTGCAACCTTCCCCCACGTACAACATATACACAGAGGAGAATTGTGTGAAGCAGGGTATAGAAGAGCGGTAAGATGGCTATAACCATTTGTCCTTTTGAAATATGTTGAAGATTTTGTAACCAAAATATGTGAGCCATGAGTAGAAATAATTAAGTTCACCCTTGGACAAAATAGAAAGAAGAGATAATGTTTGAGGTGCCGATGATTGTATTGGAAAGTGTACGTCGATATCTCCAGCAATTGAAAGAGTGAATGTGGAATTAATCAATCGTCAAAGTTTAATATTTCTTGGAAATCTCTGTACTTGCAACCATTTATTACAATTTAGGTGTGGAATGTAAATGTATAGGAATCAACAATGTTACATAAATTTGTTGTGCATTGTCGTCGGGTGTATACTCCAACCTTCCCCCACGTACAACATATACATAGAGGAGAATTGTGTGAAGGAGGGTATAGAAGAGCTGCAAGGTGGCTATAACCATTTCTCCTATTGAAATATGTTGTAGATTTTGTAAGAAAAATATGTGAGTCATGAGTAGAAATAATTAAGTTCACCCTTGGACCAAATATAGAGAAGAGATAATGTTTGAGGTGCCGATGATTGTATTGGAACGTGTACGTCGATATCTCCAGCAATTGAAAGAGTGAACGTGGAATTAATCAATCTTCAAAGTTTAATATTTCTTGGAAATCTCTGTACTTGCAACCATTTATTACAATTAAGGTATGCAATGTAAGTTTATAGGAATCAACAATGTTACATAAATTTGTTATGCATTGTCGTCGGGTGTGTACTCGAGCCTTCCCCCACGTACAAAATATACATAGAGGACAATTGTGTGAAGGAGGGTATTGAAGAGCGGCAAGGAGGCTATAATCATTTGTCTTATTGAAATATGTTGAAGATTTTGTAAGAGAAATATGAGAGCCATGAGTAGAAATAATTAAGTTCACCCTTGGACCAAATAGGAAGAAGACATAATGTTTGAGGTGCCGATGATTGAATTGGAACGTGTACGTTGATATCTCCAGCAATTGAAACAGTGAACGTGGAATGAATCAATCGTTAAAGTTTAATATTTCTTGGAAATCTCTGTACTTCCAACCATTTATTACAATTTAGGTGTGGAATGTAAATGTATAGGAATCAACAATGTTACATAAATTTGTTGTGCATTGTCGTCGGGTGTATACTCCAATCTTCCCCCACGTACAACATATACATAGAGGAGAATTATGTGAAGGAGAGTATAGAAGAGCTGCAAGATTGCTATAACCATTTGTCCTATTGAAATATGTTGAAGATTTTGTAAGAGAAATATGTGAGCCATAATTAGAAATAATTAAGTTTACCCTTGGATCAAATAGAAAGAAGAGATAATGTTTGAGGTGCCGATGATTGTATTGGAACATATACGTCGATATCTCCAGCAATTGAAAGATGAACTTGGAATTAATCAATCGTCAAAGTTTAATATTTCTTAGAAATCTCTGTACTTACAACCATTTCTTACAATTAATGTATGCAATGTAAGTGTATAGGAATGAACAATGTTACATAAATTTGTTGTGCATTGTCGTCGGGTGTATACTCCAACCTTCCCCCCTTTACAACATATACATAGAGGAGAATTGTGTGAAGGAGAGTATAGAAGAGCTGCAAGGTGGCTATAACCATTTGTCCTATTGAAATATGTTGAAGATTTTGTAAGAGAAATATGTGAGCCATGAGTATAAATAATTAAGTTCATCCTTGGACCAAATAGAATGAAGAGATAATATTTGAGGTGCCTATGATTGTATTGGAACGTGTACGTTGATATCTCCAACAATTGAAAGAGTGAACTTGGAATTAATCAATCGTCAAAGTGTAATATTTCTTGGAAATCTCTGTACTTGCAACCATTTATTACAATTAAGGAATGCTATGTAAGTGTGTAGGAATCAACAATGTTACATAAATTTGTTGTGCATTGTCGTCGGGTGTATTCTCAAGCTTTCTCCTACGTATAAAATATTCATAGAGGACAATTGTGTGAAGGAGGGTATAGAAGTGCGGCAAGGAGGCTATAACCATTTGTCCTATTGAAATATGTTGAAGATTTTGTAAGAGAAATATGTGAGCCATGAGTAGAAATAATTAAGTTCACCCTTGGACCAAATAGAAAGAAGAGATAGTGTTTGAGGTGCCAATGATTGTATTGGAACGTGTAGGTCGATATCTCCAGCAATTGAAAGAGTGAACATGGAATTAATCAATCGTCAAAGTTGAATATTTTTTGAAAATCTCTGTATTTGCAAACATTTATTACAATTTAGGTGTGGAATATATAATGTATAGGAATCAACAATGTTACATAAATTTATTGTGCACTGTCGTCGGGTGAATACTGCAACCTTCCCCCACGTACAACATATACATAGAGGAGAATTGTGTGAAGTAGGGTATAGAAGAGCGGTAAGGTGGCTATAACCATTTGTCCTTTTGAAATATGTTGAAGATTTTGTAACCAAAATATGTGAGCCATGAGTAGAAATAATTAAGTTCACCCTTGGACAAAATAGAAAGAAGAGATAATGTTTGAGGTGCCGATGATTGTATTGGAAAGTGTACGTCGATATCTCCAGCAATTGAAAGAGTGAATGTGGAATTAATCAATCGTCAAAGTTTAATATTTCTTGGAAATCTCTGTACTTGCAACCATTTATTACAATTTAGGTGTGGAATGTAAATGTATAGGAATCAACAATGTTACATAAATTTGTTGTGCATTGTCGTCGGGTGTATACTCTAACCTTCCCCCACGTACAACATATACATAGAGGAGAATTGTGTGAAGGAGGGTATAGAAGAGCTGCAAGGTGGCTATAACCATTTGTCCTATTGAAATATGTTGAAGATTTTGTACGAAAAATATGTGAGTCATGAGTAGAAATAATTAAGTTCACCCTTGGACCAAATATAGAGAAGAGATAATGTTTGAGGTGCCGATGATTGTATTGGAACGTGTACGTCGATATCTCCAGCAATTGAAAGAGTGAACTTGGAATTAATCAATCATCAAAGTGTAATATTTCTTGGAAATCTCTGTACTTGCAACCATTTATTACAATTAAGGAATGCTATGTAAGTGTGTAGGAATCAACAATGTTACATAAATTTGTTGTGCATTCTCGTCGGGTGTATACTCAAGCTTTCCCCTACGTATAAAATATACATAGAGGACAATTGTGTGAAGGAGGGTATAGAAGTGTGGCAAGGAGGCTATAACCATTTGTCCTATTGAAATATGTTGAAGATTTTGTAAGAGAAATATGTGAGCCATGAGTAGAATGAATTAAGTTCACCCTTGGAGCAAATAGAAAGAAGAGATAATGTTTGAGGTGCCGATGATTGTATTGGAACGTGTATTTCGATATCTCCAGCAATTGAAATAGTGAACGTGAAATTAATCAATCGTCAAAGTTTAATATTTCTTGGAAATCTCTGTACTTGCATCCATTTATTACAATTAAGGTATGAAATTTAAGTGTATAGGAATCAATAATGTTACATAAATTGGGTCTGCATTGTTGTCGGGTCTATACTCCAACCTTCCCCATGTACAAAATATACATTGAGGACAATTGTGTGAAGAAGGGTATAGAAGAGCGGCAAGGAGGCTATAACCGTTTATCCTATTAAAATATGTTGAAGATTTTATAAGAAAATATGTGAGCCATGAGTAGAAATAATTAAGTTCACCCTTGGACCAAATCGAAATAAGAGATAATGTTTGAGGTGCCGATGATTGTATTGGAACGTGTACGTCGATATCTCCAGTAATTGAAAGAGTGAACGTGGAATTAATCAATCGTCAAAGTTTAATATTTCTTAGAAATCTCTGTACTTGCAACCATTTATTAGAATTTTTGTGTGCAATATAAGTGTATGGGAATCAACAATGTTACATAAATTTGTTGTGCATTGTTGCCGGGTGTATACTCGAGCTTTCCCCAACATATAAAATATACATAGACGACAATTGTGTGAAGGAGGGTATAGAAGTGCGGCAAGGAGGCTATAACCATTTGTGCTATTGAAATATGTTGAAGATTTTGTAAGAGAAATATGTGAGCCATGAGTAGAAATAATTAAGTTCACCCTTGGACAAAATAGAAAGAAGAGATAATGTTTGAGGTGCCGATGATTGTATTGGAACGTGTACGTCGATATCTCCTGCAATTGAAAGTGTGAACGTCGAATTAATCAACCGTCAAAGTTTAATATTTCTTCGAAATCTCTGTACTTGCAACCATTTATTACAATTAAGGTATGCAATGTAAGCGTATAGAAATCAACAATGTTACAAAAATTTGTTGTGCATTGTCGTCGGGTCTATACTCCAGCCTTCCCCATGTACAAAATATACATAGAGGACAATTGTGTGAAGAAGGGTATAGAACAGCGGCAAGGAGGCTATAACCGTTTATCCCATTGAAATATGTAGAAGATTTTGTAAGAGAAATATGTAAGCCATGAGCACAAATAATTAAGTTCACCCTTGGACCAAATCGAAATAAGAGATAATGTTTGAGGTGCCGATGATTATATTGGAACGTGTACGTCGATATCTCAAGCAATTGTAAGAGTGAACGTGGAATTAATCAATCGACAAAGTTTAATATTTCTTAGAAATCTCTGTATTTGCAACCATTTCTTAGAATTTAGGTGTGCAATATAAGTGTATAGGAATCAACAATGTTACATAAATTTGTTGTGCAATTGTCGCTGGGTGTATACTCGAGGTTTCCCCAACGTATAAAATATATATAGACGACAATTGTGTGAAGGAGGGTATAGAAGTGCGGCAAGGAGGCTATAACCATTTGTGCTATTGAAATATGTTGAAGATTTTGTAAGAGAAATATGTGAGCCATGAGTAGAAATAATTAAGTTCACCCATGGACCAAATCGAAATAAGAGATAATGTTTGAGGTGCCGATGATTGTATTGGAACGTCTACGTCGAGATCTCCAGCAATTGAAAGAGTGAACGTGGAATTCATGAATCATCAAAGTTTAATATTTCTTGGAAATCTCAGTACTTGCAACCATTTATTACAATTAAGGTATGCAATGTAGGTGTATAGGAATCAACAATGTTACATAAATTTGTTGTGCATTGTCATCGAATGTATACTCGAGCCTTCCCCCTTGTACAAAATATACATAGAAAACAATTGTGTGAAGCAGGGTATAGAAGACCGCCAATGAGGCTATAACCATTTGTCCTATTGAAATATGTTGAAGATTTAGAAAGAGAAATATGTGAGACATGAGTAGAAATAATTAAGTTCACCCATGGACCAAATAGAAAGAAGAGATAATGTCTGAGGTGCCGATGATTGTGTTGAAACGTGTACGTCGAAATCTCCAGCAATTGAAAGAGTGAACGTGGAATTAATCAATCGTCAAAGTTTAATGTTTCTTGGAAATCTCTTTACTTGCAACCATTTATTACAATTAAGGTATCCTATGTAAGTGTATAGGAATCAACAATGTTACATAAATTAGTTGTGCATTGTCGTCGGGTGTATACTCGATCTTTCCCCTACGTATAAAATATACATAGAGGACAATTGTGTGAAAGAGGGTATAGAAGTGCGGCAAGGAGCCTATAACCATTTGTCCTATTGAAATATGTTGAAGATTTTGTAAGAGAAATATGTGAGCCATGAGTAGAAATAATTAAGTTCACCCTTGGCCCAAATAGAAAGAAGAGATAATGTTTGAGGTGCCGATGATTGTATTGGAACGTGTATGTCGATATCTCCAGCAATTGGAATAGTGAACGTGGAATTAATCAATCGTCAAAGTTTAATATTTCTTGGAAATCTCTGTACTTGCGTCCATTTATTACAATTAAGGTCTGCAATGTAAATGTATAGGAATCAACAATGTTACATAAATTTGGTCTGCAGTGTCGTCGGGTCTAAACTCCAACCTTCCCCATGTACAAAATATACAAAGAGGACTATTGTGTGAAGAAGGGTATAGAAGAGCGGCAAGGAGGCTATAACCGTTTATCCTATTGAAATATGTTGAAGATTTTGTAAGAGAAATATGTGAGCCAAGAGTAGAAATAATTAAGTTCACCCTTGGACCAAATCGAAATAATAGATAATGTTTGAGGTGCCGATGATTGTGTTGGAACGTGTACGTCGATATCTCCAGCAGTTGAAAGAGTGAACGTGAATTAATCAATCGTCAAAGTTTAATATTTCTTGGAAATCTCTGTAGTTGCAACCATTTATTAGAATTTAGGTGAGCAATGTAAGTGTATAGGAATCAACAATGTTACATAAATTTGTTGTGCATTGTCGCCGGGTGTATACTCGAGCTTTCCCCAACGTATAAAATATACATAGATGACAATTTTGTGAATGAGGGTATAGAAGTGCGGCAAGGAGGCCATAACCATTTGTGCTATTGAAATATGTTGAAGATTTTGAAAGAGAAATATGTGAGCCATGAGTAGAAATAATTAAGTTCACCCTTGGACCAAATAGAAAGAAGAGATAATGTTTGAGGTGCTGATGATTGTATTAGAACGTGTACGTCAATATCTCCTGCAATTGAAAGAGTGAACGTGGAATTAATCAATCGTCAAAGTTTAATATTTCTTGGAAATCTCTGTACTTGCAACCATTTATTACAATTAAGGTATGCAATGTAAGTGTATAGGAATCAACAATGTTTCAAAAACTTGTTGTGCATTGTCGTCGGGTTAATACTCCAGCCTTCCCCAGGTACAAAATATACATAGAGGACAATTGTGTGAAGAAGGGTATAGAACAGCGACAAGGAGGCTATAACCGTTTATCCTATTGAAATATGTAGAAGATTTTGTTAGAGAAATATGTGAGCCATGAGTAGGAAAAATTAAATTCACCCTTGGACCAAATAGAAAGAAGAGATAATGTTTGAGGTGCCGATGATTGTATTGGAACGTGTACGTCGATATCTCCAGCAATTGAAAGAGTGAACGTGGAATTAATCAATCGTCAAAGTTTAATATTTCTTGGAAATCTCTGTAGTTGCAACAATTTATTAGAATTTAGGTGAGCAATGAGTAGAAATAATTAAGTTCACCCTTGGACCAAATAGAAAGAAGAGATAATGTTTGAGGTGCCGATGATTGTATTGGAACGTGTATGTCGATATCTCCAGCAATTGAACGAGTGAACGTGGAATTCATCAATCGTCAAAGTTTAATATTTCTTGAAAATCTCTGTACTTCCAACAATTTATTAGAATTTAGGTGTGCAATGTATATGTATAGGAATCAACAATGTTACATAAATTTGTTTTTGCATTGTCATCGATTGTATACTCGAGCCTTCCCCCTTATAAAAAATATACATAGAGGACAATTGATTGAAGCAGGGTATAGAAGAGCGTCAATGAGGCTATATCCATTTGTCCTATTGAAATATGTTGAAGATTTTGAAAGAGAAATATGTGAGCCTTCGGTAGAAATAATTAAGTTCACCCTTTGACCAAATAGAAAGAAGAGAAAATGTTTGAGGTGCCGATGATTGTATTGGAACGTATACGTCGATATCTCCAGCAATTGAAAGAGTGAACTTGAAATTAATCAATCGTCAAAGTTTAATATTTCAATGAAATCTCTGTATTTGCAACAATTTATTAGAATTTAGGTGTGCAATGTATATGTATAGGAATCAACAATGTTACATAAATTTGTTGTGCATTGTCATCGGGTGTATACTCGAGCCTTCCCCCTTGTACAAAATATACAAAGAGGACAATTGTGTGAAGGAGGGTATAGAAGAGCGCCAAGGAGGCAATAACCATTTGTCCTATTAAAATATGTTCAAGATTTTGTAAGAGAAATATGTGAGCAATGAGTAGAAATAATTAAGTTCACCCTTGGACCAAATAAAAAGAAGAGATAATGATTGAGGTGCCGATGATTGTATTGGAACGTGTACGGCGATATCTCCAGCAATTGAAAGAGTGAACGTCGAATTCATCAATCGTCAAAGTTTAATATTTCTTGGAAATCTCTGTACTTGCAACCATTTATTACAATTAAGGTATGCAATGAAAGTCTATAGGAATCAACAATGTTACATAAATTTGTTGCGCATTATCATCGGGTCTATACTCCAGCCTTCCCCTTGTACAAAATATCTAAAGAGGACTATTCTGTGAAGAAAGGGTACAGAAGAGCGGCAAGGAGGCTATAACCCTTTATCCTATTAAAATATGTTGAAGATTTTGTAAGAGAAATATGTGAGCCATGAGTAGAAATAATTAAGTTCACCCTTTGACCAAATAGAAAGAAGAGATAATGTTTGAGATGCCGATGATTGTATTGGAACATGTACGTCGATATCTCCAGCAATTGAAAGAGTGAACGTGGAATTAATCAATCGTCAAAGTTTAAAATTTCTTGGAAATCTCTGTAGTTGCATACATTTAATAGAATTTAGGGGAGCAATGTAAGTGTATAGGAATCAACAATGTTACATAAATTTGTTGTGCATTGTCGCCGGGTGAATACTCGAGCTTTCCCCAACGTATAAAATATACATAGATGACAATTTTGTGAAGGAGGGAATAGAAGTGCGGCAAGGAGGCTATAACCATTTGTGCTACTGAAATATGTTGAAGATTTTGTAAGAGAAATATGTGAGCCATGAGTAGAAATAATTAAGTTCACCCTTGGACCAAATAGAAAGAAGAGATAATGTTTGAGGTGCCGATGATTGTATTTGAACGTGTATGTCGATATCTCCAGCAATTGAAATAGTGAACGTGGAATTAATCAATCGTCAAAGTTTAATATTTCTTGGAAATCTTTGTACTTGCATCCATTTATTACAATTAAGGTCTGCAATGTAAGTGTATAGGAATCAACAATGTTACATAAATTTTGTCTGCATTGTCGTCGGGTCTATACTCCAACCTTCCCCATGTACAAAATATACATAGAGGACAATTGTGTGAAGAAGGGTATAGAAGAGCGGCAAGGAGGCTATAACCGTTTATCCTATTTAAATATGTAGAAGATTTTGTAAGAGAAATATGTGAGCCAGGAGTAGAAATAATTAAGTTCACCCTTGGCCCAAGTCAAAATAATAGATAATGTTTGAGGTGCCGATGATAGTATTGGAACGTGTACGTCCATATCTCCAGCAATTGAAAGAGTGAACGTGGAATTAATCAATCGTCAAAGTTTAATATTTCTTCGAAATCTCTGTAGTTGCAACTATTTATTAGAATTTAGGTGAGCAATGTAAGTGTATAGGAATCAACAATGTTACATAAATTTGTTGTGCATTGTCGCCGGGTGTATACTCGAGCTTTCCCCAACGTATAAAATATACATAGACGACAATTTCGTGAAGGAGGGTATAGAAGTGCGGCAAGGAGGCTATAACCATTTGTGCTATTGAAATGTGTTGAAGATTTTGTAAGAGAAATATGTGAGCCATGAGTAGAAATAATTAAGTTCACCCTTGGACCAAATAGAAAGAAGAGATAATGTTTGAGGTGCCGATGATTGTATTGGAACGTGTACGTCGATATCTCCTGCAATTGAAAGAGTGAACGTGGAACTAATCCATCGTCAAAGTTTAATATTTCTTGGAAATCTCTGTACTTGCAACCATTTATTACAATTAAGGTATGCAATGTAAGTGTATAGGAATCAACAATGTATCAAAAATTTGTTGTGCATTGTCATCGGGTGTATACTCGAGCCTTCCCCCTTGTACAAAATATACAAAGAGGACAATTGTGTGAAGGAGGGTATAGAAGAGCGCCAAGGAGGCAATAACCATTTGTCCTATTAAAATATGTTCAAGATTTTGTAAGAGAAATATGTGAGCAATGAGTAGAAATAATTAAGTTCACCCGTGGACCAAATAAAAAGAAGAGATAATGATTGAGGTGCCGATGATTGTATTGGAACGTGTACGGCGATATCTCCAGCAATTGAAAGAGTGAACGTCGAATTCATCAATCGTCAAAGTTTAATATTTCTTGGAAATCTCTGTACTTGCAACCATTTATTACAATTAAGGTATGCAATGAAAGTCTATAGGAATCAACAATGTTACATAAATTTGTTGCGCATTGTCATCGGGTGTATACTCCAGCCTTCCCCTTGTACAAAATATATATAGAGGACAGTTCTGTGAAGAAAGGGTACAGAAGAGCGGCAAGGAGGCTATAACCCTTTATCCTATTAAAATATGTTGAAGATTTTGTAAGAGAAATATGTGAGCCATGAGTAGAAATAATTAAGTTCACCCTTTGACCAAATAGAAAGAAGAGAAAATGTTTGAGATGCCGATGATTGTATTGGAACATGTACGTCGATATCTCCAGCAATTGAAAGAGTGAACGTGGAATTAATCAATCGTCAAAGTTTAATATTTCTTCGAAATCTCTGTAGTTGCAACTATTTATTAGAATTTAGGTGAGCAATGTAAGTGTATAGGAATCAACAATGTTACATAAATTTGTTGTGCATTGTCGCCGGGTGTATACTCGAGCTTTCCCCAACGTATAAAATATACATAGACGACAATTTCGTGAAGGAGGGTATAGAAGTGCGGCAAGGAGGCTATAACCATTTGTGCTATTGAAATGTGTTGAAGATTTTGTAAGAGAAATATGTGAGCCATGAGTAGAAATAATTAAGTTCACCCTTGGACCAAATAGAAAGAAGAGATAATGTTTGAGGTGCCGATGATTGTATTGGAACGTGTACGTCGATATCTCCTGCAATTGAAAAAGTGAACGTGGAACTAATCCATCGTCAAAGTTTAATATTTCTTGGAAATCTCTGTACTTGCAACCATTTATTACAATTAAGGTATGCAATGTAAGTGTATAGGAATCAACAATGTATCAAAAATTTGTTCTGCATTGTCATCGGGTGTATACTCGAGCCTTCCCCCTTGTACAAAATATACAAAGAGGACAATTGTGTGAAGGAGGGTATAGAAGAGCGCCAAGGAGGCAATAACCATTTGTCCTATTAAAATATGTTCAAGATTTTGTAAGAGAAATATGTGAGCAATGAGTAGAAATAATTAAGTTCACCCGTGGACCAAATAAAAAGAAGAGATAATGATTGAGGTGCCGATGATTGTATTGGAACGTGTACGGCGATATCTCCAGCAATTGAAAGAGTGAACGTCGAATTCATCAATCGTCAAAGTTTAATATTTCTTGGAAATCTCTGTACTTGCAACCATTTATTACAATTAAGGTATGCAATGAAAGTCTATAGGAATCAACAATGTTACATAAATTTGTTGCGCATTGTCATCGGGTGTATACTCCAGCCTTCCCCTTGTACAAAATATATATAGAGGACAGTTCTGTGAAGAAAGGGTACAGAAGAGCGGCAAGGAGGCTATAACCCTTTATCCTATTAAAATATGTTGAAGATTTTGTAAGAGAAATATGTGAGCCATGAGTAGAAATAATTAAGTTCACCCTTTGACCAAATAGAAAGAAGAGATAATGTTTGAGATACCGATGATTGTATTGGAACATGTACGTCGATATCTCCAGCAATTGAAAGAGTGAACGTGGAATTAATCAATCGTCAAAGTTTAAAATTTCTTGGAAATCTCTGTAGTTGCATACATTTAATAGAATTTAGGTGAGCAATGTTAGTGTATAGGAATCAACAATGTTACATAAATTTGTTGTGCATTGTCGCCGGGTGTATACTCGAGCTTTCCAAAACGTATAAAATATACATAGATGACAATTTTGTGAAGGAGGGAATAGAAGTGCGGCAAGGAGGCTATAACCATTTGTGCTACTGAAATATGTTGAAGATTTTGTAAGAGAAATATGTGAGCCATGAGTAGAAATAATTAAGTTCACCCTTGGACCAAATAGAAAGAAGAGATAATGTTTGAGGTGCCGATGATTGTATTTGAACGTGTATGTCGATATCTCCAGCAATTGAAATAGTGAACGTGGAATTAATCAATCGTCAAAGTTTAATATTTCTTTGAAATCTCTGTACTTGCATCCATTTATTACAATTAAGGTCTGCAATGTAAGTGTATAGGAATCAACAATGTTACATAAATTTGGTCTGCATTGTCGTCGGGTCTATACTCCAACCTTCCCCATGTACAAAATATACATAGAGGACAATTGTGTGAAGAAGGGTATAGAAGAGCGGCAAGGAGGCTATAACCGTTTATCCTATTGAAATATGTAGAAGATTTTGTAAGAGAAATATGTGAGCCAGGAGTAGAAATAATTAAGTTCACCCTTGGACCAAGTCAAAATAATAGATAATGTTTGAGGTGCCGATGATAGTATTGGATCGTGTACGTCCATATCTCCAGCAATTGAAAGAGTGAACGTGGAATTAATCAATCGTCAAAGTTTAATATTTCTTCGAAATCTCTGTAGTTGCGACCATTTATTAGAATTTAGGTGAGCAATGTAAGTGTATAGGAATCAACAATGTTACATAAATTTGTTGTGCATTGTCGCCGGGTGTATACTCGAGCTTTCCCCAACGTATAAAATATACATAGACGACAATTTCGTGAAGGAGGGTATAGAAGTGCGGGAAGGAGGCTATAACCATTTGTGCTATTGAAATATGTTGAAGATTTTGTAAGAGAAATATGTGAGCCATGAGTAGAAATAATTAAGTTCACGCTTGGACCAAATAGAAAGAAGAGATAATGTTTGAGGTGCCGATGATTGTATTGGAACGTGTACGTCGATATCTCCTGCAATTGAAAGAGTGAACGTGGAACTAATCCATCGTCAAAGTTTAATATTTCTTGGTAATCTCTGTACTTGCAACCATTTATTACAATTAAGGTATGCAATGTAAGTGTATAGGAATCACCAATGTATCAAAAATTTGTTGTGCATTGTCGTCGGGTCAATACTCCAGCCTTCCCCAGGTACAAAATATACATAGATGACAATTGTGTGAAGGAGGGTATAGAAGAGCGGCATGGAGGCTATAACCGTTTATCCTATTGAAATATGTTGAAGATTTTGTAAGAGAAATATCTGAGCCATGAGTAGAAATAATTAAGTTAACCCTTGGACCAAATAGAAAGAAGAGATAATGTTTGAGGTGCCGATGATTGTATTGGAATGTGTACGTCGATAACTCCAGCAATTGAAATAGTGAACGTGGAATTAATCAATCGTCAAAGTTTAATATTTCTTGTAAATCTCTGTACTTCCAACAATTTATAAGAATTTAGGTGTGCAATGTATATGTATAGGAATCAACAATGTTACATAAATTTGTTGTGCATTGTCATCGGGTGTATACTCGAGGCTTCCCCCCTGTACGAAATATACATAGAGGACTATTGTGCGAAGGAGGGTATAGAAAAGCGGCAAGGAGGCTATAACTATTTATCCTATTAAAATATGTTGAAGATTTTGTAAGAGAAATATGTGAGGCATGAGTAGAAATAGTTAAGTTCACCCTTGGACCAAATAGAAAGAAGAGATAATGTTTGAGGTGTTGATGATTGTATTGGATCGTGTACGTCGATATCTCCAGCAATTGAAAGAGTGAACATGGAATTACTCATTCGTCAAAGTGCAATATTTATTCGAAATCTCTGTACTTGCAACCATTTATTAGAATTTAGGTGTGCAATGTAAGTGTATAGGAATCAACAATGTTACATAAATTAGTTGTGTATTGTCGTCGGATGTATACTCGAGCCTTCCCCCACTTACAAAATATACATAGAGGCAAATTGTGTGAAGGATGGTATAGAAGAGCGGCAAGGAGACTATAACCATTTGTCCTATTAAAATATATGAGCCA
Source organism: Cornus suecica (assembly GCA_963922005.1). Lineage (NCBI taxonomy): Eukaryota > Viridiplantae > Streptophyta > Magnoliopsida > Cornales > Cornaceae > Cornus > Cornus suecica. Next base: position 51,545,128 of record OY998241.1, on the reverse strand, counting down.
TGAGTAGAAATAATTAAGTTCACCCGTGGACCAAATAGAAAGAAGAGATAATGTTTGAGGTGCCGATGATTGTATTGGATCGTGTACGTCGATATCTACAGCAATTGAAAGACTGAACGTGGAATTAATCAATCGTAAAAGTTTAATATTTCTTGGAAATCTCTGTACTTGCAACCATTTATAAGAATTTAGGCGTGCAATATAAGTGTATAGGAATCAACAATGTTACATAAATTTGTTGTGCATTCTCATCGGGTGTATACTCGAGCCTTCTCCCTTGTACAAAATATACATAGAGGACAATTGTGCGAAGGAGGGTATAGAAGAGCGGCATGGAGGCTATAACCATTTGTCCTATTAAAATATTTTGAAGATTTTGTAAGAGAAATATGTGAGCAATGAGTAGAAATAATTAATTTCACCCTTGGACCAAATAGAAAGAAGAGATAATGTTTCAGGTGTCGATGATTGTATTGGAACGTGTACGTCGAAAGCTCCAGTAATTGAAAGAGTGAACGTGAAATTAATCAATCGTCTAAATTTAATATTTCTTGGAAATCTCTGTACTTGAAACCATTTATTACAATTAAGGTATGAAATGTATGTATATAGGAATCAACAATGTAACATAAATTTGTTGTGCATTGTCATCGGGTGTATACTAGAGCCTTCCCCATTGTACAAAATATACATAGAGGACTTTTGTGCGAATGAGGGTATAGAAGAGCGGCAAGGAGGCTACAACCATTTATCCTATTGAAATATGTTGAAGATTTTATACGAGAAATATGTGAGCGATGAGTCGAAATAATTAAGTTCACACTTGGACCAAATAAAAAGAAAAGATAATGTTTGGGGTGCCGATGATTGTATTGGAATGTGTACGTCGATTTCTTCAGCAATTGAAATAGTGAACGTGAAATTAATCAATCGTCAAAGTTTAATATTTTTTGGAAATCTCTGTACTTGCAACAATTTATTAGAATTTAGGTGTGCAATGTATATGTATAGGAATCAACAATGTTACATAAATTTGTTGTGCATTGTCATCGGGTGTATACTCGAGCCTTTCCCCTTGTACAAAATATATATAGAGGACTATTGTGCGAAGGAGGGTATAGAAGAGTGGCAAGGAGGCTATAACCATTTATCCTATTAAAATATGTTGAAGATTTTGTAAGAGAAATATGTGAGCCATGAGTATAAATAGTTAAGTTCACCCTTGGACCAAATAGAAAGAAGAGATAATGTTTGAGGTGCTGATGATTGTATTGGATCGTGTACGTCGATATCTCCAGCAATTGAAAGAGTGAACGTGGAATTACTCATTCGTCAAAGTTTAATATTTCTTCGAAATCTCTGTACTTGCAACCATTTATTAGAATTTAGGTGTGCAATGTAAGTGTATAGGAATCAACAATGTTACATAAATTTGTTGTGCATTGTCGTCGGATGTATATTCGAGCCTTCCCCCACGTACAAAATATGCATAGAGGCAAATTGTGTGAAGGAGGGTATAGAAGAGCGGCAAGGAGACTATAACCATTTGTCCTATTAAAATATGTGAGCCATGAGTAGAAATAATTAAGTTCACACTTGGACCAAATAGAAAGAAGAGATAATGTTTGAGGTGACGATGATTGTATTGGATCGTGTACGTCGATATCTCCAGCAATTGAAAGAGTGAACGTGGAATTAATCAATCGTCAAAGTTTAAGATTTGTTGGAAATCTCTGTACTTGCAACCATTTATTAGAATTTAGGCGTGCAATATAAGTGTATAGGAATCAACAATGTTACATAAATTTGTTGTGCATTTTCCTCGGGTGTATACTGGAGCCTTCCCCCTTGAACAAAATATACATAGAGCACAATTGTGCGAAGGATGGTATAGAAGAGCGGAATGGAGACTATAACCATTTGTCCTATTAAATTATTTTGAAGATTTTGTAAGAGAAATGTGTGAGGAATGAGTAGAAATAATTAAGTTTACCCTTGGACCAAATAGAAAGAAGAGATAATGTTTGAGGTGCCGATGATTGTATTGGAACGTGTACGTCGATAGCTCCAGCAATTGAAAGAGTGAACATGGAAGTGATCAATCGTCAAAATTTAATATTTTTTGGAAATCTCTGTACTTGGAACCATTTATTACAATTAAGGTATGCAATGTAAGTGTATAGCAATCAACAATGTTACATAAATTTGTTGTGCATTGTCGTCGGGTGTATACTCGAGCCTTCCCCCACGTACAAAATATACATAGAGGACAATTATGTGAATGAGGGTATAGACGAGCGGCAAGGACGCTATAACCATTTGTCCTATTGAAATATCTTGAAGATTTTGTAAGAGAAATATGTGAGCCATGAGTAGAAATAATTAAGTTCACCCTTGGACCAAATAGAAAGAAGATATAATGTTTGAGGTGCCGATGATTGTATTGGAACGTGTACATTGATATCTTCAGCAATTGAAATAGTGAACGTGAAATTAATCAATCGTCAAAGTTTAATAATTGTTGGAAATCTCTGTACTTGCAACAATTTATTAGAATTTAGGTATGCAATGTTTGTGTAAAGGAATAAAAAATGTTACATAAATTTCTTGTGCATTGTCATCGGGTGTATACTCGAGCCTTCCCCCTTGTACAAAATATACATAGAATACTATTGTGCGATGGAGGGTAAAGAAGAGCGGCAAGGAGGCTATAACCGTTTGTCCTATTAAAATATGTTGAAGATTTTGTAAGAGAAATATGTGAGCCATGAGTAGAAATAATTAAGTTCACCTTTGGACCAAATAGAAAGAAGAGAAAATGTTTGAGGTACCGATAATTGTATTGGAACGAGTACGTCGATATTTCCCGCAATTGAAAGAACGAGTACGTCGATAATTGTATTGGAACGTGGAATTAAATATTTATTTAAATTAAGGTATGCAATGTAAGTGTATAGCAATCAACAATGTTACATAAATTTGTTGTGCATTGTCGTCGGGTGTATACTCGAGCCTTCCCCCACGTACAAAATATACATAGAGGACAATTATGTGAATGAGGGTATAGACGAGCGGCAAGGACACTATAACCATTTGTCCTATTGAAATATCTTGAAGATTTTGTAAGAGAAATATGTGAGCCATGAGTAGAAATAATTAAGTTCACCCTTGGACCAAATAGAAAGAAGAGATAATGTTTGAGGTGCCGATGATTGTATTGAAATGTGTACGTCGATATCTCCAGCAATTGAAAGAGTGAACGTGGAATTAAGCAATCGTCAAAGTTTAAAACTTCTTGGAAATATTTGTACTTGCAACCATTTATTCCAATTAAGGTATGCAATGTATGTGTATAGGAATCAACAATGTTACTTAAATTTGTTGTGCATTGTCGTCGGGTGTATACTCGAGCCTTCCCCCACGTACAAAATATACATAGAGGACAATTGTGTGAAGGAGGGTATAGACGAGCGGCAAGGAGGCTATAACCATTTGTCCTATTGAAATATGATGAAGATTTTGTAAAAGAAATATGTGAGCCATGAGTAGAAATAATTAAGTTCACCCTTGGACCAAATAGAAAGAAGAGATATTGTTTGAGGTGCCGATGATTGTACTGGAACGTGTACGTCGATATCTCCCGCAATTGAAAGAATGAATGTGGAATAAATCAATCGTCAAAGTTTAATATTTCTAGGAAATCTCTGTACTTGCAACCATTTATTTAAATTAAGGTATGCAATGTAAGTGTATAGGAATCAACAATGTTACATAAATTTGATGTGCATTGTCATCGGGTGTATACTGGAGGCTTCCCCCTTGTACAAAATATACATAGAGGAGTATTGTGCGAAGGAAGGTATAGAAGTGCGGCAAGGAGGCTATAACCATTTGTCCTATTAAAATATGTTGAAGATTTTTAAGAGAAATATGTGAGCAATGAGTAGAAATAATTAAGTTCACCCTCGGACCAAATAGAAAGAAGAGATAATTTTTTAGGTGTCGATGATTGTATTGGAACATGTACGTCGATATCTCCAGCAATTGAAAGAGTGAACGTGGAATTAATCAATCGTCAAATTTTAATATGTCTTGGAAATCTCTGTACTTGCAACAATTTATTAGAATTTAGGTGTGCAATGTAAGTGTATAGGAATGAATATACATAAATTTGTTGTGCATTGTCGTCGGGTGTATACTCGAGCCTTCCCACTTGTACAAAATATACATAGAGGACAATTCTGTGAAGGAGGGTATAGAAGAGCAGCAAGGAGGATATAACCATTTGTCCTATTGAAATATGTTGAAGATTTTGAAAGAGAAATATGTAAGCCATGAGTAGAAATAATTAAGTTCACGCTTGGACCAAACAGAAAGAAGAGATAATGTTTGAGATGCCGATGATTGTATTGGAACGTGTATGTCGATATTTCCAGCAATTGAAATAGTGAATGTGGAATTAATCAATCGTCAAAGTTTAATATTTCTTGGAAATCTCTGTACTTGCAACCATTTATTAGAATTTTGGTGTGCAATGTATGTGTATTGGAATCAACAATGTTACATAAATTTATTGTGCATTGTCCTCGGGTGTATACTCGAGCCTTCCCCCTTGTACAAAATATACATAGAAGACAATTGTGTGAAGGAGGGTATAGAAGAGCGGCAAGGAGGCAATAACCATTTGTCCTATTGAAATATGTTGAAGATTTTGAAAGAGAAATATGTGAGCCATGAGTAAAAATAATTAAGTTCACCCTTGGACCAAACAGAAAGAAGATATAATGTTTAAGGTGCCGATGATTGTATTGGAAAGTGTACGTCTATATTTCCAGCAATTGAAATAGTTAACGTGGAATTAATCAATCGTCAAAGTTTAATATTTCTTGGAAATCTCTGTACTTGCAACCATTTATTACAATTAAGGTATGCAATGTAAGTGTATAGGAATCAACAATGTTACATAAATTTGTTCTGTATTGTCATCGGGTGTATACTCGTGCCTTCCCCCTTGTACAAAATGTACATAGAGGACAATTGTGGGAAGGAGGAAATAGAATAACGGCAAGGAGGCTATAACCATTTATCCTATTAAAATATGTTGAAGATTTATTAAGAGAAATATATGAGCCATGAGTAAAAATTATTAAGTTCACCCTTGGACCAAATAGAAAGAAGAGATAATGTTTGAGGTGCCGATGATTGTATTGGAACATGTACGTCGATATCTCCAGCAATTGAAAGAGTGAACGCGGAATTAATCAATCGTCAAATTTTAATATGTCATGGAAATCTCTGTACTTGCAAAGATTTATTAGAATTTAGGTGTGCAATGTAAGTGTATAGGAATCAACAATGTTACCTAAATTTGTTGTGCATTGTCGTCGGGTGTATACTCGAGCCTTCCCCCTTGTACAAAATATACATAGAGGACAATTGTGTGAAGGAGGGTATAGAAGAGCGGCAAGGAGGCTATAACCATTTGTCCTATTGAAATATGTTGAAGATTTTGAAAGAGAAATATGTGAGCCATGAGTAGAAATAATTAAGTTCACCCTTGGACCAAACAGAAAGAAGAGATGATGTTTGAGGTGCCGATGATTGTATTGGAACGTGTACGTCGATACTTCCAGCAATTGAAATAGTGAACGTGGAATTAATCAATCGTCAAAGTTTAATATTTCTTGGAAATCTCTGTACTTGCAACCATTTATTAGAATTTTGGTGTGCAATGTATGTGTATTGGAATCAACAATGTTACATAAATTTGTTGTGCATTGTCCTCGGGTGTATACTCGAGCCTTCCCCTTGTACAAAATATACATAGAAGACAATTGTGCGAAGGAGGGTATAGAAGAGCGGCAAGGAGGCTATAACCATTTGTCCTATTGAAATATGTTGAAGATTTTGAAAGAGAAATATGTGAGCCATGAGTAAAAATAATTAAGTTCACCCTTGGACCATACAGAAAGAAGATATAATGTTTAAGGTGCCGATGATTGTATTGGAAAGTGTACGTCGATATTTCCAGCAATTGAAATAGTTAACGTGGAATTAATCAATCGTCAAAGTTTAATATTTCGTGGAAATCTCTGTACTTGCAACCATTTATTACAATTAAGGTATGCAATGTAAGTGTATAGGAATCAACAATGTTACATAAATTTGTTTTGTATTGTCATCGGGTGTATACTCGTGCCTTCCCCCTTGTACAAAATGTACATAGAGGACAATTGTGGGAAGGAGGAAATAGAATAACGGCAAGGAGGCTATAACCATTTATCCTATTAAAATATGTTGAAGATTTATTAAGAGAAATATATGAGCCATGAGTAAAAATTATTAAGTTCACCCTTGGACCAAATAGAAAGAAGAGATAATGTTTGAGGTGCCGATGATTGTATTGGAACATGTACGTCGATATCTCCAGCAATTGAAAGAGTGAACGTGGAATTAATCAATCGTCAAATTTTAATATGTCATGGAAATCTCTGTACTTGCAAAGATTTATTAGAATTTAGGTGTGCAATGTAAGTGTATAGGAATCAACAATGTGACATAAATTTGTTGTGCATTGTCGTCGGGTGTATACTCGAGCCTTCCCCCTTGTACAAAATATACATAGAGGACAATTGTGTGAAGGAGGGTATAGAAGAGCGGCAAGGAGGCTATAACCATTTGTCCTATTGAAATATGTTGAAGATTTTGAAAGAGAAATATGTGAGCCATGGGTAGAAATAATTAAGTTCACCCTTGGACCAAACAGAAAGAAGAGATGATGTTTGAGGTGCCGATGATTGTATTGGAACGTGTACGTCGATACTTCCAGCAATTGAAATAGTGAACGTGGAATTAATCAATCGTCAAAGTTTAATATTTCTTGGAAATCTCTGTACTTGCAACCATTTATTAGAATTTTGGTGTGCAATGTATGTGTATTGGAATCAATAATGTTACATAAATTTGTTGTGCATTGTCCTCGGGTGTATACACGAGCCTTCCCCCTTGTACAAAATATACATAGAAGACAATTCTGCGAAGGTGGGTATAGAAGAGCGGCAAGGAGGCTATAACCATTTGTCCTATTGAAATATGTTGAAGATTTTGAAAGAGAAATATGTGAGCCATGAGTAGAAATAATTAAGTTCACCCTTGGACCAAACAGAAAGAAGAGATAATGTTTGAGGTGCCGATGATTGTATTGGAACATGTAAGTCGATATCTCCAGCAATTGAAAGGGTGAACGTGGAATTATTCAATCGTCAAATTTTAATATGTCTTGGAAATCTCTGTACTTGCAACAATTTATTAGAATTTAGGTGTGCAATGTTAGTGTATAGGAATCAACAATGTTACATAAATTTGTTGTGCATTGTCGTCGGGTGTATACTCGAGCCTTCCACCTTGTACAAAATATACATAGTGGACAATTGTGTGAAGGAGGGTATAGAAGAGAGGCAAGGAGGCTATAACCATTTGTCCTATTGAAATATGTTGAAGATTTTGAAAGAGAAATATGTGAGCCATGAGTAGAAAAAATTAAGTTCACCCTTGGACCAAACAGAAAAAAGAGATGATGTTTGAGGTGCCGATGATTGTATTGGAACGTGTACGTCGATATTTCCAGCAATTGAAATAGGGAACGTGGAATTAATCAATCGTCAAAGTTTAATATTTCTTGGAAATCTCTGTACTTGCAACCATTTATTAGAATTTTGGTGTGCAATGTATGTGTATTGGAATCAACAATGTTACATAAATTTGTTGTGCATTGTCCTCGGGTGTATACACGAGCCTTCCCCCTTGTACAAAATATACATAGAAGACAATTGTGCGAAGGAGGGTATAGAAGAGCGGCAAGGAGGCTATAACCATTTGTCCTATTGAAATATGTTGAAGATTTTGAAAGAGAAATATGTGAGCCATGAGTAGAAATAATTAAGTTCACCCTTGGACCAAACAGAAAGAAGAGATAATGTTTAAGGTGCCGATGATTGTATTGGAACGTGTACGTCAATATTTCCAGCAATTGAAATAGTGAACGTGGAATTAATCATTCGTCAAAGTTTAATATTTCTTGGAAATCTTTATACTTGCAACCATTTATTACAATTAAGGTATGCAATGTAAGTGTATAGGAATCAACAATGTTACATAAATTTGTTCTGTATTGTCATCGGGTGTATACTCGAGCCTTCCCCTTTGTACAAAATGTACATAGAGGACAATTGTGGGAAGGAGGAAATAGAATAACGGCAAGGAGGCTATAACCATTTATCCTATTAAAATATGTTGAAGATTTATTAAGAGAAATATGTGAGCCATGAGTAGAAATTATTAAGTTCACCCTTGGACCAAATAGAAAGAAGAGATAATGTTTGAGGTGCCGATGATTGTATTGGAACGTGTACGTCGATATCTCCAGCAATTGAAAGAGTGAACGTGGAATTAATCAATCGTCAAATTTTAATATGTCTTGGAAATTTCTGTAATTGCAACAATTTATTAGAATTTAGGTGTGCAATGTAAGTGTATAGGAATCAACAATGTTACATAAATTTGTTGTGCATTGTCGTCGGGTGTATACTCGAGCCTTCCCCCTTGTACAAAATATACATAGAGGACAATTGTGTGAAGGAGGGTATAGAAGAGCGGCAAGGAGGCTATAACCAATTGTCCTATTGAAATATGTTGAAGATTTTGAAAGAGAAATATGTGAGCCTTGAGTAGAAATAATTAAGTTCACCCTTGGACCAAACAGAAAGAAGAGATGATGTTTGAGGTGCCGATGATTGTATTGGAACGTGTACGTCGATATTTCCAGCAATTGAAATAGTGAACGTGGAATGAATCAATCGTCAAAGTTTAATATTTCTTGGAAATCTCTGTACTTGCAACCATTTATTAGAATTTTGGTGTGCAATGTATGTGTATTGGAATCAACAATGTTACATAAATTTGTTGTGCATTGTCCTCGGGTGTATACACGAGCCTTCCCACTTGTACAAAATATACATAGAAGACAATTGTGCGAACGAGGGTATAGAAGAGCGGCAAGGAGGCTATAACCATTTGTCCTATTGAAATATGTTGAAGATTTTGAAAGAGAAATATGTGAGCCATGAGTAGAAATAATTAAGTTCACCCTTGGACCAAACAGAAAGAAGAGATAATGTTTAAGGTGCCGATGATTGTATTGGAACGTGTACGTCAATATTTCCAGCAATTGAAATAGTGAACGTGGAATTAATCATTCGTCAAAGTTTAATATTTCTTGGAAATCTCTGTACTTGCAACCATTTATTACAATTAAGGTATGCAATGTAAGTGTATAGGAATCAACAATGTTATATAAATTTGTTCTGTATTGTCATCGGGTGTATACTCGAGCCTTCCCCCTTATACAAAATGTACATAGAGGACAATTGTGGGAAGGAGGAAATATAATAACGGCAAGGAGGCTATAACCATTTATCCTACTAAAATATGTTGAAGATTTATTAAGAGAAATATGTGAGCCATGAGTAGAAATTATTAAGTTCACCCTTGGACCAAATAGAAAGAAGAGATAATGTTTGAGGTGTCGATGATTGTATTGGAACGTGTACGTCGATATCTCCAGCAATTGAAAGAGTGAACGTGGAATTAATCAATCGTCAAATTTTAATATGTCTTGGAAATTTCTGTACTTGCAACAATTTATTAGAATTTAGGTGTGCAATGTAAGTGTATAGGAATCAACAATGTTACCTAAATTTGTTGTGCATTGTCGTCGGGTGTATACTTGAGCCTTCCCCCTTGTACAAAATATACATAGAGGACAATTGTGTGAAGGAATGTATAGAAGAGCGGCAAGGACGCTATAACCATTTGTCCTATTGAAATATGTTGAAGATTTTGAAAGAGAAATATGTGAGGCATGAGTAGAAATAATTAAGTTCACCCTTGAACCAAATAGAAAGAAGAGATAATGTTTGAGGTGCCGATGATTGTATTAGAACGTGTACGTCGATTTCTCCAGGAATTGAAATAGTGAACGTGGAATTAATCAATCGTCAATGTTTAATATTTCTTGGAAAGCTCTGTACTTGCAACCATTTATTAGAATTTAGGTGTCCAATATATGTGTATTGGAATCAACAATGTTACATAAATTTGTTGTGCATTGTCCTCGGGTGTATACTCGAGCCTTCCCCCTTGTACAAAATATACAAAGAGGACAATTGTGCGAATGAGGGTATAGAAGAGCGGCAAGGAGGCTATAACCATTTGTCCTATTGAAATATGTTGAAGATTTTGAAAGAGAAATATGTGAGCCATGAGTAGAAATAATTAAGTTCATCCTTGGACCAAATAAAAAGTAGAGATAATGTTTGAGGTGCCGATGATTGTATTGGACCGTGTACGTTGATATCTGCACCAATTTAAAGAGTTAACGTCGAATTAATCAATCGTCAAAGTTTAATATTTCTTGGAAATCTTTGTACTTGCAACCATTTATTAGAATTTAGGTGTGCAATTTAAGTGTATAGGAATCAACAATGTTACATAAATTTGTTGTGCATTGTCATCGGGTGTATATACTCGAGCCTTCCCCCAGGTACAAAATATACATAGAGGACAATTGTCTTAAGGAGGGTATAAAAGACCGGCAAGGAACCTATAACCATTTATCCTATTGAAATATGTTGAAGATTTTGTAACAGAATTATGTGAGCCATTAGTAGAAGTAATTAAGTTCACCCTTGGACCAAATAGAAAGAAGAGATAATGTTTGAGGTGGCGATGATTGTATTGGAATGTGTACGTTGATATCTCCAGCAATTGAAATAGTGAACGTGGAATTAATATATCGTCAAAGTTTAATATTTCTTGGAAATCTCTGTACTTGCAAACATTTATTAAAATTTAGGTGTCCAATGTATGTGTATAGGAATCAATAATGTTATATAAATTTGTTGTGCATTGTGTTCAGGTGTATACTCTAGCCTTCACCCTCGTACAAAATATACATAGAGGACAATTGTGAGAAGGAGGGTATAGAATAGTGGCATGGAGGCTATAACCATTTGTCCTATTAAAATATGTTGAAAATGTTGTAAGAGAAATATGTGAGCCATGAGTAGAAATAATTAATTTCACCCTTCGACCAAATAGAAAGAAGAGATAATGTTTGAGGTGCTGATGATTGTATTGGAACGTGTACGTTGATATCTCCAGCAATTGAAAGAGTGAACGTCGAATTAATCAATCGTCAAAGTTTAATATTTCTTGGAAATTTCTGTACTAGCAACCATTTAATAGAATTTAGGTGTGCAATATAAGTGTATAGGAATCAACAATGTTACATAAATTTGTTGTGCATTCTCGTCGGGTCTATACTCCAGCCTTCCCCATGTACAAAATATACATAGAGGACCATTTTGTGAAGAAAGGGTATAGAAGAGCGGCAAGGACACTATAACCATTTATCCTATTGAAATATATTGAAGATTTTGTAAGAGAAATATGTGAGCCATGAGTAGAAATAATTAAGTTCACCCTTCGACCAAATAGAAAGTAGAGATAATGTTTGAGGAGCCGATGATTGTATTGGAACGTGTACGTCGATATCTCCAGCAATTGAAATAGGGAACGTGGAATTAATCAATCGTCAAAGTTTAATATTTCTTGGTAATCTCTGTACTTGCATCCATTTATTACAATTAAGGTATGCAATGTAAGTGTATAGGAATCAACAATGTTACATAAATTTGTTGTGCATTGTCGTCGGGTCTATACTCCAGCCATCCCCATGTACAAAATATACATAGAGGACAATTGTGTTAAGAAAGGGTATTGATGAGCGGCAAGGAGGCTATAACCATTTATCCTATAGAAATATGTTGAAGATTTTGTAAGAGAAATATGTGAGCCATGAGTAGAAATAATTAAGTTCACCCTTGGACCAAATAGAAACAAGTGATAAAGTTTGAGGTGCCGATGATTGTATTGGAACGTGTACGTTGATATCTCCAGCAATTGAAATAAGGAACGTGGAATAAATCAATCGTCAAAGTTCAATATTTCTAGTAAATCTCTGTACTTTCAAACATTTATTAGAATTTAGGTGTGCAATGTAAGTGTATAGGAATCAACAATGTTATATAAATTTGTTGTGCATTGTGCTCAGGTGTATACTCGAGCCTTCTCCTTTGTACAAAATATACATAGAGGACAGTTGTGCGAAGGAGGGTATAGAAGAGTGGCATGGAGGCTACAACCATTTGTCCTATTAAAATATGTTGAAGATGTTGTAAGAGAAATATGTGAGCCATGAGTAGAAATAATTAAGTTCACCCTTGGACCAAATAGAAACAAGAGATAATGTTTGAGGTGCAGATGATTGTATTGGAACGTGTACGTTGATATCTCCAGCAATTGAAATAGTGAACGTGGAATTAATCAATCGTCAAAGTTCAATATTTCTAGTAAATCTCTGTACTTGCAAACATTTATTAGAATTTAGGTGTGCAATGTAAGTGTATAGGAATCAACAATGTTATATAAATTTGTTGTGCATTCTGCTCAGGTGTATACTCGAGCCTTCACCCTTGTACAAAATATACATAGAGGACAATTGTGTTAAGAAAGGGTATAGATGAGCGGCAAGGAGGCTATAACCATTTATCCTATTGAAATATGTTGAAGATTTTGTAAGAGAAATATGTGAGCCATGAGTAGAAATAATTAATTTCACCCTTGGACCAAATAGAAAGAAAAAATAATGTTTGAGGTGTCGATGATTGTATTGGAACGTGTACGTCGATATCTCCAGGAATTGAAAGAATGAAAGTGGAATTTATAAATCGTCAAAGTTTAATATTCCTTGGAAATCTCTGTACTTGCAACCATTTATTACAATTTAGGTGTGCAATGTAAGTGTATATTAATCTACAATGTTACATAAATTTGTTGTGCATTGTCGTCGGGTGTACACTCGAGCCTTCCCCCACGTATAAAATATACATTGAGGACAATTGTGTCAAGTAGGGTATAGAAGAGCGGCAAGGAGGCTATAACCATTTGTCCTATTGAAATATGTTGAAGATTTTGTAAGAGAAATATGTGAGCCATGAGTAGAAATAATTAAGTTCACCCTTGGACCAAATAGATAGAAGAAATATTGTTTGAGGTGTCGATGATTGTATTGGAACGTGTACGTCGATATCTCCAGCAATTGAAAGAGTGAACGTCGAATTAATCAATCGTCAAAGTTTAATATTTCTTGGAAATCTCTGTACTTGCAACCATTTATTACAATTAAGGTATGCAACGTAAGTGTATAGGACTCAACAATGTGACATAAATTTGTTGTCCATTGTCGTCGGGTGTATACTCGAGCCTTCCCCCACGTACAAAATATACATAGAGGACAATTGTGTGAAGGAGGGTATAGAAGAGCGGCAAGGAGGCTATAACCATTTGTCCTATTGAAATATGTTGAAGAATTTGTAAGAGAAATATGTGAGCCATGAGTAGAAATAATTAAGTTCATCCTTGGACCAAATAGAAAGAAGAAATAATGTTTGTGGTGTCGATGATTGTATTTGAACGTGTACGTCGATATCTCCAGCAATTGAAAGAGTGAACGTCGAATTAATCAATCGTCAAAGTTTAATAATTCTTGGAAATCTCTGTATTTGCAACCATTTATTAGAATTTAGGTGTGCAATGTAAGTGTATAGGAATCAACAATGTTACATAAATTTGTTGTGCATTGTCCTCAGGTGTATACTCGAGCGTTCCCCCACTTACAAAATATAAATAGTGGACAATTGTGTGAAGGAGGGTATAGAAGAGCGGCAAGGAACCTATAACCATTTATCATATTGAAATATGTTGAAGATTTTGTAAGAGAAATATGTGAGCCATGAGTAGAAATAATAAAGTTCACACTTGGACCAAATAGAAAGAAGAGATAATGTTTGAGGTGCCGATGATTGTATTGGTACGTGTACGTTGATATCTCCAGCAATTGAAATAGTGAACGTGGAATTAATCAATCGTTAAACTTTAATATTTCTTGGAAATTTCTGTACTAGCAACCATTTAATAGAATTTAGGTGTGCAATATAAGTGTATAGGAATCAACAATGTTACATAAATTTGTTGTGCATTGTCGTCGGGTCTATACTCCAGCCTTCCCCAGGTACAAAATATACATAGAGGACAATTGTGTGAAGGAGGGTATAAAAGAGCGGCAAGGAGGCTATTACCATTTATCCTATTGAAATATGTTGATGATTTTGTAAGAGAAATATGTGAGCCATGAGTAGAAATAATTAAGTTCACCCTTGGACCAAATCGAAAGAAGAGATAATGTTTGAGGTGCCGATAATTGTATTGGAACGTGTACGTCGATATCTCCAGCAATTGAAAGAGTGAACGTCGAATTAATCAATCGTAAAAGTTTAATATTTCTTGGTAATCTCTGTACTTGAATCCATTTATTACAACTAAGGTATGCAATGTAAGTGTATAGGAATCAACAATGTTACATAAATTTGTTGTGCATTGTCATCGGGTCTATACTCCAGCCTTCCCCATGTACAAAATATACATAGAGGATAATTGTGTGAAGAAAGGGTATAGAAGAGCGGCAAGGAGGCTATAACCATTTGTCCTATTGAAATATGTTGAAGATTTTGTAAGAGAAATATATGAGCCATGATTGTATTGGAACGTGTACGTCGATATCTCCAGCAATTGAATGAGTGAACGTGGAATTAAGCAATCGTCAAAGTTGAATATTTCTTGGAAATCTCTGTACTTGCAACAATTTATTAGAGTTTAGGTGTACAATGTAAGTGTATAAGAATCAACAATGTTACATAAATTTGTTGTGCATTGTCGTCTGTTGTATACTCGAGCCTTCCCCCACGTACAAAATATACATAGAGGACAATTGTGTGAAGGAGGGTATATATGAGCGGCAAGGAGGCTATTACCATTTGTCCTATTGAAATATGTTTAAGATTTTGTAAGAGAAATATGTGAGCCATGAGTAGAAATAATTAAGTTCACCCTTGGACCAAATAGAAAGAAGAGATAATGTTTGAGGTGCCGATGATTGTATTGGAACGTGTACGTCGATATCTCCAGCAATTGAAAGAGTGAACGTGGAATAAAACAATCGTCAAATTTAATATTTCTTGGAAATCCCTGAACTTGCAACAATTTTTTAGAATTTAGGTGTCCAATGTAAGTGTATAGGAATCAACAATGTTACATAAATTTGTTGTGCATTGTCGTCGGTTGTATACTCAAGCCTTCCCCCAAACACAAAATAAACATAGAGGACAATTGTGTGAATGAGGGTATAATAGAGAGGCAAGGAGGCTAGAACCATTTGTCCTATTGAAATTTGTTGAAGATTTTGTAAGAGAAATATGTGAGCCATGAGTAGAAATAATTAAGTTCACCATTGGACCAAATAGAAAGAAGAGATAATGTTTGAGGTGCCGATGATTGTATTGGAACGTGTACGTCGGTATCTCCAGAAATTGAAAGAGTGAACAAGGAATTAATCAATCGTCAAAGTTTAATATTTCTTGGAAGTCTCTATACTTGCAACCATTTATTACAATTAAGGTATGCAATGTAAGTGTATAGGAATCAACATTATTACAAAAATTTGTTGTGCATTGTCGTCG
Source organism: Cornus suecica (assembly GCA_963922005.1). Lineage (NCBI taxonomy): Eukaryota > Viridiplantae > Streptophyta > Magnoliopsida > Cornales > Cornaceae > Cornus > Cornus suecica. The sequence goes on along the minus strand of OY998241.1, from coordinate 51,529,433 downwards.
GGTCTGTACTCGAGCCTTCCCCCATGTACAAAATATACATAGAGGACAATTGTGTGAAAGAGGGTATAGAAGAGCGGCAAGGAGGCTATAACCATTTGTCCTATTGAAATATGTTGAAGAATTTGTAAGAGAAATATGTGAGCCATGAGTTGAAATAATTAATTTCCCTTTGGACCAAATAGAAAGAAGAGATAATGTTTGAGGTGCCGATAATTGTATTGGAACGTGTACGTCGATATCTCCAGCAATTGAAAGAGTGAACGTGGAATAAAGTAATCGCCAAAGTTTAATATTTCTTGGAAATCCCTGTACTTGCAACAATTTATTAGAATTTAGGTGTGCAATGTAAGTGTATAGGAATCAACAATGTTACATAAATTTGTTGTGCATTGTCGTCGGTTGTATACTCGAGGCTTTCCCCACGTACAAAATATACATAGAGGACAATTGTGTGAAGGAGGGTATAAAAGAGCGGCAAGGAGGCTATTACCATTAGTCCTATTGAAATATGTTGAAGATTTTGTAAGAGAAATATGTGAGCCATGAGTAGAAATAATTAATTTCCCCCTTGGACCAAATAGAAAGAAGAGATAATGTTTGAGGTGCCGATGATTGTATTGGAACGTGTACGTCGATATCTCCAGCAATTGAAAGAGTGGTCGTGGAATAAAGTAATCGTCAAAGTTTAATATTTCTTGGAAATCCCTGTACTTGCAACAATTTATTAGAATTTAGGTGTGCATTGTAAGTGTATAGGAATCAACAATGTTACATAAATTTGTTATGCATTGTCGTCGGTTGTATACTCGAGCCATCCCCCACGTACAAAATATACATAGAGGACAATTGTGTGAAGGAGGGTATAAAAGAGCGGCAAGGAGGCTATTACCATTTGTCCTATTAAATATGTTGAAGATTTTGTAAGAGAAATATGTGAGTTATGAGTAGAAATAATTAAGTTCCCCCTTGGACCAAATAGAAAGAAGAGATAATGTTTGAGGTGCCGATAATTGTATTGGAACGTGTACGTCGATATCTCCAGCAATTGAAATAGTGAACGTGGAATTAATCAATTGTCAAAGTTTAATATTTCTTGGAAATCTTTGTACTTGCAACAATTTATTAGAATTTTGGAGTGCAATGTAAGTGTATAGGAATCAACAATGTTACATAAATTTGTTGTGCATTGTCGTCGGTTGTATACTCAAGCCTTCCCCCAAACACAAAATAAACATAGAGGACAATTGTGTGAATGAGGGTATAATAGAGAGGCAAGGAGGCTAGAACCATTTGTCCTATTGAAATTTGTTGAAGATTTTGTAAGAGAAATATGTGAGCCATGAGTAGAAATAATTAAGTTCACCATTGGACCAAATAGAAAGAAGAGATAATGTTTGAGGTGCCGATGATTATATTGGAACGTGTACGTCGATATCTCCAGAAATTGAAAGAGTGAACAAGAAATTAATCAATCGTCAAAGTTTAATATTTCTTGGAAGTCTCTATACTTGCAACCATTTATTACAATTAAGGTATGCAATGTAAGTGTATAGGAATCAACATTGTTACAAAAATTTGTTGTGCATTGTCGTCGGGTCTGTACTCGAGCCTTCCCCCATGTACAAAATATACATAGAGGACAATTGTGTGAAAGAGGGTATAGAAGAGCGGCATGGAGGCTATAACCATTTGTCCTATTGAAATATGTTGAAGATTTTGTAAGAGAAATATGTGAGCCATGAGTTGAAATAATTAATTTCCCTTTGGACCAAATAGAAAGAAGAGATAATGTTTGAGGTGCCGATAATTGTATTGGAACGTGTACGTCGATATCTCCAGCAATTGAAAGAGTGAACGTGGAATAAAGTAATCGTCAAAGTTTAATATTTATTGGAAATCCCTGTACTTGCAACAATTTATTAGAATTTAGGTGTGCAATGTAAGTGTATAGGAATCAAAAATGTTACATAAATTTGTTGTGCATTGTCGTCGGTTGTATACTCGAGGCTTTTCCCACGTACAAAATATACATAGAAGACAATTGTGTGAAGGAGGGTATAAAAGAGAGGCAATGAGGCTATTACCATTTGTCCTATTGAAATATGTTGAAGACTTTGTAAGAGAAATATGTGAGCCATGAGTAGAAATAATTAATTTCCCCCTTGGACCAAATAGAAAGAAGAGATATTGTTTGAGGTGCCGATGATTGTATTGGAACGTGTACGTCGATATCTCCTGCAATTGAAAGAGTGAACGTGGAATAAAGCAATCGGCAAAGTTTAATATTTCTTGGAAATCCCTGTACTTGCAACAATTTATTAGAATTTAGGTGTGCAATGTAAGTGTATAGGAATCAAAAATGTTACATAAATTTGTTATGCATTTTCGTCGGTTGTATACTAGAGCCTTCCCCCACGTACAAAATATACATAGAGGACAATTGTGTGAAGGAGGGTATAAAATAGCGGCAAGGAGGCTATTACCATTTGTCCTATTGAAATATGTTGAAGATTTTGTAAGAGAAATATGTGAGCCATGAGTAGAAATAATTAATTTCCCCCTTGGACCAAATAGAAAGAAGAGATAATGTTTGAGGTGCCGATGATTGTATTGGAACGTGTACGTCGATATCTCCAGCAATTGAAAGAGTAAACGTGGAATAAAGCAATCGTCAAAGTTTAATATTTCTTGGAAATCCCTGTACTTGCAACAATTTATTAGAATTTAGGTGTGCAATGTAAGTGTATAGGAATCAACAATGTTACATAAATTTGTTGTGCATTGTCGTCGGTTGTATACTCGAGCCTTCCCCCACGTACAAAATATACATAGAGGACAATTGTGTGAAGGAGGGTATAAAAGAGCGGCAAGGAGGCTATTACCATTTGTCCTATTAAATATGTTGAAGATTTTGTAAGAGAAATATGTGAGTCATGAGTAGAAATAATTAAGTTCACCCTTGGACCAAATAGAAAGAAGAGATAATGTTTGAGGTGCCGATGATTGTATTGGAACGTGTACGTCGATATCTCCAGCAATTGAAATAGTGAACGTGGAATTAATCAATTGTCAAAGTTTAATATTTCTTGGAAATCTCTGTACTTGCAACAATTTATTAGAATTTAGGAGTGCAATGTAAGTGTATAGGAATCAACAATGGTACATAAATTTGTTGTGCATTGTCCTCGGTTGTATACTCAAGCCTTCCCCCAAACACAAAATAAACATAGAGGACAATTGTGTGAATGCGGGTATAATAGAGAGGCAAGGAGGCTAGAACCATTTGTCCTATTGAAATTTGTTGAAGATTTTGTAAGAGAAATATGTGAGCCTTGAGTAGAAATAATTAAGTTCACCATTGGACCAAATAGAAAGAAGAGATAATGTTTGAGGTGCCGATGATTGTTTTGGAACGTGTACGTCGATATCTCCAGAAATTGAAAGAGTGAACAAGGAATTAATCAATCGTCAAAGTTTAATATTTCTTGGAAGTCTCTATACTTGCCACCATTTATTACAATTAAGGTATGCAATGTAAGTGTATAGGAATCAACATTGTTACAAAAATTTGTTGTGCATTGTCGTCGGGTCTGTACTCGAGCCTTCCCCCATGTACAAAATATACATAGAAGTAAATTGTGTGAAAGAGGGTATAGAAGAGCGGCAAGGTGGCTATAACCATTTGTCCTATTGAAATATGTTGAAGATTTTGTAAGAGAAATATGTGTGCCATGAGTTAAAATAATGAATTTCCCCTTGGACCAAATAGAAAGAAGAGATAATGTTTGAGGTCCCGATGATTGTATTGGAACGTGTACGTCGATATCTCCAGCAATTGAAAGAGTGAACGTGGAATTAAGCAATCGTCAATGTTTAATATTTCTTGTTACATAAATTTGTTATGCATTGTCGTCGGTTGTATACTCGAGCCTTCCCCCACGTACAAAATATAACATAGAGGACAATTGTGTGAAGGAGGGTATAAAAGAGCGGCAAGGAGGCTATTACCATTTGTCCTATTGAAATATGTTGAAGATTTTGTAAGAGAAATATGTGAGCCATGAGTAGAAATAATTAATTTCCCCCTTGGACCAAATAGGAAGAAGAGATAATGTTTGAGGTGCCGATGATCGTATTGGAACGTGTACGTCGATATCTCCAGCAATTGAAAGAGTGAACGTGGAATTAAGCAATCGTCAATGTTTAATATTTCTTGGAAATTCCGGTACTTGCAACAATTTATTAGAATTTAGGAGTGCAATGTAAGTGTATAGGAATCAACAATGTTACATAAATTTGTTGTGCATTGTCGTCGGTTGTATACTCGAGCCTTCCCCAACATACAAAATATACATAGAGGACAATTGTGTGAAGGAGGGTATAAAAGAGCGGCAAGGAGGCTATAACCATTTTCCTATTGAAATTTGTTGAAGATTTTGTAAGAGAAATATGTGAGCCATGAGTAGAAATAATTAAGTTCACCCTTGGACCAAATAGAAAGAAGAGATAATGTTTGAGGTGCCGATGATTGTATTGGAACGTGTACGTCGATATCTCCAGCAATTGAAAGAGTGAACCTAGAATTAAGCAATCGTCAAAGTTTAATATTTCTTAGAAACCTCTCTACTTGCAACATTCTATTAGAATTTAGGAGTTCAATGTAAGTGTATAGGAATCGACAATGTTACATAAATTTGTTGTGCATTGTCGTCGGTTGTCTACTCGAGCCTTCCCCCACGTACAAAATATACATAGAGCACAATTGTGTGAAGGAGGGTATAAAAGAGCGGCAAGGAGGCTATTACGATTTGTCCTATTTAAATATGTTGAAGATTTTGTAAGAGAAATATGTGAGCCATGAGTTGAAATAATTAAGTTCACCCTTGGACCAAATAGAAAGAAGAGATATTGTTTGAGGTGCCGATGATTGTATTGGAACGTGTACGTCGATATCTCCTGCAATTGAAAGAGTGAACGTGGAATAAAGCAATCGGCAAAGTTTAATATTTCTTGGAAATCCCTGTACTTGCAACAATTTATTAGAATTTAGGTGTGCAATGTAAGTGTATAGGAATCAAAAATGTTACATAAATTTGTTATGCATTTTCGTCGGTTGTATACTAGAGCCTTCCCCCACGTACAAAATATACATAGAGGACAATTGTGTGAAGGAGGGTATAAAATAGCGGCAAGGAGGCTATTACCATTTGTCCTATTGAAATATGTTGAAGATTTTGTAAGAGAAATATGTGAGCCATGAGTAGAAATAATTAATTTCCCCCTTGGACCAAATAGAAAGAAGAGATAATGTTTGAGGTGCCGATGATTGTATTGGAACGTGTACGTCGATATCTCCAGCAATTGAAAGAGTAAACGTGGAATAAAGCAATCGTCAAAGTTTAATATTTCTTGGAAATCCCTGTACTTGCAACAATTTATTAGAATTTAGGTGTGCAATGTAAGTGTATAGGAATCAACAATGTTACATAAATTTGTTGTGCATTGTCGTCGGTTGTATACTCGAGCCTTCCCCCACGTACAAAATATACATAGAGGACAATTGTGTGAAGGAGGGTATAAAAGAGCGGCAAGGAGGCTATTACCATTTGTCCTATTAAATATGTTGAAGATTTTGTAAGAGAAATATGTGAGTCATGAGTAGAAATAATTAAGTTCACCCTTGGACCAAATAGAAAGAAGAGATAATGTTTGAGGTGCCGATGATTGTATTGGAACGTGTACGTCGATATCTCCAGCAATTGAAATAGTGAACGTGGAATTAATCAATTGTCAAAGTTTAATATTTCTTGGAAATCTCTGTACTTGCAACAATTTATTAGAATTTAGGAGTGCAATGTAAGTGTATAGGAATCAACAATGGTACATAAATTTGTTGTGCATTGTCCTCGGTTGTATACTCAAGCCTTCCCCCAAACACAAAATAAACATAGAGGACAATTGTGTGAATGCGGGTATAATAGAGAGGCAAGGAGGCTAGAACCATTTGTCCTATTGAAATTTGTTGAAGATTTTGTAAGAGAAATATGTGAGCCTTGAGTAGAAATAATTAAGTTCACCATTGGACCAAATAGAAAGAAGAGATAATGTTTGAGGTGCCGATGATTGTTTTGGAACGTGTACGTCGATATCTCCAGAAATTGAAAGAGTGAACAAGGAATTAATCAATCGTCAAAGTTTAATATTTCTTGGAAGTCTCTATACTTGCCACCATTTATTACAATTAAGGTATGCAATGTAAGTGTATAGGAATCAACATTGTTACAAAAATTTGTTGTGCATTGTCGTCGGGTCTGTACTCGAGCCTTCCCCCATGTACAAAATATACATAGAAGTAAATTGTGTGAAAGAGGGTATAGAAGAGCGGCAAGGTGGCTATAACCATTTGTCCTATTGAAATATGTTGAAGATTTTGTAAGAGAAATATGTGTGCCATGAGTTAAAATAATGAATTTCCCCTTGGACCAAATAGAAAGAAGAGATAATGTTTGAGGTCCCGATGATTGTATTGGAACGTGTACGTCGATATCTCCAGCAATTGAAAGAGTGAACGTGGAATTAAGCAATCGTCAATGTTTAATATTTCTTGTTACATAAATTTGTTATGCATTGTCGTCGGTTGTATACTCGAGCCTTCCCCCACGTACAAAATATAACATAGAGGACAATTGTGTGAAGGAGGGTATAAAAGAGCGGCAAGGAGGCTATTACCATTTGTCCTATTGAAATATGTTGAAGATTTTGTAAGAGAAATATGTGAGCCATGAGTAGAAATAATTAATTTCCCCCTTGGACCAAATAGGAAGAAGAGATAATGTTTGAGGTGCCGATGATCGTATTGGAACGTGTACGTCGATATCTCCAGCAATTGAAAGAGTGAACGTGGAATTAAGCAATCGTCAATGTTTAATATTTCTTGGAAATTCCGGTACTTGCAACAATTTATTAGAATTTAGGAGTGCAATGTAAGTGTATAGGAATCAACAATGTTACATAAATTTGTTGTGCATTGTCGTCGGTTGTATACTCGAGCCTTCCCCAACATACAAAATATACATAGAGGACAATTGTGTGAAGGAGGGTATAAAAGAGCGGCAAGGAGGCTATAACCATTTTCCTATTGAAATTTGTTGAAGATTTTGTAAGAGAAATATGTGAGCCATGAGTAGAAATAATTAAGTTCACCCTTGGACCAAATAGAAAGAAGAGATAATGTTTGAGGTGCCGATGATTGTATTGGAACGTGTACGTCGATATCTCCAGCAATTGAAAGAGTGAACCTAGAATTAAGCAATCGTCAAAGTTTAATATTTCTTAGAAACCTCTCTACTTGCAACATTCTATTAGAATTTAGGAGTTCAATGTAAGTGTATAGGAATCGACAATGTTACATAAATTTGTTGTGCATTGTCGTCGGTTGTCTACTCGAGCCTTCCCCCACGTACAAAATATACATAGAGCACAATTGTGTGAAGGAGGGTATAAAAGAGCGGCAAGGAGGCTATTACGATTTGTCCTATTTAAATATGTGGAAGATTTTGTAAGAGAAATATGTGAGCCATGAGTTGAAATAATTAAGTTCACCCTTGGACCAAATAGAAAGAAGAGATAATGTTTGAGGTGCTGATGATTGTATTGGAACGTGTACGTCGATATCTCCAGCAATTGAAAGAGTGAACGTGGAATAAAACAATCGTCAAAGTTTAATATTTCTTGGAAATCCCTGTACTTGCAACCATTTATTAGAATTTAGGTGTGTAATGTAAGTGTATAGGAATCAACAATGTTACATAAATTTGTTGTGCATTGTCGTCGGTTGTATACTCGAGCCTTCCAACAAATACAAAATATACATAGAGGACAATTGTGTGAATGAGGGTATAATAGAGCGGCAAGGAGGCTATAACCATTTGTCCTATTGAAATTTGTTGAAGATTTTGTAAGAGAAATATGTGAGCCATGAGTAGAAATAATTAAGTTCACCCTTGGACCAAATAGAAAGAAGAGATAATGTTTGAGGTGCCGATGATTGTATTGGAACGTGTACGTCGATATCTCCAGCAATTGAAAGAGTGAAGAAAGAATTAATCAATCGTCAAAGTTTAATATTTCTTGGAAATCTCTATACTTGCAACCATTTATTACAATTAAGGTATGCAAAGTAAGTGTATAGGAATCAATATTGTTACAAAAATTTGTTGTGCATTGTCGTCGGGTCTGTAGTCGATCCTTCCCCCATGTACAAAATATACATAGAGGAGAATTGTGTGAAGAAGGGTATAGAAGAGCGGCTAGGAGGCTATAACCATTTGTCCTATTGAAATATGTTGAAGATTTTGTAAGAGAAATATGTGAGCCATGAGTTGAAATAATTAAGTTCACCCTGGACCAAATAGAAAGAAGAGATAATGTTTGAGGTGCCGATGATTGTATTGGAACTTGTACGTCGATATCTCCAGCAATTTAAAGAGTCAACGTGAAATAAAGCAATCGTCAAAGTTTAATATTTCTTGGAAATCCCTGTACTAACAACAATTTATTAGAATTTAGGTGTGCAATGTAACTGTATAAGAATCAACAATGTTGCATCAATTTGTTGTGCATTGTCGTCAGTTGTAAACTCGAGCCTTCCCCCACGTACAAAATATACATAGAGGACAATTGTGTGAAGGAGGGTATAAAAGAGCGGCAAGGAGACTTTTACCATTTGTCCTATTAAATATGTTGAAGATTTTGTAAGATAAATATGTGAGCCATGAGTAGAAATAATAAAGTTCACCCTTGGACCAAATAGAAAGAAGAGATAATGTTTGAGGTGCCGATGATTGTATTGGAACATTCACGTCGATATCTCCAGCAATTGAAAGAGTGAACGTGGAATAAAGCAATCGTCAGAGTTTAATATTACTTGGAAATCCCTGTACTTGCAACAATTTATTGGAATTTAGGTGTCCAATGTAAGTGTTTAGGAATCAACAATGTTACATAAATTTGTTGTGCATTGTCGTCGGTTTTATACTCGAGCCTTCCCCCACATACAAAATATACATAGAGGACAATTGTGTGAATGAGGGTATAATAGAGCGACAATGAGGCTATAACGATTTGTCCTATTGAAATTTGTTGAAGATTTTGTAAGAGATATATGTGAGCCATGAGTAGAAATAATTAAGTTCACCCTTGGACCAAATAGAAAGAAGAGATAATGTTTGAGGTGCCGATGATTGTAATGGATCATGTACGTCGATATCTCCAGTAATTGAAAGAGTGAACGTGGAATAAAGCAATCGTCAGAGTTTAATATTTCTTGGAAATCCCTGTACTTGCAACAATTTATTGAAATTTAGGTGTCCAATGTAAATGTATAGGAATCAACAATGTTACATAAATTTGTTGTGCATTGTCGTCGGTTGTATACTCTAGCCTTCCCCCACATACAAAATATACATAGAGGACAATTGTGTGAATGAGGGTATAATAGAGCCGCAAGGAGGCTATAACGATTTGTCCTATTGAAATTTGTTGAAGATTTTGTAAGAGATATATGTGAGCCATGAGTAGAAATAATTAAGTTCACCATTGGACCAAATAGAAAGAAGAGATAATGTTTGAGGTGCCGATGATTGTATTGGAACGTGTACGTCGATATCTCCAGCAATTGAAAGAGTGAACGTGGAATAAAGCAATCGTCAAAGTTTAATATTTTTTGGAAATCCCTGTACTTGCAACAATTTATTAGAATTTAGGTGTGCAATGTAAGTGTATAGGAATCAACAATGTTACGTAAATTTGTTGTGCATTGTCGTCGGTTGTATCCTCGAGCCTTCCCCCACGTACAAAATATACATTGAGGACAATTGTGTGAAGGAGGGTATAAAAGAGCGGCAAGGAGGGTATTACCATTTGTCCTATTAAATATGTTGAAGATTTTGTCAGAGAAATATGTGAGCCTTGAGTAGAAATAATTAAGTTCACTCTTGGACCAAATAGAAAGAATAGATAATGTTTGAGGTGCCGATGATCGTATTGGAACGTGTACGTCGATATCTCCAGTAATGGAAAGAGTGAACGTGGAATTAAGCAATCGTCAATGTTTAATATTTCTTGGAAATTCCTGTACTTGCAACAATTTATTAGAATTTAGGAGTGCAATATAAGTGTATAGGAATCAACAATGTTACATAAATTTGTTGTGCATTGTCGTCGTTTGTATACTCGAGCCTTCCCCCACATACAAAATATACATAGAGGACAATTGTGTGAAGGAGGGTATAAAAGAGCGGCAAGGAGGCTATAACCATTTTCCTATTGAAATTTGTTGAAGATTTTGTAAGAGAAATATGTGAGCCATGAGTAGAAATAATTAAGTTCACCCTTGGACCAAATAGAAAGAAGAGATAATGTTTGAGGTGTCGATGATTGTATTGGAACGTGTACGTCGATATCTCCAGCAATTGAAAGAGTGAACCTAGAATTAAGCAATCGTCAAAGTTTAATTTTTCTTAGAAACCTCTCTACTTGCAACATTCTATTAGAATTTATGAGTTCAATGTAAGTGTATAGGAATCGACAATGTTACATAAATTTGTTGTGCATTGTCGTCGGTTGTCTACTCGAGCCTTCCCCCACGTACAAAATATACATAGAGCACAATTGTGTGAAGGAGGGTATAAAAGAGCGGCAAGGAGGCTATTACCATTTGTCCTATTTAAATATGTTGAAGATTTTGTAAGAGAAATATGTGAGCCATGAGTTGAAATAATTAAGTTCACCCTTGGACCAAATAGAAAGAAGAGATAATGTTTGAGGTGCCGATGATTGTATTGGAACGTGTACGTCGATATCTCCAGCAATTGAAAGAGTGAACGTGGAATAAAACAATCGTCAAAGTTTAATATTTCTTGGAAATCCCTGTACTTGCAACCATTTATTAGAATTTAGGTGTGTAATGTAAGTGTATAGGAATCAACAATGTCACATAAATTTGTTGTGCATTGTCGTCGGTTGTATACTCGAGCCTTCCAACAAATACAAAATATACATAGAGGACAATTGTGTGAATGAGGGTATAATAGAGCGGCAAGGAGGCTATAACCATTTGTCCTATTGAAATTTGTTGAAGATTTTGTAAGAGAAATATGTGAGCCATGAGTAGAAATAATTAAGTTCACCCTTGGACCAAATAGAAAGAAGAGATAATGTTTGAGGTGCCGATGATTGTATTGGAACGTGTACGTCGATATCTCCAGCAATTGAAAGAGTGAAGAAAGAATTAATCAATCGTCAAAGTTTAATATTTCTTGGAAATCTCTATACTTGCAACCATTTATTACAATTAAGGTATGCAATGTAAGTGTATAGGAATAAATATTGTTAGAAAAATTTGTTGTGCATTGTCGTCGGGCCTGTAGTCGATCCTTCCCCCATGTACAAAATATACATAGAGGAGAATTGTGTGAAGAAGGGTATAGAAGAGCGGCAAGGAGGCTATAACCATTTGTCCTATTGAAATATGTTGAAGATTTTGTAAGAGAAATATGTGAGCCATGAGTTGAAATAATTAAGTTCACCCTGGACCAAATAGAAAGAAGAGATAATGTTTGAGGTGCCGATGATTGTATTGGAACTTGTACGTCGATATCTCCAGCAATTGAAAGAGTGAACGTGAAATAAAGCAATCGTCAAAGTTTAATATTTCTTGGAAATCCCTGTACTAACAACAATTTATTAGAATTTAGGTGTGCAATGTAACTGTATAAGAATCAACAATGTTGCATCAATTTGTTGTTCATTGTCGTCAGTTGTAAACTCGAGCCTTCCCCCACGTACAAAATATACATAGAGGACAATTGTGTGAAGGAGGGTATAAAAGAGCGGCAAGGAGACTTTTACCATTTGTCCTATTAAATATGTTGAAGATTTTGTAAGATAAATATGTGAGCCATGAGTAGAAATAATAAAGTTCACCCTTGGACCAAATAGAAAGAAGAGATAATGTTTGAGGTGCCGATGATTGTATTGGAACATGTACGTCGATATCTCCAGCAATTGAAAGAGTGAACGTGGAATAAAGCAATCGTCAGAGTTTAATATTACTTGGAAATCCCTGTACTTGCAACAATTTATTGGAATTTAGGTGTCCAATGTAAGTGTTTAGGAATCAACAATGTTACATAAATTTGTTGTGCATTGTCGTCGGTTTTATACTCGAGCCTTCCCCCACATACAAAATATACATAGAGGACAATTGTGTGAATGAGGGTATAATAGAGCGACAATGAGGCTATAACTATTTGTCCTATTGAAATTTGTTGAAGATTTTGTAAGAGATATATGTGAGCCATGAGTAGAAATAATTAAGTTCACCCTTGGACCAAATAGAAAGAAGAGATAATGTTTAAGGTGCCGATGATTGTAATGGATCAGGTACGTCGATATCTCCAGTAATTGAAAGAGTGAACGTGGAATAAAGCAATCATCAGAGTTTAATATTTCTTGGAAATCCCTGTACTTGCAACAATTTATTGAAATTTAGGTGTCCAATGTAAGTGTATAGGAATCAACAATGTTACATAAATTTGTTGTGCATTGTCGTCGGTTGTATACTCCAGCCTTCCCCCACATACAAAATATACATAGAGGACAATTGTGTGAATGAGGGTATAATAAAGCCGCAAGGAGGCTATAACGATTTGTCCTCTTGAAATTTGTTGAAGATTTTGTAAGAGATATATGTGAGCCATGTGTAGAAATAATTAAGTTCACCCTTGGACCAAATAGAAAGAAGAGATAATGTTTGAGCTGCCGATGATTGTATTGAAACGTGTACGTCGATATCTCCTACAATTGAAAGAGTGAACCTGGAATTAAGCAATCGTCAAAGTTTAATATTTCTTAGAAACCTCTCTACTAGCAACAATTTATTAGAATTTAGGAGTTTAATGTAAGTGTATAGGAATCGACAATGTTACATAAATTTGTCGTGCATGGTCATCGGTTGTCTCCTCGAGCCTTCCCCCACGTACAAAATATACATAGAGGAGAATTGTGTGAAGGAGGGTATAAAAGAGCAGCAAGGAGGCTATTACCATTTGTCCTATTTAAATATGTTAAAGATTTTGTAAGAGAAATATGTGAGCCATGATTAGAAATAATTAAGTTCACCCTTGGACCAAATAGAAAGAAGAGATAATGTTTGAGGTGCCGATGATTGTATTGGAACGTGTACGTCGATATCTCCAGCAATTGGAAGAGTGAACGTGGAATAAAACAATCGTCAAAGTTTAATATTTCTTGGAAATCCCTGTACTTGCAACAATTTATTAGAATTTAGGTGTGCAATGTAAGTGTATAGGAATCAACAATGTTACATAAATTTGTTGTGCATTGTCGTCGGTTGTATACTCGAGCCTTCCCCCACATACAAAATATACATAGAGGACAATTATGTGAATGAGGGTATAATAGAGCGGCAAGGAGGCTATAACGATTTATCCTATTGAAATTTGTTGATGATTTTGAAAGAGATATATGTGAGCCATGAGTAGAAATAATTAAGTTCACCCTTGGACCAAATAGAAAGAAGAGATAATGTTTGAGGTGCCGATGATTGTATTGGAACGTGTACGTCGATATCTCCAGCAATTGAAAGAGTGAACGTGGAATTAAGCAATCGTCAAAGTTTAAAATTTCTTAGAAATCTCTCAACTTGCAACAATTTATTAGAATTTAGGATTGCAATATAAGTTTATAGGAATCAACAATGTTACATAAATTTGTTGTGCATTGTCGTCGGTTGTATACTCGAGCCTTCCCCCAAATACAAAATATACATAGAGGACATTTAATCAATCGTCAAAGTTTAATATTTCTAGGAAATCTCTGTACTTGCAACCATTTATTAGAATTTAGGTATGTAATGTATGTGTATAGGATTCAACAATGTTACATAAATTTGTTGTGCATTATCGTCGGGTGTATACACGAGCCTTCCTCCACGTACAAAATATACATAGAGGACAATTGTGTGAAGGAGGGTATAGAAGAGCGACAAGGAGGCTATAACAATTTGTCCTTTTGAAATATGTTGAAGATTTTGTAAGAGAAATATTTGAGCCATGAGTAGAAATAATTAAGTTCACCCTTGGACCAAATAAAAAGAATAGATAATGTTTGAGGTGCCGATGATTGTATTGGAACGTGTACGTCGATATCTCCAGCAATTGAAAGAGTGAACATGGAATTAATCAATCGTCAAAGTTTAATATTTCATGGAAATCTCTATACTTGCAACCATTTATTACAATTAAGGTATGCAATGTAAGTGTATAGGAATCAACATTGTTACAAATATTTGTTTTGCATTATCGTCGAGTCTGTACTCGGGCCTTCCCCCATGTACAAAATATACATAGAGGACAATTGTGTGAAAGAGGGTATAGAAGAGCGGCAAGGAGGCTATAACCATTTGTCCTATTGAAATATGTTGAAGATTTTGTAAGAGAAATATGTGAGCCATGAGTTTAAATATTAATTTCCCCCTTGGACCAAATAGAAAGAAGAGATAATGTTTGAGGTGCCGATGATTGTATTGGAACGTGTACGTCGATATCTCCAGCAATTGAAAGAGTGAACATGGAAGAAAGCAATCGTCAAAGTTTAATATTTCTTGGAAACCCCTGTACTTGCAACAATTTCTTAGAATTTAGGTGTGCAATGTAAGTGTATAGGAATCAACAATGTTACATAAATTTGTTGTGCATTGTCGTCGGTTGTATACTCGAGCCTTCCCCCTCATACAAAATATATATAGAGGACAATTGTGTGAATGAGGGTATAATAGAGCGGAAAGGAGGCTATAACCATTTGTCCTACTGAAATTTGTTGAAGATTTTGTAAGAGAAATATGTGAGCCATGAGTAGAAATAATTAAGTTCACCCTTGGACCAAATAGAAAGAAGAGATAAAGTTTGAGGTGCCGATGATTGTATTGGAACGTGTACGTCGATATCTCCAGCAATTGAAAGGGTGAACGTGGAATTAAGCAATCGTCAAAGTTTAATATTTCTTAGAAATCTCTCAACTTGCAACAATTTATTAGAATTTAGGAGTGCAATATAAGTGTATAGGAATCAACAATGTTACATAAATTTGTTGTGCATTGTCGTCGGGTGTATGCTCGAGCCTTCCCCCAAATACAAAATATACATAGAGGACATTTAATCAATCGTCAAAGTTTAATATTTCTAGGAAATCTCTGTACTTGCAACCATTTATTAGAATTTAGGTATGTAATGTATGTGTATAGGATTCAACAATGTTACATAAATTTGTTGTGCATTATCGTCGGGTGTATACACGAGCCTTCCTCCACGTACAAAATATACATAGAGGACAATTGTGTGAAGGAGGGTATAGAAGAGCGACAAGGAGGCTATAACAATTTGTCCTTTTGAAATATGTTGAAGATTTTGTAAGAGAAATATTTGAGCCATGAGTAGAAATAATTAAGTTCACCCTTGGACCAAATAAAAAGAATAGATAATGTTTGAGGTGCCGATGATTGTATTGGAACGTGTACGTCGATATCTCCAGCAATTGAAAGAGTGAACATGGAATTAATCAATCGTCAAAGTTTAATATTTCATGGAAATCTCTATACTTGCAACCATTTATTACAATTAAGGTATGCAATGTAAGTGTATAGGAATCAACATTGTTACAAATATTTGTTTTGCATTATCGTCGAGTCTGTACTCGGGCCTTCCCCCATGTACAAAATATACATAGAGGACAATTGTGTGAAAGAGGGTATAGAAGAGCGGCAAGGAGGCTATAACCATTTGTCCTATTGAAATATGTTGAAGATTTTGTAAGAGAAATATGTGAGCCATGAGTTTAAATATTAATTTCCCCCTTGGACCAAATAGAAAGAAGAGATAATGTTTGAGGTGCCGATGATTGTATTGGAACGTGTACGTCGATATCTCCAGCAATTGAAAGAGTGAACATGGAAGAAAGCAATCGTCAAAGTTTAATATTTCTTGGAAACCCCTGTACTTGCAACAATTTCTTAGAATTTAGGTGTGCAATGTAAGTGTATAGGAATCAACAATGTTACATAAATTTGTTGTGCATTGTCGTCGGTTGTATACTCGAGCCTTCCCCCTCATACAAAATATATATAGAGGACAATTGTGTGAATGAGGGTATAATAGAGCGGAAAGGAGGCTATAACCATTTGTCCTATTGAAATTTGTTGAAGATTTTGTAAGAGAAATATGTGAGCCATGAGTAGAAATAATTAAGTTCACCCTTGGACCAAATAGAAAGAAGAGATAAAGTTTGAGGTGCCGATGATTGTATTGGAACGTGTACGTCGATATCTCCAGCAATTGAAAGGGTGAACGTGGAATTAAGCAATCGTCAAAGTTTAATATTTCTTAGAAATCTCTCAACTTGCAACAATTTATTAGAATTTAGGAGTGCAATATAAGTGTATAGGAATCAACAATGTTACATAAATTTGTTGTGCATTGTCGTCGGGTGTATGCTCGAGCCTTCCCCCAAATACAAAATATACATAGAGGACATTTAATCAATCGTCAAAGTTTAATATTTCTAGGAAATCTCTGTACTTGCAACCATTTATTAGAATTTAGGTATGTAATGTAAGTGTATAGGAATCAACAATGTTACATAAATTTGTTGTGCATTGTCGTCGGGTGTATACTCGAGTCTTCCCCCACGTACAAAATATACATAGAGGACAATTGTGTGAAGGAGGGTATAGAAGAGCGGCAAGGAGGCTATAACAATTTGTCCTTTTGAAATATGTTGAAGATTTTGTAAGAGAAATATTTGAGCCATGAGTAGAAATAATTAAGTTCACCCTTGGACCAAATTAAAAGAAGAGATAATGTTTGAGGTGCCGATGATTGTATTGGAACGTGTACGTCGATATCTTCAGCAATTGAAAGAGTGAACGTGGAAATAATAAATCCTCAAAGTTTAATATTTCTTGGAAATCTCTGTACTTGCAACCATTTTTTATAATTTAGGTGTGCAATGTAAGTGTATAGGAATCAACAATGTTACATAAATTTTTTGTGCATTGTCGTCGGGTGTATACTCGAGCCTTCCCCCAAGTACAAAATTTACATGCTATAAAAGAGCGGCAAGGAGGCTATAAGTATTTGTCCTATTGAAATATGCTGAAGATTTTGTAAGAGAAATATGTTAGCCATGAGTAGAAATAATTAAGTTTTCCCTTGGACCAAATAGGAGGAAGAGATAATGTTTGAGGTGCCGATGAATGTATTGGAACGTGTATGTCGATATCTCCAGCAATTGAAAGTGTGAACGTGGAATTAATCAATCGTTAAAGTTTAATATTTCTTGGAAATCTCTGTACTTGCAACCATTTATTACAATTTAGGTGTGCAATGTAAGTGTATAGGAATCAACAATGTTACATAAATGTTTTGTGCATTGTCGTCGAGTGTATTCTCTAGCCTTCCCCCACGTACAAAATATACATAGAGGACAATTGTGTGAAAGAGGGTATAGAAGAGCGGCAAGGACGCTATAACCATTTGTCCTATTGAAATATGTTGAAGATTTTGTAAGAGAAATAGGTGAGTCATGAGTAGAAATAATTAAGTTCACCGTTGGACCAAATAGAAAGAAGAGATAAAGTTTGAGGTGCCGATGATTGTATTGGAACGTGTACGTCGATATCTCCCGCAATTGAAAGAGTGAACGTGGAATTAAGCAATCGTCAAAGTTTAATATTTCTTAGAAATCTTTCAACTTGCAACAATTTATTAGAATTTAGGAGTGCAATATAAGTGTATAGGATTCAACAATGTTACATAAATTTGTTGTGCATTATCGTCGGGTGTATACACGAGCCTTCCCCCACGTACAAAATATACATAGAGGACAATTGTGTGAAGGAGGGTATAGAAGAGCGGCAAGGAGGCTATAACAATTTGTCCTTTTGAAATATGTTGAAGATTTTGTAAGAGAAATATTTGAGCCATGAGTAAAAATAATTAAGTTCACCCTTGGACCAAATAAAAAGAAGAGATAATGTTTGAGGTGCCGATGATTGTATTGTTACGTGTACGTCGATATCTCCAGCAATTGAAATAGTGAACATGGAATTAATCAATCGTCAAAGTTTAATATTTCATGGAAATCTCTATACTTGCAACCATTTATTACAATTAAGGTATGCAATGTAAGTGTATAGGAATCAACATTGTTACAAAAATTTGTTGTGCATTATCGTCGGGTGTATACACGAGCCTTCCCCCACGTACAAAATATACATAGAGGACAATTGTGTGAAGGAGGGTATAGAAGAGCGGCAAAGAGGCTATAACAATTTGTCCTTTTGAAATATGTTGAAGATTTTGTAAGAGAAATATTTGAGCCATGAGTAGAAATAATTAAGTTCACCCTTGGACCAAATAGGAAGAAGAGATAATGTTTGAGGTGCCGATGATTGTATTGGAATGTGTATGTTGATATCTCCAGCAATTGAAAGAGTGAAAGTGGAATTAATCAATCGTCAAAGTTTAATATTTCTTGGAAATCTCTGTACTTGCATCCATTTATTACAATTTTGGTGTGCAATATAAATGTATAGGAATCAACAATGTTACATAAATTTGTTGTGCATTGTCGTCGGGTGTATACTTGAGCCTTCCCCCACGTACAAAATATACATAGAGGACAATTGTGTGAAGGAGGGTATAAAAGAGCGGCAAGGAGGCTGTAACAATTTGTCCTTTTGAAATATGTTGAAGATTTTGTAAGAGAAATATGTGAGCCATGAGTAGAAATAATTAAGTTCACCCTTGGACTAAATAGAAAGAAGAGATAAAGTTTGAGGTGCCGATGATTGTATTGGAACGTGTACGTCGATATCTCCAGCAATTGAAAGAGTGAACGTGGAATTAAGCAATCGTCAAAGTTTAATATTTCTTAGAAATCTCTCAACTTGCAACAATTTATTAGAATTTAGGAGTGCAATATAAGTGTATAGGAATCAACAATGTTACATAAATTTGTTGTGCATTGTCGTCGGATGTATACTCGAGCCTTCCCCCAAATGCAAAATATACATAGAGGACATTTAATCAATCGTCAAAGTTTAATATTTCTAGGAAATCTCTGTACTTGCAACTATTTATTAGAATTTAGGTATGTAATGTAAGTGTATAGGAATCAACAATGTTACATAAATTTGTTGTGCATTGTCGTCGGGTGTATACTCGAGCCTTCCCCCACGTACAAAATGTACATAGAGGACAATTGTGTGAAGGAAGGTATAGAAGAGCGGCAAGGAGGCTATAACAATTTGTCCTTTTG
The DNA here is from genome assembly GCA_963922005.1 of Cornus suecica. Lineage (NCBI taxonomy): Eukaryota > Viridiplantae > Streptophyta > Magnoliopsida > Cornales > Cornaceae > Cornus > Cornus suecica. Next base: position 51,510,035 of record OY998241.1, on the reverse strand, counting down.
AAATAAGTTGAAGATTTTGTAAGAGAAATATTTGAGCCATGAGTATAAATAATTAAGTTCACCCTTGGACCAAATAAAAAGAAGAGATAATGTTTGAGGTGTCGATGATTGTATTGGAACGTGTACGTCGATATCTTCAGCAATTGAAAGAGTGAACGTGGAAATAATAAATCCTCAAAGTATAATATTTCTTGGAAATCTCTGTACTTGCAACCATTTTTTATAATTTAGGTGTGCAATGTAAGTGTATAGGAATCAACAATGTTACATAAATTTTTTGTGCATTGTCGTCGGGTGTATACTCGAGCCTTCCCCCAAGTACAAAATTTACATGCTATAAAAGAGCGGCAAGGAGGCTATAAGTATTTGTCCTATTGAAATATGCTGAAGATTTTGTAAGAGAAATATGTGAGCCATGAGTAGAAATAATTAAGTTTTCCCTTGGACCAAATAGGAGGAAGAGATAATGTTTGAGGTGCCGATGAATGTATTGGAACGTGTATGTCGATATCTCCAGCAATTGAAAGTGTGAACGTGGAATTAATCAATCGTTAAAGTTTAATATTTCTTGGAAATCTCTGTACTTGCAACCATTTATTACAATTTAGGTGTGCAATGTAAGTGTATAGGAATCAACAATGTTACATAAATTTTTTGTGCATTGTCGTCGGGTGTATTCTCTAGCCTTCCCCCACGTACAAAATATACATAGAGGACAATTGTGTGAAGGAGGGTATAAAAGAGCGGCAAGGAGGCTATAACCATTTGTCCTATTGAAATATGTTGAAGATTTTGTAAGAGAAATAGGTGAGTCATGAGTAGAAATAATTAAGTTCACCCTTGGACCAAATAGAAAGAAGAGATAAAGTTTGAGGTGCCGATGATTGTATTGGAACGTGTACGTCGATATCTCCAGCAATTGAAAGAGTGAACGTGGAATTAAGCAATCGTCAAAGGTTAATATTTCTTAGAAATCTCTCAACTTGCAACAATTTATTAGAATTTAGGAGTGCAATATAAGTGTATAGGAATCAACAATGTTACATAAATTTGTTGTGCATTGTCGTCGGGTGTATGCTTGAGCCTTCCCCCAAATACAAAATATACATAGAGGACATTTAATCAATCGTCAAAGTTTAATATTTCTTGGAAATCTCTGTACTTGCAACCATTTATTACAATTTAGGTGTGCAATGTAAGTGTATAGGAATCAACAATGTTACATAAATTTTTTGTGGATTGTCGTCGGGTGTATTCTCTAGCCTTCCCCCACGTACAAAATATACATAGAGGACAATTGTGTGAAGGAGGGTATAAAAGAGCGGCAAGGAGGCTATAACAATTTGTCCTTTTGAAATATGTTGAAGATTTTGTAAGAGAAATATTTGAGCCATGAGTAGAAATAATTAAGTTCACCCTTGGACCAAATAAAAAGAAGAGATAATGTTTGAGGTGCCGATGATTGTATTGGAACGTGTACGTCGATATCTTCAGCAATTGAAAGAGTGAACGTGGAAATAATAAATTCTCAAAGTTTAATATTTCTTGGAAATCTCTGTACTTGCAACCATTTTTTATAATTTAGGTGTGCAATGTAAGTGTATAGGAATCAACAATGTTACATAAATTTTTTGTGCATTGTCGTCGGGTGTATACTCGAGCCTTCCCCCAAGTACAAAATTTACATGCTATAAAAGAGTGGCAAGGAGGCTATAAGTATTTGTCCTATTGAAATATGCTGAAGATTTTGTAAGAGAAATATGTGAGCCATGAGTAGAAATAATTAAGTTTTCCCTTGGACCAAATAGGAGGAAGAGATAATGTTTGAGGTGCCGATGAATGTATTGGAACGTGTATGTCGATATCTCCAGCAATTGAAAGTGTGAACGTGGAATTAATCAATCGTTAAAGTTTAATATTTCTTGGAAATCTCTGTACTTGCAACCATTTATTACAATTTAGGTGTGCAATGTAAGTGTATAGGAATCAACAATGTTACATAAATTTTTTGTGCATTGTCGTCGGGTGTATTCTCTAGCCTTCCCCCACGTACAAAATATACATAGAGGACAATTGTGTGAAGGAGGGTATAAAAGAGCGGCAAGGAGGCTATAACCACTTGTCCTATTGAAATATGTTGAAGATTTTGTAAGAGAAATAGGTGAGTCATGAGTAGAAATAATTAAGTTCACCCTTGGACCAAATAGGAAGAAGAGATAATGTTTGAGGTGTCGATGATTGTATTGGAATGTGTACGTTGATATCTCCAGCAATTGAAAGAGTGAACGTGGAATTAATCAATCGTCAAAGTTTAATATTTCTTGGAAATCTCTGTAATTGCATCCATTTATTACAATTTTGGTGTGCAATATAAATGTATAGGAATCAACAATGTTACATAAATTTGTTGTGCATTGTCGTCGGGTGTATACTTGAGCCTTCCCCCACGTACAAAATATACATAGAGGAGAATTGTGTGAAGGAGGGTATAGAAGAGTGGCAAGGAGGCTATAACCATTTGTCTTTTTGAAATATGTTGAAGATTTTGTAAGAGAAATATGTGACCCATAAGTAGAAATAATTAAGTTCACCGTTAGACCAAATAGAAAGAAGAGATAATGTTTGAGGTGCCGATGATTGTAGAGGAACGTTTACATCGATATTTCCATCAATTGAAACTGTTCCTTGGATTTAATCGTGAATGTTTACTCCTCATCCGAAATGTCTAAACTTGCAACCCTTTTTCTATTTAGATGTGCAATGTAACTGGATATGAATTAACAGTTTTACGGATATATATTTTGCATTCTAGTCGGCTCTTTTATCGAGTCTTCCCTCACGTACAAAATATACATATAGGACAATTGTGTGAAATAGGGTATAGAAGAGTGCTAACGGGGCTATAAAAATTTTAATAATTATAATATTTTGAAGATTGTTATTCCCTATTTTCCCACATATGTAAACCATCAATATATGGTAATTGTTGGATGAAACCTCTAATTTGAGATAACTTGTGACTTCCGAACATTGCATAGGAACGTTTACCTTGATATTTGCAAATTAAATAAAAACCGAATGTAAAATTATACGTCATAATTTTTTTCAGCATCCTAAATGTTTAAACTATCAAGGCTTTATTTTTTATTTTTATGTGCAATGTAGCTTGAAAGGAATTAACTTTGCAAGAAACAAATATTGTGTATTGTAGTGGTCAGCTGATAATGTTTACAATATGAACACTTCAACTGGGTCGATTCACGCGTTTATAACAACTGTGGTAATGGCTTAGATATTTAAAAAGTAGATCCTATCATCATTGTGCTTTCTATACAGGACTTCACATAGCATTGTGATGTAAAAAATACATCAAACCAAATACAATACCAAAATTGATGATAACAAACTGTAGATGCTCAAAATTGCACAACACAAAAAGAATGCTTTATTCAATATTTGATTTTCCTTTTATACATTTTCTTCATGGGCTTGAAGCCCATTGAGAAAACTTTTCATTTACTAAAGAAATACACAAATACAATGGGCCGAACCATTGGGCTTACAGGAATTTTATTGGGTCAGTAGCCTGATGGGCTTAACCCGGGAAGTCTTTGGTGGGCTAAGACATTTTCCAAACTTACACAGGCCCACTTCTTCTTGATGGGCCGTGGGGCGATCTGGCCCATAAGGGAGAAGGAAGGGTGAAAATAATGGATTCATCATCCCTGTTGGGGTGACGTGGCTCACCCAATTCATTTGATGGCTGAATAATCATTGCGATATTCGAAATCAGTGGTCCGGATGACCTCGATTGGCGAAAAGGGTGGCCGAGGAGGCGCACGTGAAGCAAGGTGACACTTCGCTTCCCCGAGCGCATGACTTTTCAGGCGCCCTTGGGACTCCTATAAATACTGGCTGTAATATTGAGGATCCATTCCGTTTCACAACTCGAAAATTTTAGAGAACTCTTTGCACTTGAGATCGTTACTTATCATTGCCAAAGTCTATCTCCTCTCTCAGGAAAGCGTCCGAAATCTTTCGGGATTCATCTTAGAGTAAGTTATTTCTTTTCATCTTCGCGTCTTTCTTTTAAAAATGTCCGATAGCGATGACACCCGGTCGGGTAGCGACCATTTACCCTCCTCTGTAAACCCGGATGCCTCCCTTAGTTCACCCTCAGTGGAGGTGGTTAGGACAATTGTATCTAGTCCACCGGAGATTAATTAGAACGTCGCAGCAGCTGGGGATCCGGCTGCAGGGGGTTCGGGAGATCAGTTTTATGCTGATCCCCTTCCTCCTATGAATAGGGTAGAGACAGTATTAAAAAAGTTAAGGGTTAGGTGTGGGGTACCCGATGGGGTAATTATTAAAAACTACCCTAAAAAGTATGATTTTAGGAAGGGTAAGGGGGTTTTGGACCACCGGATTTTGTTGTCGGCCTTCCACCTTCAGGTCCTTAGATTCCCGATCCAACCCTTTTTCCTTTACACCTTAGCTACCCTGGGTCTGGCCCCGCTTCAGGTGGGACCTAACTTTTTTCGGGTCTTGGCTATGATCCTGATCATAAATCGGGATCTGGGCCTTGACCTTGGACTGGCGGAACTTCTGTTCTGTTACAAAATACAGGCCCAGAAGGAATGCAGAGGCCGGTACAATCTTTTTCCCCTAAGTGGGAGGAAGATCTGTGCTGGAACTAAAAAGTCCAACAAAGGGTGGAAGGAAAGAATGGTCTTGGTGAGCGGGAACTGGAGACTTCCAAGCTCGTCCAGATTCAAAGTCCCCAATGAGTTTGACCAACACCTTTTCCCTTCTTTCAAGCCATTCCATAGGGGGTCATGCAACTGCGATCAGTGCAATGATAAGTTAGGCCTCCATGTGCTTGAGTTTCTAGGAGCGCCCGATGAATATAAAACTTCAAATTATATCAGAACCCGTTTTGAACTGCTTAAATCAAAAATTTGGGGACAGCCTTTGAGGATGTGTAACAGTTTCCTGACAGGTTCTACTTTGCAGGCTCTGTCTACAGAAATACTGAGAATCCCGCAGGCAGTGCTGAAAAAGAAGCCCAAGCGGGCAGTTGGCCCTCAAGTGACAACTTTAACTCCTGGCGAGAGTCAAAGCGGGTAGGGATCTCAAAGCGTCCCAACTCCCCCCGCTGGGCCCAATCTCCTGCCCCCGGTGGAGAACAACCCGGTAACTCCACCTCCACCGATGGGAAACGTTCAAATCGGGCAGACTCCTCCTCCAAGATCAGATGAGGTTACCCGACCTTCAGGGGATGTTCCCACTCCTGAATTTCGTCTGGTTGAAGGGGAAACAAGCCTGACGGGGACACGACATCCCCGATCAGAGGAGAATCTACCCGAACGGTCTGTCAGGCCCCGAACGACCACACAGTCGTCTCCCATCGTACTGGATGATAGTGGGGTTGCGACTGAGGTGGAGAGACCCGTACCATGGGCGCCGAAGATTACACTCCTGGGCGGTGACTTCCTGGTTGCGGGGCACGCAACCATTGACAACGACTCTGCTCTTCGGGCTATGGGCTCACAGATATGGACACCCATTGACCGAAAAAGACTGAGAACCATTGACCGGGAGGAGTTGACCCTAACAGGTCCAGAGGTAGCAATGAAGGTAGTGCTTCAACCTACAGCTTCCTCGATCGTACTTAATATTTTATTTGTTTCTTTATCGGGCTAACAATTGTTCTTCTGGCAGATGCTCTACCTGACCCAGGCTTACAATGCAAAAATGAAAGAGGACACCAAGTTGCTCCAGAAATCCAATGAACTCCTGAGGCTGAAGGAGGACTCCCGGATGAAGGTCGCTAACCAGTTGTCCATATCCAATGAAAAGTTGGATGTCCAGACCCAGAGGGCTATCGCTGCAGAGCAGCAGCTTCGGGCTGCTCAAGATAAAATTAAAGAAATGGAGGCGGTCCGGCTGGCCCTTTTTGCTGAAACGGAGGCCTTAAAGGCTGAGAATGAGAGCCTAAAAGCTAACAATGAGAGCTTGACGGCCTCCAGTTCGAAGCTCCTGGAGGAGAGGGCAGAAATAGAGAATCTGCTCGTAACGGAGAGGTCGGTGGTGGAGATGTGCCACCGGGGTGGGAACGAGATGTACAAGCGTTTCTGCGAAACTTCCCAGTACCGTATCGGGTTCGGTTGGAGGTCATGCTTCAGTGACATGCAGAAACCCGTCGAAGAAAGGACTTTTGCCTCGGTGGAAGAACTGGATGAGAGTCTGGCCATCGCTTCTCCGTACGACGATCTGGTTGGTGGTCCAGACGACGTTCGTTTCTACGAGTTCCTGACCAAGCCTCTCCCAGGGATGAGCATATCCGCCACTCCTGATCCCCCAGCTCCTGAGGGGGCTATCGTTCCAGTGAACCTTGATGAGCCGGGAACCGGTGTTGACCCTTAGGATTTTGTATTAATAAAGCATATTGTAAGCCTTGGCCACTGGGGCCCATTTTGAATGACAGATAATAGTTTTTGTCCAGTTGACTTTTGACTTTTATAATATCACCATTCCTGTCTTGTGTCTTCGGGCACTTCAGGTCATGCGAAGGTCCATACAACACTTAGTTTATTTTTCGAACATTGATCACTTCTTGATCTGTGTTGTATCTTCGGGCACTTCAGGCCATACGAAGGTCAATGCAACATTTCTTCAGGATCTGTGTTGTGCCTTCGGGCACTTCAGGCCGTACGAAGGTCAATGCAACACTTAATTTATTTTTGGAACATTGATCTCTTCAGGATCTGTGTGGTGTCTTCGGGCACTTCAGGCCATACGAAGGCCAATGCAACACTTAATTTGTTTTTTGAACTTTGATCTCTTCAGGATCTGTGTTATGTCTTCGGGCACTTCAGGCCATGCGAAGGTCCATATAACACTTAGTTTATTTTTGGAACATTGATCTCTTCAAGATCTGTGTCGTATCTTCGGGCACTTCAGGCCATACGAAGGTCAATGCAACATTTCTTCAGGATCTGTGTTGTGCCTTCGGGCACTTCAGGCCGTACGAAAGACAATGCAACATTTAATTTGTTTTTTGAACTTTGATCTCTTCAGGATCTGTGTTATGCCTTCGGGCACTTCAGGTCATGCGAAGGTCAACATAACACTTAGTTTATATTTGAAACTTTGATCTCTTCAGGATCTGTGTTGTGTCTTCGGGCACTTCAGGCCATGCGAAAGACAATGCAACACTTAATTTGTTTTTGGAACTTTGATCTCTTCAGGATCTGTGTTGTGTCTTCGGGCACTTCAGGCCATGCTAAGGTCAACATAACACTTAGTTTGTTTTTCGAACATTGATCTCTTCAGGATCCGTGTTATGCCTTCGGGCACTTCAGGCCTTGCGAAGGTCAACATAACACTTAGTTTGTTTTTAGAACTTTGATCTCTTCAGGATCTGTGTTGTGTCTTCGGGCACTTCAGGCCATGCGAAAGATAATGCCACACTTAATTTGTTTTTGGAACTTTGATCTCTTCAGGAACTGTGTTGTGTCTTCGGGCACTTCAGGCCATGCGAAAGACAATGCAACACTTAATTTGTTTTTGGAACTTTGATCTGTTCAGGATCTGTGTTATGTCTTCGGGCACTTCAAGCCATGCGAAAGACAATGCAACACTTAATTTGTTTTTGGAACTTTGATCTCTTCAGGATCTGTGTTGTGTCTTCGGGCACTTCAGGCCTTGCGAAAGACAAAGCCACACTTAATTTGTTTTTGGAACTTTGATCTCTTCAGGATCTGTGTTGTGTCTTCAGGCACTTCAGGCCATGCGAGAGACAATGCAACACTTAATTTGTTTTTGGAACTTTGATTTCTTCAGGATCTGTGTTGTGTCTTCGGGCACTTCAGGCCATGCGAAAGACAATGCCACACTTAATTTGTTTTTGGAACTTTGATCTCTTCAGGATCTGTGTTGTACTTCAGGCCATGCGAAAGACAATGCAACACTTAATTTGGTTTTGGAACTTTGATATCTTCAGGATCTGTGTTGTGTCTTCGGGCACTTCAGGCCATGCGAAAGATAATGCAACAATTAATTTGTTTTTGGAACTTTGATCTCTTGAGGATCTGTGTTGTGTCTTCGGGCACTTCAGGCCATGCTAAGGTCAACATAACACTTAGTTTGTTTTTCGAACATTGATCTCTTCAGGATCCGTGTTATGCCTTCGGGCACTTCAGGCCTTGCGAAGGTCAACATAACACTTAGTTTGTTTTTAGAACTTTGATCTCTTCAGGATCTGTGTTGTGTCTTCGGGCACTTCAGGCCATGCGAAAGATAATGCCACACTTAATTTGTTTTTGGAACTTTGATCTCTTCAGGAACTGTGTTGTGTCTTCGGGCACTTCAGGCCATGCGAAAGACAATGCAACACTTAATTTGTTTTTGGAACTTTGATCTGTTCAGGATCTGTGTTATGTCTTCGGGCACTTCAAGCCATGCGAAAGACAATGCAACACTTAATTTGTTTTTGGAACTTTGATCTCTTCAGGATCTGTGTTGTGTCTTCGGGCACTTCAGGCCTTGCGAAAGACAAAGCCACACTTAATTTGTTTTTGGAACTTTGATCTCTTCAGGATCTGTGTTGTGTCTTCAGGCACTTCAGGCCATGCGAGAGACAATGCAACACTTAATTTGTTTTTGGAACTTTGATTTCTTCAGGATCTGTGTTGTGTCTTCGGGCACTTCAGGCCATGCGAAAGACAATGCCACACTTAATTTGTTTTTGGAACTTTGATCTCTTCAGGATCTGTGTTGTACTTCAGGCCATGCGAAAGACAATGCAACACTTAATTTGGTTTTGGAACTTTGATATCTTCAGGATCTGTGTTGTGTCTTCGGGCACTTCAGGCCATGCGAAAGATAATGCAACAATTAATTTGTTTTTGGAACTTTGATCTCTTGAGGATCTGTGTTGTGTCTTCGGGCATTTCAGGCCATGCGAAAGACAATGCCACACTTAATTTGTTTTTGGAACTTTGATCTCTTCAGGATCTGTGTTGTGTCTTCGGGCACTTCAGGCCATGCGCGAGACAATGCAACACTTAATTTGTTTTTGGAACTTTGATCTCTTCAGGATCTGTGTTGTGTCTTCGGGCACTTCAGGCCATGCGAAAGACAATGCCACACTTAATTTGTTTTTGGAACTTTGATCTCTTCAGGATCTGTGTTGTGTCTTCGGGCACTTCAGGCCATGCGAAAGACAATGGCACACTTAATTTGTTTTTGGAACCTTGATCTCTTCAGGATCTGTGTTGTGTCTTCGGGCACTTCAGGCCATGCGAAAGACAATGCAACACTTAATTTGTTTTTGGAACTTTGATCTCTTCAGGATCTGTGTTGTGTCTTAGGGCACTTCAGGCCATGCGAAAGACATTGCCACACTTAATTTGTTTTTGGAACTTTGATCTCTTCAGGATATGTGTTGTGTCTTCGGGCACTTCAGGCCACGCGAAAGACAATGCAACACTTAATTTGTTTTTGAAACTTTGATCTCTTAAGGATCTGTATATTTTATGATTTAATTTGCCATAATAATGATTTTTACTGATCAAGCACTATAGCCTTTTCTATAAATAGATCAAAGTCAAAAACAGGACTTGGCCCATTAAGGGTAGTACCTCTTCAGGCGAGAGGCGTTCTGGGAGTTTGGTTCCATTCCGCCATCACTATTCCTTTGGACTCGGTATGCTCCGCGACCAATGACCTCGGTAATGGTATACGGGCCCTCCCAAGTCTCCATGAGCTTGCCTACGAGCCCTATTTTTCGCCTAAGGACCATATCTTCGACCTGGAACTCTCTTCTTTTGACTCTTCGATTGAAATGGTTCCGGACGTGCTGTTGGTAGGCGGCCAGCCTGATCCCGGCAGCCTCTCTTCTTTCATCCAGAAGATCAAGATTCTGAGCCAAGTGCTGGTTATTTGGTCCTTCAACCCAGGCCTCACTTAGGAGGGTTGGAACCCTGATTTCTGTAGGAATCACAGCCTCAACGCCGTACGCCATGGCAAAGGGTGTTTCTCCAGTGGGTTGTCTGGGAGTCGTTCTGTATGATCAGAGAACTTCGGGCAGTTTCTCTAGCCAGGATCCTTTGGCTTTTTCAAGTTTTTTGGCCAGGGTGTTGAATATAGTTCAATTTGTCCTTTCCGCCTGCCCATTCCCTTGCGGGTAGCCAACGGAAGACGTGTTCTGGTTGATACATGCTCGGTAAAGAATGCTCTGACCCCTTTGTTGTCCAGGTTTGTTCCGTTATCCATCATGATCGTCCTCGGTAGCCCGAATCTGCATATTATGTTGGTCCATATGAATTTGATGACGTGGCTTCCTTTGATGGTGGGATAGGCTTCCGCTTCCACCCATTTGGTGAAATAGTCAGTCGTCAGAAGGACGTACGCGTTCAACCGGATTGCTTTCGGGAGGGGTGCAAGAACTCGGGTGGCCGATGGATAGCATCCCCGTGCATTTGACAGGGCTTGCACCTTCGGACGTACTTGTCCCTCTGGTCGAGTGGCTGTCTCATGGTCGGGGGTTGCTGGAAGATTCCTTTGGCTTTATTCTCTTGGTAGAGTTTAGCAAGGCTAACCTTCAGGGGTGTCAACCTTTCGTCGAACCAGGGGCGTTTGAACGGTTTTGGGACTGACGGTCCTGGTGGGGCTGAGGATCCCGGTGGAGTTGCTCGCTTGCGATCAGTCAATCGATCCTTGGACTGAATCTCAAGACCGACAAAGGCTGACCTCCTTTGCCGGATGGTCTCCTCTTCTTCAATTCTCAAATACCCCTGGGCCCTGGAGTTTAGCTCCCTAATGCCCGATGGAGGGCGCTTTACCAAAGACTGATGGAGCTTGGTTCCTGGAATGAGAGCCATCCTGAATGCCTCAACCGCAGAGTGTTGGTCACAGTTATCCACAGAAGAGGATTCGATGTTGAATCGGGATAGAAAACTTTTCAACGACTCCCCTTTCTCTTAGATCATGGTGAAGAGGCAGGATATGGTCTTCTTTTGTCTTTTGTTTCCATAATACTGGGCAATGAAGAGCCTGGTCAATTGCTGCCAGCTGCCAATGGATCGGGGTGGCTGCTTCCTAAACCACAATAGAGCGGCATCAACAAGGCTTGTAGAGAATACTTTACATAGCAGGGACTCGTTCTCAGCGTACATGGTCATCTTTTGATGGATCTGGTATATGTGCTCCTCGGGATCCCTTGTGCCATCGTAAGGGGTGAATTAGGGCATAACGAACTTCTTTGGAAAGGGCTCTTGTGTTATCTCGTGAACGAAGGGTGACTGTATCAATTCAGTGGATGCCTGGATGGCCATGTCATCAGTGGATCGGGACCTCAAGTCCCCGAGGAATTTTCTTTGGAATTCATCCATCATTGCTTGAAGCTTTTGGGGGGTTATGGACTCGTCGGCTGCTGGAGCCTTTTCCGAGCGCTGAGAAGACTCGACATGCTCCTCAGGTTTGTCGCTGCCCTGCTGGTTTAGAGAATGGTCGACTGCCGCCACAGGAGGGTCATCCGCGACTATTGGTGGAACAGCAGGCTGTGGAGTCAACCTGGCCATGAGCTCTGCATTTTGCCTTTCCAAGGCCATGCTACGTTCCTCAGCAGCTGCCAAGCGTTGAAGAATTTGCTCCATGGAACCCTCTGCACGATTATCCGCAGTGGGTTGAACGTCTGCCTACGAACGAGTGATTGGCATCTCTGCAGTGGGTTGACTTTTGTTTGACAAACAGACTCAGCTTTTTGAGATGGGAAGAAGGAGGCGATTTTTCAGATCCCGAAGGACAGATTTGAAAAGTCCGGACTCCGGCTTTCCCACAGATGGCGCCAATGTGTAGATGCTCAAAATTGCACAACACAAAAAGAATGCTTTATTCAATATTTGATTTTCCTTTTATACATTTTCTTGATGGGCTTGAAGCCCATTGAGACAACTTTTCATTTACTAAAGAAATACACAAATACAATGGGCCTAACCATTGGGCTTACAGGAATTTTATTGGGTCAGTAGCCTGATGGGCTTAACCCGGGAAGGCTTTGGTGGGCTAAGACATTTTCCACACTTACACAAACAGTTAAATAGTGTTTTATACTGATGAAATATCTACTTCATGTTTTAAGGAAAACACAGGTAAATGACTCAGAAAACATGGTCGTAAAAAAAAGCTTCATAAAAGTGAAAAGGGAAGAAAGAAATTGAAGCACGAAAACGGAAAATAAAATATTCAACGAAAAAAATGAATTTCGAAGACTGAAGAGTCGGGGTAGAAAGGTCGGGATGCGATCATTGTAACAAGGTATTTTATGCGTTCATAATATCTTATAAGCTCAAGTATTAAATGAACCGAACTCAAATGAAAGAAAAAATGATTTCAAACAAGTGTTCTTTGAAGCCATAGTCGAGTAGAAGACTCTCTGTAGTCGACTGAACGATGACGAAAGTTATAGTTTGAAATCAATTGAGTTGTAGTCGACTAAATGCACCAAGTAGTGGACTAAACAATCATCTAGTGAAGTAGACCCTCTCAAGTAGTCGACTAAACCATGCCAAAAGTTAACAATTTTTTATCACTTCATTGAATCGACTAAACCCCACAAGTAGTGGACTAAGACTACCATCCAGTCGACTAAAGCCTCATTGAGTCGACTAGAGACCACCCAGTAGTCGACTAGGACTTCATCTAGTCGACTAAAGCCTAGCAAGTAATCGACTAAGGGCTCATTAACGGAATAATTTTCTCCATCACTTGAGCAGCATGTGTAATGCTTTTAAACGGCTATTGTCTCTTTTCAATATGATATTTATTCTCAAGACCCTAAAGCCTCCATATATAAAGAATGAGAAGTGTATTTGGAAAACAAGAGATTGAACTACACACTACGGTCACTGAACCATTATCAAAACCCTAAACCAACATATATTGAATGGGAAACAAAATTACTTGCTATCGACGAAAATTACGTTTCCAACCAAAATTCTATTAACACTACAGATTACAGTCACAGAAAAAAGGACCCCCAAAGTTTTACAACCATCGAAGCTAAGAAAAAATAATTGTTTCTGGTTAGCATCAATACATTTCCTTTAACTTAGTCCTTAAATATTCCACTTGTTCGTTACTGGGCTCGTCCATCAATTTCAACAGAAATTCCGAACGCAAGTACACTGGATTGGTCTGTATTCATTAAAAATAAAGATGTTAAGATCGAAAAATAGAGGGGTGATGGAAGGGTATAGATTTATGTGGACAATTATGAAAACTCACCGAGATCAAGTCTCCAGCGAAGCATTGGTCGTTCCAAGCCTCCATATTTTGCGTGGCAAAGCTACCACATGAGGACCTGCTCATAACAGTGTATTACGTTGTGCATTTGTAAACTTATTTAACCATATAACTCAAAGTGGAATACATTAATCGGTTGTCTCTTACCCGTCCTTTGATATGGGTATGTTTTGGACCTTTGTGCAGACGTAGTTGCTGAAGTCCTTTCCGAATACGAACCCCGCAAAGTCACACTAAGAGGTTGTTTTACATGAGACAAGAAATAATAACGGTTGTACCCTATATCTAAACTAAACCTTTTAAAATTTGTTCAAAGGTACCAGTGTTTTCATCAACGGACGGTATCTAAATTGTTTCCCCCCCGAGCAAAGGTAATTGACGAATTTGCGTTGTTGGTTAACAACTAATAGAAACCAATGGCGATCTACGCAAGCTGGGAAAAAAATCTTAAACAATAGGTAAGGTAAGCAGAGATAAGATTATGAGATAAAAGAGTAATATGAAATATTAAATAGTCATGGCAATTAAGAATCATAATGTACCAACTCGGCATCCTTCACATTATCCAAATACGGACATGGTGAGACTCTCTTATAGTAAGTAAAAATCTCTTGAGGAGTCATTCTCGAAGGGTGAGCTTTTTTCTTCCTACCGCAACCGGCCATTGCATCTATCTTCGCAACGACTTAGGATTTCAAATAGTATTTCGCTCGTCTTTCTCCTTTTTCCCTCTGGTTCAGCTTCTCAGTAAATACATTAATTACCTGTGTTCAATCCGAGAGTAGTATATTTACGAAAAAAATTATTAAACTAATCATGGCCCATTCCCAAAAATATTTCACTTGCATTTAAAGAGTGTAATATAAGTCGAGAAAATGCTTTGTGAATTGTTGAAGGAACTAATGAGCGATGAGGAGGAATTAATCACCGAATTATTATAAATCAAATAAAAAATATTATAAATTACAACTCATTAGTATGGAAACCGTTACATAATTTTCGCATATAAATTTCATGTATAAAAAATTAATGTTCGCAGGACTGACTTTTTGCAACATCAGTTTCTGATTAATTAATTGGTTTCTCCTTCTATGAATGTCATTGGGAATGTACAAGTTCACTTACAGTGTCAACAAGCCATTGTTTATCGAAGAGAGTCTGAAGGTGTCGACGCTCCACAGTTTGGTTTCCATACTTGACCAAAACCTCCCTGATATAATAAACAAAATAGTACGATTAATAGTCGGCAACAAAGTACTATTAGAATGTAGAGATAAAAACGTAAATTGTTACCATTTTCCTCACACACCTTTCATCGCAACCTTCCATCGAGGCATAATGGAGAAGATCCAACTGGTGATCGCTACGATTGGTTACTTCCTCTACAGTTTGAATCCATGGCGAGTACGCGTAACGTCCAGGCCTCTTGCTCCTTTTTCCCCTACCGGCATTTTCACATTCTCTCATCTTCCTTTTTCCACTACCGGCCTCTTCTGAGATTGTCTTCGAAGATGAAAAAGACACCCGTCGCGCCTTCCTAGGGGCTGGAGTAACTTCAGCAGCCACCATTTGATATTCCTCTTGGATGGAATGTCCAATGTGTTCTTTCGCCAGACTATACACAATGCCTGCAAGTTGACGATCTCCATCAGAGTCAGTGGCTTCTACTGCTACACCTTCACCTTCTGTATATCTTTCACCTATCCCATCATCATTATTTGGCACAACCATCTTTGACATTACTGCTTCTCGATTTCCTGCTGCACCAACGACTTCTTTACTGCCTCTTCCTTCTCCTACACTCATTTCTCCTCCATGTACAACTATTTGTTCTTGTACATTTGATTCCAGTACACCTTCCCCAAATTTTTTAGACCCCAGGGCCTCATATGAGTCTTCATGTAGGGGTGTGTGTTCTCCCCTGGTTTGTTCTTCTTCTACTCCTTCTTCATCCACTGACAGAGCCTCTTCTCTTGGCAATTCTTCTTCTTCTCTAAACTCTTCCTCTTGATCATTTTCTTCGGAATCAGAATCAGATTCAGAGTGAGAATCTCTATACTCTTCCTCTTCTTCTATTTCTGAATCGTCCGAATTTATTTCCGCTTCTTCCCTTACTTTTTCAACAACAGCCTTGCCCTTGCACCTATCTCTGACCTCGACACTCTTCACACCTGCCTTCCTCCGTTTCGGTCGCTCAACAACCTTAACCACAGAACTGCCATCGGCATTCTTCTTGTTTTTCTTGCTCTTGAGTTTCTCAAGCTTTGAAGCTTTATTTCTCAGCTTTTTAGCGCACTCATCAGCAGTAGCTAGAATCTGTGAGGCTACATACCTCATGCGATGAATAACTTCCTGCAAATATTCACAGAACCGCAAATAATTTAGGCAATAACTTAGGAAACATAAATACTAAATAAAATGCAACAGAAATACGTAGGCATTAACTTACATCAGCTTCGACGTCCACCGAGTCCTCCATGTGCACATTGTGTGCTCTCTCGCTATTTGTCGACGTACAACCAGTGGAACCAATGGTTGGCAGACTGATATTGGTGCTTGCAGTAGCAGCACCAACCGGGATCAACTATGGACATATTAAACACCATAAATTTATGAAGAAACTTTAACACTAAAACATAAATATAAAGGTCATGTCTTACCTTGTGTGTGCCATATGCGTTCATACCCTCATCCCATTTAATTATACGGCATATGAGGTCCGCCGTCCAATAGGCAAGGGTTTGAATGTTGCCTTGCGGGAAATGAAATTGGACAGACTCAAAACGCATATAGTATAGAAGCTGTTGTAAAGGTAAAAAAAATTTATAACAATTGTTACATTCAGTGGATAACAAACATTCTCAAACATGACGCACAATACCTGCAAGAACAACAAGCATCCATGATAGGCAGTCTTTAACGGGCCCCCTGATCCGGGCCTTATAGCTTTCAGAAGCGCATCTGCAACATATTTTGCCCAATTGTACGTGGCAATGGCCTCGACTTTGGTAACAGCAGGCAACACAGACAACTAACAATCATCACGGCGCGTTGGTGTTAGCACAATAGCACAAGCCATTACAATAAACAGTCGTTTGAATTATTCGTTGTTTTCTTCCTTTATGACTTTTTCAGCAACCTTGGATATCTTCAAACCATCAGGCTCGTAAAGACCGGCTGCCACCATCCACTCTGCCCTTTCAAAATGCTGTTTCGTAGGAACTTTGTGTAAACCAGTGGGTATTCTGAATACATTGCCCACTTCACACCCATTGACATGAAGCTCTCCGACATGAGGAAGTAAAACTCGGTTGGTTCTACAATCGAAGTTATAAATCAAGTACATGGTTAAATCTTTGCCTATCATATTACAGTTGAGCTCCAATAGCTTTCAAAACCCAATATTCTCTACCATTTTCCGCTGGTCAATGAAGAGCTGGGACACGGTATTGATAAATAGTTTCAAGTGTGACCGTTGGAACCCAGTTCTCTTCTCCTCTTTACCTTCAACTTTACCTTCATACCTGTCACCAAATGAATTGTAAATTTTAAAATATTCAAAGCAATCAACCAAATCATTCCAACACCTCTTATATACAAGGTTAATAGAGGAGATAAAATTGAATAAAAGGCATCCCCGACCCAAGATACGAGGTCGGGCCTAGAGGACATGAACACTTTCAATCATAGGGTGTTCTCACCTCATACTTTATAGCAAAGAATTAGTTACTTTACATAAGTATGAAGGGATTGATGTTCATTCATATACTAACCACTTCAAGTACATTAAGGATGGATTAAATAAACCTTAATGACTGAAAATATTGCATGTTTCATAAAAACTAACCACCTCAACTACATGAATGATGTATTAAACAAACCTTAATGACTGAAAATTTTGCATGTTTCGCAATTTCATACCTATGAACCAAATCATTCCAACTCCGGCTATAAAAAGGTTCACAGCCGGATTTTACAATTTTGAGAATATATCAAAATTAATTACTTCTTCATTGAACTGAATTCCTATAGATCTAACAAACAGAATTCCTTCTTGATTTAACATATTAATGTACGACTGATAAGGATATGAATAAGGAAAATACTAGACATCAAGATTTTAACTTGAATGACGTGAAAGGATGAGCTGGCATAATCTTTAATTCACTTATAGTTTTGCCTTTTCATTTCAAATTTTCTACGTTCTTCATTTTATCTCCCTTTATCTCAAGATCCAAACACTAAATTATTTTCTCCCCTCTTTCTTGTGTAATCAAATTTTTTGTTCATCAATTTTTATAAATTATTTGTTCGACACACCTTTGCAAAGCACCCTGTTAATGGGTTCTTTCCTGGCTTGGTTGATGAGACCAACGTGTTTCAATGTAGTGTCACTATTATTGAACCTCCTGATACTCTTAGTATGCATTAATTCATTACCAAAGATTATATATTTCCACCAAAGATTGTTTTTCCTCTTATGTGGATGGTACATGCAGGGTCATCTCGGATTACAAGAAAATTGAGAGAAAAATAATTCTGGAAACTTGTACTACCAAGAAGAATTGATTAACAAGGGATGATGAATTTTAATTGCGCTGTGTCTATTGCAGGAAGGTTAAAACTTATTCAAACTATCTTTGTTTGTATCTCAAATCTACTGGGCTTCTATATTTTGTCTCCCCAAATATGTGATGAAGCAATTGAATACTATCATGAGAAGATTTATGTGGAAGGGTATTCAGTTGAAACACGGGGGTGAAAAAATAGCTTGCCACCAACTTTGCCTTCCTAAGGATGAGGGGGGATTAGGTTTAAAGAATCTGGAAAACAGGAATCATCCTGCCACTTACAAATCTATTTGTGGCCTTTATGGGTCCATGAGGAGTTAATTAAAAACATGAATTTTTGGTTACTAAAGATTTCAGAAAAATGTTCATGGATTTGGAGGAAAATCCTAAATTTCAGTAGTCAATTTAAAAGATATTTTGCTTTCAACATTGGAAATGGTAGTTCCATATCAGTGTGGTATGATAAAAGGCTTTATGAAGATTCTATATATGAGATTATGGGACACAGGGTTTTGTATTATTCAGGCTTCAGCAGGACTGCAAAGCTAGAGGTTTTTATTGATCCTCAAGGCTCAACTTCCCAACCCAAATAAAATCAGGATAACAGAATTATATGGAACCCTACTGGGCACAAATTTAGTATCAAAACTGCTTGGGAAGCTATCCAGTCTAGGAGAATGAAAGCGAAGTGGGTTTCTTTGGTTTGGTTTTCGTCTTGTATTCCAAAACATGCTTTCAATCTTGGGATACAATGTAAACTATGGGTATATTACAGGCCTGAAAATGCTAAATATGTCACTTGGAAGATGAATCTGCAGATCACTTAATTTTTTATTATCCTTTCTCTAAGCAAATTTGGAATGTTATTATGCATAAAGCAGGTTTTGGTGTTACTGGTAATTCTTGGACTATCATTTTGAACTGTTGCAATATTCATTTAAAAGGCAAAATGATTCTCAAAGACATTGCAAAGCTATCTTTAGCTGCAACTGTGTAACATATTTGAGGAGAAAGGAACAGAAGAATGTATGGTAAGGATGTGAGAAATGGGAAACTCATCTTGCATGACATTATCAAAAATGTAAGATTCAGATTGATGTCTCTCAAAAGGATGAAAGTTAATTCAGTAAATGAGAAACACAACCCTAAATTAAAACCCTCTAAACTGGAAAATCCTTTAAATTGAAAAGCTAAACTAAACCCTAAATTAAACCCCTCTAAAATGCAACCCAAAATTGAAAACTCTAAACTTATTAACTATTGATGATTTCAGCTAGAGGAGCATAGTAACATACATATCCCCATAGTACATACTGTGAGCACTGAGCAGATAATATTGTATTCAATATATATGTGATATATAATGGAAAAAGTCCGCTTCATTTCACGGATATTCAAACAATGTTCACATTCTCACATAAACCCAACAAAATTTATTGAAAACCCACACAGATTCTCTCAAGTTGAAAGCTAAAATTGTGATAAATTGAGCTAGGGCTCGCCTATGAAGCTGTTACAAAAACTGCGCTAATGTTTGTGGAGTCGATTTCTGCTTTAAATAATGATAATATCAAAGGAGTGCTCACCCATGGCAGTCGATATGTCAAGTACACTGTGTATGGCAACTTTTTTGAGGTCTCTAACAAGTATATCCTTCCCATTAGACTTATTGGTAGAGGTGCTTATGCCATTATTTTTAGAGGTCCTTATGTCATTGTTTCGTAACTTAATCAAACAATTGGATGTGTTATATATATGTATCTATAGGTTAATTTGAAGTTGGTTCTGGTTTAATTTAGGTTCTTTAGTTTTATGGTTTTGAGATTGAGAAAACCCAAATTTTTGGTTTTACTATTTTTACTAGTTTTGTTTTGCTCAAGTCTGAAATGGGTCTTGGGACATTTTAAATAGAAATATGTGGAGTATTGTCTTGGGATGTTTTAAATACAAATATGTGGAGTATTGTTTATATATTCAGGTATAGGTTGATGTTTCTTTCTTACTGGATTAAGTTTTTGGGGTTAATTTGGGTTCGTTTGTTTTATAACTATGTGCTTATGGCATATGATCACCCAAAGTTCAATTTATTTACTATCGCATGTTAGCTTTATTTGGTTTAGATCTCAAATGGGTCTTTGGATAGTTTACTTAGGAATATTCAGATTAGTCTTTATGTATCAAATTTCTGAGTTGAAGTTTGTTATTACTGGATTTTTGTTTCGTTAATTTGGACTCTTTGTTTTATATCTTACAACTTATCCCAAGTTTCATAAATTTAAGAACTTTGTTAGTTTTTCATGCTTAAACCTCAAATGGGTCTTCGGATAGTTTAGATAAGGTTTTTTCTGGATGTTTCTTTTATATATGCAATTACTAAGTTGAAGTTCATTTCTCGGTATGTCATTTAGGTTAATTTATTGTTTTGTTCTGTCTTGGGACTATGCGCTTATGAATATTTATATTAGTTTCTTTCGCTTAAATTCAAATTAGTCTCGTGAGATTTTGGATAGGAATGTTTAGATGAATTATTTGTACACTTTTCTATCCTTTATTTATTTACTAAATTATTTATTTTTTTCCGATAAGAGACACAGCATAATCAAGGATAAATTAAGAAGTTTCATGCAACCCTAAATTGAAAACTCTAAACATATTAACTATTGATGCCATATGCTATCAGAACTTGAGTTTTCATGTATGATAATTTCACCATTTTAGTTCTCCTGGCCACCAAGTAATAAGAACAAAAATCTCCTTCTCTGTGTTTCGGTATGTGTTTCATGTTATACATCTACTAAACATAATACAATAATGGGATGGGAAGATGGTTTCTGCAATTTTGCAGCCTCAACGGATCCCAAAACTACCGGAGACTTTCCAAGCTCATAGGTCTATGGACTGCAATGGCTATGGCGATTGAAAAATCTAAACTCAACTAAGAAACCCTAATTTAAACACCTCTACAATGTAACCCTCAATTGAAAACTCTAAACTCAACCGCTTGAAAAATCGATATTCAAACATATCACATACCAAATTAACAAACCTGGATTTTAGGATGACATACCTAAGTCTATGCAAATTTTCCACCGGAATATTGATGGACGATGGAGGAGGGACGACTCCAGAAGAAGATGGTGGTGGGTTTTTCGCCGATTTCTTCACTCCTTTTTTGCCGCCTCTCTTCAACTTTGTATTCGACCAAGGTGGGTGATTTCTTCGATGCACCGGCAACATCCTTGCCCTTATCCACCATTTCGACTGATGAATTTCCCTTATCCACCTAAATTTGGGGTTTTTACGGATTCCCTCCCGTGATTTTTAGGGTTAGGGGATAGGTTATAAATTAGGGATTTCTAGGGTTAGGGCTAGAATAGAAAGGAGCTCTCAGGGGGAAGAAGAAAGACAGAGTTCTCAAAATGAAGATTGCTACAGTGGTGCGCACAATGGAGCTCTCAAGGGGAAGAAGAAAGACAGTTCTCAAGTTGAAGCTTGCTACAGTGGTTCGCACAATTAGGACATGTTTCAATTTCAATTTTTGGATGTTTTTTATTTGGAGCCAAAATGGTGTGATTTGGAGCCAAAATGATATAGTTTTCGGAAGTCAAACTTGTATTTCCAAACAGTTCCGTATATATGTATATGAGTATGTGATATATACAGATATATGTATATGAGCTGATATATGCTGATGTGGATAATTGAATACCGTGCAACCAACCACAATCTGCCACCTGTGAATAGAAGGAAGTCTAGTTAGAGAAGGAATGTACCTGATTCTTTTCCGTATATATGGACCCAACTTTATCCTATAATGTGTTTGTTTTGTGGGATATTATATACATATATATATCCTATAAGCTGCCGCTTTGATTTTAGTTCCTAAAGCACAGACACGATGAAAAAGCACCAAGTATCGACCCAACTTTATCAAGTTTCGTTATTGTTGACTCTTCATTTACTTTGAATCGAAAAGTGGGTCGTGTTCAACATAAATAGGAGACTTAATTGGCCCCAAATATAATATAAGATATTGTGCAAAGAAAAAATCTCGATTTGGAAAGCTAGCTAGGAGCTCATCTATGAATGTATTTTTATTACCTTCTGCCTATTATTGTTTACTTTTTATTATTGACTCCACATTTACTTTGAATTGGAAAATGGGGACTGTTCAACATAAATAGGAGAGTTCATTGGACCCAAATATAAAATAAGATAACGTTGAAAGAAAGAAATCTATGTTTTTGGAAAGCTACCTGGGAGCTCTTCTATGAATGTATTTTTATTACCTCCTGCCAAAGGGCATTTTTGGTAATTTGACTACCCTTGTGATGGCCCATGGTGACAGACCTTTTCGCCGGGATAGAAACTTGTTACAACTTGGCCACATGATGAAATGAATAACCACAATAATACTAAAAAAAATTATAATAATAATAAGAAAGTTGTAAGGGCCTAAAATTAAGGCCCGATATCAAGGCCCAACGAAGTAAAAGCCCAGCACCAATCATCAAGTATGTAATAGTTAGGAACCAACCCACTAAGGGTGCGTTTGGTAACGGTGCGGTGCGGTGTTAGTTTTTGATTTTCTGTTGGGTTGGGTTGGGTTGGATTTGATTTGGTGTCGTGCGGCGTTTGGTAACCATGTTTGGTAGAGTTGATATGGGTTAAAATTCTGAAACCAAACCATGTTTGGTAACTTGGAATGATTTCACATTTTATTTATAAATATTAAAATATATAGTACTAAAATATATTTAATATTAATATACTAAAATATATTTAATATTAATATACTAAAATATATTTAATATTAATATACTAAAATATATTAATTTTTAGGAAAGATAATAAAACTATAATATTAAAATATATTAAATTTCCAAAATATATTTTAATATTAATATATTATAATATATTAATTAATAGGAAAGATAATAAGACTATAATATTAAAATATATTAAATTTCCAAAAATATGTTTTAATATTAATATATTAAAATATATTAATATTAATATATTAATATGGTGCAATTATTTGGTTTTGGTTTGGGGCGAGATCGTGCAACCATTTGGTTTTGGTTTGGGTTGCTACTGTACCGCACCACCAAAAAGCATCAATTCACATGGTTCCAAATTTTGGCCATTTGGTGCCAATATTGTTGACCCAAAACCATTTTATCAAACATGGGTTGGTACCATATTTTCACACCTAAACCAAAAAAATGGTACAAACCCAGGTTACCAAACAGGGCCTAAAGGGAATATTCCGGAATTACTTGGGGCCAAAACAAAAAGCTCATTAAGAAAGGGATAAGTGATTGAATGGTAAAGGAAATCAAATCCCTACAGAAAAAGGATTTTGATCATAATCATAATGGGTCAAGGAATCAATCCTTTTATATAAATATGGCCTTAGAGCCTCAATAAAGAGATATTCGAGTGTTTGAGCAAAAAATATCACTTACACTTTGACGCCGTATATGGGAATCGAAGGTTTTTATTAATCTTCTTTCTCACTTTTTCGATTATTTTGATTTACAAAAAACTTTGTGAGAATAGCTATGGTGGATACTAGATCCTTCGCAGCAACAACGGCCACCTAGGCTAGCACAACACAAGCCGTTAAGATCCAAGCAATCATGCAAAGATTAATGGCAGTGGAAAGAAAGAATGGAGAACTCGAATGACAGAACGCCGATATTCTCCAGAGGCTCGGTCAGATACCTGATTCAACCAATGCCGTCAACCCAGCCAACGGTGTCAACAACGAATGCGTAATTCCAAATCCACCCAGGCATGATGAGGGCGAAAAAAATAGGTAGGAGGGGACTGGAAGCAGAGCGGCTGATTATCTATAAGAGATCTCTATTCCAGCACTCGGGGGCCTACCACTTCAGCAACCTCCAACCATGAAAGACTTGGAGGACATGGCTGCTAAGATCCAGAGGCAAGTCTTGGAAATCATGAAGGTCCAAACCCCCTCCATGAAGGACATAGCAGTCCACGCTACTGTTGACATGATTAAATCGCCCTTCACAGACAAAATAGACCAGGAAGAGTACCTGAAAAAGTTCTGCCTGCCAACTTTCACCTTTTATGATGGGACGAAGGACCCGTCATATCATATTTACCAATACCAAACAAGATGACCGCCTGGAAGAAAAAAGAGGCCCTCTTGTGCAATGTATTCCCTACCAGCCTAACTGAGGCACCTCTCATGTGGTTTAGAAAACAACCGCCTGGGTCAATTGGAAGTTGGAATAAGCTATGCAAACTCTTCATAGCACAATACTATGGCAACCAGAGGCAAAATAAAACTATCTCTAGCCTGTTCACGATGACCCAAGAGAAAAAAGAGAGCCTCTAGAACTTCTTATCCAGGTTCACAAAGGAGATGTCCTCAATTGACCATTACGATCAGCTGTCAGCGGTTGAGGCGTGTAGAATGTCCATGATTCCTTACACCAAGTTTCATGCATCCCTGGTAAAAAGACCCCCCCAGTAATATAGGGGAGCAAAATTCCAGAGCCCAGGGGTACTTCAGAATCGAGGAGGAGGAAACAGTCCAACGAAAAAGAGTGGCCATGGTAACTATTGAGGCCTGTACGAAAGACTGCATCAATGATCGGAAACCAGCCCGTCCAGCACCCACTTCAACGTCAAATAAGCCAGCCGATAAGAAGTAGAAGGTAGAAGAGAAGGTAACCCCCTTAAAACTAGCCTGGGCAAACTCTACTAGGAAAAGAATGGAAATGAAATATTCAGACCCCCTTTGCCAATGAGACAGCCCATGGAGCAAAGGGACATGACCAATCATTGTGCCTTCCATAGTGAGTATGGCCATCACACCAACTATTGCAGGAATCTGTGCAGGCAACTGGAGGCACTGATTGCAAAGGGAGAGCTAGCTGAATACATGGCAAAAGATCAGATCCGAGTGAAACGTCAGGGTGGTGCCCCTAAGAACACTAGCCTGGCAGGACAGCCAGTACAAGTGATTCATATGGTTCTGGGCGAACATACTACAGAATATACGGAAGGGGTCAGGAGATCCCAGATGCGTCAGACACATAAGCTCAGAAGAATTGGAGAGGTGCGTCAGACATCTAACAAGAAGGAAGAGTCACAGATAAGTTTTCCTGAGTCTGAAATAAGGAACGTGCAAGTACCTCACGAAGATTCACTAGTCATTTCACTATTTGTAGCTAACTGTCTAGTCAAAAGAGTCATGGTGGACCCTAGCAGCAGCACGAACATCATGACTAAATGAGCCTTTGACAAACTAGGAGTGGACACGAACCAGATGCATCCTGCCAGAGTCCGCCTCGCCAAATTTGATGGACAACGGGTAAAACCGATTGGGGTCATTCAACTGTCCATGTCAACTGCCAGAAGTACCCTCAAGGAAAATTTTATAATGGTAGATTTCAAGCCATGATACAACCTCTTGATGATTTTATAGTGGTTGACCAAATAAAAGCCGAATTTCCAATGAAAAATACATAATCGGTTGTGCTTTTCCTTTCATCCAAGTCTCTTCCCCAATCACTATCTGAATAACCAACAAGGCTAAAATCATTAGTATAAGAATAAAACAAGCCATCATTGAGAGTACCCTTGATGTAGCGAAGAATCCTCTTTGCCGCATTGAGATGTGAGTGATTCGAGCTTTCCATGTATCTACTAATCAAGCCAACTCCATAAAGTATGTTCAGTCTTGTGCAAGTAAGGTACCAGAGACTTCCAAGCAAACTTTTGAAGTAACACTAAGGAACAACTCTACGTACGAACGTCCCAAATCCCGTAACAGCATCCGTGCCACGAGCCATCCTGCACTCCACGTTGTCCATAGCCGAAACATTTCCTGCAAACTGGTGGTGTAAACCACCAGGCATACCACTGTCGGGGTGAGCTCATTGAGCCACGTAGGAGAAAGAAATCGTAGCGGTCACCTCTTACGACTGCTCAAGTCGAGTGCAAACCAACCCGTGTACATGCATCTACCCTAAGTCAGTCAAATGTCCCACATGACAATCACGCCAATACGAGACCCCGGAAACACATCCCACTAGTCCCCTACCACGCATCAACAAATAGGGCAACTAGCACATAATGAAGTCATAACATAACCACATATAATAACGCACACCTATACATATATGTATACGCACGTATATATACATAGAGATATATAACTAATACAAGTCAAGTAGTATAAACCACTACATAGATCACTACGACTCGTACCTACCAGTCCCACATTGATAATCATCACAACACTATCACCACAACACTATCACCAAATCACGGGAGTAACACTCCAGGAAGATAACTCTCATACTTCCTAGATCACGAGTATACCGAGCTCCAAAACCTCAAATAAGTATCAACCCATACTACCAATCACCTCACATGTCACTACCCGACATCCTTAAACCTAACATAGGGGTAAAATAGTCACTTAACCCTAAGGGAAACCACAAATTTTGCTGAACAACGAAAAGGAAATGAAAGGGGTTAAACAACCCATCACACCGACCACTCAAAGGTCACATGTTCGCCCAAGGGTAAAATGGTCATTTTAAGGGCAAAAATGTACTTTCAAAGGTTAACCAATTTATTTGTACATAGGTTAAACCATAGAAACAGACAGAACCGAATTCAAAGCCCTAACGCGAGAGATATGAATTTTCGAAAAGGGCATCGGACAACTCCGACCCAAACAACAAGTTAAAGTACTCCTCTTTCACCAAGAGTAAACACAGTCATTTCAAGTTCAAATAAATGATTTTAAATTTTATATCAAATATTTGGACATAGGTCAGGCCCTAGGAACAAACGGTACCTAAATCAAAGCCACAACGCGAGAGATATGCATTTTCGAAAACGGTATCGGACAAAGCCTATAAAAAGGGAGAGCTGAAGTACCCCTCTTTCACCAAGGGTAAAACAGTCATTTTAGATGTAAAATAATTATTTCAAGTTTCAAAAACAAATTTTTAACCTAGCACAAGCCATAGGAACGAACGGGACCTCAATCCGAGTTACGACGTGAGAGAAATAAATTTTCGAAAATGGTCGAAACAGGGCTGAATTTTCGTTAGTCGGCTGCCCGCTCTCCGACAGTTAAGCAAATTTTTCCAGCAGTCAACTGCCAGCTCTCCGGCAGTCGGCTGCTTCAATACTAAACTTCAAAAATGACTCCCAACCAGTCTTAAACCCTTAGGAATCATGAGGCAAAGTCCTCAACTCATTTGAGAACTTTTAGAAAAGAGAAAATATCATTTAATATCGGTTTAGTTTTATCAAAAATATTTTCTTGAAAATCCGTAAAACTAACCGTCTTGCCCCCGGTCTCTGTTTCGTACACCACTGACTTTCAAAATTCAAAATCTTTTATTTCATGACCTTAAAATAATTTCAAAACTCAATGTTTTTGTCGGCATCATGGGGTAGGTGAAAACGGGTTTTTCACTTAAAGACCGAATAAACTCAAACGCAAGTTTTATGAAAAATCTGTTTTCGAGGATACAAACCGAAACCAATGGAAACACCCAAATGGAGCAAATGAATGAAGAACCGAAGTTCAAAAAAGACTCGAAGGAAAGGGCAAGTGACTATACACAAGGCACTAACTCTAACCCAACCACACTTCGCTCCACATTAAAACTCACAAACCCTATAACGACTTAATTGAGAATGACCATAACTCCGATGACATTCCATTCCTTAAGATCGCTAAAGGGAACCTAGTGGCTATTGCCACGGAACCAACTAGTTTCAAATCAAAACCTCTTCCGTTCTTTCAAACCTCAATTCCACATTCAAAACCACATCAATTAGGTTTCTAACAAAATCCATTGACCGTCAATACACAATTGACTCGGTTTATTCATAACATCATCTATCACAACCGAAATATCAATATCACAATTTATGCCACGTTGCTACACCAACGCTAACTATACCTCAAAGCCATCACCCGCCTTCTCAAGGCTTCAATTCATAATCAACGCTATGACTGATCACCGACTTTCTCTTATCACAAGAAGGCTATCAAAACTAACTTATATCACCACATCAAGGCATATAAGCACATAGCAACAAGTATAAGCATGTATTTCACATTATACTTTAAACAAGGCATGCAATTCACATTTTCACATCCTTCAATTCCACTTGAACATTTTAATAACAAATGAATTATATACATCAAAATTCACATTAAAGATACTCCTCCATCACATAGTGTAATACCATGATACACATGTCAACGTAAATCACATATTAGCAATCTTAAATGCAATGTGACTCACACACCTCATAGTACTCACGCTACCACACCACCCTACTCTAAGGGTCAATAGGATCATTCTTTAATCATTCACTTTTTGAGGATACAGGCTCAAGAATGAAGGTAGATTTATCGTACCGTTCTTCCCAAGTGTTTTTGACACTTACACTTTTAACAAGGAACACGTCAAACACGACACGGTTGTGAACCTAGGATTTGGAACAAGTTATCCCCCTAGTGTCTGCATTTCTCGGAAGATTAGTTCTGTAGCAGCAAGAAGCACCCCCTGACTAATTATTACGACGATCCAAAATAAGTCTAGTCATGCACTATACACAAACGGACGTAGACCACACCAATTGAATTCTCTCTACAAAAGGTGAACCCATATGCAATATGTCTCAATGGGCCATGCAATAACATAAATATGTATTTCATCATATTTATAAGGGTTAATTTCAGTAAACCCCCCTATACTATCCAATTTAATCAACTAACCCCTACTGTGTCCATTTTGCCCCCAATACTATTCAATTTCATCAATATGCCCCCTCACTTCTCCAAAATACCTAAACTACCCTCAATAGTATAAGGGGGTTTAGTGAAATTAATAGTATAAGGGGGTTTAGTGAATTATTTCGGAAAAAATAATATATACTTTTTGGAAAAAAAAAAATTCGAAAAAAAATCATATTTTGTTCCAAAATAAGAAAAAAAAATTTGAAAAATATTTTTTTTGCGAAAAAGTATATATTTTGTTCCAAAATATGAGTTTTTTTTTCGAAAAATATTTTTTTTGCGAAAATGTATATATTGTGTTCCAAAATATGAATTTTTTTTTGAAAATTAATTTTTTTGCAAATAATATATATTATCTTCCAAAATATGACTTTTTTTTGAAAATTAATTTTTTGCGAAAAATATATATTATGTTCCAAAATATGATTTTTTTTCGAAAAATAATGTTTCTGCAAAAAATATATACTATTATGTTTCAAAATATAATATTTTCCGAAAAATAATGTTTTTGCAAAAAATATATACTCTTATGCAAAAAATCATATTTTGGAACATAATAGTATATATTTTTTGCAAAAAAAATATTTTTCAAAAAAAAATCATATTTTAGAACATAATAGTAAATATTTTTTGTAAAAAATTATTTTTCGAAAAAAAATTCATATTTTGGAACACAATAAATATTTTTTCGAAAAAAAAATATTTTTCAGAAAAAAATCATATTTTGGAACATGATATATATTTTTTACAAAAAAATTATTTTTCGAAAAAAAAATTCATATTTTGGAACATAATATATACTTTTTCGCAAAAAAAATATTTTTCGGAAAAAAAATCATATTTTGGAACATAATATATATTTTTCGCAAAAAATTATTTTTCAGAAAAAATTCATATTTTGGAACATAATATATATTTTTTGCAAAAAAATTATTTTTCGAAAAGAAAATTCATATTTTGGAAAATAATATATACATTTTCGCAAAAAAAATATTTTTCGAAAAAAAAATTCATATTTTGGGACATAATATATACATTTTCGCAAAAAAAATATTTTTCGAAAACAAAATTCATATTTTTGAACAAAATATGATTTTTTTTCGAATTTTTTTTTTTTTTTGAAAAAGTATATATTATTTTTTCCGAAATAATTCACTAAACCCCCTTATACTATTAATTTCACTAAACCCCCTTATACTATTGAGGGTAGTTTAGGCATTTTGAGAAGTGAGGGGGCATATTGAGGAAATTAAATAGTATAGGGTCAAAATGGACACAATAGGGGTTAGTTGATTAAATTGGATAGTATAAGGGGGTTTACTGAAATTAACCCTATTTATAAATAACTTTCCCAAAATGTCAACATGAATGTTTTTCATCATTAAACATACTTTTAAATTTCATTTAAAGCATTAATCAATAAGAATGCATTTTCATGCAACATTCATGGTCCAAATCATCAAGTAATCCTTTAATACACAAAGATAACTTTACCTTCCATTTAACATACTTTTATTCTCATTAAAGCAATTAAATCAACACATTAACTCATTTTCATACATAAGTTTAATGTTCAATATAGAAATCTCCAAATTCACAAGAATGAGAAAACTAGAATAACGCTCTAAGTTCCACATTCCAGCTCCATCAACAAAGTAGCTAACCTATATGCGTTATCAAGGCTACACTACCTATACTCAAAATCCTATATGTATACTTACTCTTATACATATATACATCAATACCATATATATACATATAGTAATACAAGCATACCTCCATCTCCAAAACTCATAACCCATCTAGCATACATCATATCTATATCAAGTAGAACATAATATGGATTATAGCACATTAATACATATAACCCAAAATTCATATTTTTCAAGTATACACTTAACAAAAATATATCTAGGTTTAGGAATCCTAGTATCAAACTCATACTCACACAATCATAAGATGACTAGTTAGGAAGTTTTCCCCTACCTCTTGAAGAGCAAAACGCAATAACTACCAAGCAAGGCCCATGAAACCCTAGCTCTTCCCCAACCGAAATCCAAGGAGCAAACCGGTGGAAAGCTTCACCACAGCCTCCTAACCATGAATCCTACTCCAATATAAGAGGGAAACAAGAATCATCAAATTATCTAACAAGAAACCCTAAACTAGGATTTGAAATGGAAACACACAAGGATGGAAGAACACTTACCCATATTTAGCTCAAACTGAAGACAAGAACACCATGAACATCTTCTATATTGATGGCCACATCAAACTCCTAACTTAGGGTGATGAATTCCACCCATAAGTGGAGAAGAACAAGAGAGAAAGAATGAGAAAGAATGGAGGAGAAAGGATGAAAATTCTTGCAATGAAAGACTAACACACCACATATGTGTAAAGATTTCCCACTCACCCCTCTCACCATCCAATGGCCTAAAACAAAGATGGGGAAAAAGAAAATGAATCCAAGAGCTAGGAATAAGTCTTGCCATTGGAAGACTTATTACACCACTCATAAAACTCATTAATTTGCCAAACAAGGCCTTATCATCCATGGGCTTGGAATAAAGATGGGAATCAATTAACCATCCAATGGTTGATAAAAAGTCTTGCCAAGTGAATGACCAACAATAATGGATTATTGCATTTAAGTGCCAACCAAACAAGGCCTTATGATCCAAGGGTCTAAAACAAAGATGGGAGAATGATATCAAGGGCTACGAATGAGACACCACTTGAAATGGGGAAATGACCAAATTATTCTCAACTTAGGGTTAATTACAAGAGTACCATCAAGCCTCTTAATTACCCTTCTACCCCTTGTCATCCTCTTTAATTTCAAATATGTCATTCATACCCCAACACTTAGCCAAATCTCCACACTTTTCACTAAGTGCTCCAAATATGAAAATACTCATATAACCCTAGGCCATTTCTTTCCCAAAATCGTTTCTAATAATTTTCATTAATCACAAAATGAAAATATAGCAAGCAATTCACATAAGTGTTACCCCAGAACGTTTACTATCAACTAGGGTAACACATTCTGGAACGAATTATAATTGCCGAAGCTCAATCAAGAGAACGTTGCACGAACCCACGTAGTCGTCAAGGAATAGTAAATCCCGAAGCCGAAAACTAACGTCCACGAAGTCGTCCCGCCAAGTCTGAAACTCAAACGCGAAAAATTTACATGTACCGAGAATACACAAGACGTCATGAATAAGTGACGTCACAAAATGTTAACACTTGGAAAATAACTCCAGAAAAGAGAAGGAAAACGTGGGGCGTTACAACTAGGGCCTAGGTAGTGGAAAAGAACATCGCTACCTCTACGCAACCCCTCTAAAATTGATAGAGCCCCAAATGCTCAAATTAAATTATAAAGAAAGCCACATGGCGATGTCAAAAAGGTATAATGGCACCCCGAATCAATAAATACCCCAAATAAAAGATACAACGAAAGGGAATATGCCAACAGACTGGCTCCCAAGAGAAATAAGAATACACCAGAATAAATACGGATAAAAGGAACAAAACTAACTAAAAACGTCCCAATTCACCAGTATCATCGCCACTGAACACGCCTTGCTGCATCCACCTGCAAACCTGGAATCTGTGTGGGGGTGAACATAACCTCGGGGGCTCACCAAAAATATCTATATAACACACTTTTAGCCGTCTAGTAAATGCTAACCATCCCGGGTGCATGTATCTATCCTAGGTCGGTTAGTTATCTCATTTGCCACCCACACCAAATCGAGACCCCAAAATAACCTCACCACAATCTCAAACCCAACCAAGAATCACAATAAACCAACGAGCAACATAAATATCACTAACGCATAAACATAGGTCAAAACAACATAAATATAAACATGTACACCAGTAAAATCCCCTAAATAACTAATCATACCCGTATAGGCGTGCACAATAGTCTAATACGCACTCTCGTCTGGAGATACTACAATAACTAACTATCTATCACACCGTACACTGAGCACACCGCTCAAGGTTCCTAGGAGGTAAATAGGTCACTCCTTAGGACTACCGAAAGGGAATAACCATAATCATGTCCACAACTAAACCACAACGCCTACATAGCACCACTATTAAATCATTCCTAGAGAGTTTCACTCTCATATTTCTAACCTCAAACCTGTCCTCTTATCCACAATAACCAGTGAAATAATCCGTTCACTTAAAGGATCTTTTTTCCAAAGCCTCCTATAGTAAAGAGAATTTATAAAACCAACTAGTGTTCATATGGTAAGTTCACATTGCTACCATCTATTCCTCGAAAGTAACATAAGTGGAAGAACTTTGTCATTAGATCAGATTCGACAATCTCAAGTAAATCTCCAATTCATATTACCTACTAAGGCAGAAGAAAAGGATATCGGAGTCATTTAGTCCCAAACAGATGCCGAGACTGTAACACCCCATGTTATTTTCCCAATTTATGGAATTATTTCCGATTTATTTTTAGTTGTGACGTCAATTGTTCATAACGTCATGGTTATTCTTGGTGTTTTACGTGTAAAATTTTTGCATTTAACGTTTGGAGCTGAATAGGCGGCTGGACGATTATCTCATTGAGGACTGCGTGGAATGTCGTTAGCGATTACATGACTTGACGTGACGGTAGTGTTTCAGACTTAGTCAAACATTGACGTGAATTGTTATGAACTAAGTGGATTCATTTAGAAGCTCAACTTTTAGTGCTTCGACTGGGTGGTGGTACGTTTTGTTGACTGACGTTAAAGGTTTCGATTCAGCTGTGTAAGTTCGGCATTTAGTGCGTTAGGGGTTCGACGTTTTGTTTTCCCTTGTAATGGGATTAGTATGTGTTTCATTTGATTGACGTGCCTTGTTTAGCTGGCATGCTTAGGAGTATTTGTATTCTCCTTTCTCCTTTTCTGTGTTTGTATTTACGCGATATAGTTGGGACGTTATCACTTAGCATCTTGTCAGGCTTAGGATGTGATAGGTGACGTAAGGAGTTGTAATTTTCTTTCGTATTTAGTTTAGTACGTGCCTTGTCTGACTGACGTACTTTGTGTTTGTATGTGGGTACCCCTATGTATTGTTTAACTTGTATGCTTAGGGGTATTTGTGTTAGCTTGTTTGTTTATATCGGATTCTTTTCGTGCCTTATTGCTTGTGGTTATTCGGTGGGTCTTGTACGTACCCGGTGTTCCGGTAGTTGGATTTTGTACCTCGAATTATTTATCCTCGCTGGTATTATTTATCGGGCGACCCGTAGATATTCCGGGTAAGCGTGTCATCGTTTTGGGATTTTTTGATAATATTCCATATATTATAATTTATTAATAAATTAAGGCTAAATGGTTATTTTTTTCGTTCCGCACTCGACGCGGATGATTTCAGACCGTTTCTTCGCGGTGGTTATTCGGTTGACAGTGTAACGGGCCATCGGGTCAGGAATTTTCTCGCAATATTTTATAATTGATTATTTTAAAGTGGGTGATAAATTTTGGGTTATTATTATTACATAATAACTAAAGTGTATAATAATTATTATTGGTATATATATATAAATGGAAATTATATATATGTGTATATGGATAATGTGGTTGTGGCTGTGAGAGAACTAGCCTCTCTTCTCCTTCACGACCCACATGACCCACACACAAGCAGTTGTCTCTTCTCTCATTCATCTCTGACCTGTGGCGAGCTTCTTCTTCTTCATTGGTTTGACGAGAGAGAGAGAGAGAGGGAGAGAGGAGGAAAGGGGCTGAATGGGTGTGTTTCAGACGCGATCTGGTAGGGGTTTTGAGGTCACTGGACATGGAAACCATGGTGGTTCATGGCTGACGGCGAGGCTGGAAATGGCGGTTTGACCTGGTGGCTCAAGGCTCAGTTCAGGCACATATGGCGACGCGATTGGGTATAGGTCGTCGACTGTAAGGGTTTCGACTAGGAGCTGATTTCACTGAAGATGCGAATGATGACGGCGCTTGTGGCGCAATGGTGGTGATGGCATGCAGTGGTGATCACGCTGGTGGCGGCGCAGTTCAGCCGTGCATGGTGACGACCAGTCCCGTGTTTGGCCGAACTAGTTGGGTCAACTCGGTACCGATTCGGGCTTCGTTTGGCATGAAATTTTGAGGATAGCATGCTCCCGATGTCGTGTACGATATATCCGAATTTGGTGCGAAACCGTTGAGCGGTTCACCAGGAATTTCAGATTATAGGTACGATTGTTCGATTTGGTTTTTGTTAGATTTGTTCAAAATTAATTGTCAATAATTAACAAGCTTTGAGAGTATTAATTAGGTTGTCGAGGAGCAAGTTATGGCCTATTCGAAAGACAAATCCGACAACTTTGGGCGGCGATCACTGTTCACGGCGAGCACTGTTTACAGCGGGATAGTTTGGGACTATTTGTAAGTGAATGAAATAGGTGGGAATTTACATATATATATTGTTATATATATGCATATCTGACACTCACTAATAGTGCGTAAAAAACGTTAATACATTTTCGTTGCATGTTTATGGGTAAATAAAAACCTTTAATTAAATTCCTAGTGATAGACGAAAATCTCGGAATTTTATAAAATTTATAAAATACTCATAATTGGATTAAAGGATGTCGGAAATAGAAATACTTCGGAGAAATTAAATTAGAAGGTATATGTGGACGTAGATCCGGTTAGTTGATTTTTCCCTATTATTTATATTTTATTGAAATTAAAAAAATATGTTAGGGAATCCACGAGAGCGAGGGACGTCAAAACTTAGACCTGGTTCTAGTTCCCTTGTTGTTGATTTTGTCGTAAATTATAAAGAAATTAAATTGCGAATTTAAATTGTCTAATTATCCCTGGGGTGGATTAAATTGAAAACAATTATTGAAAATTAAATTAAAAGCATGCTAGCATATAAAATATATAAAGATTGGGTAATCGAGAACACGGATATTTTTTAGATAAATGGAAGTGAATTACTGTATAATTTAAAATTTGAAGCATGCTTTGTATGAGATTGCTTGGCTTTTATGCCATTTTATTGAGTATATTAAATTCATTTGGAGGCATTTTGCATTCATACAACACTGTGGTGTATATATTGTTTCGCTGTCAGTTGCATGCCTCATTTGCATTATATATATGTATACGAATGGACCGTTTGGATAGTCGCAACAACTGCCCAGGGGGTGGTCTAGCACCTAGGGAGCTAGTATCTCTCGAATCCTTAGACATTGGGGGTGAGGGCTTGGGCCTCATTCGCCGGTTCCGGACAGACTTGTGGTCTCCGTACTGTAACGTCCGGTATTTTACGGGTTAATTTAAAAATTTTATTTAAACAATTAAGTGCTTATGTGTTTAATTGTTTTAGCATGCCTTACAGGTTTTACGTGTTATAAAAATTGTACGTAGCATGTTGTATTTTCATTTTGAAATTTATGAAAATTATTTAGAACGATTTCGGGAAAGAA
The DNA here is from genome assembly GCA_963922005.1 of Cornus suecica. Classification (NCBI taxonomy): domain Eukaryota; kingdom Viridiplantae; phylum Streptophyta; class Magnoliopsida; order Cornales; family Cornaceae; genus Cornus; species Cornus suecica. The sequence continues at coordinate 51,473,872 of OY998241.1, read as the reverse complement.
ATGATCGAGGGGTAAATGAGTAATTTCACATTTGGAACACTTAGTGGATAGTGTAAAGATTTTGGGTAAGAATTAGGGCTTGAGTGGCATTTTGGTAATTAGAGAGGATGACAAGGGGTAAAAGAGTATTTAATTGTCTTGATGGCGCTTTTGTAATTAACCCCAACTTTGGAAGAATTTGGTCATTTCCACCTTTCATGTGTTGTCTCATTCCTAGCCTTTGATCTCATTTTCCCATCTTTGTTTTAGACCCTTGGATCATAAGGCCTTGTTTGGTTGGCACTTAAATGGAATAATCCATTATTCTTGGTTTTCCACTTGACAAGACTTTTTCTCAACCATTGGATGGTTTGTTAATTCTCATCTTTATTCTAAGCCCTTGGATGATAAGGCCTTGTTTGGCAAAATAATGAGTTTTGTGAGTTGTGTAATAAGTCTTCCACTTGGCAAGACTCATTTCTAGCCCTTGGATTCATTTCTTTTTCCCCCATCTTTGTTATGAGCCCTTGGATTAAAACACTCATTTAGGGTTATACATATACACCATTATGTATTGATTATTGTCTTCCAAAGTGCAAGACTTCTCTCATTCACCACAAATATCTCTCTATCTCTCACACGGTTCTTTTTCTCTTGCTCTCCCTCATTTCACTCCTTTTTCTTCAAGTTGTCAAATTCTCTCTTCCTTATGATGAGAATTTGAAGAAGGTTAGTGCATGAAAGTGGATGTTGGTGCTCCAAGCTTTCTTTTGAGCCAAATCTTGGTAAGTAATTTCTACTCCTTTGGAATTTCTAGTTTCAAACCCTAGCTTCTATTATTAGATTCTTGTCTTCAATTTTTGATTTATGGAGTTGTCTATCTATAGCTCTTGCTTGAAACTCCATTGAAGCTTAACTATCGGTTGAATAGAGCTTAGAGTTGGCTTTGGAGGGTGTTGGGTGGATTTGAATCACTCTTGGAGGCCTTGCTTGTTCTTGGTGCTTTTGCTTGGAATTAAGGTAGAGGAAAATGACTTGTCTTTGTCTTTGTAGGAGGGTGTGTGCGTCTAAGTGTATATATGCCGTATATATATATACGAGTTGGTTTTGGCAACTTAGACTATGAATTAAGCCCTTGATAATATGATTATGTGATATAAATTCATATTGTTATTTATTGATCATAAATGTGATATGAATTAATGTTGTGGTATATTGATCATAAATGTAATATTATGAGCATGTGGATAGTTTTGACATGATATATTGCTTAAAGAGAAAAAAGCATATATTATGATGGAGTATGGTTGATAAAAAATCATACGTGCATATTGAGTACGTCATGTAGTGTCAAATTCATGGTGTTGGAATATATGGGTGGTGTAGTGATATGTTGGTAGTCGGGTTCGGATCAAAGCAACAACTGGCCAGGAGGTATCACGCCTACGGAACTAAAAAGCCGGCAAATGTGAGTTAAGAGTCCGGGTAGAGGCTTATTTTCTTGACTCATGTGTAGTCATGGGGTACAGAGTTGCAAGTTGGGCTCTCGTACAACCGCCTTCCCTGTTGAAGTGATAGAGAGAAAAATCACTTGGGAAGGGTCGATGCGGTATTCTACAATTACTTGTTGAGCTTGTATCCTCGAAAGTAATTGGACAGAGTATGTATCCGTTAACCTGAGTTGGGCGCCGTGTGTCTCGTGGGGTGTGTCGAGTCATGGTGCATTTAGACTATCATATATATGTGTGATTATGATGTTATTATGAAAGCATGCTATAATTGTAGAGAATTGTGTTGTGAGCATGTTGGGGAAACTTATTTGTGGGGTTCGAAAGGGTTTCGGATTGGCGTGAGAGTCATGTGGAACAAAGGACTGACCTAGGAGTAGTTGCATGTACCATGGGTGGGTTGTACCACTCAGACTACCGAGATTGAGGCAATGATGCTTCCTCTACTGGGCTAGTGAGCTCACCCCACGCCTTATATGTTTTTCAGGTGATGATCCCATTGGGAGAGTTCTGTAGTCTTTCCGTGGACGTGTGGATGTATGTCCGCCCTTTTGTGCATGGGAGGCGGACCACACTTTATTTTGTTGGGAATTAGGCCGATAAATATGTTCCTTTTTCCCTTGAAAACCAAACTTGTAGAAATATATTATTTTGATCCGGCTAGCATGTTAGCCGAGGTTTTATTGTCTATTTATATCCCTTAGAGCGCTATGCGCGGGGATTGTATTCTTTTGGTGCACTTCGGTGCCGGATTGTGTATTTTGATCAAATTATAACATGTTCGCCTTAGAGCGTTTAAATGTCATTCTTGAATATTTTTACTTGGAGTTATGAATGTAAATTGGATGAATTGCCATGAATTGCGAGTATTAGGTGTTTAGCCGAAAACGGCATTTTTCTAGCTTTTCAAACTAACCATTTTCGATTTGAATGGAAAAACCCGTTTTCGCCTACCCCCGTAGCCCCGGTAAAATTTCTTGTTTTAGAAATGATTTTTAAAACTCACTCTAAAAAGATTTGATCTTTACCAACAGGTGGTCATTAAAACGGAGACCGGGGGCAAGACGGTTATTTTTACGGATTTTTAAGAAGCGTATTTGATAAAAATAACCATTTCTCTTCTTATTCCGAGTTAGGGGGATTTTTCCTCATTTATAAAGTCCCAATGACCAGTTGAGATCTTTCTTGATAGTTTCTAAGGGTTTGGGGCTGTATGGGAGCCAAATTTGAGGTTTTCTAGTTTAGGCAGTCGACTGGCCCTTTCGGGCAATCGACTGGGTGAAACGGAGGAAATTTTTCTTCAAAATCTTGAGCTCTCTAGTTCATCTAGTCTATTGGGTCATTAGCCAGTCGACTGGGTCACTAGCCAGTCGACTGGGTGGTTCAGCCCAGTTCTGACGTGTTCCACTATTTCGCTCATATCTCAAGCTATGGGTGTCGGATGGAGGTGTTGTTTATCTTTTTAGAAATATGACTTAAAGGTCTTGATGTTAGGCTTTTGAATCGCCTCATTTGAGTCGTTTTTTAGGGCGAAATGGTCGATTGAAGTTGACAGTAGATTTCTGACTCTAAATGTAGGAACGCCGATTTTAAACTGTTGTAGTTTCCATTTCGTACCTTCAAATTCGGTTCCGTTTGTTCCTATAACTTCTTTCAGGTCCAAACCTTGTATTTTTACCTTGGAATCATTACTTTATCCCAGTGATGGCCATTTTACCCTTTTGTGGGCGTTTAATGATTGAAGGTCATTTGTTCTCGATTCTTTTTACTTCCGCATTCACTCCCTTAGCTCTTAGGCTAGGGTTTCGGAGTCCTAGGAAATTTGGGGCGTGACACGTACTCTATTTGGCGATGCTCACCCTTCCTTGTGCGGGCCTGTTAACCCCATAAGTGATCGGTTTGAGATTCCTGGTTATTTATTTGACCCTCATATAGACAGGGTTGCACTTTAGTTGCATTTGCATGGTCATGAGCATTGGCATTGCATGGATATTGTTGTTGAGATTATTTGTTATTATTACTTATTGATATTGAGCAGGTTATGTCTGAATTTTAATTAGAGATTTGTATTATTCTCTTGGGCGCTAGGGCGCGGTGTTTGTGATTGACATTTTAACCGTGGTTAAATTACAATGAAAATTGTAAATTTCCTAGTGTAAAGGAAACCGTGAAAACTTAAAGTTAAAAGGTGAAAAGTGAAAAGAGGAATATTAAGAAGCCAAGATTGGTGATTATCTTTGGTAGTTATGGAAAAACTAATTGAAAGTGACCCTAGGGCGTAAGGGTTCCCCGTATGTTGGGCTCTAGTTGAGTTGAGTAGCAATATATTGTGACTTAGTTGAAATTGTGACCTTGGCCACATAGGCCTTTGTGATTGGTGATTAGTATCATCACAGGATGATTGATAGACCTCTCCGGTAATGTGGAGTATTATTCGGGTAAGGGTCGGATAGAGCTCATTAGTTTGACCATGTTCCCTTGGCTTTTGTAATTTTGAGCTTATCGCTCATTCTCCCACTTTGACAGTGTATGAGTTATAGACGGTTCTTTGCCATGTTTATTGAAAATCTCTTTCCGTAAGTACTCTTGTGAAGTTAGTGAATTTTGGGCATGGTTTGTCAAGTTCTTGAAACCTCGATTATGGTTCGGATCTTTGGAGTCAAATATTCAATGTTTTGAAAACTTAAAGCTTGGGGATTTTTATAAAACGTGTTCTTCGTTTCCCCCGAGACTTGTTAACTAGTTTTGGAAAGACAAAAGTTTCAATACCTGTTTTATAAAATATGTTTTGAATTCTCAGTACCGGGAGTATCGGTAGAAATCTGTTTTTGAAAGAAATTTTAGAAAATTCCATTTGCAATTGTTTTGTAAAAATCAGTGAATGAGGGCACGGGTTGCCCCCTGTTCTATAAATCTCGATGTTATTTCAGAGATCTTGGCATCGTTAAAGGGCGATAAATACAGGCTCCTCCTAGCTTGTTGTCTAGGATTTCTTCCTGTGCCCGGTTTTGTTTGGGCACTCTTACGAGATTATTTTTATAAATTTTTTAAATAAATGTTAAAGGTATTTGGACCAGATTTGAAAGAGATTTAAAAGTGATTTTAAAATGGTATTCAGTTTGAACCCTAGTAGTTCTTCTTTCTCCTATAGTTATTCCTTGGGTTTGATCCCGGATTTGTGATGTTGAGTTATGCACACCTAATATGATTCTCGTTGTTTCGGTTGGGTTTGGAGACGTTGGAACCAAATAAGGTTTGACCGGGTCCTAACTGTTTCTTAAAAATCGGTTGAGTCCTTCGGGAAACCCGAGGACCATGGGATGTATTTGGGACTAAATGACTCCAATAACCCTTTCTACTGCCTAGATAGGCACTGTGAGTTAGAGATAGTTCGGTTGGTTACCGAATCCGGTGTGGGGATAGTATCTTCCCTTTTTATGTTTTTTCGACTGAACGGGTTGGTTCACTAGTTATTGTAAGTAGAAGAACTGAATTAAAGATGGAAAATGTGAGAGCGAGTTTCTCTCTAAGAATGATTTGATAGCGATACTAGTTATGAGCGATGATCGAGTTGTGAGCATGGTTATGATGATTCACTTTCGGTAATCCTAGTGAGTGATCTATTTACCTCCTAGGAACCTTGAGCAGCGTGCTAGGTGCACGGTATGGTAGATAGTTAGTCCTTGTTGTATCTCTATATGAGAGTGGAGTTCAAATTGGTTGTCTATAGGCCTAGGTGACGAGATTAGTTATTTACAGGACGTTATATATATACACGTATACATGTGTTGTTTATATTTTCGCTGATCTATAGTTCTTGTGATATCCGTAGTGTACTTGAGGTTAGTGATGAGGTTATTGATGGGGTCTCGGATTGGCGGGGTGCCACGTGAGACGATTGACTGGCTAAGGATAGATGCATGCACACGGGACGGTTAACCTTTTCTAGATGTCTATGAGTGTGATGTTTTGATATTTTTGGTGAGCCCCCGAGGTTGTGTTCACCCCCACATAGATTGCAGGTTTGCAGGTGGATGCAGCACGGCGCGTTCGGCGGCGATGGTACGGGCGAATTGGGACGTTTTTCATTAGTTTTGTTCCTTTCCTCCGTAGTTATCCTTGTGTATTTCTTATTTCTCTTGGGAGCCAGTCTGTTGGCATATTCCCTTTCGTTGTATATTTTATTTCAGGTATTTGTTGATTCGGGGTGCCATTATACATTTTCGGCATCGCCATGTGGCTTTCTTTATAATTTCATTCGAGCATTTGGGGCTCTATCGATTTTAGAGGGGTTGTGTAGAGGTAGCAGTGTTCTTTTGCACTACCTCGACCCTAGTAGGTTTCTGGAATGTTGGGCTGCGTGCCATTGATTATATTTCTGTTGTTATGGGCAGGTTATTCTGTGTGTTGTTTTTGGGTTGTCCGGATGTTCCATTTATAAACGGAACTCTTCCGGATTTTTGTTAGAATTCATTACTGAGTTTTTTTAGCACTGGGGTGGCATGAAATACTTTATTTTCATTCTTATTCCATGTATTTTCTTGTTATAGTTGATTCTATTGGTCGTTTTCTATGATGTCATACATCGGGATTCACTGATTCTCCTGATTGGAGTCTCAGGAATAACGGGGCGTGACAATGACCGTCGGGTTTTTAAAGAAAAGATGTTGAACCCCGATGGATTCAATCTGTTTTTAAGAAAAAGTTTTAGGACCCGGTCAAATCTATTTAGTTCCAATGTCTCCAAACCCACCCAAAGTACTACTAATCGCACTACGTGTGCATACATCAGTATCACGCCTCCTACCCGACACTAAAACAAGGAAACTATAAAAATAGCGTGCATTATGTATACACTTAAAGGTTACCAATCCCATACTTTTTAGTATCACCATAAGATTCCAATACCACTCCAAGATTTTAATATCACCTTACTGTAAACAAAGGATCAACCTAGTCCTCAAAATTACAAATAAGCGTCTACTCGGGAGCATGACAACTCAAACCATTATGGGTACCTCAATTTACATTCAATGGATCCTTAAGGCACATGATAGTCCAATGTTTAACTACTGATGTGGTGTTGAATAATATGTAGAGTTAAAAACAACTCTAGTCCATAGAAAATGAAGAATGCTATCTTATCATACCCAGTTAGACCTCAAATCAATCATTCTTATATATCAACTAAGGTGGTATACCGGCCACTTCACAACTTCATACACCGACCCATATGAAAGAGCCTACTTGACCGTTGTTACATACGTGTTTAAGCCCAACACGAGTCACAACTATCCCTCCAAATGACTTAGAACTCAAGACTAAAACTACGTCTCTAGGCCACTCTCCTAGCCCAAGGGAACACGTTTATCAAAACTTTCCATTTAAGGATAGCCTATGCATACAACCCCGACTCAAGGGGAAAAATTACGCCAATCCGGCTTCTTTCTACTTAGTTTCACTTAACCACCTCGAATACATGTCAATCATGGCTCCATTGTCCCTGGTTCTTATTAGTATTACACTTTTTATTTCCCAACTTTAAGTTCTTAAATCTTCATTCACATTGAGTACTTTTTTTTCTTTTTTTTTTTTTTTTATCATTTTCTAGGAATTTACAAATACCATCACGATCACAACCACTGCACCGTAGCGCCAAAGGGAATAATATAAATTTTATTATAATTCAAATCCAGCCTATTCGCTATAAGTAAACAATAATATCATGAAAGCTCAACAAATAATCATATGGGAAATGAATGATCAATGTGAATGCCAATGCACCTTATCTAACAAGGGACATCTGGGTATAATGTCTCCAAAGTAACACAACCACGAGGAATTTATCAACTCGTGAAATACATATTGTGTTCAGACCATGTCCTCACACGCCTCCCTGATTTCCGAAGTACTAGTCTGTCAGTAGCGAGAGACACCGCCTAGCCAGTTGTTGTGACAACCCAAGGACTCACTCACACCAAAGGTAAATGAATGAGACATGAAACCACACCCAATGTAAATATGCTCATTGTGTATACAATGTGCATATCATGCCTCAACAGTGAGTCAATATCAATGTACAACATTTTCAAATGATTTATGCCTATCTTATAATCCTTGTTACACAACAAGTTCAAAATATAACCATTTTCATTTAAAGCATGCTTTATAAATAAATTAAAGAACTAAACCACGACAATTCCATCTCGAAGTTACTCAGGTTCTTAATTACCTCATTCTTGTAAATTTTACGTATCCCTATGCTTATAATTAAATTTCAATAACTGATTTCGAATAAGTCCACCTAAGGGACAATCTAGTTAGCAATTTCACTTATTTATAATTTACGAGAAAATTTAGAGGGAACTAGAACCACGTCTAAGTCCAAGAAATAATTATACATGTCCCTCGCTTCCACGTATCCCCTAACATATATTTAATTTCAATAAACCACAAACAACAGGGGAACTTATCATTACTTTCTAAGTTCAAATTCAATTCCACAATTCCACTAACCTACTTTAAATTTCAAGGGCATTAGGCCGCCTCTTCAACTTAATTTAAGTAGGTTTTAACTATTCAAATTTTTCAGAGAAATAATTTAAATTAATTTATGAAGGGAATTATATTTCCGATCTCATTTACTCCACCTATGGATATTTCATCAATTTTATAAAAATTCCTAGTTATTGTTTATAGCTAGGAATGCTAACACCGGCTATCACACACACATAACCATACGCCGGAAGTCCTAGAAATTTCTACATACTAATACTGAAAAATAGATATGTATATAAAAAATAAAATGACCGTCTTGCCGTCTTATTCAATATAGTTGAAACCCGTTATTGATCAATAAATAAATTTGAACAAATCTAACAAAAAATAAAACAAAAATTATACCGGAAAATTAGAAATTCCTGCCAAACCGCTCAATGGTTTCGCACCAAATTCGAGGATATCATGTACATCATCGAGATCAAGCTATCCTCAAAATTTTGCGCCAAACTAAGTAAGAATTGGCACCGAGTTGACCCAACTCAGTCTGGTTGAACTCAGCCCTGTTCGTCACGCGCCAACACGATGCAAACCTGCGACGCCAGCACCAGCGACCACTGACGTCGCCCCTGCGCGCCATCGCCACTCCTCTCCTAGCCATCACTGCCCCTGGGCCGGCAACCACAAACCCTAGGTCACGTCACCCCACCAGATGCATCTTTCTCCTGCGCAAAACCCTAATTCGCGCCACCACGCAGCACTTGCTCGCCTTAGCCACGTTGTCGCCAGCCATGGTAGTCATCGCTTCTTCCCTGAAAATTGCCATCTTCGACGTGCTTCATAACAGGCCGCGTGGTTCTCTCTCTCTCTCTCTTCGAAAATCAGTATTGAAGGAGAACGAGAAAGCTGATGGTGGAAGTGGAGAATCAGGCTCCCGACTAAGAGAGGAAGTAGATGAAGCCATGATCGCACCAAGAAGGAGAAGATGGACTGTGGTCGGTCGTCTCTCTATCTCAACTGATACACGACCTAAACATATATATCTATATATATTTCTCATATATTCATATATATATAATTCCATTAATTCATATATATATAAATACCCAGTAATTATCATTACCCATTTTTAATTATTATGTAATAATTATAACCCAAACTTTATGACCAACTTTAAAATAATTAAATATAAAATAATGCGTGAGAATTCTTGAAACAATTGGCCCGATGGTTCGTTACACCATCAACGGAATAACCACCGCGAATAAATGACCTAAAACCTTCCACGTCGAATACGGAACAAAAAGAAAGCATTTAGCCTCAATTTAATAATAAATAATAATAATAATGGAAAGAATGATTGAAAAATCCCTAAACGAAATCATGTGTACCCGGAAAATCAACGGAACGCCAATTAAATAATACAATCTGAAATAAATAATCGAATGTACAAAATCCCAACCACCGGAACACCGGGTACGTATAAGACCCATCGGAGCTCCTAAAACCAAGAAATGCCAAAAGTCAACCCAATAAGTCTAAAAATACACTTTCACACAAGTACAAATACGGGGAAACAAACAAGCTAACGCAAATACCCCTAAGCACACAAGTCAAACAATACATAGGGTCACACACTTACAAACACAAAGCATGTCAATCAAATAAAGCACATACTAATCCCATTACAAGGGAAAACAAAACGTCGAACCCCTAAAGCACCAAATGCTGAACTTGAACAACAGCGTTGGAGCCTTAAACGTCGGACATACTAAGCATGTCGCCACCTAGTTGAAACACCAAACGTCGAGCATCAAAACGAAATCACGTAATCGGCACTAGAACTCACTTAAACCTCTAGCCACGTTCGAAACACAAAACATCACCTCAAGTAGAATAATCACCAAAGAAACCCCATCAAGTCACCAAAGAGACAATTGTCAAGTCATCCCGTCAGCCCCAAACGTAAACGCGAAAAATTTACACGTGAAACATCAAAAATAACCACAACATCATGAACAAGTGATGTCACAACCGAAAATAAATCGGGAATAATTTCAGGAAATTGGGAAAATAACACGGGGTGTTACAATGATGATATGTAAAATATGTAATTCTTGAATGTAGTACTTGAGATACTTCATAATTCAACTCATAAATACTAAGTTAAGAATTATATTTATTTATCTTTCTCCATGTTTAACGTTCTTGATTGTTTTTAATTCCTCGGTTGAATTCTATGTTTGAGAATCAAGTGTCTACCAATGTCATAGCTTTGTCCGTTATTTGTGTTATTCATTATTTCTTAAGTTAGGAATTGGGCCAAGGCATGCCTACAGAATCTTGTAAAATTACTATTCTGCATTCACCATTTCGAGAACATATGTACTTCTTTCAACTACTTTGTTTGTTTGATGGGAATTAAATTTAAGGTGCTAATTAAATATGATTATAAGTCGATTATTCTTCAAAAAACTTGCAGATGTTGCTGAAGTTTCCATGTCATTAAGCAGATTGTATTATCTTCCTCAGCCTTCAATGTTCATTTTCTATCATAACACTCGCTTGCATTAGCTATTAACAAATAATTGTTTCATGGTAATGTAAAATGAACATTGTGATCAATGAGAAATTATTAATATCATGTGCCCAACAAATTTGTTGTGATGGGTATTATAATTTATGGTGTTTTGGATTTCTGAAATAACAATAAATTCTAATACTATTGATTAGTTTATAAAATACGCTTGATATATTATTAATTATTTATAACACCCGTAATATATGACTAATTATAAATAAGTCGGCGATAGGTATACAAATCAGGTACAATATAGTATAAGTGAACACAAACTTTTAATATAACACAAAGATTGAATTGGAGTTACATATTATATGGTAATATTATATTAGAATCTATAAAGATTTCAATCATTATATAATAAAAAATCATATTATATATAATAGGTTTTCGGATTGTGATGAATGTGACATTATCAAATACTGGTGTCAAACAAAATTGTTGTGATAGGTATAGTAATTTATGGGGTAATGGAATAGTGTAAGTGAACACAACTTTTAATGTAACACACAACAAATTGGAGTTAAAATTTTGAAAATATTATATTAGATTTACAACGAGTAACATAGTATATGATTACTAAAATAGTCCATAAATATTTCAAAAATTATATACTAGTAAAAATCATATTATATATTATAGCTCTTCGGATTGTGATGGATGTAAAATTATTAATACCCCTTGTAAAACAAATTTGTTGTGATGGGCATAGGAATTTCATTATAAAAATAAATTCTAAATTTGTTAATAAATTTATATTTTACGGGAAATATATTATTAATTATGTGTAACACCCGTGGTATACTCACAGTTGTAAATAAGTCTGTGATAGATTATACAATTCAAGTACAATACACTGTAAGTGAACACAACTTTTAATGTAACACACAATAAATTGGAGTTAAAATTTTAAAAATATTATATTAGATTTATAACGAGTAACATAATATATGGTTACTAAGATAGTCCATAAATATTTCAGAAATTATATACTAGTACAAATCATATAATATATTATAGCTCTTCGGATTGTGATGGATGTAAAATTATTAATACCCCTTGTAAAATAATTTTGTTGTGATGGGCATAGGAATTTCATTATAAAAATAAATTCTAAATTTGTTGATTAATTTATATTTTACGGGAAATATATTATTAATTATGTATAACACCCGTGGTATACTCATAGTTGTAAATAAGTTTGTGATACATTATACAATTTAAGTACAATACAGTGTAAGTGAACACAACTTTTAATGTAACACACAACAAATTGGAGTTAAAAATTTGAAAATATTCTATAGTAATATTATATTAGAGTTACAACGAGTAACATAGTCTATGGTTACTAAGATAATCCATAAATATTTCAGAAATTATATACTAGTAAAAATCATATTATATATTATAGCTCTTCAGATTGTGATGGATGTAAAATTATTAATTACCCTATTAAAACAAATTTGCTGTGATGGGCATAGGAATTTCGTTATAAAAATAAATTCTAAATTTGTTGATTAATTTATATTTTACGGGAAATATATTATTAATTATGTGTAACACCCGTGGTATACTCATAGTTGTAAATAAGTTTGTGATAGATTATACAATTCAAGTACAATACAGTGTAAGTGAACACAACTTTTAATGGAGCACACAACAAATTGGAGTTAAAATTTTGAAAATATTATATTAGATTTACAATGAGTAACATAAAGACATTAAGAATGTAATTTTATTATATTAGAATAATTTTCATTATTCTCAAAATAAAAATACAATATGCAACTTACAATTTTTATATTATATACAACATTTAAGTCATGCTAAAACACATAAAAACATTAAGCACATAAGCACATAAGCAGTTAATTGTTTAAATAAATTTTTTAATTAACAGGTAAAATTATTGGACGTTACAGAAGGGATACGCCAATAGACTAGCTCCCAAGAAATACAATAACAACGGTCCCAATACAGGGGACAAACAAAGGAAACTAGAATGGAACAACATTACTTACTGTTGCCCAAGGTTTTTCACCATGGGTAAACATGATATTTTGATGATAACAAATAATTGAATGTGGTGAATTTAATGTCTACTTGATTTGTGCTTAATAGGTTGTTGATTCAAGATAAACTCTAAAGAGCTAGTGAATCCATGAGAAGATCAAACAAAGGTGCTTAGAGCTCAAAAGACATTGAAGACAAGGATGAAGATATCAACCCTAAAGCTTAAAGAAATTGAAGATCAAAGAAATGGGTAAAGTGGGCTTGGGTGAGTGCTAGATTTAATGTAAAGTTATTTTTGAAATAACTTACTTGAAAGCTCAACTCTTGACCATATAGCATATAGGACCATGCATATCATTCATGAGTCTTTGCTAAAGATGAGTTAGTTCAGGCTTTCATAAGCTATGGAAGAAATAAACAAATAGGTTGTCCTAGAACCATAAACAAAATTCATATCACTTGAAATGAATTCTAGATGCATATTAAAGCTTTGAACAAAATTGTTAAATCATGAAAAGCTTTTGTCTAATATTGAGAATTTGTTTAAATTGGAAAATTATTTTATGATCTCAATATTGAATTTAGGAATTTCAAGGACCTTAATAAATCTCTAGGACATCTTAGGAGTGTGTCTAAGTTATCTTGGAAAAATCCCTAAAGATTTCACGAAAAATCGTCAAGTGTGTAAAATGTTCGAAATGGAGCGTCACATTTAAATGACCATATCACACTAAAAAATGGGTCAAATGGAGTGTTTCAAAAACCTAAAATCAAGATCTTGAAGTGATGTTTCCAAAAATATAAAGAATACCTCAATCCGAGTAACGTAACTCCAGTTATGAGCAAAAGAGTGAAACCACCCAGTCGACTAGATCAACAACTAGTCGACTACCAGTTTTAAATGGCTAGTCGACTGACTTTTTCAGAAAGTTGAAAAAATGTTTCGGAATGATATTTTGAAGTTCCAGTCAACTGCCCCAAAATCCCAGTCGACTGCCTCATCCTGGATTTGAATTCCAACGGCTAGTTTCGGATCCAAAGTGTTCAAAAACTTCCCAAATCACCCCCAAACGGCTATATTATTTTCCCACTCTATATATATGCCATATATGAGCCAAAAATGGGTGAGAGAAGAGAGGGATATGAGTATGAAATAAATCTACCATTTGTGCTTCATTTTTGAATTTGTATTTGGGTAGAAAACTCTCCTATAGGAATCACACCATTGTGCATCACTCATATCATCTTCTTGTGATTCATTCTTCCACATATTGAGTTGAGCTTTTCAATTGAGTATTTCATTTATGACTCTATATATGTGAGGAAGTGAGCTATGAATTTCCATATCTATCTATTGAGAGAAAATGTTGTACACTCAAATTCCATTCTTATTCTTTGTGAGTGAAAGAGCAAGTTGTCTTGGCATGGGATGGGCTTGTTGAAGCTATGCAAAGGTTTTTCTCTACCTTAAAAAGAGAGGATTAGGTTGGCTCTCCACCCGCAAGAGTGAGCAAAGATCGGCTCTTCACCTAGAAGCAATAGTGTTTGAAGGTTGGGTCTCTACCCGTAAGAGTGAGCAAGGTTGGTTCTTCACCTGCAAGAAGGAGCATGTATGGGTTTTGTAACATCCCGTGTTATTTTTCCAATTTCCTGGAATTATTTTTGATTTATTTTTGGTTGTGACATCACTTGTTCATAACGTCATGGTTATTCTTGGTGTTTCACGTGTAAATTTTTCGTGTTTAACGTTTGGAGCTGACTGGGCGGCTGAACGATTGTCTCCTCGATGACTTCATGGACTTTCTTTGGCTATTACATGACTTGACATTTCATGCCCCGAATTCCTAGGACTCCGAAACCCGAGCCTAAGAGCTAGGGGAGTGAATGCGGAAGTAAAAAGAAACGAGAACCAAAAGACATTCAGTCATCAAACACCCACAAAGGGTTACAATGAATGCCCAGATACCATGTTGTCACGCCCCTAAAGGGTGACGCAAACCAAGCGACTACTAGAGTCAACAATAACAAAGAGGTACATGGAATAACAATAAGAATATACTCCATGCCAACACGAATACTAAAAACACAAGAGTATCCTCAGATACCAACAGACACGCTCATAAATCCCTAAGACTCCCGAACTGGGACATCCAAGGAATCCAAGATGTGATCCTTAATACGAATGACCAACTAAAACATCATTAACCAAGAAAACACATGGGTTAATGATAGAAATGGTATATTCCATACCCAAATGACTAATAAAACTAAGCAGCGGAATCTAACGAAAATCCGGCAGAGTTCCGTTTGTAAATGGAACATCCGGACAACAACCACAACACAAGAACCTGCCCAAAGCAATTCAATAATCACAATGGCTTCCAAGCCCCACATTCATCAATCCTACTAGGGCCGAGGTAGTGGAAAGAAACCAAAACCCCTCCAAACCCTCTAATATCAACAGAGCCACAAGTGCTCGAATAAAAATACAGAAAAACACCTAGCTGTGCAGAATAGATACAATAACCATCAGAGAGAATAAATACGGGAACTAAAGAATACATCAACAGGGATATGCCAACAGACTTGCTCCCAAAAGAAAATCAATAACAATCCCATAACAATGGGTAGAGAAGCTGACAGAAGAATACTAGCGTCCCCAAACCTGTCGTTCTGCAACCGTAACCGCATCACCCAACGCAACTCCAAACCTGTAACAAGGAACAAAAGGAAACTGCCGTTGCACTGCATCCTGCCCATAGCCATATATTTCCTGCAACTTGGCATGTGAATACCAGGGGGCAAGTGAAATACCCCTGTGAGCAAATAAGCTCAGTGGGAAAGAATACTCTAGCTACCACATCCTCTGATAGTTTAGGTAAAGCCAAACCGTCTAATAAGATATAAATAGCCCAACTAGTCCCATCCACGCAGACCCAAGTCACACGCTCATATACTATCGTAAACGAGTATACATAAGTATATAGGGAATATATATAGATATATCTACACGTATATATATAAATACACAACATGAGTCTCTAAAACTCGTACTCCAAGTACCCAACACCAATAGTCTACACTACTATCACCAACGTACACTAGGTACACGATACTAAGGTCCAGTCTGACAAATCACCAATTACTCACAACACAATTCAAAAGATCCAACCGAGGAGATCACACTCACCTCTAATATCCTCAAGGAAACAAAATCCACCAATAGTACCAAGGAAGACTCAAATCCTACACCCCGATAACACAGGAAGGAAAACACCCACGTCCTTGCATACTAACACAACCATCATCAATGTATATATATATATATATATATAACAAATCTCATCCCTCTCCTAGAGTAAGTCTGTACCTCAAGGATGGGATTACCCCATCATCTTACTATGCGAAAACCTCAATGCTATCTCCAACAAGTCCACAAGTCACCAACAGGATAAATCAATCACTAACACTCGCACTATAAGCTACAAAACCACCCGATCAATTCACTAAGAGTAGAAGACCTCAACTCACAAGAACGACCACCTAAGGGTCACCAAAACGAAGCAAAGGAAAAGAGTTCCCAATGCTATTCAACAGATAACCAAGACTACGATATCAAGGTTAAGATACCACCAGTGAACAAGGACACAACCGAACAAGGAAAGAACACCAAAAGTGAACAAGGAAACCAAAAACGAATGGCCGAGAGTGGAAGTAATAAAAAGATGAATCCCAGAGATTCAATAGTTTTTAAGAAAAATGTTTTCAAACTCAAACCGATCCATTTGGCATCCATGCCCATAACGTAAGAAAAACTCAAATTACCTAGGTGGTGAAACCAACAACCCAGAAAAGAGAAAGGCAACACTATATGTGTGCACTGAACAACGACAAGCCTCAAAACCGAGACTTAAAAATGATCGGAAGCAAAGGTGAAACAATGGAACACCTTTCAAAACCCTACAAGTCGAGGTTTTGAGAAAGAAGTCTCGTAACCTCAGAATCCCAAGAAAAGTAATAAAATAGTTTTCTTTTAGAAAATCACATAGTACAAATGACCGTCTTGCCCCCGGTCTCCGTCAGTTGCCACCACCGGCTTTTAAAAGATGAAAATCTTTTTAAAGAGGATCCTAAGATCGTTTTATAAAGTGTTAAAACTTTTCATTTTCCACGGGGGTAGGCGAAAACGGGTTTTTCCTTTTAAAATACAAAGAGTTTAGAAAACACCGTTTTCGAAAGACAGTCGAATAAGAGTGAACACCACTCTACAGATTCCTATAATGCCCAAAAGGACAGTAAAGGAAGAACAATACGTTTGACTCATGGAACACAACAATCCGTTTCCAACTCCACAACATCAAGTGACACAAGGAAGAGGTTCGGCACCACGCCGTAATCAACAACTCAAGGAGTGACATAGAAGTCAACGATATGTACTAGCGTACAAATACAGTACAAGAAATGCTTAGGAGAATGAACTAAGCACGAGGAACAACCCTACAGTACTCCAAGTACTTAATGAAATCACCTCAACTACAACCTCTTCTAACCAAACCAAAATCTCAAATACAATTTCATCACCCACCTTCTCTAAGGCCTCAATTCATAACTGATACTAAAATCAATCTCGAACAAGGTCGCACAGCTAACCAAAATCACCAAACTACTAACCACAATCACAAGGCTACTAACCACAATTACAAAACTATTAATCACATTCTCTAAGGCATTACTCCACATCAACTCAACCTCAATTCTACAATCCATCTCTAACTTCAACTAACCACAGAAGTCGCCAGACCAATATACTCAACCTCCCCTACAGGCACAAAAGTATATAACACAGGTATAAGGATATACGTCTCGTTTATACTTTAATAATTTCTGCTTTTAATTCACGTTTTCACATTTATCACTTTCAACTGAGCATTTTATAAAATGAATTTATTTTGCATATTCATAAATAATCATGCTCCAACATATATATACATATCAATAAATCACATGATGATATGCAACACACCGTACTCACAGACCGCCTGTGGTACACACACACAAAAACACACCCTACCAAAGGGTACTGGATCATTCTCCACCATTCCCCTGAGGATACAAGCTCACTAGGGAATGTGGACTTATCGAACCGTACATCCCAAGTGCTTTTGACACTTACACTTTTAATCGGGAAGACGTGCTCCACGAGCTACCGTGCACATAGGGCCTTGGACAATGTGTCCTCCCCCTATCGTCTGCGTTTCTCAGCTTTTTAGTTCTGTGGGAGCAAGAAGCACCCCCTGGCCAGTTGTTTCGACGATCCAAACACAATCCTACTCATGCACCACATGCAAATGAAGTAGACCACACCAAATGACTTTTCTCTGCAAATGGTGAAACCGTGCACTACATGCACCCACACCCATGTCTCATAATACATGGTGTACAATCAAATCATATCACAACATAAATATGTAATGCACCATATTTATGAAAATACCCACATGGTAATATATAAATCTCAAAACCTCTTTTCATGCTTTAAAATACAATAAAGCAAGTAATCATATGAAAACAATGTCATATACCATTCATGTTTTCAAAATATATTTCCTTTAATTCTTTAGAAAATATTTCAATTTCCCTTGTCATGCCTTTAAAATAATTTAAACAGTTAATCCACGTATAATGAAAGGGGACCTAGAATAGCGTCCAAGTCTCTCACGTCCAACGTTTACAAAATCTTCTAGCTCATTTAATTCTCAAGGGAATTTCTAAGTTGTCTATTCCTATTCAATTCAATTAGGAATATATTTAATCTCGTAGGAAATAATTTAATTAATTTTCTTAAATTAATTCTTAAGTCCAATTCCGATTCTAAACGAATTATAGATATTTAAATTAACGATTTAAAATATCTATATTAAATTAAATAAGGGTTTTACACCCCTAAACTACTTCAATAATGCAGAGTGAGAAATATAATTTCCCACCTAATTATACGTTACCGAACAACCCGAACCAGCACAGTACCGGTGCCCGATTATGAAGCCCGCCGACCAAAATCGTCCGATAATTATTTCGAATATATCGAAATGTCCGTCTTGACAACCTATACGATATATACGAAGCCCATTAATAATCGGTTAATTAATTGGGTTAAATCTAAAATACCCTAAACGAAAATTATAACCTAAAAATGCGATTTCCGGGCAAATCGTTCATCCTAAAATCACGAAATTAATATATGACGAATACTACGTAGGTACGAAACTATTCAACAAAAATCGGCTCAAACCGATCACCAGAAGGTCGCCGAAAAATTGGCCGAAGCCCAGCCGGAGTCGCCACTGCTCACGCGAACAGCACTGGCCGTCCCTGGCACCACCAACTGCGCGCCTCGCTGACGCCACCAGCACCGCCGCCGTCCACCGTCGTCGTCCGCTCCAGGTCGCTGCCGCTCCAGCTGCGCAGCCGCCCGTCTCCGTCCTTGCTCCAGCTCCAGCCGCAGCTGCTGCTGCGACAAGCTCCATAGCCGCGCCTCGCCCAGCCGGCCGTTCTCTCTATCTCTCTCTCTCGCCTGACCGGCGACCATGGAGGATAGAGGCGTGAGGGAGCTCTTGCTGCAGAGGGAAGGAGAAGAGAGGAAGGGTAGCTGCCTGCAGTCGTGTAGGAGCAGATATGCAGGTTTGTCATAGCGTGTACATATATACATATATATGTACTAATTGCAAAAGCAACCCTTTAATTACCCTAAATTGTGAAATGACCCCACTTCAATATATATATATATATATAATTAAATATATATATATAATAAATCCCAACAATTACTGGAAGCCTCCAATTAATATTGCGTCAACCCGTAATTCCACAGGACGCCCAATAACCAAATTAGTCCGAAAGAATTATACCGGTTTAGAAATCCAACAACCGGAACACCGAGAAAGTAATTTAATACTCTTCACACCGGTTCCGTAAAGGTAATAATACCGTAACCGAAATAATCGAAACGATATCGTGTAGTCGAGAATAAGAATTCGCGTAGTCGTCAAAGATAAACCGTAAAGTCATACAGTCGACTTTAAAACTAAACGCGAAAAATTTACAGGTATCAAATACCAAGAATAAATAATACGTCATGAACAAGTGACGTCATTACCGAAATTAAATTAGAATTAATTTCAGTAAAAAGGAAAATAACACGGGGTGTTACATGACATGACAGTATTGTTTCTGACTTGGCGAAACATTGACGTGAGTTCTGGATTCGATAGCACGACTCTGCAATTGTCTCTTTGGTGATTTCGTGGGGTTTTTTTTAGTGATTATGCTACTTGAAGTGATGTTTTGTGTTTCGGACGTGGCTAGAGGTTTATGTGGGTTCTAGTGCCGATTACGTGATTTCGTTTTGACGCTAAAAATTTGGTGCTTCGACTGGGTGGTGACATGCTTGTTATGTCCAATGTTTAAAGCTTCGACACTTTTGTTAGAGTTTGGCATTTAGTGCTTTAGGGGTTCGACGTTTTGTTTTCCCTTGTAATGGGATTAGTATGTGCTTTATTTGATTGACGTACTCTGTGTTTGTATATACGTGCCTCTATGTATTGTTTAACTTGTGTGCTTAGGGGTATTTGTGTTATCTTGTGTGTTTCCCCGTATTTGTACTCGTGTGATGCGTAGTCTTAGACGTATGTGTTGGACATTTAGAGTTTCCTCATTTTAGGAATTTTGATGGGCTTTGTATGTACCCAGTGTTCCTATGGTTGGGTTTCATATCCCAGATTATTTATTTCAGTTATATTATTTATTTGGCATCCCGTGAATTTAACAGGTTTATGTGGTATTATTTACGCATTTTCCGATATTTTTTGAGATTAATTAGACACATATATAATAATATTATTTGTAATATATATATGTGGGTATTTAATAAATGAATTTAAATCCAATTATATACAATTATGTATATGTATATGTATTAATGGCGTATTGGAGATAAGGATCCATGAAGCCTCTCCATCTTCTCTAACCCCCCACGCACAGACCACCCCATATTTCTTCTTCATCATCACAAACCAAGCTTGGCATGGTGTTCTCCTCTGCAAATTGACACGATGAGAGAGAGAATGAGAAAGAATGGGAGCTCACACAGAATCAGATAGTCACCTTAGTGTGGGCTGAGTTGCGCAGAAGAGATAAGGACCTGTGTTGGTGGTTCGCTAAACTTTGGAGCGGCGACGAGGTACGAAAGAGGTTGTGCCAGACTGGAGAAGTGGTCGCGACCTGGTGTGTGAGGGGACGTGTAGATGTGAGGTGCGACTTAGCAAGGGTCGGCCAGGAGCTACGATTGGGACGAGATTTGGTGGGTCGTCGGTGAAGGCGGCGACGGCAAAGGCTAGTTGCACGACGAGCAGGCGGCGCGACTGGGCTGCAGTAGTTGTGCGTGATGATAAAAAAAGTGTTCAACCGAACTGAATTGGTTGACTCAATGCCGATTTGTGCTCTGTTTGGGCTGAAATTTTGTGGAAAGCTTCGTCTAGATGCTAGGTACGACATATTAAAATTTCGTATTTTTTTGTTGAGTGGTTTGTCTGGAAATTCGATTTATGGGTTCAAATTTTTGTTTGGGTTATTTTAGATTTGCCCAAATTGAATAACCTAGTTAATGGGCTTCGTATATATTGATTAGGTCATCTAGACGAACGTTTCGATATATTCGAATTAGTATTCGGGTGACTTTTATCGGCGGGCTCCATAGTCGGGCACCAACACTGTTCACGATGGGCAGTTTTGGGGCTGTTCTGTAAGCTTTATTTTAGGTGGGATATTTTTTAAAATATATCTAATTCTCACACTCGTGGTGTAGTGAGTCGTAGATTTTATTATTATTTATTGAGCATGCTTTAAATTTTAAGGAAATTTAATTTTTCCTGCTGCTTGTGTATTGCTAGTATTTGATGGCATGCTTTGTGTTATTTAATATATATGAGATTTAGGAGTTTTACAAACTCGATAACGGAGTGCCTCTTGGTGAGCTAGAAAAGAGGCAGAGGATAGTAATTTACTCGAGAAATTAAAATGATTTAAAACCTACTTAAATTGGATTAAAATATGTTATCTAACATCCCTTCGAGTTGAAGTAGGTTAGTGAAATTTGTGAAAATCATATGTGAACTTAGAACACGATATTAGCTCCCCTATTGCTTATATTTTACTGAAATTAAAATCATGTTAGGGGATACGTGAAATCGAGGGACATGGAACCTTAGAAGCCATCCTAGTTCGCTTTTATATGTTCTCGTAAATTATAAAGAAGTGAAGTTACGGACTGGATGTCCCTGAGGTGGATTTATTCGAAATCAGTTATTGAAATTTAATTATAAGCATGCGGATACGTAAAATATATTAGAGTTGGGTAATTAAGAACCTGGGTAACTTCGAGATGGAATTGTAGTGTTTTACTACTTTAATTTAATTATAAAGCATGCTTTAAATGGAAAATGGTTATATTTTGAACTTGTTGTGTCACAAGGACTGTAAGACAAGCATAAATCATTTAAAAATGTTGTACATTATTATTGACTCACTGTTGAGGCATAAGATGCATATTGTATACACCATGAGCATATTTGCATTGGGTGTGATTTCATGTCTCATTCATTTACCTTTGGTGTGAATGAGTCCTCGGGTTGTCGCAACAACTGGCCAGGCGGTGTCTCTCACTACCAGCGGACTAGTACTCCGGGAATCAGGGAGGCGTGTGAGGACGTGGTCCGAACACGATATGTATTTCACGAGTCGAGGAATTCCTCGTGGTTGTGTTACCTTGGCGACATTATACCCGAATGTCCCCTGTTAGATAGGGTGCATTGGCATTCACATTGATTATTCATTTTCCATATATTTATTTGTTGAGCTTTCATGATATTATTGTTTGCTTATAGCGATCAGGTTGGAATTGAATTATATTAAAATGTATATTATTCCCATGGGCGCTACGGCGCAGTGGTTGTGATCGTGATGGTATTTGTAAATTCGAGGAAAATGATAAATAAAACACTCAATGTGAATGAAGATTTAAGAACTTAAAGTTGGGAAATAAAAAGTGTAATACTACTAAGAACCAAGGTCAATGGAGCCATGATTGACATATATTCGAGGTAGTTAAGTGAAACTAAGTAGAAAGAGGTCGGATTCGCGTAATTTTTTCCCCTTTGAGTCGGGGTTGTATGCATAGGCTACCCTTGAATGTAAAGTTATGATAAACGTGTTTTATTGGCCTAGGAGAGTGGCCTAGGGACGTAGTTTTGACCGTGAGTTCTAAGTCATTTGGAGGAATAGTTGTGACTTAGTTAAGCTTAAACACGTATATGGCAACGACCAAGTAGACCCTTTCGTATGGGTCGGTGTATGAAATTGTGAAGTGGTCGGTATACCACTTTAGTTGATATACAAGAATGATTTATTTGAGGTCTAATCGGGTATGATAGGTTAGCATTCTTCCTTTTCTTTGGACTAGAGTTATTTTTAACTCTATATATTATTTAGCACCACATCCGTAGTTAAATGTTGGACTATCCAATGCCTTAAGGATCCTTTGAATGTAAATTGAGGTACCCATAATGGTTTGAGTTGTCATACTCCCGAGTGGACGCTTGTTAGTATTTTTGAGGACTGGGTTGATCCTTTATTTACGGTATAGTGATATTGAGATCTTAGAGTATTATTGAGATCTTATGGTGATACTCACGGGTATGGAATTGATTGTCTTTTAGTGCATACATAATGCACACTTTGTTTTTATAGTTTCCTTGTCTTAGTCTCGGGTAAGAGACATGATACTGATTTATGCACACGTAGTGCGATTCATAATACTTTGGGTGGGTTCGGAGACATTGAAATTAAACAGATTTGATCGGGTCCTAAATTTTGTTTCTTAAAAACCGGTTGAATCTTTCAGGGTTTAACATTTTTCTTTAAAAACCCGAGGGCCACAACATCCGTTTGGGACTAAATGACTCCGTTACCCCTTTCTTGCACCTCAGTGGGCAGTATGAATTGGAGATTGACTTGTGATTGACGAATTTTACCTAATGATAGAGTTTTTCCACTGATGTTACTTTTAAGGAATAGATGGTAGCAGTTTGAAGCTACCATATCACTACTAGTTGATTTTTTAAATTCTCTTTACTATAGGGAGCTTTAGAGAAAAGATCCTTTAAGTGAACGGATTATTTCACTAGTTATTGTGGATAAGAGGACATGTTTGAGGTTAGAATTGTGAGAGTGAGACTCTCTAGGAATGATTTGTTAACAGTGATGTGTAGGCGGTGTGGTTTAGTTGTGGGCGTGATTCTGGTTATTCATTTTCGGTAGTCCTAAGGAGTGACCTATTTACCTCCTAGGAACCTTGAGCGGCGTGCTCGGTGCACGGTGTGATAGATAGTTAGTTATTGTAGTATCTATAGACGAGAGTGCGTATTAGACTATTGTGTACGCCTATGCGGGTATAATCAGTTATTTACGAGATTTTACTTGTGTACATGTTTATATTTATGTTGTTTTGACCTGTGTATATAGGTTGGTGATATTTTTAGTGCTCTGTGTTATCATGAAATGATTTGGATTATCCGTGGGGTTGTTTTGGGGTCTCGGATTAGCATGGGTGCCTGGTGAGACAACTGACTGATCTAGGATAGATGCATGCACACGGGATGGTTAGGGGCTCCTGACGGCTAGGGGTGTGTTTGTTAGGGATATTTTTGGTGAGCCCCCGAGGTTGTGCTCACCCCCACACATATTGCAAGTTTGTTTCTCCGTGTTTATACAATACGTGACACGTAGTCTTAGAACTATTTGTAAGAATTTTAGAGTTCATTGTTTTAGGAGTTACAAGGGGTTTTGTAGTTATCTGGTGTTTCGGTGGTTGACTTTTGTACCTCGGATCATTTATTTCAAATTGTATTATTTATCGGGCCTCCCGTAGGTTTTCCGGGTACATGTTTCATCGTTTCTGGATTTTCGGAGGATATTCCTTTCATTATTATTATTTATAATTAAATTAAGGTAAAAAAATTTATTTATCGTTCCGCACTCGACGCAGGAGGTTTTAGGTCGTTTCTTCACGGTGGTTATTCGGTCGTTGGTGTAACGGGCTATTGGGCCAATTTTTCGGGAGTTTTCTCGCCTTATTTTATGATTAATTATTTTAAAGTGGATGATAAATTTTGGGTTATTATTATTACATAATAACTAAAATGTGTAATAATAATTATTGGTATTTATATATAAACATATTAATGGAAATTATATATATTTATATTAGATAAATTGTGTGTGGCTGAAATTGTGTGCGACGAACTCAATCTTCTTCTCCATCTTGCTAATCTCCTCATTCTCCCCTCTTCATTCTCTCGTCTACAAGAAATGCTAATCCTTTTCTTCTCCTTCTTCAGTTTGACGAGAGAGAGAGAGAGGTTGGGCAGAGAGGGATGCGGTCTGGTAGGGGGGTTTGAGGTCATCGGACATGGCAACCATGGTGGTTCAGGGCTGGCGGCAAGGCTGGCGACAGTGGTGCAGCGCCGTGGTGGTGACACGATATGGCGAAGGTTTCAGCCGCGACCTAGGGTTGGGTCACCGATCTGGCGGTCGCCTGACAGAGGAGGGTGGTGGTGACGTGGAGGTCGCTGGTGGTGCGCAATGACGTGGTGGTGGCGCTGGTTCACGCCGTGATGGCACGTGACGAATAGTGGCGAGTTCGGCTGAACTGAGTTAGGTCGACTCAGTGCTAATTAGTGCTTCGTTTGGCGTGAAATTTTGACGATAGCTTGCTCCCGATGTCGTACACGATATACCTGAATTTGGTGCGAAACCGTTGAACGGTTTGCCGAGAAATATGATTTATAGGTACAATTTTTTGGTTTGGTTTTCATTAGATTTATTAAAATTTCATAACTTATTGTTAATGGGCTTAGTATATATCATATAGGTCGTCGAGGCGGACGTTTCGATATATTCAAAATTTTATTCGAAAGAATTTGGTCGACGGGCCCATTTTTTGGCGCCGACACTGTTCACGACGGGCCATTTCGGGGTTGTTCTGTATGCTTTATATTAGGTGGGATATTTTCAAAATATATATAACTCTCATACTCGTGGCGTAGGGAGCTGTAGATTTTATTATTATTTATTTATTGAGCATGCTTTGAAGTATATGATGGCATGCCTTGTGTTACTTGTTATATACGAGAATTTAGGAGTTTTATAAACTCGGTAACGGAGTGCCTCTAGGTGAGCTAGAAAAGAGGCAGAGGATAGTAATTAACTCGAGAAATTAAAATAATTTAAAACCTACTTAAATTGGATTAAATTATGCGACCTAGCATCCCTTGGAGTAGAAGTAGGTTTGTGAAATTTGTGGAAATTGTATATGAACTTACAACACGATATTAGCTCCCTTATTGCTTATGTTTTACTGAAATTAAAAACATGTTAGGGGATACGTGAAATCGAGGGACGTGGAACCTTAGACGCCGTTCTAGTTCCCTTTTATATTCTCGTAAATTATAAAGAAGTGAAATTACTAACTGGATGTCCCCGAGGTGGATCTATTTGAAATCGGTTGTTGAAATTTAATTATAAGCATGCGGATACGTAAAATTTACAAGAATTGGGTAATTAAGAACTTGGGAAATTTCATGATGCAATTGTCATGGTTTACTGTTTTAATTTAATTATAAAGCATGCTTTAAATGAAAATGGTTATATTTTGAAGTTGTTGTGTAACAAGGATTGTAAGATAAGCATAAATCATTTGAAAATATTGTACATTGATGGCGTGATATGCAAATTGTATACACCATGAGCATATTTGCATTGGGTGTGGTTTCATGTCTCATTCATTTACCTTTGGTGTAAGTGAGTCCTCGGGTCGTCGCAACAACTGGCCAGACGATGTCTCTCGCTACCGGCGGACTAGTACTCCGGGAATCAAGGAGGCATGTCAGGACTTGGTCCGAACACGATATGTATTTCACGAGTCGATAAATTGCTCGTTGTTGTGTTAGTTTGGCGACATTATACTCGAATGTCCCTTGTTAGATAGGGTGCATTGGCATTCACATTGATCATTCGTTTTCCATATGATTATTTGTTGAGCTTTCATGATATTATTGTTTGCTTATAGCGAACAAGTTGGATCTGAATTATATTAAAATTTATATTATTCCATTGGGTGCTACGATGCAGTGGTTGTTATCGTGATAGTATTTGTAAATTACTGGAAAATGATAAAAAAAAAAAACTCAATGTGAATGAAGATTTAAGAACTTAAAGTTGGGAAATAAAAAGTGTAATACTACTAAGAACCAAGGTCAATGGAGCCATGATTGACATATATTCGAGGTAGTTAAGTGAAACTAAGTAGAAAGAGGTCGGATTCGCGTAATGTTTTCCCCTTTGAGTCGGGGTTGTGTGCATAGGCTATCCTTGAATGCAAAGTTATGATAAACGTGTTCTATTGGCCTAGGGACGTAGTTTTGACCGTGAGTTCTAAGTCGTTTGGAGGAATAGTTGTGACTCGTGTTGGGCTTAAACACGTATGTAGCAACGGTCAAGCATGCCCTTTCGTATGGGTTGGTGTATGAAATTGTGAAGTGGTCGGTATACCACTCTAGTTGATATATAAGAATTATTGATTGTGAGGTCTAAGAAGGTATAATAGGTTAGCACTTTCCCTTTCCTCTGTACTAGTGTTATTTTCAGCTACGTATCTTGTTTTGTACCCCATCCGTGGTTAAACGTTGGATTATCCTATGCTTTAAGGATCCGTTGAAAGGAAATTTAGGTAACCATAAGGGTTTAAATTGTCATACTCCCGAGTGAATGTTTAATAGTAATTTTGAGACAGACTGGCATTGTTTCAGGACGGTATTGATCCTTTGTTTGTGGTATAGTGATATTGAGATCTTAGAGTATTATTGAGATTTTATGGTGATACTAATAGGGATGGAATGGATTACGTTTTAGTGAATACATAATGCACACTTTTTTCTAGTTTCCTTGTCTTAGTCT
The DNA here is from genome assembly GCA_963922005.1 of Cornus suecica. NCBI lineage: Eukaryota > Viridiplantae > Streptophyta > Magnoliopsida > Cornales > Cornaceae > Cornus > Cornus suecica. Next base: position 51,446,224 of record OY998241.1, on the reverse strand, counting down.
CGGGTAAGAGACATGATACTTATTTATGCACACATAGTGCGATTCGTAATACTTTGGGTGGGTTCGGAGACATTGGAACTATACAGATTTGACTGGTTCCTAAATTTTTTCTTCAAAACTTGTTGAATCCTTCAGGATTCAGTATTTTTCTTTAAAAACTCGAGGGACTCGGCATCCGTTTGAGACTAAATGATTCCGGTACCCCTTTAGTGTGCCTCGATAGGCGGTGTAAATTGGAGATTCTATTTTAATTGTCGAATCAAATTCAGTGGTAGAGTTTTCCACTTATGTTACATTTGAGGTTTAGATGGTAGCAGTGTGAACCTACCATATGACCACTAGTTGGTTTTATAAATTCTCTTTACTATAGGAGGCTTTAGAGAAAAGGTCTTTTGAGTGAACGGATTATTTCACTGGTTATTATGGATAAGAGGACAAGTTTGAGGTTAGAATTATGAGAGTGAGACTTTCTAGGAATGATTTGATAGCGGTGTTGTGCAGGCATTTCAGTTTAGTTATGGGCGTGATTATGGTTATTCCCTTTCGGTAGTCCTTAGGAGAGACCTATTTACCTCCTAAGAACCTTGTGCGGCGTGCTCAGTGCACGATGTGATAGATAATTAGTTATTGTAGTATCTCTGGACGAGATTGCGTATTAGACTATTTGTGTACGCCTATGTGGGTATGATTCTCCTAATTGGAGTCTCAGGAATAACGGGGCATGACAAATTGGTATCAGAGCTCTAGGTTTCATTGTCCTAGGGGCAACGGGAAATGGTCGATGGGACGTTCGACGTTTGACAGTTATCTATGATTTCAATCTGCGATGTTGATTTGCGTTGTCTGCTTCTTTCGGTGTTAATGGGTTGAGGACGTGTCATACTTGATGCATCCCGTTGCGATTTAATCTCTTCGGAGTAGGACAATACCTCAATCACTTCATTCTTTTTCATGCCTGTATCACGGTGATAGTTACCAAAGAATGTAAGTATGTTGTTCGGTCTGATCAACTGGACATGGCTTGCGGACTGAGGTACGCCCTGATTCCGAGGATGAAATCTCCTAAGGTGAGAAGATTGTAACACCCCGTGTTATTTTCCCTTTTTCTGGAATTATTTTTGATTTATTTTCGGTTGTGACGTCACTTGTTCATGACGTCGTGGTTATTCTTAGTATTTCACGTGTAAATTTTTAACGTTTATGTTTGGATTCGACAACATGAATACAATTGTCTCTTTGGTGGCTTTGTGGGGTTTGTTTGGTGATTACACTACTTGACATGATGTTTTGTGTCTTTGACATGGCTAAAGATTTATGCGGGTTCTAGTGCCGATTACGTGATTTTGTTTTGACGCTCGATGTTTGGTGCTTCGACTGGGTGGCGACATGCTTGTTATGTCCAACGTTTAAAGCTCCGACGCTGTTGTTCAAGTTTGGCATTTAGTGCTTTAGGGGTTCGACGTTTTGTTTTCCCTTGTAATGGGATTAGTATGTTGTTTATTTGATTGACGTGCTATGTATTTGCGTTACTTTGTTTGTTTATACATGTTTATACAATACGTGATGCATAGTCTTTAAACTATTTGTAAGACTTTCAGAGTTCATTGTTTTAGGAGTTACAAGGGGTTTTGTAGTTACCTAGTGTTCCGATGTTTGAGTTTTTTACCCTGGATCATTTATTTCAGATTGTATTATTTATTAGGCGTCCCATAGATTTTTCGGGTACGCGTTTTATTCCACTACCTCGACCCTAGTAGGTTTTTGGAATGTTGTGTTGCGTGCCATTGGTTCTATTTCTATTGTTAAGGGCAGGTTATTTTGTTGTGTTGATTTTTGGTTGTCCGGATGTTCCATTTACAAACGGAACTCTGCAGAATTTTCGTTAGATTTCACTTATGAGTTTCTATCACCTAGGTGGCGTGGAATACTTTATTTTCATTCTTATTCCATGTATTTTCTCATTATCATTGATTCTATTGGTCATTTTCTGTGACGTCATACCTCGGGATTTGCTGATTCTCCTGATTAGAGTCTCGGGAAATAACGGGGCGTGACAATTTCACTCCTATTTGCAATTTCATAATGGTTCATTTACTTATAAAATAACCATGAGCATATCTTAATATTTGAATTGACAAATGCACTTCATGAAAATGTTTTTGAATGATAAATTCAATTAGAGCATATTGTTTGTGAAGATCACTCACTTTGTGATAATGTGCTTATAATGAATTATTCTCATGATTGTGCTAACATAAATGGACCAAATAGCAAAATAGGTACCAAAGAAAGCTACTTGAGTGTGTTGTACGCGTGGATTGTTTCCTTACTCAAGAACTATTGGTTTCTCAATAGTGATGCTATAACTCAAAAGGGGAGATAAATCAAGGTCTCTCACAAAATGAGTGAAGGATACAAATCATCTACAAGCAACTCCATGTAAAACGGGTAGAGCTAGCACCATGGTACACATTTTCTAACCTCCATTACTAATATGCTTTCATGGATGAAATTAAACATGACATACATATGCTTATTAAAGTTTGTTCAATCTCTATTGATATGTCATAGAATAAATTTGATGATTGGTAATGAGGATGATTGGCTACTTGGTGCATGCAATTGAATATGCTTATATAATAGATTTTTGATGATTGAAAGTAGCTTGCTTTGGAATGTTACTTGGATATATGATATCATGATATTAGTCTTTTTCTCTTTTCAAGTACATTTGATGCAATATTTTTCAAAGACTAGTTTTATGAAAGAAAAGTTTTGATCATGCATTAAATTTAAAGAATATAGTCATGAGCACCTCTAGACCATCAAAGCTATTTTATTTGAACTTGGTTGATTACTTGAGTAGCTATCTCTTGATATATGTCTATGAGCTTTTATGATTTTTATGCTTTATCTAAATCCTCTTGGTATGACATATTGCACATTGAATTGAGGTGCTTGAACTTGAAGTAAAATGAAGATGGGCTTGAAATAAATGAGTAATCAATTAAGTCCACACTTAGTATACCTCAAAAGAGTAAAACACTTTATATGTATCATATAATGATGTTTAGCATTTGTAGTTTCAAATTGAAATATTAATTAACGCTAAATTTGTCATGCTTGGATCTCTATGATGCAAAAGGGACTAAGAGTCCATCATTGAAGGAAGCATGTTGATAAGAGAAAATATTGTGCTTATATGTGATTATCTTGATTGCTTGTTGATAAGCATGGATCATGAATCTTATGTGCATATATCATGAAAGATATACATTTTTATTCTTTTTGTATCTTATCTTATTATTATTTTTATATATAAGTTTCTCAATGATATATAAAATTTTTAATCTCCTATATTTTATGTTTTTATATCATTACCATACATGCATACTCTTGTATATTCTATAATGCATAATAATGTTGCAATCAAAGTCCAATAGTGGTGACCCAAGGTTTTGACCATTATTATCCCAAGATCTTACCAAGAAAGATATAGTTAATTCTTTGCACATGTGAATGGAATTAAAGTTCTAAGAATGCCACATGCCTCTTTGCATGAAATGTTTTTATCTATTGCATTCTTATATGATTTTACAATGAAAATTTTCCATGTAGAGAATCACAATTCTTTGAAATGTATAAGATTTAGACAATGGGTTTTAAAACTATCATAATCCGTGCTTAACTTGAAAGATGCTCCAAGAGGGTGTTTTGAATGGCTTTAAGTGATTTTCTTATGGATGAAGGTTATTTTAGAACCTATATTGATAAAAAAAAAAAAATTTGTTTATTATTTTTAACTTATCAAATTTGGTTATAACATTAACATTGGAGTATTATGTTTACCAATATTTGATGTGTTGTGCAAAGAAGTTTATCACAAACATGCAAACTATTTCAAAATGAGCATTGTCATGCCCCAAATTCCTAGGACTCCGAAACCCGAGCCTAAGAGCTAAGGGAGTGAATGTGGAAGTAAAAAGAAACGAGAACAATAACCTTCAATCATCAAACACCCACAAAAGGGTAAAGATGTCATGCTCTGATACCATGTTGTCACGCCCCTAAAATCCTCGAAACTCTAATCTAGAGAATCAACGAATTTCCAAAGGGTGACGTAAGTCAAGCAACCACTAGAATCAACAATAACAAGGAAATACATGGAATAAAAATGAAGAATATACTCCATGCCTAAACGAATAATAGAAACTCAATAGTATCCTCTGATACCAACTGACACGCCCCTAAATTCCTAAGACTCCCAAACCGAGACATCCAAGAAATCGAAGATGTGATCCTTAATACAAATAACTAACTAAGATATCATTAACCATGAAAACATATGGAATAATGACAAAATTGGTATATTTCATACCCAAATAAATGATAGAACAAAGCAGCGGAATCTAACGAAAATCCAGCAGAGTTACGTTTGTAAATGGAACATCCGGACACCCAACCACAACAGAATAACCTGCCAATAATAGTTCGATAATAACAATGGCTCATAGGCCCAACATTCATCAATCCTACTAGGGCCGAGGTAGTGGAAAGAAACCAAAACCCCTATACAACCCTCTATAATCAACAGAGCCACAAATGCTCGAAAACGAATACAGAAATGCACATGGCAGTGCAAAATAGATACAATGACATCTTGAAATAATAAATACAGGAAATAAAAGATACACCAATAGGGATATGCCAACAGACTGGCTCCCAAGAGAAATATATGACAATCCCATACAAAATGGGTAAAGATATTGACAGCAGATAACTATCATCCCCAAACCAATCGTGCTGCAACCGTAACCGCATCACCCTTCGCAACTCCAAAACCTGTAACAAGGAAACAAAAGGGAACTGCCATTGCACCGCATGCTGCCGTATCCGTAATATTTCCTGCAACCTGGCGTGGGAATACCAGGGGGCAAATGAAATACCCCTGTGAGCAAATAAACTCAGTGGGAAAAGATATCCTAACTACCACATCCTCTGACTGTTTAGGAAATGCTAAACTATCTAGCAAGATATATAGCCCACAACCTAACCCAGCCACGAAAAACCCAAGGCACGAGCTCATATACTACCGTACATAAGTATATAGGGGATATATATATATATATATAAAAATACACAACAAGAGTCTACTAGGAACAACTAAGACTCGTACTCCAAGTACCAACACCGGTAGTCTACACTACTCTCACCAACGTACACTAGGTACACGACACCCAGGTCCAAACTAACAAATCATCAAGCGCTCACAACGCTAACAAGAAGATCCAAACAGAGGGAAAACACACTCACCTCTAATATCCACAGGGATCAAAATCCACCACTAGTACGAAGGAATACTCATAACTCACTCCCCGAGAACACAGGAGGAAAAGAACTCACGTCCTTGCGTACTAATACAACCGTAATCCATATATATATATATAAGAAACATAATCTCATTCCTAGATAAAATCTATACCTCAAGGATGAAATCACCTCATCATATCACCATATGAAAACCTCAAATGCTATCTCCAGCAAGGTCAATAAATCACCAACATCTCACTATGGATAACGAAAACCACCCAATCAACTCACGGAGAGCACACAAACACTACTCTCATGAACGACCACCTAAGGGTCACCAAAACAAAGCAAAGCAAAAGAATTCCCAGTGCTAACCAACAGATAACCGAGACAACAATGTCAAGGTTAAGAATACCACAAGTGTTTAGTGAAAACACCCGAACAAGGAAACCAAAGCAAGGGAAAAGAAGTCTCAATACTAAAACAATAGATAACCGAAACAACAACTTCAAGGTTAAGACACCACAAGTGTTTAGGGAGAACACCCGGACAAAATAAACCAATCCACTCGGTATCCATGCCCGTAACATGTGTAACCACTCAAATCACCTACGTGGTGACATCAACAACCAAGAAGAAGGAAAAGGCAACACTATATGTGTGCACTGAACAACACTAAGCCTCAAACCTGAGACTTAGACATGATTCGAAGAAAAGGTGAAACAAGAAACCACTTTTCAAAACTCTACAGAACGAGGTCTTGAGAAAGAAGTCTCATAACCTCAAAATCTTGAGAAAAGAAAAAAAATAGTTTTCCTTTAAGAAACTACGCAATAAAAATGACCGTCTTGCCCCCGGTCTCCATCAGTTGCCCTCAACGACTTTTAGAAGTTGAAAATCTTTTTAAAGAAGATCCTAAGATCATTTTATAAAGTGCTAAAACTTTGAGTTGCTACGGGGTTAGGCAAAAACCGGTTTTTCCTTTTAAATACAAAGAGTTTATTTTAAGACATAGAAAACACCATTTCCGAAAGACAGCCAAATAAGAGTAAACACCACTCTACGGATTCCTATAATGTCCAAGAGGACAAAGAAGGAAGAGTACTACATTGGGTTCACGGAACACAACTATCCGTTTCCAACCCCACGAAATCAAATGATAACACAAGGAAGAAGTTTGGCACCATGCCGTAATCAACAGCTCAAGGAGTGACATATAAGTCAAAGACATGTACTAGTATACAGAGTATAGTAAAATAAATGCTTAGGGGAATAAACTAAGCACTAGAACCAAGATTGTCAAGCTATAGTACTTCGAGTACTTAATAAAATCACTTAGATCTCCCAATATCATGAAAAGGAAAAACTAGTGGCCGATACCATGGAACTAACTAGTTTCAATCAATACCTCTTCGAATTCATTATAACCTCAATTTCATATTTGATTCTAACACTCTAGATTACTAACAGAACCAAGAGACCATTGTCACTCAACCAGACAGGTTCAATCACAAGCTCGTCTAACCGTACTCAAAACCTCAAAAGTATGATAAAGGATACATCCTTCTAAGTGGGAAAGAAACATCAAGGGTCAGTAATATACAACCAACCAAAACCACAAGACTATCACCCACTTGCTCAAGGCCTCAACTCACCGTTGATACTAGACAATCAACTCAACATCGACTCTACAGTCCATCACTAACCTTAACCAACAACAGAAGTCACTACGCCAATATACTTAACCTCCCCTAAGGTTACAAAAGTATATAATTTCAAGTACAAGAATATAATTCGTTATACTTTTTCAATTACCGCATTTAATTCATGTTTTCACATTAATCACTTTCAGTTGAGCATTTTATAAAATATGAATTTATTTTGCAATATTCATAATTAACATGCTCCAATATCCACAGGCAATAACAGTACATAATAAACATGCTCCAACATCACATGTAATAACATCACATAAATGGTATGCAGTGTAAAGTGACTCACAGATCACCTGTGACATGCACACAAAAACACACCCTCCCAAAGGGTAAACGGATCCTTCTCCACCATTCCCCTGAGGCTGCAGGCTCACTAGGGAAGGTAGACTCATCGAACCATCATTCCCAAGTGCTTTACACTTTTAACCAAGGAAGACGTCCATCACGACGCGGTCGTGCACATAGGCTTTGGATGATATGTCCTCCCCCTATCGTCTGCGTTTCTCGGAAGATTAGTTCCGTGGGAGCAAGAAGCACCCCCTGGCCAGTTGTTTCGACGATCTAAACATAAGTCTACCCGCGCGCAAACGGAAGTAGACCACACCAATTGAATGTTTCTCTGCAAAAGGTGAAACCATGCACTACATGCACCAACACCCATGTAATCACAAAACACGGTGTACGCAATAAAAATCATGCCTCAACATAAATATGTAATGCATCATATTTATAAAAATATCCACATGAAAATACCAACATAAATCTCAAAATCTCTTTAACATACTTTTAAAATATAATAAAAGGCATTTAAATCATGAGAAAATAAGTTCATGTTTTAAACAACATATTTTATTTAATTTTCTAAGAAAATATTTCAATTTCTCGTACCATGCTTTTAATACAATTAAAGCAAATAAACCACGTATCGTAAGGGGAACCTAACATAACGTCTAAGTTTACGTTTAACTTTTACAAAAGTTTACTAACCCATTTTAATTCGCAAGGGGTTTACTAGGCCACCTATTATCTCTCAATTCAAATAGGAATTTATTTAAATTTAGCGGGAAAATAAATAGATTAATTTCTCAAATTAATTCCTACTTCCTGCCTCGATTCTAACCCAAATATAGATATTTAAATTCACAATTTAATATATCTAAAAATCAAAATAAATACTGATTTGTACACCCAAACCACATCAACGATACAGAAGTGAGAATAAAATTTCCCACCTAAATATACGCTTACAAAACAGCTCGAAACAGGCCACCGTAAACAGTACCGGCGCCCGATATATGGAGCCCGCCGACCAAAGTCACCCGAATAATATTTCGAATATACCAAAATGTCCGCCTTGACAACCTATATGATATATACGAAGGTTAATCAATTTGGGTAAATCTAAAATAACCCAAACGAAAATCAAAACCTATAAACGCGATTTCTCGACAAACCATTCAACGAAAAATTACGAAATTGAAGTATGATGAACACTACATAGAGATGAAGCTACTCACCAAAAATCGGCCCAAACTGACAATGGAAAGCCGTCCAAATTGTCAGCCGAAGTTATGGCCGAACATCCTCTATCGCGCGAATTGCGCGACCTAGCTGCGCCCAGCCCTCTGCGCAAACCAGACCCACCAGCTACGTCCCTCGCTGCTCACGATGCCACCACTACTCGCCACTGCTCGCCGTCGCAGCTCCTCCAAGTCGCGCTTCCAGCAGCGAACCCTGCACTCTTTCTCAGCTCGACTTTCTCTCTCTCTCTCTCGCCGGCGGCGAGATGATAGTTAGGATTGAAGTGGTCGCCGCTTATGGGGAAGAAGAAGGAGAATAAATGTAGCGTGAGGTTATCGCGTGAAGAGGAAGGAGAATAGAGGAGTTAGGTCAGATCTGTGTATATGTGTAGACATATATATGCTATATCGCAAAAATGACCCTCCGATTATCGATAATTACAAAACAACCCCACCCCTATAGAATTATTTACAATAATCTATATAGGCATAATAAAGCAAAAATTATAACGGACCAACTCCCAAGTGTGATCACACGAACTAGAAATTCCACGGGACACCAATTAACTAGAATAGCCCGAAATAAGTACACCGGGGTAGGAACCCAAACGTCAGAACACCTAACAAGCCCGATCAATTAAAACATGTCGTCGTCCAGTCGAAGCACTAATGTTAAACGTCGAAAAGGAACCGTGTAGTCGGTAACAAGAATTCCACGAAGTCGTCAAAGAGAAACCGTAAAGTCATCCAGTCGACTTTAAAACTAAACGCGGAAAATTTACACGCGAAATACCGAGAATAAACAACACGTCACGAACAAGTGACGTCATAACCGAAATTAAATCAGAAATAATTTCAGGAAAAAGGAAATATAACATGGAGTGTTACAACCATGATAGATGAACTTATTTCTTTCTTGGGTAAAATCCATTTAAGTGTCATGAAAATAATTTCAAATACTTTTTGACACTTTGGTTTTGGGAATATATGGCTTCCTTGGTTAACTATTCTTGGACTTATGGTAACATAAACAAAAATTCATAACATGTGTTAATTTTTGTATATATATATACATTCATTATCTTGTTCATCTCTTATTATTTTAGATAAGTATTTTTACCATATATATAAGAGATATATTTTATGCACTTGAGAAGAATGCATACAATGCCATCACACTACATTACAAAGACATGTATTTATGAAAGATATTGAGCTCATTTTCATGATTATGAATTTCTTCATTAATATTCTCACCAAATTTCTCCAAGAGAACTTATTTTGTAAAATTCATAGAGAAATGGAAATGTCTTTGAATATAAATGTGTTAGCATTTGTCTTCTGTATTTTTCACTTGCTTATTTTTGGATATTTATCTCTTAGTCATCGTTATGATTTTCATTACATTCTATGATTAGATATTACATATGTGTTTATTGAATTTCAAATGGTTGAGATGGAGGTGGTGTTGACTCATTCTTAAATGCTCATATGTGATGTTAAGTGAATCTTCATACATGACTATGCGATTTTAAAACATCTAGTGATTGAATGTTCCTTGTTTGCATATAGTATGTTAAATACTTATGATTTGAGTTTTCATTCAAACACACACACTTGAACATTAAGTCACTCTCTGTTTAAGTCATTCACTTGATACATGTACTTCATATATGAAAATCTATTTTGATCATGTATCTTATTTGTCTATGAAAAGCAAGCAAATGATTTAGTCATCATTGATTACATATGCTAGCATGTTCTTGTTGCCATCATGAATAAAAAGGTATTTTTGCAATTTGGTATCATCTTAAGCATATTCATGATATGTATGGACAATATGAGATTATGTTACTTCAACTGATATATTCTATGATTACAATTCATATATGCAACTTGATTCTCTCCTTGTACTTTATTATATTTATTCTTTTTGATGATGTCAAAGGGGGAGAAAGATTAGTTGATGTGTATATGTTGTATGCACATTCTTAGGGGGAGGTTTGCTCCTTGAAATGATCACATGCTACATGTTTAAAGTGTAAACATCATTTAAAGCATGGTGATAGGGGGAGAAATCCCAAAGTTTATGCATATACTTTATTGTAATATACATTGATTGCATATTGATAGGGGGGACATTAATAAAATGCCCTCAATTATTTATTGGCACACATCAATGTTTGTCATCATAAAAAAGGGGATATTATTGGCCCAAGGTTTTTCACCATGGGTAAACATGATATTTTGATGATAACAAACCATTGAATGTGGTGAATTTAATGTGTACTTGAGTTGTGCTTAATAGGTTGTTAATTCAAGATAAACTCAAGAGAGCTAGTGAATCCATGAAAAGATCAAGAAAATGTGCTCAGAGCTCAAAAGACATTGAAGACAATGACAAAGATATCAACCCAAAAGCTTAAAGAAATTGAAGATCAAATAAATGGGCCAAATAGGCTTGGGTGAGTGCTAGATTTAATGTAAAATTATTTTTGAAATAACTTAATTTAAAGCTCAACTCTTGACCATATAGCATATAGGACCATGCATATCATTCATGAGTCTTTGCTAAAGATGAGTTAGTTCAAGTTTTCATAAACTATGAAAGAACTCAACAAATAGGTTGTCCTAGAACCATAAAAAAAATTCATATCACTTGAAATAGATTCTAGATGCATATTAAAGCTTTGAACAAAAATGTTAAATCATGAAAACCTTTTGTCTAATATTGAGAATTTATTTAAATTGGAAAATTATTTTATGATCTCAATATTGACTTTAGGAATGTCAAGGACCTTAATAAGTCTCCAAGACATCCTAGGAGTGTGTCTAAGTCATCTCAGAAAAATCCCAAAAGATTTCACGAAAAATCGTCAAGTGGGTAAAATGTTCAAAATTGAGCGTCACCTTTAAACGACCATATCGCACTCAAAAGTGGGTCAAATGCAGTGATTCAAATCCTAAAATCAAGATCTTGAAGTGATGTTTCCAAAAATCTAACGAACACCTCAATCTGAGTTACGGAACTCCAGTTATAAGCAAAAGAGTGAAACTACCCAGTCGACTGGATCAACAGCCAGTCGACTGTCAGTCAAAGCATCCGTGCCACGAGCCATCCTGCAAGAAAACATGATACCTAGCCAAAACATCATCTACAAACTGGTGTAGACCACCAGGGTAAACCAATGTTAAGCTCATCAAGTCCCGAAGGAAAAAGAAAATCATAATCGTCACATCCTCCGACCATCCAAGTCCAGTGCGAACCAACCCGTGTACATGTATGTACCCTAGGTTGATCAATCATCCCACATAGCACTCACGCCAATACGAGACCCCTGAAACATATCCCTCTAGTCCCCTACCATGCATCATCAATGGCAAGTAGCACATAACGAATCCAGAATATCACATCATATGGCAAACGCACACCCATATATATATATACATAGATACAACAAATAAGTACAAGTCACATTGTCCTAACCTTACGAGAGAATACTATGACTAGTACCCACCAATCCAACACTAGTAGTCTACACTACTCACATAAATGTACACCAAGCACACAATACCATAGCATAACATAGCCAATCACTCAAGGGGCCACAACAATAACCAAAGGATCCAAATGAACTAAGATCACCACGATGTCTATAAGAAGGAACATCCATAACCAGTACTGAGGAAACTCTCAAGTCCTTACGTGCCCACATAATCATCATCAATGCATATATACACAATACATATATGACACCTCAATCTATTCGTAAAGGCAAACCTTAGTCACATCAATAGCACTACTCATGCCACTACATCAATCTCATGATACTATCTTCAAGGAGATCAATTCAATCAGTAATGCCCTTACTGAGGACGAGGAAAGCTAACTGCTCAATCAGGAAGGGTACGTGAACACTACCCTCAAGAATGGACACCTAAAGCCATGAAACCAAGCAAGGGATGGAACTCTAATGCTGACCAAATGATTATCCTTAACATCATGTCAATAAGGAAGAACATCCTCCCGTGACGAGGAAAACACCAGTGTGTATGTGCACTAAGCCACACACATCACAACAGAGACTTGGAATGAAATAAGGTATGAGACACACATACCGAGAGAAAACACACTTAAATCAACCGAACAACCACAACTCAAGGATTCCTATGACGCCCCGAAGACGAATAAGGAAAAGTGACATGCTGGAACCACGGAACCCAACTTCCGTTTCCAACCCCACCGATCAAATGATAATACAAAGGAGTGGCTCGGCATCAGGCCGCGACCAACACTCAAGAAAAATGGATCTAAGACAATCCTTCAACTTAACAAAACTCATCCTTAAAGCCACTAATCAATGCCTCAAGCATAGTAGCAGAAGTGGTAAAACAGAAGGGAGAGAACAGAAAGAAGCTGCAAGAAGTACATAAACAGGTGCCACCGAGTTGTACATCGAGTGCTCGGTGATGGAAGCTTCAAGTACTCGATGGCTCTTCCACCGAGTTGTACACTGAGTACTCGGTAGCAAAACAAAGGCCAAAACTCTCTAGCAAAAAATGAGGCTCCCGCGCAAGTGCGGGCACTTACGTACTTACCGAGTACTCGATGGCCCCAGAATGACAAGTCAAGGAAAGAACCCGAAAAGCTCCAAAAAGAAACCGGATGACTCTGAGCTAACCCCAAACACACCGAAACATCTACAACACCATGCGGAGTGACTCAACATCCAATATGAACCATGGAGACCAAGGAATGAAAAAGGAAGTCCAAAAATGATAACCATTCAACAAAAACAACGGGAAAGAACGATCCACAACTCTATTCCCACCCATGAACTCAATTCACTCTCAAAATGATAACTCATCTCAACCACCCCAAGTGGTTAAGGAAACCAACTCAAGAACACTCCTATTCTTAGGATATGAAAAGGAAGACCTAGTAGCCAAAACTCAGAAACTAACCAGGTTCAATCAAAACCACCTCCAATCCATTCAAACCTCGATTCCCATGTAATATTTTTTCTCTTAGAATTCTAATGGAATCAAGAACTGTTACCACACAAGTGACTAGGATCAATCCTCACTTCACCTAATCAACTCAAAATTCTCAATTAAAGCATTTAAATCCCAAGGACACATTCTCACGCACAAGTAATGTTCCAATTCATCAAGTTATCCTTTAATTCACAAGGAAAACAATTACATTCTTTTAAACATGCTCTTAGTTCAATTCAAGCAAGTTTATCACAAATCACATCTCAACCTAACATCAATTCGCATCATAGAAAATATCATTCACAAAAGGGAAACAATATAGTCACTCCAAGTTGTGATGCCTAGTTACACCAATCACATAGTATAACCTCAAAGGTGCTACCCAAAAGAGCTAGCCTAATCTTATTCTAAGGCTACCTTCCTAACACCCACATACACATGTGTATAACTACACTTACACATATACACCACAATACCCACATACATATCCACATATATATAGGCATACAAGTATACTTACTATAAGAATTCTCAAGAATAGCCACTCAATTAACTAGCATGCATCATATTCCTAGCAATATCATTACTAATTGCTCTATACACAAGGGTTAATCCACATAAACATGTTCAAACCCTAACTTCACAATTTCAAGGATACACTTAACAATTTCATCTAAGTCCAGGAATCCTATAATCAACTTCTCATACACACACAATCATAAGATGAGCTAGTTAAGAAGTTTTCCCCTACCTCTTGAAGAGCAAAGCACAACCACTAGGCAAGGCCTGTGAAACCCTAGCTCTTCCCCAACACCGAAATCAAAGGAGCAATCTGGTGGAAAGCTTCACCATAGCCTTATAACAATGAATCAAGCTCCAACACAAGAGGAGATCAAAAGTCATTAAGTGGTTTTAACAAGAAACCCTAACTAGGGGTTGAAAGGAAAACACATAAGGAAGAAAGAACACTTACCCATCTTTGACTCAAACCAAAGAAAAGAACACCATGAACATCTTCCATGTTGATGGCCACACCAAACTCCCAACTTAGGGGGATCAAATCCACCTCTAAGTGAAGAAGAACCAAGAGGGAGAAAATGAGAGAAAATGGAGAGAAAACAATGAAGTCTTGCAATGGAAGACTAAGTGATGTGTATATATTTTCCACTCACACCTCTCACCATCCAAGGGTCCAAAACAAATATGGGGAAAAAGAAATGAATCCAAGGGCTAGGAATAAGTCTTGCCATGAAAAACTTATTACACCACACATAAAACCCATTAATTTGCCAAACAAGGCCTTAACATCCAAGGGTTTAGAATATGGCAATGGAAATGAATAAACTATCCAAGGGTTGCCAAGAAGTCTTGCCATGTGAAAGACAAACCATAATGGATTCTTGCATTTAAGTGTCAACCAAACAAGGCCCTATGATCCAAGGGCTTAGAATAAAGATGGGAGAATGAGATCAATGGCTTGGAATGAGACACCACTTGAAAAAGGGAAATGACCAAATTATTCACAACATAGAGTTAATTACAAGAGTGCCATCATGCCTTTTAATTACCCTTCTACCCCTTGTCATCCTCTCTATTTATCACTATGCCACTCATACCCTAACATTTAGCCAAATCTCTACACTTTCCACTAAGTGCTCTAAATATGAAAATACACATTTACCATTCAGTCATTTCTTTCCTGAAATTGTTTCTAACTATTCTCATTATTCACAAAATGAAAATATAGCAAGAAATTCACATAAGTGCTACACCGGAACGTCTACTATCAACTAGGGTAACACGTTCGGGAATGCAATACGATTATCGAAGCTCCAACGATAAAACGTTGCACGAACCCACGTAGTCACCAACGAACAATAAATCACGAAGCCAGAAATGAAAGTTCATGAAGTCGTCTCGCTAAGTCCGAAACTGAAACGCAAAAAATTTACACGTATCGAGAATACACAAGACGTCATGAATAAATGACGTCACAAAACGTTAACACTTGGAAAAGAATTCTAAAAAAGGAGAAAGGAAACGCGGGGCATTACAATGAATGAGAAAACGTCGCAACGAACCCACGTAGTCGCCAACGAAACACAAATCCATGAAGCCGGATACGAACTACCACGAAGTTGTCTCGATAAGTCTAAAACATAAACGCGAAAAATTTACACATCTCAAGATTACATAAGACATCGTGAATAAGTGATGTCACAAAACGTTAACACTTGGAAAGGAATTCGAGAAAGGAGAAAGAAAACGCAGGGTGTTACATATTATAGCTCTTTGGATTGTGATCAATGTAAAATTATTAATACCACATGTAAAACAAATATGTTGTGATGGATATAGTAATGTATGTGTATAGGAATTTCATTATAAAAATAAATTCTAAATTTGTTGATTAATTTATATTTTACTAGAAATATATTATTAATTATGTATAAGACCCTTCATATACTCGTAATTGTAAATAAGTTTGTGATAGATTATACAATTCATGTACAATACGGTGTAAGTGAACATAAACTTTTAATCTAACACATAACTAATTGCAGTTAAAAATTTGAAAATATTATATAGTAAAATTGTAATTCAATTGAGTCAAAATGAGTTCAATTTAATAAAATCACAATTCACTTAAGTCAAATTGATTTTAATTTAGTGAAATTAAGTAAATCCCCAATTCAATTGAGTTCAAATAAGTAAAATCTCAATTCAATTTAGGAAAATCAAGTAAGTCCCCAATTCAATTGAGTCAAATTGAGTTCAATTTAGTGAAATTAAGTAAAATTATCGATTCAATTGAGTCAAATTGAGTTGAAATAAGTAAAATTTTAATTCAATTAAGTCAAAATGAGTTCAGTTTAGTATATATCTACAGAATTTACAACAATTGAAGAAGACTGATTATATAAATTTTGACTGATTATACGATAAAGGACAAATATCATTCTCGCTTAAATTCTACGGTTTTTAAAGTATTTGCTTAAATCCTATGGTATTTGAATTATTTGCTTAAATCAGTTTAAAATCATCCTAGAAACCATTTCTAGGGTTTTCGAAATGGAGAGGAGAAGAATATGATAAAGTTACCTGATGTTGAGGTCTGAAATGTGATGGAAAAGTAAGCTCAGCTGCCGAAACTGATTTGACCTTGGAGGAAACTTCTACAAGTGTTGACAAAATAGTTGGAGGCGCTTGTGGATGCAGAAATCGGGTAGGGGATAGGGATGAGATGAAAATGTCATGGCTTTATAATTAAGGATTTCAAGCAACAGTGTTTCTGTATCTGGTGTAATAATGTTGTATATAATTTTGACTTTGGTTGTAACACTTTTACATTTGAATTGGGGGTAAATGTACTACATTTGGAAGTAAAGATGCTGCATTTGGCATCTATTTTGCTACATACAAAACAGTCAACTGTTTTACTTTATTTTCTGGAATTGGTTTTACTAATGCTACAATTGGAAGTAGAATTGCTACATTTAAGGTTTTATATTTTAAGGTAGTATTTAGTACTTGTTAAAGGGGGTTTTTTTTTTTTTAATTATAATGGTTTCCATGAATATCCTTACACATTTGGGGTTCAATTAGGTTATAATTCAAGACATTGAAAAACAGAACGATGTTGCATTTGGTTGTAGGAATTGGGCATTTTGATAAAGCAATGTTGTAGTGTTTGAATCCTTAAAATAAAATCTAAGATAGGGTTACCTCCAAACTTTTTGTTTATCCATTTAGGGTTTTGTATAAACATTTTGAGGAGAGAAAGTTTTTAATTTTTGTTTTTCAAAAATGTGTTGGGATGCTATTTGGAAATATATTTCATATAGATTTGCCTTAAAAGGGTAAAGGGCATAAAACACCCCTAGAGTTTGGCCAATGGGCACTAAACCCCCTAAATATTCAAACAGGTCCCTACAGTTTCAGTTATGATAAAAATGCCCCCTAACGTCATAACACCGTTAAAAAATAGATGAATTTACTTTATTACCACTCTATATTTAACTTTAAAATGAAAAAATAAATGCTTAATGTATAAAATTCTAAAAAATATATAAAATTCAGAACAAATATTTAAAATTCAAAAAATATATATATAATTCGAAACAAATATATAAAATTCAAAAACAATATAAATTTTTTCAAAAGAATATATAAATTTTGAAAACAATATATAAAATTTGAAAAAAATATATATAATTCAAAAAATATATATCAAATTCGAAAAAAATATATATAATTCAAAATATATATATAAAATTCGAAATGAATATATAAATTTTAAATATATATATATAATTCGAAAACAATATATACAATTCGAAAAAGAGATAAATTTTGAAACAAAAATATAAATTTAAAAAACAAATATAAATTTTGGAAAATATATATAAAATTCGGGAAAAAATAAAATTCAAAAGAAATATATTAAAGTTCGGATAAAAATATAAAATTAGAAAAAATATATATATATTTCAAAAAACATATATAAATTTCAAAAAATTATATAAAATTTGGAAAAACAAATATAAATTTGAAAAACATATATATTTGAAAAAACAAATATAAAATTAAAAAAAGTATATGTTTCTGCCGAAATGTTGTTTTGGTCTATTGTACTTTGGTTCCTGTCACGCCCCAAATTCTTAGGACTTCGAAACCCAAGCCTAAGAGCTAAGGGAGTGAATGCGGAAGTAAAAAGAAATGAGAACTAATGACCTTTAGTCATCAAACACCCACAAAAGGGTAAAAAATGCTCTGATACCATGTTGTCACGCCCTTAAAATTCCCGAAACTCTAATCTAGAGAATCATCGAATTTTCAAGGGATGACGTTAGTCAAGCGACCACTATAATCAACAATAACAAGAAAATACATGGAATAACAATGAAAAATATACTCCATGCCTAATCGAATACTAGAAAGTCAATAGTATCCTCAGATACTAAACTGACACGTCCCTAAATTCCTAAGACTCCTGAACCAGGACATCCAAGGAATCCAGGAAGTGATCCTTAATACAAACGATCAACTAAGATATCATTAACCATGAAAACTTATGGAATAATGATAAAAATGGTATATTTCATACCCAATAGAATGATAAAACAAACCAGCGGAATCTAACAAAAATCCGGCAGAGTTCTGTTTGTATATGAAACATCCGGACACCCAACCATAACAGAATAACCTGCCTATAATAGTTCGATAATAACAATGGCTCACAGGCCCAACATTCATTAATCCTACTAGGGCCGAGGTAGTGGAAAGAAACCACCAACCCCTACACAACCCTCTCAAATCAATAGAGCCACAAATGCTCGAATAAGAATACAGAAATGCACATCCCAGTGCCGAATAGATACAATAACATCATTGTCACGGCCCAAATTCCTAGGACTCCGAAACCCGAGCATAAGAGCAAAGGGAATGAATGCGGAAGTAAAAGAAAACGAGAACAAATGACCTTCAGTCATCAAACACCAAAAAAAAAAGGGTGAAAATGCTCTAATACCATGGTGACACGTCGCTAAATTCATAAGACTCACGAACTAGGACATCCAGGGTGTGATCCTTATAATGAGCAACCAACTAAGATATCATTAACCATGAAAACGTATGGAATAATGATAAAATGGTATATTTCATACCCAAATCAATAATAGAACAAATCAGCGGAACCTAACGAAAATCCGGCAGAGTTTCGTTTGTAAATGAAACATCCGGACACCCAACCACAACAACATAACCTGCCAATAACAGTTCAATAATAACAATGGCCTCCAAGCCCCACATTCATCAATCCTACTAGGGCTGACGTAGTGGAAAGAAACCAAAACCCTCCACAACCCTCTATAATCAACAGAGCAACAAATACTCGAATAAGAATACAGAAATGCACATGGCAATGCCAAATAGATACAATAACCTCCTGAAATAATAAATACACGAATAAAGATACACCAATAGAGATATGCCAACAGACTGGCTCCCAAGAGAAATATATAACAATTCCATACAAAATGGGTAAATAAACTGACAGCAGATAACTATCGTCCCCCAAACCAATCGTGCTGCAACCGTAACCGCATCAACCTGCGCAACTCCAAAACATGTAACAAGAAAACCAAAGAAGACTGCCGTTGCACTGCATCCTGCCCATAACCATATATTTCCTGCAACCTGACGTGGAATACCAGGGGGCAAATGAAATTCCCCTATGAGCAAATAAGCTCAGTGGGAACAGATACTCTAACAACCACATCCTCTAATAGTTTAGGTAATGCTAAACCACCCAGTGAGATACATAGCCCACAACATAACCCAGCCACGAAAACCCAAGGTACGTGCTCACATGCTACCGTAAACGAGTATATAACGGGGATATATATATATGTATAGGTACACAACAAGAGTCAATAAGATACAACTAAGACTCGTACCTAGAGTACCAACACCGGTGGTCTATACTACTCTCACCAACGTACAGTAGGTACACGACACCCAGGTCCAATCTAACAAATCATCAAGCACTCACACGCTAACCAAGAAATCCAAACAGAGGGAATCACACTCACCTTTAATATGCACAACTAGTACCAAGGAATACTCATAACTCACTCCCCGATAACACAGGAGTAAAAATACTCACGTCCTTGCGTACTAACACAATTATCATCTATATATATATATGTACAATATATATATATAAGAAACATCATCTCATTCCTAGAGAAAATCTATACCACAAGGATGGAATCACCTCATCATATCACTATATGAAAATCTTAAAATATTACCTCCAACAAGGTCAATAAATCACCAACACTCTCTCTATGGATAAGGAACGCTAAACGATCGAATCCCGAAGAGTACCTGAACACTACTCTCATGACGACCATATAAGAGTCAAGGAACCAAAGCAAGGGAAAAGAAGTCCCAATGCTAAACCAACGGATAACCGAGACAACAACGTCAACGTTAAAACACCACAAATGGAGAACATCCGGACCAAAGGAACCAATCCACTCGGCACCCATGCCCCTAACACATGTAACAACTCAAATCACTTAGATGGTGACGTCAACAACCAAGAAGAAGTGAAAGGCAACACTATATGTGTGCACTGAACAACACCAAGCCTCATGCCCGAGACATAGAATCAAAGGTGAAACAAGAAACCACCTTTCAAAACTCTACAGGACGAGATCTGGAGAAAGAAGTCTCGAAATCTCAGAATCTCGAGAAAAGTAATAAAATAGTTTTCCTTTAAGAAACCATACAGTAAAAATGACTGTCTTGCCCCCGGTCTCCGTCGTTCGCCTGTCCTGGCTAAGGGGGTAGGCGAAAACGGGTTTTTCCTTTTAAATACAATAAATTTGTTTTCAAAACTTTGAAAACTCCATTTCTGACAGACAGCCAGATAAGAGTGACTACAACTCCAAGGATTCCTATAATTCCCAAGAGGACAATGAAGGAAGCACAATACGTTGGACTCACGGACCACAACCATCTGTTTCTAACTCCATAAATCAAATGACACCACGAGGAAGAGGTTTGGCACCGCGCCGTAACCGACGACTCAAGGTGTCACGCCCCAAATTTCCTAGAACTCAGAAACCCGAGCCTAAGAACTAAGGAGGTGAACGGAAGTAAAAAGAAATGAGAACTAACAACATACAGTCATCAAACACCCACAAAAGGGTAAGAATGACACCCTCTGATACCCTACTATCACACCCCTAGAATTCCCGAAACTCTAATCTAGAGAGTCAGTGAATCTCCAAAGGGTGACGTAAGTCAAGCAACCACTAGAGTCAACAATAACAAAGAGACACATGGAATAACAATGAAAATATACTCCATGCCAAATAGAATACTAGAACTCAATAGTATCCTCAGATACCAACAGACACGCTCCTAAATCCCTAAGACTCCCGAACTAGGACATCCAAGGAATCCAGGATGTGATCCTTAACATGAATGACCAACTAAGACATCATTAACCAAGAAAACATATGGGTTAATGATAGAAATGGTATATTTAATACCCAAATGAATAATAAACAAAGCAGCGGAATCTAACGAAAATCAGGCAGAGTTCCGTTTGTAAATGGAACATCCGGACAACCAACCACAACACAAGAACCTGCCAATAGCAATTCGATAATAATAATGGCTTCCAAGCCCCACATTCATCAATCCTACTAGGGCCGAGGTAATGGAAAGAAACCAAAACCCCTCCAAACCCTCTATAATCAACAGAGCCACAAATGCTCGAAGGAAATACAGAAATGCACCTAGTTGTGTAGAATAAATACAATAATCTCCTGAAAGAATAAATACAGGAAATAAAAGATACATCAACAGGGATATGCCAACAGACTGGCTCCCAAAAGAAATACATGATAATCCCACAAAACATGGGTAAAGAAGCTGACAGAAGAATACTACCGTCCCCAAACCCAGTCGTGCTGCATCTGTAACTGCATCACCCAACGCAACTCCAAAACCTGTAACAAGGAAACCAAGGAAAACTGTCGTTGCACTACATCCTGCCTATAACCGTATGTTTCCTGCAACCTGGCGTGGAATACCAGGGGGCGAATGAAATTCCCCTGTGAGCAAATAAGCTCAGTGGGAAAAGATACTCTAACTACCACATCCTCTGGCAGTTTAGGTAATGCTAACTATCTATCAAGATATATATATAGCCCAACTAATCCCATCCACGCAAACCCAAGGCACGTACTCACATGCTACCATACATAAGTATATATAACGGGGATATATATATATGCATATATATATATAAATACACAACATGAGTCTGTAATGTACAACTAAGACTCGTACTCCAAGTACCCATACCGGTAGTCTACACTACTCTCACCAACATACACTAAGTACACGACACCCAAGTCCAATCCTGACAAGTCATCAAATACTCACCACGCTAACCACAAAACCCAATAGAGGGAGCACACTCACCTCTAATATCCACAAGGATAAAATCCACCACTAGTACCAAGGAATACTCAAATCCCACACCCCGATAACACAGGAAGGAAAACACCCACGTCCTTGCGTAATAACACAACCATCCTCAATATATATATATATGTACAATATATATATATACAACAAATCTCATCCCAGTCCTAGAGAAAGTCTACCTCTCAAGGGCTAGATCACCTCGATCATATCTCCACATAAACACCTCAATTGTTATCTCCAACAATGTCAATAAATCACCAACACTCTCACTAAGGATAAGAAAAACCCCGTAAGAGTCAAGAACCCAATCAAAGGAAAAGAAATACCAATGCTAACAAACAGATAACCGAGACAACAATGTCAAGGTTAAAACACCACAGGTGAACAAGGAAAGAACACCAAGAGGGAACAAGGAAACCAAAAACGAATGGTCGAGAGTGGAAATAATAAAAAGATGAATCCCAGAGATTCAATAGTTTTTAAGAAAAAGGTTTTCAAACTCGAACCAATCCTTTTGGTATCCATGCCCCTAACGTAAGAAAAACTCATATCACCTAGGTGGTGATACCAACAACCCAAAAAAGGGAAAGGCAACACTATATGTGTGCATTGAACAACAACAAGCCTCAATCCGAGACTTAAGCATGATAGGAAACAAAGGTGAAACAATGGAACACCTTTCAAAACTCTACAAGATGAGGTATTGAGAAAGAAGTCTCGAAATCTCAGAATCCCAAGAAAATAATAAAATGGTTTTACTTTTAAGAACCACATAGTAAAAATGACCGTCTTGCCCCCGGTCTCCGTCAATTGTTATCACCGGCTTTTAGAGTTAAAAATCTTTCCAAAGAAGATCCTAAGATTGTTTTATAAAGTGTTAAAACTTTTCATTTCCACGGGGGTAGGCGAAAACGGGTTTTTCCCTTTAAATACAAAAAGTTTAGAAAACACCGTTTTCAAAATGACAGCCACATAAGAATGAACACCACTACAAGGATTCCTATAATGTCCCGAAAGGACAATGAAGGAAGACAATACGTTGGATTCACGGAACACAACTATCCGCTTCCAACTCCACCAAATCAAATGACAACACATGAAAGAGGTTCGGCACCACGCCGTAACCGACAACTCAAGGAATGACATAGAAGTCAACGACTACGTACTAGCGTACGAAACACAGTACAAGGAATGCTCAGGGGAATGAACTAAGCACTAGAACCAAGACTGTCAAACTACAGTACCTCGAGTACTTAATAAATCAAATCAACCACAACCTCTTCTCATCAATCCAAATCTCAACTACAGTTGACAGCCTATTCCTCAAAAGTGAAAGACACCTAAAGGTCCATACTACAACTCACAATCTCATCACCCGCCTTCTCGAAGGCCCCAATTCATAACTGATACTAAAATCAATCTCTAACCTCCAATCTCTAACAAGGTCACACAGCCAACCACAATCACCAAACTATTAACCACAATCACAAGACCATTAACCACATCCTCTAAGGCCTCAACTCAAAATGAAGCCTACGGTCCACCACTAGCCTCAACTAGCCACATAGATCATTATGCCAATACACATAACCTCCCCCAAGGGTACTAAGGTATACAACAATAAGTATAAGGATATATGTTTCATTATACTTATTAATTATGGCATATTATCATTTTCTTCAACATTAATTACTTTCAACTGAGCCTTTATAAAATATGAATTTAATTTACAACATTCATAAATAACATGCTCCCATATCATATATACATATCAATAAATCACATGATGATATGCAATGCACCGTACTCACATACCGCCTGTGGTACACACACACAAAAAAACACACCCTACCAAAGGGTACTGGATCATTCTCCACCATTCCCCTGAGGATACAAGCTCACTAGGGAATGTGGACTCATCGAACCGTCAATCCCAAAGTGCTTTTGACACTTACACTTTTAATAGGAAGACGTTCTCCACGAGCTAGCGTGCACATAGGGCCTTGGACGATATGTCCTCCCCCTATCGTCTGCATTTCTCAGCTTTTTAGTTCTGTGGGAGCAAGAAGCACCCCCTGGCCAGTTGTTTCGACGATCCAAACACAATCCTACTCATGCACCACATGCAAATGAAGTAGACCACACCAAATGACTTTTCTCTGCAAATGGTGAAACCGTGCACTACATGCACCCACACCCATGTCTCACAATACATGGTGTACAATCAAATCATATCACAACATAAATATGTAATGCACAATATTTATGAAAATATCCACATGGTAATATATAAATCTCAAAATCTCTTTTCATGCTTTAAAATACAATAAAGCAAGTAATCATATGAAAACAATGTCATATACCATTCATGTTTTCAAAATATATTTTATTTAATTCTTTAGAAAATATTTCAATTTCCCTTGTCATGCCTTTAAAATAATTTAAACAGATAATCCACGTATA
Source organism: Cornus suecica (assembly GCA_963922005.1). NCBI lineage: Eukaryota > Viridiplantae > Streptophyta > Magnoliopsida > Cornales > Cornaceae > Cornus > Cornus suecica. The sequence continues at coordinate 51,421,206 of OY998241.1, read as the reverse complement.
ATGAAAGGAGACATAGAATAGCTTCTAAGTCTCTCACGTCCAACGTTTACAAAATCTTCTAGCTCATTTAATTCTCAAGGGAATTTCTAAGCCGCATATTCCTATTCAATTAAAATAGGAATTAATATAATCACATAGGAAATCATTTAATTAATTTTCTTAAATTAACCCCTAAGTCCAATTCCGATTCTTAACGAATTATAGATATTTAAATTAACGATTTAAAATATCTACATTAAATTAAATAAGGGTTTTACACCCCTAAACTACTTCAATAATGCGGAGTGAGAAATATAATTTCCCACCTAAATTATGTTTACCGAACAGCCCGAAACAGCACAGTACCGGCGCCCGAATATGAAGCCCGTCGACCAAAATCATCCGAAAACTATTTTGAATATATCGAAACGTCCGCCTTGACAACCTATACGATATATACGAAGCCCATTAATAATAGGTTAATTAATTTGAGTAAATCTAAAATAACCCAAACGAAATCTATAACCTACAAATGCGATTTTCGGACAAACCGTTCAACGTAAAATCACGAAATTATTGTATGACGAATACCACGTATAAACGGAGCTACTCACCAAAAATTAGCTCAAACCGATCACCGGAAGGTCGCCGAAAAATTGGTCAAAGCTCCGACCAACTTGCCCCTATTCACGCGCTGCTACGCGAATCAGCGCGCCTCCAGTCCCGGCGACCCACGCCGCTCGTGCCGCCGCCTCGCGCCACGGCGAACCGCCGTCGCCCTTCAGTCATCGTCGCAGCTCGACCCTGCTCCAGCCGCCGCCTCTCGCCGCGTCTGCCATGGAAACCAGCCCGAGCTCTCTCTCTCCAGCCGACTCTCTCTCAATCGGTCGACCATAGTGAATGGAGAGGAGCTGCTGTGGCGTAAAGAGAGAAGAAGAAGGAATGAGGTGAAGCAGGTGGATCGTGCAGAGAGGAGAAGAAGAATGGTCTGTTGCGTGTATACATGTATCTATATATATACAAAATCGCTCAAGTGACCCACATTTTATCCACAATTACGAAACAGCCCCAAAACTATATATATATAATTATGATTAAATATATATATAGATACGGTAAATCCCAATAATCTCCGGAAGCCTCCAAATAATATCGGGTAACCCCGAAAGTCCACGGGACGCCAATTAACCAAATTAGCCGGAATGAAATATACCGGTTTAGGAATCCAACAACCGGAACAATTGAAAGTAATTTAATACGCTTCACAACGGATCCGTAAAAGTACTAATACCGTAACCGAAGTAATCGAAACGGTACCGTGTAGTCGATAACAAGAATTCGCGTAGTCGTCCAGGAGAAACCGTAAAGTCATCCAGTCGACTTTAAAAGTAAACGCGAAAAATTTACAGGTATCAAATACCAAGAATAAATAATACGTCATGAACAAGTGACGTCATTACTGAAATTAAATTAGAATTAATTTCAGGAAAAAAGAATATAACACGGGGTGTTACACAAGGAATGACATATAAGTCAACAATCACTTACCTCTTCCAATTGATTATAACCTCAATTGATACTAGAATCAATCCCTAACCTCAAATCTCCAAAGAGGTCACACAACTAATCACAATCACAAAATTGTTAACCCCACCTTCTCTAAGGCATCAACTCAAACTCAACTATGCAGTCCATCACTTATACTTAACCTGAACTATCCACGAAGGTCACTACGCCTATATACTCAACCTCCCCCAAGGGCACATAAGCATATAATCACAAGTATATAAAAATATACATTTCATCATACTTTATTAATTGCCGCATGTAATAATTTTCTTTCACATAAATCACTATCAGTTGAGCATTTTATAAATATATGAATTTATTTGCAATATTTATAATTAACATGCTCCAAAATCCAACAGGCAATAATAACATATAATAACCTGCTCCAATAATCCACATGTAATAATATCACATATACATGTCAAATGAAATCACATAATTGCTACGCAAATACAATGTGACCCATACATCTCATGGCATAGACCTCATGAAACACACTTTGCCCAATATAGGTTAACGAACACGCACTCACTCATACTATGAGTAAAGAGTACCGCACCGATTCTTCCCAAGTGATTGCGAGCACTCCACTTTCAACAAGGAAGGCGGTTTGTACGAGACGACCCATACTAAAATATTCGTAAACACGAATGCACGAGATGACCCGCGACTTCGAGAATGAGACGACTCACCCTATACCCCATTCACGACTCATTATTCCGTAGGATGGGAACACCCCCTGGCCAGTTTTTGCGACGATTTGACACAAAGACACCCCACATGATTTCACAACCCGCAGATACCAACACCATGATTTGACACTACATGACGTTCTCAATATGCATCCAGGTTCCAATGACAATCATGCCTCAACATAAATATGTAATACATCATACTTATGAAAATATCCACATGCTACCACATGAATCTCATAATATTTTTCACATGCTTTTAAATCAATAAAGCAGTAAATCACGACAAACAATTATATCACATAATCATGCTTGCAATTCATCAACTTATACTTTAATTCCCAAGTATACAAGTTCATTCCCTTTTTAACATGCTTTTAAAACAATTAAAGCAAATAATCCACGTATCGTAAGGGGAACCTAGCATAACGTCTAAGTTTTCATGTCCCTCACGTTCACATATCTCCTAACACAGAAAAAAGGAACTAGTATAACGTTCTAAGCTCACGTCTAGCTTTTACAAAATTCTACTAACCCATTTTAATTCTCAAGGGGATTTCTAAGCCAACTATTATCTTTCAATTCAAATAGGAATTTATTTAATTTCGTAGTGAATAATTTAATAAATTTCTTAAATTAATCGCTAAATCCTATTTCGATTCTAAGCAAATTATAGATATTCTAATTTCACAATTTAATATATCTATATCAAAATAGTAACGGGTTTGCACGCCCAAACTACGTCAACGATACGGAGTGAGAATAAAATTTCTCACCTTAATTTACGCTTACAGAATAGCCCGAAACAGCCGACCGTGAATAGTGTCGGCACCCGAATATGGAGTCCGCCGACCAAAGTCACCCAAATAATATTTCGAATATATCAAAACCTCCGCCCCGACAACCTATACGATATATACGAAGCCCATTAGCAATAGGTTAATCAATTTGGGCCAATCTAAAATAACCCAAACAAAAATTTGAAACTTCAAATCAAATTTCCCGACAAACCGCTCAACGGAAAAATATAAAATTTTTACACGTCGTACCTGACATATAGGCAAAGCTACCCTCCGAAAATCGTAGCTATCTGAGCTCGGGATGTTGACCAAACAAATGGCCAAAGTTCCGTCCAGAACTGCCCTTGCTCACGCGAACTGCGCCCAACTCTGTTGTGACTACGCGCTACTGTGCCATCTTGCGCCACCACCTGCGCAACACCACCACTTCGCTTGCACGTCGCCGCCGCCGCCCAGTCCAGCTGGCGACTCCAACAGGTGGCGTACAGATGCGCAACCTCCTCCCTCCTCCCTGACTTCTCTCTCTCACTCTCGTTCTCTCTCTCACCCCTCAGCGTCGGCAAGCTATGGTGATGTAGAGAAGCAGGTGCAGCGACGAGAAGAAGGAAAGAAGTTCGATCGGTTCTATGCGAGGAAGAGAATGGTTTGATCGTTATCCTGCAGAAGTGTATATGCATATACATATATATATCATATTTACTTCATATGTATATATATATAAATCCTTAAATCGAATTTTGTACACCATAATTCAATAGGTCCATGTGACCTAATGATGTGGCCAAATTAAATAAGTGTGACACCTTATATACATATATCCCTATATTGTGAAAGTGACCCTCCTATTATCCGAAATTATAAAATAACCCCAAAATAATATATATATAATTATAATTAAATATATATATACATAATAAATCCCAATAAATACCGGGAGCCTCCAAATAATATCGCTTCAACCTGTAAGTCTACGGGACGCCAAATAACTAAAATAGTCTGAAATAAATACACCGGAGTAGGAACCCAAACGTCGGAACACCTAACAAGCCCGATCAAATAGAATGTGTCGCCACCCAGTCGAAGCACTAATGCTAACGTCGAAACAAAACCACGTAGTCGAGTAACAAGAATTCTCGTCGACATTAAACTAAACGTGAAAAATTTACACGCGAAATACCAAGGATAAAAATGCGTCAAGAACAAGTGACGTCATAATCGAAATTAAATCGAAAATAATTTAAGAAAAAAGAAAAATAACACTGGGTTTTACAATCCTGAAATAATAAATACAGGAAAATAAAAGATACACCAATAGGGATATGCCAACAGGCTGGCTCCCAAGAGGAATATACGACAATCCCATACAAAATGGGTAAATAAACTGACAACAGATAACTATCATCCCCAAACCAATCGTGCTGCAACCGTAACGGCATCACCCTGCGCAACTCCAAAACCTCTAACAAGGAAAACAAAAGAGAACTGCCGTTGCACTGCATGTCGCCCATAGCCTTAACATTTCCTGTAACTTGGCAATACCAGGGGGCAAATGAAATACCCCTATGAGCAAATAAGCTCAGTGGGAAAAGATATCATAACTACCACATCCTCTGACTGTTTAGGAAATGCTAAACTATCTAGTAAGATATATAGTCCACAACATAACCCAGCCACGAAAACCGAAGGTACGCGCTCATATACTACCGTAAATAAGTATATAGGGGATATATATATATACAAATACACAACATGAGTCTATAAGGTACGACTAAGACTCGTAATCCAAGCACCAACACCGCTAGTCTACACTACTCTCACCAACGTACACTAGGTACACGACATCCAAGTCCAATCTAACAAGTCATCAAGTGCCCACAACGTTAACCAGAATATCCAAACATAGGGAAAACACACTCACCTCTAATATCCACAGGGATCAAAATCCACCACTAGTACCATGGAATACTCATAACTCACTCCCCGAGAACACAGGAGGAAAAACACTCACGTCCTTGCGTACTAACACAATAGTAATCTATATATATATATATATTGTATATATATATAGGAAACATAATCCCATTCCTAGAGAAAATCTATACCTCAAGGATGGAATCACCTCATCATAACACCATACGAAAATCTCAAAATACCATCTCCAGCAAGGTCAATAAATCACCAACAGGGTCAATCAAATCACTAACGGTCTCACTATAGACGACAAAAACCACCCGATCAAATCACGGAGAACACACGAACTCTACTCACATGAACGACCACCTAAGGGTCACCAAAACAAAGCAAAGGAAAAGAGTTCCCAATGCTAAACCAATAGATAACCGAGACAACAATGTCAAGGTTAAGAACACCACAAGTGTTTAGGGAAAAAACCTGAACAAGGAAACCAAAGCAAGGAAAAAGAAGTCCCAATACTAAACCGACAGATAACCGAGACAACAACATTATGGTTAAGAACACCCCAAGTGTTTAGTGAAAACACCCGAACAAGGAAACCAAAAGCGAATGGCCGAGAGTGAAAGTATAAAAAGATGAATCCCAAGGATTCAATAGTTTTTTTTAAGAAAAATGTTTTTAAACTCGAACCAATCCATTCGGCATCCATGCCCCTAACATGTGAAAAACTCAAATCAACTAGGTGGTGACATAAAAAACCAAGAAGAAGCGAAATGCAACACTATATGTGTGCACTGAACAACAACAAACCTCAAACCCGAGACTTAGAAATAATCCAAAGAAAAGGTAAAACAAGAAACCACTTTTCAAAACTCTACAGGGCGAGATCTTGAGAAAGAAGTCTCGAAATCTCAGAATCTCGATAAAAGTAATTAAATAGTTTTTCTTTTAAGAAACCATACAGTAAAAATGACCGTCTTGCCCCCGGTCTCCGTCAGTCGCCATCATCGGCTTTTAGAAGTTAAAAATCCTTTTAAAGAAGATCTTAAGATCATTTTATAAAGTACTAAAACTTTTCTTTGCTACAGGGGTAGGCGAAAACGGGTTTTTTTCCTTTAAAAATACAAAGAGTTTATTTCAAAACTTAGAAAATACCGTTTTCGAGAGAAAGCCAAATAAGAGTGAACACAACTCCACGGATTCCTATAATGTCCAAGAGGACAAGGAAGGAAGAGTACTACATTGGGTTCACGGAACACAACTATCCGTTTCCAACCCCACAAAATCATATGACACCACGAGGAAGAGGTTCGACACCACGCCGTAACCGATAACTCAAGGAGTGACAGATAAGTCAAAGACATGTACTAGTATACAAAGTACAGTAAGGAAAATGCTTAGGAGAATGAACTAAGCATGAGAAACAACGCTACAACACTACAGTACCCCAAGTACTTAATAAAATCACCTCAACCATAACCTCTTCTAACCCAATCAAAATCTCAAATAAAATTGATAATCCATTCCTCAAAAGGTGAAAGACACCTAAAGGTCTATACAACAACATCCACTAATTTCACAATCTCAACACCTCCTTCTTTAAGGCCTCAATCTCAATTGATACTAGAACTAATCCCTAACCTCAAATCTCTAAAGATGTCACACAACTAACCATAAAAGTCACTATGCCAATATACTTAACCTCCCCCAAAGGTACAAAAGTATATAATTACAAGTACAAGAATATAATTCATTATACTTCTTCAATTATCACATTTAATTCATGTGTTCACATTAATCATTTTAAGTTGAGCATTTAATAAAATATGAATTTAATTTTCAATATTCATAATTAACATGCTCCAATATCCACAGGTAATAATAGCACATATACATGTCAATTAAATAACATAAATACTGTGCAATGCAATGTGACTCACAGACCACCTGTGATACGCACACAAAAACACACCCTTCCCAAGGGTGACTGGATCATTCTACACCATTCCTCTGAGGATACCGGGCTCACGAAGGAAGGTAGACTTATTGAACCGTTCTTCCCAAGTGCTTTACACTTTTAACCAGAAAGACGTCTTCCACGATGCGGTCGTGTGCGTAGGCTTTGGACGATATGTCCTCCCCCTATCATCTGCATTTCTCGGAAGATTAGTTCCGTGGGAGCAAGAAGCACCCCTGGTTAGTTGTTTCGATGATCCAAACACAAATGTCTACTCAAGCACCACACGCAAAGGAAGTAGACCACACCAATTGAATTTTTCTCTGCAAAAGGTGAGAAAATCATGCCTCAACATAAATATGTAATGCATCATATTTATGAAAATATCCACATGAAAATACCAACATGAATCTCATAAATCCCTTTAATATGGTTTTTAAAATATAATAAAGGCATTTAAATCGTGAGAAAATAAGTTCATGTCCAATTCATATTTCAAACAATATATTTTCTTTTAATTCTCTAGGAAAAGATTCCAATTTCTCTTAACATGCCTTTAAAACAATTTAAAGCAAATAATCCACGCATCGTAAGGGGAACCTAGCATAACGTCTAAGTTTTCACGTGACGGACAGTCAAAAGGGAACTAATATAGCGTTCTAAGTTCACGTCTAACTTCTACAAAATTCTACTAACCCATTTAATCCTCAAGGGGTTACTAAGCCTCCTATTCTTATTCAATTCAATTAAGAATTAATATAATCTCTTAGGAATATAATTTAATTAATTTCTCAAATTTATTCCTAAGTCATACTTCGATTCTAACCCAAATATAGATATTTAAATTCACAATTTAATATATCTATATTAAAATAAATACGGGTTTGCACATCCAAACCACGTCAACGATACGAAAGTGAGAATAAAATTTCCCACCTAAAATTCACGCTTACAGAACAGCCCGAAATGGCCCACCATGAATAGTACCAGCACAGGAATATGGAGCCTGCCGACCAAAGTCACCGGAATAATATTTCGAATATACCAAAACGTTCGCCTCAACAACCTACATGATATATATGAAACCCATTAGCAATAGGTTAATCAATTTGGGTAAATCTAAAATAACCCAAACGAAAATCATAACCTATAAACGCGATTTTCCGACAAACCGCTCAACAGAAAATTACAAAATTTAAGTATGATGAACAATACGTAGAGACGATACTCACTAAAAATCAGTCCAAACCGACCACTGGAAGACATCGACATCGCTGGCCGAAGTTCGGCCAAACACTCTCTGTCGCGCGACAATGTCTGCCGTCGCCAGCGCGAACCAGGGCCACCACCAGCCGTCGAAGACTCCTGTACTGTAACACCCTGTTTCATTTTCCCTTTTTTCTGAATTATTCCCGATTTATTTTTGGTGATGACGTCATTTGTTCATGACGTCATGGTTACTCTGTGTATTTTACGTGTAAATTTTTTGCGTTTACGCTTGGATTCGATTGCGCGACTTGGCGATCATCACCTTAACGACTTTGTGGAGTATCGAAGATAATTATGTGACTTGACAGTAACGTTTAGTAGTTTCGGACTTGGTGAAACGTTTATTTGTGTTCTTGTTATCGACTACGTGATTGAGTTGTGATGATTGACAGTTAGTGTTATCGACTAAATGGATTTGTTTCGATGCTTGACGCTTAGGGCTTCGACTCAGAGATTTGAGTTTGGTAGTTAGTGCTTTAGGGGTTCGACATTTTTGTTTCCCCTGGTTATGGGGTTAGTACGTGCCTTGTTTAGCTGACGTGCTTAGGAGTATTGATAGTCCTTTCGCTTGTTTATTTATGTTTGTATATACGTGCTCTGTGTATTGATGTGGCATTAGGTGCCTTAGTTGCTTGACTTACGTGCTTATATGTATTTGTATTGCTATGCTTGTTTTTCATATTTATACGTACGTGATAAATGTTAGTGCGATTTTGTTTAAACCTGTAGCGTTTAGTACTTCGACTTGACGACACATTTGGTTAGTTCGGCACTTATGGTTTTGATTCGATTGGGTCAGTGACGACTCCGATGACCGGGTAGTTGAGTTTCGTACCCGGAGTACTTGTTTAAGCTCGTATTATTATTTGGTGACTCATGAGTTTTATGGATTCACGTGGTATTATTTGAGTGTCCCCGGTATATTTTATGGGACATGGATATATTGGATCATTATTGGATTATTATTGCCTAATGGAAAATGAATATATATATACATGGATATATAATATATATATATTATGTCTTGGGGTTAAAGTGTGAATTGGCAAGACATGAGAGTCACACATATAAATATGGGAATTGGAGAGTTATTTTTGTAATTATGAAAAATGAGATAGTCACTTGTGTAATTATGCTAAGTATGAGAGTTGGTTTTGCAATTTACATATATATATATCTATATGGGTATTTGAGAGACCACTGATCTTCTGCACTTCCTCCTCTTTGACGAACGACTACATCAGCCTCTCTACCATATTTTTAGTCGCCGATTGAGAGAGAGAGAGAGAGAGAAAAATTGGAGCTGGAGAATGTGGAGTCGCGCAGAGGAGGCGCGGCCAATAGGGGGAGTCATCGGTTGCTGGCTGAAGGCGTCGACGACGATTGGAGTTGGTGATGGTGGAGCTCACTTGTGATGGAGGCGACGGCTTGGTAGTGGAGTCGTGCGACGACTGGTGGCAGTCGGGGCTGTCGAAGTTGTGTATGGCAGCAACCAGTTTCGGGTTCGGCCAAACCGAGTTGGGTCGACTCAGTGGCGAGTCGGGCTCGGTTTGGGCTGATTTTCGGAGGATAGCTCGGCCTCGGTACCGTGTACGATATATCCAAAATTGGTGCGAAACCGTCAAACAGTTCTCCGGGAATTTCAGATTTTTGGTATGAATGTCAGTTTCGTTTTTTTTGTAGATTTGTTCCGATTTAATTATCGATTACTAACGAGTTCCAACTATATTGAATAGGACGGTAATGCGGTCGTTTCGGTATATCCAAAATATTTTTCGAACGACTTTGGGCGGCGAGCACTATTCACGGCGGGTATTGTCACGGCGGGACTGTTTGTAAGCGTATATAATTAGGTGGGGAATTATATATATTTATATATATATATATGTTTATCTAGCACTCACTAATAGTACGTAGAAAATGCTAAGTTGCCCCGTTGTATGTTTATGGATAATAAAAACATGTAATTAAATTCCTAAGCGATAAATGGAATTTAGGAATTTTATAAAATTCACGAAACACCCATAACCGAGTAAATTAGGTTGGGAATAGAAATTCCCTTTCCCTGAAAATTTTTAAGAATTAAATCCTACTTAAATTGGATTAAAATAGGTGGTTTAGTACCCCTGGACTTAAAGTAGGATTTTGTAGAATTTTTGTGTGAAATTAGAACCTGTAATTAGCCCCCGGATTATATGTAACTGAAATTAAAATACTGTGGGGGCGGGGCAAATTTGTATTGAGGGACGTTATAGACTTGATTTTTAGTTCCCTTGATGATTTTCTCGTAAATTATAAATAAATTAATTTGCGAATTTAATTGTCTAATTTTCCCTGAGGCGGATTAATTTGGAAATAATTATTGGGAATTAAATTAAAAGCATGCTGTTATATAAAATCTATAAGGATTGGGTAATTGAGAACCCGATTATTTCTGTGATAAAATGAAAATTGATTTACTGTATATTTGAAATTGTGAAGCATGCATGGTATGAGATTGTTTGGCTTTTATGCCGTGTGATTGAGTATATTAAATTCATATGAGGCATTTTGCATCCATATAGCACCATGTTATATATATATTGTTTCGGTGCACGTTGCATGCCTCATTTATATCATGTGCATGTCTGGTTCGTTTGGAATGTCGCAACAACTGGCCAGGGGTGGTCTAGCACCAGGGAGCTAGTAACTCTCAATTCTCTAGACATTTGGGGGTGAGGGCTTGCGCCTCACTTGCCGGTTCCCGGGCGGGCTTGTGGTCCCCGCACTTTCTTTGGCGACGCCCACCCTTCCTGTTGTGGGTTTGTTGCCCCAGCAGTGAACGGTTTGGGATTCCTAGATATTTGTTTCACCCTTTAGTGGCTAGGGTTACATTGGAGTTGCATTGTCATTGCATTGACATACATATTGAGCATTCATTCGTTTATATGATCGTTTATGGATATTTTATATTGTCGATATTTGCTATTATTAAACTGATGATATTGGTAACTTTATTATAAATGGTGGAAATTAATTCAATGTGATTAAAAGTTAAAGCTTTTAAAATTTAAAAGAAATGAAATGTAATAATGTTAAAACCTGGATTAGTAGAGCCATGGTTGGCATGTGTTCCAGGTGGTTACGTGGATATAGATGAAAAGAGGTTATGATAATTAATTGTTTCCCCCTTGAGTGAAGTTGAGTTGAGTTGAGTTGGCTAGTCATATATTGAGACTTGGTTGTGATTGGTGATTAGTGTTATCACTGGATGATTATTATACCACTTCGGTAGTGGGGAGAGTTGTTCAGGTTAAAGGTCGAGTAAGACTCGTTAGTCTGACCTTGTTTCTCTTAGCTTGTGTATTTTGAGCTTGTCGCTCACCCTTCCACTTTAAAAGTGTTTCGAGTAGTAAATGGTTTTTAGCCGTGTGCCTTGAAAATCTCCTTTCCTGTATGTTCTGGTAAAGTTGGTGAACTCTGGACATGGTTTGTCTCATTCTTGAGACTCGAGGTCAGTTCTGAGATCTAGATATGTTTTAGAGTTGATTGTTTCAGATTCCTCCTAGTTGTTCCGAGGAACACTTGAATCCCGGTGTTGGTTTGGTAACCTTTGAGGATTTGTTTATAAGTTCCTATATTAAGTTGAAGGTCTTAGAGCCTGTTTCGAAATAAGTTTGAATGTGACTTTGAGGTGATATTCGCTGGAACTCTAGTAGTTCTTTTCCCCCGTGTTATTGTTTCTTGGGTTTTAACCCGAACATGTGTTTCTACAATATCATTCCTTAAAGTAAGAAATATGATCATTTGTGTTTGTCTGTGGATCTTCTCGGGTAAGAGAAGTGAGATTAAGTTAAGCGCACATAGTGCGATTCCTAGTGTTTGGTTGGGTTAGGAGGCATTGGAACCAAATATGATTTGACCGGGCCCTAACTTTTTCTTAAAAACCGGTTGAATCCTTCGGGGTTCAACATTTTTCTTTAAAAACCCGAGGGCCATGGCATCTGTTTGGGACTAAATGACTCCAGTAACCCTTTCTTGCGCCTCTATAGGCGATATGAGTTAGAGGTGACCTTGTTGATCTATACCCTTTTTAGTGCCTCGATAGGCAGGGTGAGTTAGAGATAGTTCGGTTGGTTACCGAATCCAGTGTGGTGCTTATATATTTCCTTCTGTATTTCTTTGGGGTGAATGGATTAGTTCACGAAATATTGTAAACAAAAAGGACTGTATTGAGGATAGAAATTGTGAGAGTGAGACTCTCTAGGTATGATTTGATAGAGGTGATGTGTAAGAATTATGAATTAATTGTGGACATGATTATGGTTTTTTCTCTTCTGGTAGTCCTAGTGAGTGATCTTACCTCTTAGGAATCTTGAGTGACGTGCTCGGTGCACGGTATAATAGATAGTTAGTTCTGGTTGTATCCCTAGACGAGAGTGTGTATTCGACTGGGTGTTTTTATACACCAGGTGCTAGGATTAGCTATTTACGGGACTTTATGTATATATATGTGTATATATATATATATATATATATATTGATTAGACATGCGTATATACGAGTGGTAGATATATCTTATGATCTGTGTTGTTTTACGACTCTTGAGTAGTTTCGAGATTAGTTGTGAGGTTATTGTTGGGTGTCTCAGATTGGCGGGGGTGTCATGGGAGACGATAGCTTGACTTAGGATAGATACATACACATGGGATGGTTAGCATTTTCTAGACGGCTATGAGTGTGATGTTTTGATATTATGGTGAGTGCGTGGTTTTTTGCTCACCCTCCACACACAACATTTTCAGGTTTGCAGGTGGATGCAGCACGGCGCGTACGGCGGCGATGGTACGGGTGACTTGGGACGTTTTTAGTAGTTTATTTCTTTTATTCGTAGATATCCTTGTGTATATTCATTATTCCCTTGGGAGCCAGACTGTTGGCATATCCCCTTGGGTTGTATCCTTTATTCGGTGTATTTATTATTTTCGGGGTGCATTTGTATCATTTCGGCACTACCCCTGAGTTTTATGTATTCTTATTTGAGCTTGGCGGCTCAGTCGGTAATTGTTGTTTTGGGGTGCCTTTATACCTTTTCGGCATCGCCATATGGTTTTCTTTATGTTTTCATTTGAGCATTTGGGGCTCTATTGATTTTAGAGGGGTTTGGAGAGGTATTGGTGTTCTTTTCCACTACCTCTGCCCTACTAGGTTTCTGGAATGCTGGGCTACGTGCCATTGTTTCTATTTCTGTTATTATGGGCAGGTTCTTTCGTTGTGTTGTTGTTGGGTTGTCCGGATGTTCCATTTATAAATGGAACTCTGCCGGATTTTCGTTAGAATTCCTTTACTGAGTTTCATGGAATACTTCATTTTCATTCCCTTTCCATGTATTTCAGTATTATCGTTGATTTTGGTTGTCATTTTAAGTGACGTCATACCTCGGGATTCGCTGATTCTCCGGACAGGAGTCTCAGGAATAACGGAGCGTGACATGCACGACACCACCACAAGCTTGCCGACCCTCGCCGGCCTTGAATCGTTACCACGTCTGCTCGTCGCCGCCGCCGTCGACCCAGGCCAGCGACCTCAGCTCCTACACGAAACGTCACCATCGTACCACGACATGACGCCTCAACCACTGTGAGTCCTCGCTACCACCTAGTCGCCGCCATCGTCTCATTCAGTGACCACCACATGGCTGCACCTCTCTCCCGACTCTCACGCAGCTCCTCTCTCTCTCTCGTCTACAAGAAGCTGTGGAGAAGAGTTGGAGGTTGAAGGTGATGCGTGAAGGATAAATGTCTGCTGAAGAGAAGAGGAGAAGGAGTTAGGTCAGATCTGCAGGTGCGTACACACATATACATATATATGCTATATCGCAAAAAAATGACCCTCCAATTATTCGAAATTACACAATAACCCCAAGAACTCCTTGGGACGCCAAATAACTAAATAGTCCGAAATAAATACACCGGGGTAGGAACCCAAACGTCGGAACACCTAACAAGTCCAATCCAATAAAATGTGTCGTTGCCCAGTTGAAGTACTAAACCTTAAATGTCGAAACGATACCGCGTAGTCGATAACAAGAACTCGCGTAGTCGTCAAAGAGAAACCGTAATGTCGTTCAGTCGACTTTAAAACTAAATGCAAAAAATTTACACACGAAATACCAAGGATAAACAGAACGTCATGAACAAGTGACGTCATAACCGAAATTAAATTTGAAAATAATTTTAGGAAAAAGGAAAATAACACGAGGTGTTACAGTTACTTATGTTTTTTATAATTCTATTTGCACGACTATTTGCCTATTACGCACTTGTTTTTTTCCAATTTTTCGCTACGGAATACAAAACAATTATTTGTCTAGTATACTGTATTTTTTTATTTTAATATGATATTTTTGAAATATAATTTTTTTTCAAACTTTATATATTTTTTGAAAATTAATATAATGTTTTTGAATTTATATTTTTATATGTTTGTTTTCAATTTTTTAATATTTTTTATTAATTTTATATGTTTTTTTTCAAATTTTATAAACAAATCTTTAAATTTAATATATATTTTCTTCAAACTTTATATTTGTTTTGGAATTTAATATTTATTTTAGAATTTTATAATTTTTTTCAAAATTTAATATATATTTGTTTCGAATTTTATATGTTTTTTTCAAAATTTATATATATATTTTGAATTTATATATTTTTCGAATTATATATATATATTTTTGATTTTTATATATTATTTTCGAATTTTATATAGCTTTTACGAATTTTATATGTTTTTTTTTTAATTTTATATTTATTTTTGAATTTTATAATTTTTTAGAAATTTAATATTCATTTTTGAAATTTTATATATTTGTTTTGAATTTTATATGTTTTTTTCTAAATTTATATATTTGTTTGGAATTTTAAATGTTTTTATGATTTGAAAATATATTAAACGGATAAAAGTGTCTTTATATTCTTGTAAAAGGGGTAATAATGCCATTTCAGAGTTCATGTGAGATGCACATGACCAACTAACGACCATTTTTAACGGGGAACTAACGACAGGGGGATATTGGGCCCATTTTCAAACCTTTTAAGGACTCTTTTGCCCAAAATATAAGTCAGGGATGTTTAGTGCCCATTTACCGAACTATAGGGGTGTTTTAAGCCCTTTACCCGCCTTAAAACTAAGATTCATAAGTATATTTGGATAGGGGTATATGTCACACCCCAAATTTTCAAAGACTCCCGAACTTGAACATCCGAGGAATCCGGGTCGTGATCCATAAATTGAGCGACGAATTAAAATTCTAAACAACTATAAACCGAATGGAATCTTATTAATAATAATAATTCCATACACAACAAAGCGGAAGATAAACCAAATGCTACACAAGGCACGTCTAGGTGCCGAAAGAATACATCTCTATAATGTTGCAACAATACCAAATACAAGGAAAGGATAGGCCAACAGACTGGCTCCTAAGAGATACAACATCTACGGTCCCAATACATGGAACAAGAAAATGAAACAAAAGGACCAACACTACATAATAACATCCCAAATCCCGCAACAACATCAGTGCCACGAGCCATTCTGCACTCCAAGTTGTCTATAGCCGAAACATTTCCTGCAAACTGGTGGTGTAAACCACCAGGCATACCACTACCGGGGTGAGTTCATTGAGCCCCATAGGAGAAAGAAATCATAACTGTTCCATCCTACGACTGTTCAAGTGGAATGCAAACCAACCCGTGTAGATGCATCTAACCTAGGTCAGTCAAATGTCCCACATGACAATCACGCCAATACGAGACCCCGGATATACATCCCCCTACTCCCCTACCATGCATCAACAAATATAGAAACTAGCACATAGTGAAACTATATCACAACAACATGTAATAACTCACACCTATATATATATATATACATATAGAGATATACAACCATTACAAGATACGTACTACAGACCCCCTCATAGATCACTACGACTCGTTCCCGTCAGTCCCACACTGATAATCAACACAACACTATCACCACAACACTAACACCAAATCACGGGAGAAACAATCCTATTCATAACACTCCAGGAAGGATAACACTTGCACTTCCTAGGTCACGAGCATACCGAGCTCCAAAATCTCAAATCAGTATCAACTCATACTATCAATCACCTCACATGTCACTACCGACATCCGTAAACCCAACACAGGGGTCAAACAATCATATCAACCTAAGGTAAGTCACAAAGGTTACCAAACAATAAAAGGAAGTGAAAGGGATTGAATAACCCCTCACACGAACCACTCAAATGTCACATGTTTGCCCAAGGGTAAAATGGTCATTTCAAAGGCAAAGATGTACTTTCAAAGGTTACCCCACCTATTTGAACATAGGTTGAACCATAGAAACAAACGGAACCAAATTCAAAGCCCTGACGCGAGAGATATGAATTTTTGAAAATGGCATCAGACAACTGACCCAAACAGCAAGTTAAAGTACCCCTCTTTCACCAAGGGTAAAACAGTCATTTCAAATTATTTTAAATTTTATATCAAATATTTGGACATAATTCAGGCCCTAGAAAGAAATGGGACCTCAATCAAAGCCACGAGGCGAGAGATATGCAATTTTGAAAACGGTATCGGACAACGCCGATATAAACGAAAAGCTGAAGTACCCCTCTTTCACCAAGGGTAAAACAGTCATTTAAAATTTAAATAAATTATTTTAAATGTTATCTACAAATTTTGTACCTAGAACAAGACATAGGAAAAAATGGGACCTCAATCCGAGTTATGACGTGAGAGAAATGAATTTTCGAAAACGGTCGAAATAGGGCTAAATTACCCAATCGACTACGCAGGAGGCTGTAGTCGACTACAGATGGGCTTTAGTCGACTAAACCAAACGTTCAGTCGACTACACCAAGTCGAAACTCACCAAAAATTTGCGGAAATGGCATTTTGAAGCCCCAGTCGACTATAAGAATGGCTTAGTCGACTACATAGGTCTACAAAATTGCAAAAATGACCCGAAACCACTTTAAACACGGATGAAACATGGGACAAAGGCCTCAACTCATTTAAGAACTTTAGAAATGAGAAAAATATCATTTAATATCGGTTTAGTTTTATCGGAAACACTTTCTTGAAAATCCGTAAAACTAACCGTCTTTCCCCCGGTCTCTGTTTTGGACACCACCGACCTCCAAAGGCCAAAGTCTTTTATTTCATGACTTTAAACCATTTCGAAGCTCAAAGTTTTTGTCGGCATCACGGGGGTAGGCAAAAATGAGTTTTTTACTTAAAGACCGAATATACTCAAACGCAAGTCTTATGAAAATTCCGTTTTTGGGAAACAACCGAAACCAACGGAAAAACCAAAGCGTATTTGTAGATGCTCAAATGGAGCAAATGAATGAAGAACCGAAGTTCAAAAGCGACTCGAAGGAAATGGCAAGTGACTATACACAAGGCACTAACTCTAACCCAACAACACTTCGCTCCACATTCAAACTCACAAACCCTATAACGACTTAACCGAGAATGACCACAACTCCGATGGCATTCCATTCCTTAAGATCGCTAAAGGGAACCTAGTGGCCGTTGCCACGGAACCAACTAGTTTCAAATCAAGAACCCCTTCCGATTATTTCAAACCTCAATTTCACATTCGAAACCACATCACCTAGGTTTCTATCAAAATCCATTGACCATCAATACACAATTGAATTGGTTTATTCATAACCTCATCTATCACAACCGAAACATCAATATCACGATTAACACCACGTTGCTACACCAACGCTAACTATACCACAAGACTATCAACCGCCTTCTCAAGGCTTCAACCCACATTCAACTCAATAACCACAACCGACTTTACTTATCACAAGAAAGTCCTTAAACCAACTTATATCACCCCCTAAGGTATAGAAGCACATAACAAGAAGTATAAATATTCATCTCATTTTAAACTTCAAAAGAAGCATGCAAATCATATTATCACATTATTCAATTCCACTTGAACATTTTAATAACATATGAATTATATCACAAAATTCACATTAAACATGTTCCTCAATCACATTGAATAATATCATTATATACATGTCAAATGGAATCACATATATGCTACGCAAATGCAATGTGACTCACACACCTCATGGTACACACTGTTCCCACAACAGTACATTGAATACGCACTCTACCCATTCATGATGAGAAAGAGTACCGCATCGATTCTTTCCAAGTGAATTTTCTCTCTTTCACTTTCAACAAGGAAGGCGGTTGCACGAGATGACCCATGACTAAAGATTCGTATACCAAATGCACGAGACGACCCACGACTTTGAGAATGGGACGACCCACCATATACCACATTTTTTTGGCTTTTTAGTTCCATAGGTGGGGGACATCTCCTGGCCAGTTGTTGTGACGATTCGACACAAGACTACTCACCTAAGATTACACGACCGGGCGTAGCCCAACACCAATTGAGTTCTCAATACAAAAGGTGAACCCATGCACCATGTTCTCAATGACCCATGCATCACATAAATATGTATCACATCATATTTATAACAACATTCCCAAAATGTCCACATGAATGTTTTTCACCATTCAACATGCTTTTAAATTTCATTTAAATCAACTATCAACAAAGGCACTTTTTCATACACCACTCATCATCCCAAATCATCAAATTATCCTTTAATACACAAAGATAACTTTCCCTTCCATTTAACATGCTTTTATTCTCATTAAAACAATTTAATCAACACATTAACTCATTTTCATACATAAGTTTAATGTTCAATATAGAGATCTCCAAATTCACAAGAATGGAAAGCACTAGAATAACGCTCTAAGTTCCACATTCCAACTCCGTCAACAAAGTAGCTAACCTATATACGTTATCAAGGCTACACTACCTATACTCAAAACCCCATATGTATACTTACTCTTATACATATATACATCGATACCATATATATACATATAGTAATACAAGCATACTTCCATCTCCAAAACTCATAACTTATCTAGCATACATCGTATCTATCTAAAGTACAACATAATGTGAATTTTAGCACATTAATACATAAAACCCCAAATTCATATTTTTCAATTATACACTTAGCAAAAATATATCTAGGTTTAGGACTCCTAGAATTAAGTTCATACTCACACAATCATAAGATGACTAGTTAGGAAGGTTTCCCCTACCTCTTGAAGAGTAAAGCACAACAACTACCAAGCAAGGCCCATGAAACCCTAGCTCTTCCCCAACTGAAATCCAAGGAGCAAACCGGTGGAAAGCTTCACCATGGCCTCCTAACCATGAATCCAACTGCAATACAAGAGGGAAACAAGAATTACCACATTATTTAACAAGAAACCCTAAACTAGGGATTGAATGGTAAATACACAAGGATGGAAGAACACTGACCACTTATTAGCTCAAACCAAAAAGAAGGACACCATGAACATCTTCTATGTTGATGGCCACACCAAACTCCCAACTTAGGGTGATGAATTCCACCCATAAGTGGAGAAGAATAAAGAGAGAAAGGATGAGAGAAAATGGAGGAGAAAGGATGAAAGTCTTACCAAAATGAAAGACAACTACACTCACACTTGTGTAGAGATTTCCCACTCACACCTCTCACCATCCAAGGGTCGAAAATAAAGATGGGGAAAAAGGAAATGAATCCAAGGGCTAGAAATAAGTCTTGCAATGGAAGACTAAACACACTACTCGCAAAACCCATTAATTTGCCAAACAAGGCCTTATCATCCAAGAGCCTAGAATAAAGATGGGAATGAATAAACCATCTAATGGTTGATAAAGATTCTTGCCAAGTGGAAGACCAACAATAATGGATTATTGCATTTAAGTGCCAACAAAACAAGGCCTTATGATCCAAGGGTCTAAAACAAAGATGGGAGAATGTGATCAAGGGTTAGGAATGAGACACCACATGAAAAGTGGAAATGACCAAATTATTCTCAACTTTGGGTTAATTACAAGAGTGACATCAAGCCCTTTAATTACCCTTATACCCCTTGTTATCCTCTCTAATTACAAACATGCCATTCATACCCCAACACTTAGCCAAATCTCTACACTTTTCACTAAGTGCTCCAAATATGAAAATACTCATATACCCCTAGGTCATTTATTTTCCGAAATAGTTTCTAATAATTCTCATCACTTGCAACATGAAAATATAACAAGAAATCCACATAAGTGCCACACCGAACGTCTATACTAAACTAGGGTAACACTTTCGGGAACGTAACACGATTGTCGAAGATCCAATGAGAAAACGTTGCACGAACCCATGTAGTCGTCAACGAACAATAAATCTCGAAGCTGGAAACGAAAGTTCACGAAGTCGTCCCGCTAAGTCCGAAACTTAAACGCGAAAAATTTACATGTACCGAGAATACACAAGACGTCATGAATAAATGACGTCACAAAAAGTTAACACTTGGAAAAAAATTCCAGAAAAGAGAAAGGAAAACGTGGGGCGTTACAGTATAGGTGCTACATTTGGATGTAGAGATGCTGCATTTGGCATATATTTTGCTACATACATTACAGTCAACTGTTTTACTTTCCTTGCTGCAATTACTATTACTGATGCTACAATTGGAAGTAGAGTTGTTGCATTTAAGTTTTTATATTTTATTTTAGTATTTAGTACTTGTTAAAAGGGTTTTTTAAAATTATAATGGTTTCCATGAATATCCTTACACCTTAGGGGTTCAATTATGTTATAATTCAGGACATTTAAAAACATAACGATGTTGTATTTGGTTAAAGCAATGCCGCATTTGACTATTGTAATGTTGCATTTGGTTAAAGCAATGTTGCAGTGGTTGAATCCCTAAAATAAAAGCTAAGATAGTGTATTGATAGGGATACCCTATCTTACCATCAAACTTGTTGTTTATTCATTTAGGGTTTTGTACAAACTTTTTGAATAGAGAAAGTTTTTTATTTTTTGTTTTTCAAACATGTTTAGGATGCTATTTGGAAATATATTTCATATAGATTTGCCTTAAAAAGGATAAAGGGCATAAAACTCCCCTATAGTTTGGCCAATGGGCACTAAACCCCCTATATGTTCAAACAAGTCCCTACAATTTCAATTATGATAAAAAAAAGCCCCCGGCTGTCATAACACCATTAAAAAAGAGATGAATTTACTTTGTTACCCCTCTATATTTAATTTTAAAATGAAAAAATAAAAGGTTAATATATAAAATTTAAAAAAAAATATAAAATTCAAAAAATATATATATAACTCAAAACATATATGTAAAATTCGAAACAAATATATAAATTCAAAAATAATATATAAAATTTGAAAAGAATATATAAAATTCAAAAAATATATATGTAACGTCCGGTATTTTTACGGGTTAATTTAAAATTTTTATTTAAACAATTATGTGCTTATGTGCTTAATGTGTTTAATTGTTTTAGCATGCCTTACATGTTGTACGTGTTAAAAAAAATTGTACGTAGCATGTTGTATTTTCATTTTGAAATTAATGAAAATTATTGGAAACGATTTCGGGAAAGAAATGACCGAGGGGTAAATGAGTAATTTTATATTTGGAACACTTAGTGGAAAGTGTAGAGATTTTGGATGAGAATTAGGGCATGAGTGGCATTTTGGTAATTAGGGAGGATGACAAGGGGTAAAAGGGTAATTAAGAGTCTTGATGGCACTCTTATAATTAACCCCAACATTAGAAGAATTTGGTCATTTCCACTTTTCATGTGTTGTCTCATTCCTAGCCCTTGATCTCATTCTCCCATCTTTGTTTTAGACCCTTGGATCATAAGGCCTTGTTTGGTTGGCACTTAAATGGAATAATCCATTATTCTTGGTCTTCCACTTGACAAGACTTTTTTTCAACCATTGGATGGTTTGTTAATTCCCATCTTTATTCTAAGCCCTTGGATGATAAGGCCTTGTTTGGCAAAATAATGAGTTTTGTGAGTTATGTAATAAGTCTTCCACTTGGCAAGACTCATTTCTAGCCCTTGGATTCATTTCCTTTTTCCCCATCTTTGTTATGAACCCTTGGATTAGAACACTCATTTAGGGTTATACATGTACACCATTATGTATTGATTATTGTCTTCTAAAGTGCAAGACTTCTCTCATTCACCACAAAACTCTCTCTTCTCCAATACGTTTCCTCTCTTCTTCTCACGTCCATTTTATTTTTTTTTCTTCCTTGGTTCTTCTTCAAGAACACCATCATTGGGTTGGAGTTTGAAGAACCTTTGAGCATAAGAGTTGTAGACGATGGCTTTATCTTCCCTTTGATAAAAAATTGGTAAGTGTTCTTCACTTCTTTAGGGGTTTTGATTTCAAACCCTAGAATTTATTTCCTTGAAGCTTTGTGTTCAATTATTGATAATTGGTTCCCTTTTTTCTCTTGAATCTTGTTAAGGGACATGAGTTGAACCTTTTCACCAATTATTTTGGTTATTAAAAGCTTGGAGCTCATCTTCTAATTCTTGACTCCTATTGTGGAAGAGTTGTGGTAAGTTCAAGAATTCTTTCTCTTGAATTATGTTTTCTTAGAACCCTAAGTTGCTATCGTTAGAGATGATTTTGTTTTGTGGTTGAAGCCACTTTGATAATTTTGGTTTATAGAAACACCATATTAATTGTTATTCATTGAATGGTGTAATTGCAAGCTTGGAAGCTCTTTCCTTGAACGTTTAAGTTGATAGTTTACTTGGACCTCTCTTGGACACTCTTGAGCTAGCTTGATTGGAATTGAGGTAGGGGAAAATGATTTGTCTTTGTCTTTGTAAGAGGGTGTGTGCGTCTAAGTGTATATATGCCGTATATATATAAACGAGTTGGTTTTGATAACTTAGACTATGATTTAAGCCCTTGAGAATATGATTATGCAATATAAATTCATGTTGTTGTTTATTGATCATAAATGTGATATGAATTAATGTTGTGGTTTATTCATCATAAATGTGATATTATGAGCATGTGGAAAGTTTTGACATCATATATTGCCTGAAGAGAAAAAGCATATATTATGATGGAGTATGGTTGATGAAAAATCATATGTGCATATTGAGTAAGTCATGTAATGTCAAATTCATGGTGTTGGAATATGCGGGTGGTGTAGTGATGTGTTGGTAGTCGGGTTCGGAGCAACAACTGGCCAGGAGGTATCACGCCTACGGAACTAAAAAGCCGGCAAATGTGAGTTAGGAGTCCGGGTAGAGGCTCATATTCTTGACTTTTGTAGTCATGGCGTACGGAGTTGCAAGTTGGGCTCTCGTACAACCGTCTTCCTTGTTGAAGTGATAGAGAGAAAAATCACTTGGGAAGAGTCGGTGCGGTACTCTACATTACTTGTTAAGGTTGTAACCTCAAAAGTAATTGGACAGAGTATATATCCGTTAACCTGAGTTGGGCGCCGTGTGTCTCGTGGGGTGTGTCAAGTCATGGTGCATTTAGACTATCATAT
Source organism: Cornus suecica (assembly GCA_963922005.1). Taxonomy (NCBI): domain Eukaryota; kingdom Viridiplantae; phylum Streptophyta; class Magnoliopsida; order Cornales; family Cornaceae; genus Cornus; species Cornus suecica. The sequence continues at coordinate 51,397,514 of OY998241.1, read as the reverse complement.
ATATGTGAATATGATGTTATTGTGGAAGCATGCTATAATTGTAGAAAATTATGTTGTGAGCATGTTGGGGAAACTTATTTGTGGGGTTCGAAGGGGTACCGAATTGGCGTGAGAGCCATGTGGAACAAAAGATTGACCTAGGAGTAGTTTCATGTACCATAGGGGGTGTTGTACTACTCGGACTACCGAGATTGAGGCAATGACGCTTCCTCTACTGGGCTAGTGAGCTCACCCCACGCCTTATATATTTTTCAGGTGATGATCCCGTTGGAAGGGTTCCGTAGTCTCTCCATGACGTGTGGATGTATGTCCGCCCTTTTGTGCATGGGAGGCGGACCACACTTTTATTTTGTTGGGCATTAGGTCGATAAATATGTTCCTTTTTCACATGTAAAACTAACTTGTAAAACTACTTAATTTTTGTCCGGCTAGCATGTTAGCCGAGGTTTTATTAACGATGTATATCCCTTGGAGCGCTATGCGCGGGGATTTTATTATTTTGGTGCACTTCGGTGCCGGAAATGTAAGACTAGTTCGAATTATGAAAACTATGTCCTATTTTGCCTTGGTGCGGCGTAATCATTAAATGTATAATTATTTTATCTTGAGTGTGATGTGAATAATAGTTATAGAAAGTGGTTATTAGGTGTCCGGCCGAAAACGGCGTTTTTCTAGACTTTCAAACAAACCCTTTCGTTTTGAACGGAAAAACCCGTTTTCGCCTACCCCCGTAGGCCCGGTAAATTTCCTTGCTTTTAGAAACGGATTTAATTAAATTCGTTTTCTTAGATATTTTAAACTTTAGAAACCGGCGGTAGTTAAAACGGATACCGGGGGCAAGACGGAAGATTTTATGAAAACTTACGAAAAATCATTTTTTTTTTTTCTAAGTTTACGTTTTCGCGTTTCCCGAGGTCTCAGAAACTATTTTTGGGTTCCGCCAAGGAAAAACTCACTTTTCCAATATTTATGATTTTTCGGGACCGACGGCGCGAAAAACAAAGCCATATCGCAAAATCTCGCGTTTTTGCATTTATAAACTTTAAGCAAATGCTGAATAAACCAGTGGCTGATGGCTTCTATACTTAAATTTCTTTTCAGTTTTCAGATTTTCAAAAAAAAATCTCAATTTTTTTTGGTTTTGGACATGCCAGCCGCAACAGGCCGCGCATGGCTGCTGTGCGCTGCAGCGCGCAGGGCTGCACGCGGCATGGCATGCCATGGCCTGCTGCAGCGGCATGAAATGTCCGATGTTCGAAAAATCGTATTTTCCTCCTCGCATCTCGGAATGGACCCCCGTTTGTTTCTATGGGTTGTCCTATGTCCAAATTTTCTAGATAAAATTTGAAATGATCAGTTTGGCCCTGAAATGACTATTTTACCCTTGGTGAAAGAGGGGTACCTCAACTTTAGTTTTAGGTCGGTGTTGTCTGACGCCACTTTTCAAAATTCATATCTCCTTCCTCGTGGCTTCAAATTAGGTCCCGTTTGTTCTTATTGCTAGTGTTAGGTCAAAATTTTGTAGTTGTAGTTGGAAATTATTATTTTACCCCTGATTTGACCATTTTACCCTTGGTTAAACATGGGGTGTTGGAATGATTCGTTCAAGGTATCGAGTGAATCGGTTTACCTCTTTTCCAATCCCGTGCGATCTTCTTGGCATCCTTGAGATGTTGTAGGTCTATTTTACCCATTTATGGGTGTTTGACGACTTAAAAAGGATTTTATTTCATTTCTATTTTTTTTCCGCATTCACTCCCTTAGCTCTTAGGCTCGGGTTTTGGAGTCCTAGGAAATTAGGGGCGTGACAATATATAAAATTCAAAAATAATATATATGTAAGAACATTTTTGTATATTATTTATTTATGACATGTTCTAGACAATAATCATGTTGAGTGTTAGATATGCCAGTTTGGTGTTAATTACATCGATAAGCTTCATCAAAGGTAGAATCAAACATTGAAGTAAAGAAAAATACAAGTGAAGCACGAAAGTGAGCATATTAAGTTAAAATGTCTCCTGGAGGGCGAAAAAGACATTTTTCGAAGCCGTCACTTCAAGCAAAACGTATCGTGGGTTCAAGAGGGTCATTTTGGCGCAGTTGTGAAGAAAAGTGGTTTTGACAAAAATACCTATGCTTAAACCTACGCTTTCAGTATCAAAAGGTGATTGGAAAACACATTTCTACGTTTGGAGGTACGCTTGGACCTACACTTGAAGCGTAGGCCCTGCTATGCTTGAAGCGTAGCTGCGATAAGTTTTTGCCAGATTTTGCCTGTGTTATCCAAATTGTTCGGGGTTGGTTTTATGATATGACCACGACTTATATACATTAAAGTGCGTTCTATATACAATATATTCAGCAAAATATAGGGTTTGGATGTGAAATTACAAGAAATAACAAACTTAGGGTTTGGATTATCATTGTCTATAAATTCCCAAGTCTACAACAAGAGGAGAAATGTTTTTAAGAATTCTTTGCAAGTTTCCTATAGCTTCATCTCTTTCTTCTACAAAGATACACATATGGTAAGAGAATATTATTGAGTGATTAGAGATACACAAGTTCTCTCTTGTTTTTTTTGGACATCTTCAATCGTGCTTCTACATCGACGATTTCTATGCATGATTGAATGATTTAGTTGCTGAAAAATTCACACACCATTTATTGTAGCGAGGTTGCATTGATCCGTTGAAGAACGGAGCCGTATGTGTTCGGAGATCGAATCAGGAGGCTTTGTGGTGATTTTGATCTATTAAGAAACAGATCCGTCAGAGTATAGAGATCGGAGCGAAAGCTTCGTGGAGCGCGAGTGAATCTAGACTTTTAGACATCGAGTGAGGAACAACAAATTACAGTGGTTATAAGTTCTGTTTTCATAAAGTCTGTACAAATTCTCTGATTCATAGTGCATCGATACCCGAGTGTATCCGTGGCTTTTACTTGGAGTTTTTCCAAGGTTTTCCACGTAAAACTCTCTGTGTCTTATTATTATTTATTTTCTGCACTTATATTCATATTTGTATAATTGATCTGTTTTGAGAATTGATTTGAGAATTAGGGTTTGTGACTAATTAAAATTGAATTTCCGCTATATAATTTTAATTGATCATAAAATCGACAAAAAGCCTATTCACCCCCCCCCCCCTCTAGGCTATTTTCACTATCGTCTAGGTAATTTCAATTGGTATCATAGCGTGGTTGCCCCGATTTAGGTTAAATACCTAGGGTTAGATCGTAAATTTAGACGATGGAAATTCCTCGTGAAGGAGGTTCCATGTCTAGATCCCCTTTGTTTGATGGCTCGAATTACACATATTGGAAAGCGAGAATGAGAGCATTTTGAAAACTTTAGATCAGAGAGTGTGGAATGTTGTTGAAGTAGGATATTCACCTCCTACTGTGAAAGACGATATGACTAATGAAGTGAAAGCAAAACCGTCAAACGAGTGGACTGTTGCCGAGACGAATAACGCGAATTGGAACTCAAAGGCGTTGAATGCATTATACAATGCCGTAACTCCAAGTGAGTTCAAGAGGATTGCTACGTGCGTAATTGCCAAAGAAGCTTGGGACATTTTCCAAGTCACTCATGAAGGAACGTCGAAGGTGAAACATTCAAAGCTTCAAATTTTGAATTCTCAATTTGAACAGCTGAAGATGGAGGAGGATAAGGTCTTCACTAAATTTGAGGCTAGGTTAACTGATATTGTAATAGGTTGTCATAACCTAGGTGAGCCTATTGATGAGACTACCATAGTAAAGAAAATCCTTAGGTCTCTTCCTGAACGTTTTTTATCTAAGGTCACTGTCATCTCAAAGGTCATGAGTCTTAAAGAAATTAAGGTTGAAGAATTGACTGGAAATTTAAAATCTTATGAGATGGAGATGTTCAAAAATTCCCCTAAGAAGGCTAGTGTCACAAAAGAGAAAAGCATAGATTTCAAAACCACTAGGGAGGATCAGGTTGAACCTGATGAAGAAAGTGAGTTAAGTCTGACTGATATAGCCATGTTTGCTAAGAGATTGAACAAATTTGTTAGGGCTAAACAGAAAGGCCAAGGATAAAAATTTGGGGATAAGTTGGGTGAGTCTAGAAGAAAAAATAAGACTCAAACTTGAAAGGACAAGTCTGATCCTAAAAAGAAGAAACCCCAATGTTTTGAATGTCAAGGATATGGTCACATAGCTACAGAGTGTGCAAACACTTTGAAGAAATCCAAAGGATTAGCTGTCAGTTGGGATGATCACTCTGACAATGGATCAGCTAGTGATGTGACAAACTCGGATGTAGGTGATGATTCTGAGAATTTCACCTTGTTTGCTGCACAGAGCAAAGAGGTTAGAGAAGTTGCTACAAGTTGGGCGATGCATGAAGAAGAAGGTTCTGAGAGTGATGAAGGTTGTGATGATACGCTTTAAGAGTCTTATGACAAATTACTTGATAAAACCGCACAACTTCATAAATATCACATGAAATTGTTGACTAAGAGTCTTAACATGGACAAAGAATTGTATTCTTTAAAAGATGAATTAGTCAATAGTTCTAAAACTCAAAATCTCCTACAGACTCAAAAGGCCAAGTTGGTTGAGATTTGAAGAAATCTGAACTAGAAAGAACTCAGGTTTTGAAGTTAGTAAATGATCTCAATAAGGATGTGGTTGAGAAATCTACTAAGATTGACAGTTTGGAAAAAGAGCTGAAAGATGCTAACTCGACTATTCAGAAGTGGTCTAGTGGAACTCTTAAGCTCAATCATATATTGAGTGTTGGAAAATCTGCAGGAAATACAAAGGGATTGGGTTTTGTTGAAATAACTCCGAATTCGAATGTTGTTGCAAAAATCACCTTTGTAAAGGCCTCCCATGTAGCGTCTAGTTCTTCACAAGGAAATTCAAATTGGAATCCTGGTGTTCATGCCTATGTCAAAAGACCTGTTGAAAGAAATTATTTTCTTACAGCTAGATATCATAGGAGGTTGACTAATAAAGTTTAGAGGTTCATTCCTGTATATCACCATTCTGGTGTCATAGGTCACATTCGACCGAGGTATTTTAAGCTGCGAGGGAAGGTGTTGAAGTCAGTGAAGAAACAAAGAGTTCAACATGAAAATCATGTTCAAGATCAAGTTCGAATGATGAATAACGAAATGAAGAATTTGTCAAGTTTGGCGAATGGAGCTCCGAAGATGAAGAAGGCATGGATTCGCAAAGGCGAGCTACATTGTTTTGTTGTTCATACTGCTCTTAGAGCATGCAAATCTACTTCTTGGTATCTGGATAGTGGATGTTTGAGGCATATGACAGGAGATAAGTCATTTTTTAGAATTCTCGAGGAGTGTCATGGTGGGATAGTAATGTTTGGTGATGGGAAGAAGTCAAATGTTAAAGAAAAAGGTACGATTGTGATTCCTGGTCTACCTAAACTAGAAGATGTTCTTTATGTAGAAGGTCTTGAAGCAAATTTGTTGAGTATAAGTCAGATATGTGATAACAATCATTGTAACACCCCGTGTTATTTTCCTTTTTCCTGAAATTATATTTACTTTAATTTCGGTTATGACGTCACGTGTTCATGACGTTCATATTATTCTTGGAATTTCGTGTGTAAATTTTTCGCGTTTACTTTTAAAGTCGACTGAACGACTTACGGTTTCTCTTTGACGACTACGCGAGTTCTTGTTATCGACTACGCGGTATCATTTCAACGATTAATGTTTAGTACTTCGACTGAGCGACTACACGTTTTAATTGATCGGACTTGTTAAGTGTTTCGACGTTTGGGTTCCTATCCCGGTACAGTTATTTCGGACTATTTTAGTTATTCGGCGTCCTGCGTACTTACGGGTTGATGCGATATTATTTGGAGGCTTCCGGTAATTATTGAAATTTATTATATATATATATATTGAAGTGGGATCATTTTGCAATTATGGAAGTTTTGAGGGTTAGTTGTGTAATTATAGCATATATATGTATATGCTTACACACATCAACCTGCTACACACAGATCTTTTTTCTTCTCTCTGCACGACTACACTCTTCTATCTCTTCTCTTCACGCTACCGAAGTTGCGGTCTCCTTCTCCATTATCGTCTTGCCGAGAGAGAGAGAGAGAGAGAGAATCGGCTGAGAGAGAGGGACGTCTAGGGCTGGTTCGCCGCAGCTGTAGCAGCGGCGATGGCGAGCTAGGGCGTAGCTGGAGTCGACGGCGGCTGGCGGCGTCGTCGGTGGCGCAGGGTGGCATCGGTGGTGGCGCAAGGAGCCGACAACTATAGCAGAGGCGACGCGCATTGTAGCAGTTCGCCCAACAGTGCAGTCTGGCCGAAACTTCGACCATTTGTTCGGTTGACTTCCCGACCTCGGTTTGGGCTGATTTTCGGAGGGTAGCTTCGTCTCGATGTCAGGTACGACATGTAAACATTTCGTAAATTTTCGTTGAAGGGTTTGTCCGTAAATCGCATTTGTAGGTTATAGATTTCGTTTGGGTTATTTTAGATTTACTCAAATTAATTAATCTATTGTTAACGGGCTTTGTATATATCATATAGATTATCGAGACGGGAGATTCGATATATGTGAAATATTTTTTGGATGAATTTGGTCGGTGGGCGTTATATTCGGGCGCCGGTACTGTTCACGGTGGGCCCGAAATGGCTATTCTGTAAGCGTATTTCAGGTGGGAAATTATATTTCTCACTCCGCATTATTAACGTAGTTTAGGGGTGCAAAACCTTAATTATTTTAATATAGATATATTAAATTGTTAATTTAAATATCTATAATTGTCTTAAGAGCTATGTAGGACTTAGAAATAAATTTACGAAATTAATTAAATTTATTTCCTACGAGATTAATTAAACTCATATTTGAATTGAAAATGAATAGGTGACTTAGAAAATCCCTTGAGAATTAAATGGACTAGAGGACTTTGTAAACGTTGGACGTGAGAAACTTAGAAGCTATGCTAGGTTCCCCTCATTATATGTGGATTATCTGTTTAAATTATTTTAAAAAGGCATGTTAATTGAAATTGAAAATATTTTCTAAGGAATTAAAGAAAATATATTTTGAAAACATGAAATGTATATGAATTTGTTTTCATATGATTTAAATGTTTTATTGTATTTTAAAGCATGCAAAGAGATGTTGTGATTTATGTTGATATTACCATGTGGATGTTTTCATAAATATGGTGCATGTTGAGGCACGATTATTATTGAGGCCCTGGATGCATATTGAGTTGATATATGTGGGGTGTTTAATTATGTATGGAGGTCTTTGTGTCGAACCGTCGCAACAACTGGCCAGGTATATGTGTCTCCCACCTCCGGACTAGTAATCTGGGAATTTGGGATATAGGGTTGGTTGCTGCCCCATCGTGGTGGTATGCGCCACTCTCGGGTCCTGAGTATATTGCATGAAAAGGTGTCTCCCACCTACGGAATTGGGGATATAGGGTTGGTTGCTGCCCCATCGTGGTGGTATGCGCCACTCTCGGATCTTTGAAGCATGGGAGTTGCCTGTAGGTCTCTCATGCGACCGTCTTCCTTGTTGAAGTGAGAAGTTTCAAAATCACTTGGGAAGAATCGATGCGGTGCTCGTTACTCATAGTATGAGTGAGTGCGTGTTCGTTAACCTATTTTAGGCAAAGAGTGTTTCATGGGGTTTCTACCATGAGGTTTATTAGTCATATTACCTTGTATAGCATTATGTGATTTCATTTGACATATATATATGATATTGTTACATGTGATGTTGGAACAGGTTTATATGTGTTATTATTACCTGTGGATTGTGGAGCACATTAATTATGTATTTTATTAAATGCTCAACTGATAGTGACTTATGTGAAAGAAAATGATTACACGCGCTAATGAATAAAGTATTATGAAATGTATATTTTTATATACGTGTGACTATATACTTTTGTACCCCTAGGGGAGGTTAAGTATAGTGGCATAGTGACCTCTGTGATTAGTCGAGGTTAGTGATGGACTGCATAGTTGATTTTTGAGTTGATGCCTTAGAGAAGGCGGGGTTAACAGTTTTGTGATGGTGATTAGTTGTGTGACCTCTTTGGAGATTTGAGGTTATGGATTTATTTTAGTCACTCTTATATGGTTGTCTGTCGGAAACGGAGTTTTTCAAGTTTTGAAAACAAACTCATAGTATTTTTAAAGGAAAAACCCGTTTTCGCCTACCCCCGTAGTCAGGACAGACAACAACGGAGACCGGGGGCAAGACGGTCATTTTTACTGTATGGTTTCTTAAAGAAAACTATTTTATTATTTCCTCTAGATTCCGAGACTTCTTTCTCAAGATCTCGACCTGTAGAGTTTTGAAAGGTGTTCCATTGTTTCACCTTTGTTTCCTATCATTTCTAAGTCTCGGGTATGAGGCTTGGTGTTGTTCAGGGCACACATATAGTGTTGCAATTTCCTTTCTTCTTGGTTGTTGATGTCACCACCTAGGTGAATTGAGTAGTTACACATGTTAGGGGCATGGATGCCAAGTGGTGGATTTTGATCCTTGTGGATATTAGAGGTGAGTGTGATTCCCCCTGTTTGGAGTTTCTGGTTAGCGTTGTAGGCGCTTGATGATTTGTTAGATTGGACCTTAGGGTCGTGTACCTAGTATACGTTGGTGAGAGTAGTGTAGACTACTGGTGTGGTGCTTGGAGTACGAGTCTTAGTCGTATCTTATAGGCCCGTGTTGTGTATTTATATATATATACATATATATTTATCCCTGATATATATATATATATATATATTCATTTACGGTAGCATGTGAGCACGTACCTTGGGTTTTCGTGGCTGGGTTATGTTGTGGGCTATGTATCTCACTGGGTGGTTTAGCATTACCTAAACTATTAGAGGATGTGGTAGTTAGAGTATCCTTTCCCACTGAGCTTATTTGCTCACAGGGGTATTTCATTTGTCCCCTGGTATTCCCACGCCAGGTTGCAGGAAACATACGGCTATGAGCAGGATGCAGTGCAACGGCAGTTTTATTTAGTTTCTTGTTACAGGTTTTGGAGTTGCGCAGGGTGATGCGGTTATGGATGCAGCACGACTGGGTTTGGGGACGTTAGATCTCTGCTGTTAGTTTCCTTACCCATTGGTTATGGGATCGTTATATATTTCTTTTGGGAGCCAGTCTGTTGGCATATCCCTATCGCTGTATCATTTATTTCCTGTATTTATTCTTTCAGGACGTTATTGTATCTATTCTGTACAGCTAGACACTTTTCTGTATTCTTATTAAAAGCATTTGTGGCTCTGTTGATGTTAGAGGGTTTGGAGAGGTTTTGGTTTCTTTCCACTACCTCGGCCCTAGTAGGATTGATGAATGTGGGGCTTGGAAGCCATTGTTATTATCGAATTACTATTGGCAGGTTATTGTGTTGTTGTTGGTTGTCCGGATGTTCCATTTACAAACGAAAGTCTGCCGGATTTTCGTTAGATTCCGCTGCTTTGTTTATTATTCATTTGGGTATGAAATATATCGTTCTATCATTATTCCATACGTTTTCATGGCTAATGATATCTTAGTTGGTTGCTCATCATAATGATCACATCCTGGATCCCTTGGATATTCCAGTTCGAGAGTCTTAGGAATTTAGGGACGTGTCAGCATGGTATTAGAGCATTTTACCCTTTTGTGGGTGTTTGATGACTTTCAGTCATTGGTTTTCATTTGTTTTTGTTTCTTTTTACTTCCGCATTCACTCCCTTAGCTCTTAGGCTCGGGTATCGTTGTCCTAGGAATTTGGGGCGTGACAACATGGTATCAGAGCGTGTTCTTTCTCTATGGGACGACGGGTGATGGTCGATGGTACGTTCGACGTTTGGGCTTTATCTACGATTATGATCGGCGTTCTCTGTGTGCCACTAGGTTTCACTGTCTTAGGGACGACGGGTGATGGTCGATGGTATTTTCGACGTTTAGGCTTTATCTACGATTACGATTGGCGTTCTCTGTGTGCCACTAGGTTTCACTGTCTTAGGGACGACGGGTGAGGGTCTGTGGTACGTTGACGTTAGATGTTATCTACGATTACGATCTGTGCATTCTCTGTGTGCTTCAGAGTTTCTGTGTTTTTCACTTATGTTGTGTTGAGGGCGTGTCTTGCTAAATATATCCTGTTGTGATTTAATTCCAGCGGAGTGAGACTATACCTCAGTCACATGTATTCCTTTGTGCCTGTATCATGGTTAGCTACCGAGGAATGTGAGTAGATCATTCGGTCTGATCAACCGGATGTGTCTCGCGGACTAAGGTACTTCCAGATTTCAAAGACGAAATCTCTTAAGGTGGGAAGGTTGTAACACCCTGTGTTATTTTCCTTTTTCCTGAAATTATATTTACTTTAATTTCGATTATGACGTCACGTGTTCATGACGTTCATATTATTCTTGGTATTTCGCGTGTAAATTTTTCGCGTTTACTTTTAAAGTCGACTGGACGACTTACGATTTCTCTTTGACGACTACGCGAGTTCTTGTTATCGACTACGCGGTATCGTTTCAACGATTAATGTTTAGTACTTCGACTGGGAGACTACACGTTTTAATTGATCGGACTTCTTAAGTGTTCCGACGTTTGGGTTCCTATCCTGGTACCTATTAAGCATAACTCAAGTAGACACTAAATTCACCACATTCAATGGTTTGTTATTATCAAAATGTCATGTTTACCCATGTTGGAAAACCTTGGGTCAACAGGCTGATTACCTGTTGGGAACAAGTTTTGCTCGAGGGGGAGTGGACAAAACACTATTTATTCAGAAAATTGAGAGTGATACAGTTGTTGCTCAAATTTATGTTGATGATATTGTACTTAGTTCCACTTATGATCAGCTTGCTCATTATTTTAGAGATCAAATGAAACATGAATTTGAGATGAGCATGATTGGTGAATTGAATTTCTTTCTAAGGCTTCAAGTTAAACAATTAAATGATGGGATTTTCATTTCTTAAACTCGTTATGCCTTAGAATTAGTAAAGAAGTTTGGTTTGGAAAAGGCTAAGGATGCTCGGACTCCTATGAATACTAGTGTCAAGCTTAGTATAGATACTAAAGGCAAAGATGTTAACCCTACACTTTATAGGAGTATAATTGGGAGTTTGTTGTATTTGACTACCAGTCGACCTAACATAGCGTTTAGTATTGGTGTGTGTCCACGCTACCAGGCAAGTCCTAAGGAGTCTCATATTACTCTTGTGAAGAGGATTATCAAGTATGTTAAAGGGATAGTGAATTACGGACTGTGGTATCCATCAGGTACTAATACTGATATCGCATCCTTTTCTGATGTTGATTGGGCCAGTAATGTTGATGATATAAAAAGTACCAGTGGAGGGTGTTTTTATGTTGAAAATTGCTTAGTTGCTTGGCATAGCAAGAAACAAAATTGTGTTTCCCTTTCCACTATTGAGGCTGAGTATGTCGCAGCTGGTAGTTGTTGTACTCTAGTTTTGTGGATGCGTCAGATGTTGCAGGATTATCGTTTTTCTCAAGGCACGATGACTGTGTTCTGTGATAACACAAGTGCAATAAATATTTCTAAAAATCTTGTTCAACACTCTAGGACAAAGCATATAAATATTTGACATCATTTCATTCGTGATCTTGTTGAAGATGGTATAGTGTCTTTAGAGTTCATATCCACAGATTCTCAGTTGTTAGATATCTTTACAAAATCATTAGATTTTCAAAAGCATGTTAGTCTTAGGAAATCTATTGGTATGCTTTCTTTAGAATAGATATCTTCTTATCTATCATTCTAGGAACACATTGCATTTTTTCCTTAGAATTGATAGGTAATCATGTGTCATGCCTCATTTTTCCTAAGACTCCCATCTGGAGAATTAGCAAATCCCAAGGTATGACGTCACTGAAAACGATCGCTAGAATTAACGATAACGAGAAAAATACACAGAATAAGAATGAAAATAAAGTATTCCATGTCACCTGAGTGATAGAAACTCAGTAATGAATTCTAACGAAAATCCGGCAGAGTTCCGTTTCAAAATGGAACATCCGGACAACCGAAAAATAACGCAATGGAATAACCTGCCCATAGCAACAGAAATAGAATCAATGGCATGCAGCCCCCAACATTCTATAAACCTACTAGGGCCGAGGTAGTTGAAAAGAACACCGCTACCTCTACACAACCCCTCTAAAATCGATAGAGCCCTAAATACTCAAATGAAATTATAAAGAAAGCCACATGGCGATGCGAAAAAGGTATAATGGTACCCCGAATCAACAAATACCCGAAATAAAATATATAACAAAAGGGAACATGCCAACAGACTGGCTCCTAAGAGAATAAGAATACACCAAAATAAATACGGATAAAAGGTACAAAGCTAACTAAAAACATCCCAATTCACCCGTATCATCGCCGATGAACACTCCTTGTTGCATCCACCTGCAAACCTGCAATCTGTGTGGGGGTGAGCACAACCTCGGGGGCTCACCAAAAATATCTATATAACACACTCTTAGCCGTCTAGGAAATGCTAACAATCTCGGGTGCATTCATTTATCCTAGGTCGATCAATTGTCTCATTTGGCACCCACGCCAAACCGAGACCCCAAAATAGCTTCACCACAATCTTAAACCTGACCAAGAATCACAATAAAGAATTGAGCAATAGAAATATCACTAACGCATAAACACAGGTCAAAACAACATAAATATAAACATGTACACCAGTAAAATCCTGTAAATAACTAATCATACCCGCATAGGCGTACACAATAGTCTAATACTCACTCTCGTCTAGAGATACTACAATAACTAACTATCTATCACACCGTACACTGCTCAAGGTTCCTAGGAGGTAAATAGGTCACTCCTTAGAACTACCGAAAGGGAATAACCATAATCACGCCCACAATTAAACCACAACACCTACACAACACCGCTATCAAATCATTCCTAGAGAGTTTCACTCTCATAATTCTAACCTCAAATCTGTCCTCTTATCCACAATAACTAGTGAAATAATCCGTTCACTTAAAGGATCTTTTCTCTAAAGCCTCCTATAGTAAAGAGAATTTATAAAACCAACTAGTGGTCATATGGTAGGTTCACACTACTACCATCTATTCCTCGAAAGTAACATAAGTGGAAGAACTCTGTCATTATATCAGATTCGACAATCTCAAGTAAATCTTCAATTCATACTGCCTACTGAGGCACAAGAAAGGGGTACCAGAGTCATTTATTCCCAAACAGATGCCGAGGCCCTCGGGTTTTTAAAGAAAATATGTTGAACCCTGAAGGATTCAACCGGTTTTTAAGAAAAAATTTTAGGACCCGGTTAAATCTATTTAGTTCCTGTTAGTCACTAATTAGCCCTAGAGGGGGGGGGGGTGAATAAGGTTTAAAAACAATTGTTAAGTTCTTTTTAACAATTACTAGCAATATCCACAATTCTCTATATTTGTTTAAACTAATAAGTTTACAATGAAAGACTTTATTTAAATTATCAAGCTATTTATCACAATATTAATTAAGCATCCAAGATAACAAAATAAAGAGATAGAGATAGAGATATTGACACCATGATTTTTACGAGGTTCGGTAACTCCTAGTCCTCGACTCAAAGAATCCCTTTCCTTGAGACTTTCTCAATCCTCACACTATGGCTCTTCCTTCAATAGGTGTAATTTCAAAACCTTTACACAAGAGCTAACTAGCTCGTCACACAATCAAGAGAACAATCCTCCCTTGAAACAATGGGCTTCACTTACCCAAGATCACAAATTTGTGTATGCAATCAATATATCACTCAAGAATAAAAAACACTCAAAAACCTTAAGGTTTTTATGGAAGATAGATCAATATAAGCTCAAGTGTTTTTAGGTGATATTTCAAGAACTCTAGATATATATTCTCAAAAGATAAATTCAATGAGAGAATCAGCAAAGAGCTAGAGTTTAAATCTTCAAAATGATTTGAGTGAAAAACGAGATTTATTGCTTCTTGCTTTCAAAAGACTTTTTAAAGAGTGCTTGAGAGAAAATGAGAGATGAAGAATTTTTAGAAAATTTCTCACACAAGAACCTTGTCTTTGAATCCCATATCTCATTCTATATATAGTGAAGCATTAGGGTTTGGAGAGTGAATCTGACCCTAGGAGATTTGAAGAGTGAGATCTAAAAAGTAGCAAGAATAATCACAAAGTAATGGGCAAATATATTTTTTCAGATTTACTTTTTATTAAAATACTGAAGCACCCAGTCAACTGTCTATAGGCACCCAGTTGACTGCCTCCAAGCTGTATTTTAAAATATTTTTCCCAACGGCTATGGCTAGTCAACTGCCTTGGACAGGCCAGTCGACTGCCTCAGGCAATCAAATATGTTTATAACTCTCTGTTTGATCCAGTTGGCTGGGCCCTTAGCCAGTCAACTGGGTCACGGCCAGTCGGCTGCCATTGCTTGGCCAGTCCACTGGGTGACTCCAAGAAATTGATTCAAGGTTCATTTTTATCCCGTTTTTAGTTCGGTTCTTTAATCACTTGAGCTTATAAGACCAATCAACGCATAGAATACCTTGTTACAATATTCTCACACTGACCTATCTACCTCGTATCTTGAGTCTTCAGCTTTCCCCTTTCGTTGACCATTTTGTCCTTTTCCAATTTTGCGCTTGAGTCACTTTGTCACATATCACTTTTTGTGTTTGTATTCTTTCCGAATCCTTCTCCTGTCTTTGCTGAAACACTTAGCTCAAAGATTTATCAGTACCAAACACGTTTTTAAATGTTTTGTCAATATCAAAATAAGAATTATTGTCCGAAATAAAATTTTAAGGCCAACAGTTCCAATGTCTCCGAACCTACCCAAAGTACTACGAATCGCACTACGTGTGCGTACATCAGTATCATGCCTCCTACCAGAGACTAAAACAAGGAAACTATAAAATTAGCATGCATTATGTATGCACTTAAAGGTTACCAATCCCACACTTTTCAGTATCACCATAAGATTCCAATACCACTCCAAGATTTTAATATCACCTTACCATAAACAAATGATCAACCCGGTCCTCAATACTATAAATAAGCGTCCACTCGGGAGTATGACAACTCAAACCATTATGGGTACCTCCATTTACATTCAATGGATCCTTAAGGCACAGGATAGTCCAAAGTTTAACTATTGATGTGGTGCTAAATAATATGCAGAGTTAAAAACAACTCTAGTCCAGAGAAAAGGAAGAATACTACTCTATCATACCCGGTTAGACCTGAAATCAATCATTCTTATATATCAACTAGAGTGGTATACCGACCACTTCACAATTTCATACACCAACCCATATGAAAGGGCCTACTTGGCCGTTGCTACATACGTGTTTAAGCCCAACACGAGTCACAACTATCCCTCCAAACGACTTAAAACTCACGGTCAATACTACGTCTCTAGGACACTCTCCTAGCCCAAGGGAACACGTTTATCATAACTTTCCATTTAAGGATACCCTATGCATTCAACCTCGACTCAAGGGGAAAAATTATGCCAATTCGGCCACTTTCTACTTAGTTTCACTTAACCACCTCGAATACATCTCAATCGTGACTCCATTGACCCTGGTTCTTATTAGTATTACACTTTTTATTTCCAAACTTTAAGTTCTTAAATCTTCATTCACATTGATTATTTTTTTATCATTTTCCTGGAATTTACAAATACCATCACGATCACAACCACTGCGCCGTAGTGCCCAAGGGAATAAAATAAATTTTAATATAATTCATATCCAACCTGTTCGCTATAAGCAAAAAAAAATATCATGAAAGCTCATCAAATAATCATATGGAAAATGAATAATCAATGTGAATGTTAATGCAATGCCAATACACCCTATCTAACAAGGGACATCCGGGTATAATGTCTCTAAAGTAACACCACAACGAGGAATTTATCGACTTCTGAAATACATACCGTGTTCGGACCATATCCTCACACGCCTCCTTGATTCCCGAAGTACTAGTCCGCCGGTAGCAAGAGACACCACCTGGCTAGTTGTTGCAACAACCCGAGGACTCACTCACACCAAAGATAAATGAATGAGACATGAAACCACACCCAATGCAAATATGTTCATGGTGTATACAATGTGCATATCATGCCTCAACAGTGAGTCAATATCAATGTATAATTATACTAAGTAGATAGAAAATAAATTGGCTTCAATTCATTATTTTTTGCTAAAAAAAATGAAGCATATATCTAAATTCTATTTGACCCTATTGGGAGAACCGAAACAATGTCCTATACTAATACTTTGATTCACCTTTGAAGAAAAAAATAAATGGTAAATTATAGAATGGGTCCCTTCGGTTGCGTCATTTTGGAATTGCATTGGAGTTGCAATTCCATGAAATTGTAATTCAACCAATGCAATTTCAAATACATTGTTTAGATAACTCTTGAAATTCAAGTGTAATTGGATTTCAATCCCAAACCAAATTTGAATGTGAATTTTAATCATAAACCCAATTTGAATGTAAACTATCATAAATTTGAATTAAATTAGACAATATAGATAGATTTAAGTATGTAAATATAAGTATGAAACTATGAATATATGTTTATATATATATGCATGTGTACATATGTGTGTATTTATATGTATGTGCATGTGATATACATGTATGTATATATGTGGATATGTAATTATGTGTGAGTTTGTGTGTATGCATGTGTATTCATATTTGTATATACATAATCTTTTTCTTTTTCTTTTTAGAAAATCAGCATTTTATAAACAAAGGAAGGTCAAGCCTTGGATCAAAGGAACATAGTTCTAAGTTCAATCATCTGGTAATCCCCAGATCCACCAGACCAACAAAAACAAAGAAGAGCTACCCATTTTAGCCCAAACAGCACCACCAACAGCACCACCAAACCCCCAATTCCCAGAACCTAAGACAACCAACATAAAAAGAGATGATTCAAGGCAAGAAAATGGAGCTTGGGAGCTGCCAAACACTAGAAAAAAGCATTTTCAGGGCAATGTTTCATCTTTCTTAAACAGAAGGCTCTAAATTTACAGTGTCCACTATTTCATTCTGAATTTGAGAATCAGTTCTAGTTTCCCCTTTGTAGAAACTTCTTCCCCTCTCACACCAATAAATATAAACAGGAGTTGCAATACTCCATTTGCTTATCAAAGTGTGTAAGTCCTTTCCCTGCAGACTAGAAACCCATAGCACCAGAGAATCCCATGTTGAGTGAGGGCATTGCAAACACCCTTTCTGCTTGACATAAGACTAGCCTTTGTTTGTCACTGCAGACTCAAAGAAAAGATGGCTTCTAGACTCAACTCCAAAGCAGAAAACACACCTATTACTTGTAGAAAGCCCCATCATCACCAATCTATCTTGAGTGAGCAGCCTGTTATGCATAATAGTTCAATATATAAAGGCATGTCTTGGCACTGCTCCACTAAACCACACACCCTTTGTCCATGAAGACTGAGCTTTTCTGTACCTGAAAACTTCCTAAGTTGAGGCTATACTAAAGTCAGAAGAAGAGTTCCATAAGAGCCTATCATCCTGATCATTGAAAGGAAGAGGAAAATTTTGAGTGGCATGATTCAGAAAAATGAGTTCCAACTAGTTGAAGTTGGGCCAAGTCCAAGAGCCATTAGAAATTATGGATGCCACTTTTGCTCCTTTAGGGAGACAAGACAAAGTTACCACATCTTCACCAAATACCTCCACAATTGGTTTATCAAAAAGCCGAATATCATACCGGATTAAGACTCTAATGCCCCTCCAAATTCTGTATCTGAAAAGACTCCTAGTTTTATCCCTTAAACCTAGGATCTTTCTCCAGGACCAGGTCCTATTATGAGAGCTTTTTAAATGCCAAAAACGTTTGTTCTTTATGATTATAGAATGAGCCCACTGAGTCCACAAAGAAGAATGAACTGGATGCAATAATTTCCATAGATGTTTAACAACTACAACTTGGTTCCATGTGACCATCTCTTTAATACCTAAACAACCTTCTTCTTTGGGCAGGCATACTTCTTTCCAAACAATTTTTCCCCTCCAAGCTTTAGATCAGGCCTTTTTCAAATAAATCTCCTGAGAATGCTAGAAATGAGCTTCATCACAACCTTAGGGAGAATAAAAGATGATGCCCAATAGACTTGCATAGAGAATAGGACAACTTGAATAAGTTGAAGTCTTCCTGCAAAAGATAAGAGCCTACAACTCCAAGATTGAATTCTTCTAGTGATTCTATTAACTAGCTCTTGACAGTCATCTTAAGTCTTGTTGAGAATAAGGGAACCCCCAAGTATCTCATGGGAAGCTCTCCAACTCTGAACTAAGTGATAGCTTGGATAGTGTTTCTGCTATGAAAACTAATACCTCACATGAAGAAAAAACTTTTAGAAGGATTAGGAAACAGGCCTAAAGCTTTACTAAAAATAAACAATTTCTCCATGATAGTTTGAACAGAGTTAGCATCACCTTTGCTTAAAATGAGCAAATCATCTGCAACCATAAGATGATTAAGCTTCATTTTATGGCATCTCCAATGAAACATGAAGTTTTCATCCCTTTGAAGCTGATTTAGAAGCCCAGATAGGACCTCCATAGCCATGACAAATAAGTATCAAGACAATGGGTCTCCTTGCCTAAGCCCCCTCCAACTTCCAAAATATCCTTGAAGTTGTCATTTAATGTTGATAGAAAACATAGTTGAATTGAGGCATGCCATGATCCATCTCATCACTTTAGAAGGGACACCAAACACAGTTAACACTTCAATAAGAAATTCCTATGATAGAGTATCATAGGCTTTGGTCAAATCAATTTTCATAGAAGTCTTCCCTGGCTTATTATCCTTGTGGTAGTGGAGTAAAATTTACTACGCAGAAATGATATTATTAGTGATAGCTCTCCCAGGAATGAAAGTTGTTTGGTTCAGAATAATACTTGAGTCAAGAATAGGCTTTAGTCTACTTGCAATCACCTTAGAAATGACCTTGTAGATAACATTACACACTGAGATGGGCTTATAACCCCCAACCTCTTTAGGGTTATTCACCTTAGGAATCAAAGAGATAGAGGTAGCATTTACCTCTTTGAGCATTTTCCCTTTTTCAAAAAAATTCTGAACTACACTGGTTATGTCCCTTCTTATTATTGGCCAAGCAGTTTTAAAGAACACTAAGTTTAGGCCATCTAGGCCTGGGATCTTATCATCTTTGATCTGTAAAAAAGCTTCTTTAATCTGCATATCAATAACATCTCTACTCATCTAGTCTTTCTACTCTCTAGAGAATGGGATTTGAATCAGGTTTTCAATACCAGTAATAGGATCATAGGTAACAGCTTTGGAGAACAAAGACTTGAAATGATTCACAAAGATACTCTTTATTTCATTCTGATCTTTGGTGGAGTTGCCTTCACTGTCAGTAATGGAGTTAATTCTATTTAGAGACCTTCTATGATTAACCATTTTGTGGAAATAAGCAGTGTTATTGTCCCCTAGATGAAGCCACTGAATCCTTGACTGTTGTTTCAATAGGCTTTCTTTATCTTTAGCAAGTTGGAAAAAATTCATAAGACTTTCTTGCCCAATCTATTTAAGTACACTGTTTAGAGGATCATCATCAACAAGAGTTTGAATATTCAGAACTTTCCTTCTAGCCTCATCCACTTGAGATGAAAGCTTATGGTAGTTATCTCTATTCATGCCTCTTAAGGCTTTCCTTGATCAGATTCAAACGTTGCATCACAGAAAATATCTTTTTCCCCCTTATATGGTTGCTCCAAGCAATTTTAACAAGAGGGATAAACTCTAAGTGAGCGGCAAAATAATTGTTAAATTTGAAAGCTCCCCTAACTCTTAAAGGATCAACTGAGGTCTAGAGAAGAATATAGGTATGATCAGATAAACCTTGAGCTCCAAAGTGCACCTCATAATTGGCATAAGCATCAATCCATTGATCATTAGCTAAGCATCTATCAATCTTACTAAAAATGTGACCATTATTCCAAGTGAACCTGAGTCCTGAGTATCTCAACTCATGAAGACCAGTAGAATAAAGAGAGCTACCACATTCTTGCATAAGTTTAGTCCATTTTGCAGCTCCACAAAACCTTTCATTCCTGAGCCTTATAGCATGGAAGTCACCCAAAACACACCACGACATCTCCCCCCATTTAAATGATTTAGATTTCAAATCATTCCACAAGTCTCTTCTATTATAATGGTCATTATCACCATAAATGAAGCTAGTAACAACATTGAAATTACCCTCTGTACCATCGATCATACAGTGAATAGCTTGAGCATTCCTATCCAAAAGAGTGACTTTCCATTTCAAAGGGTTTCAACATACCCAAACTCTCCCAAGGTTAGCATAATCATAATTTTCAAGACATTCCCAGCCAGGGAAAACAACTTGAAGAACTCTACTCATATTGCATTTCTGAACTCTAGTCTCATTAAAAGCAATCATAGATAATTTCAAAGAATTAATAAGGAGCCTACATTCTTTTTGTTTAATAGGGCCATTAAGCCCTCTAACATTCCAAGAGCAAATCATTGAGGGGTGAAAGTATAGTCATTCTTACCTCTAAGCCTAGCTCCCAGACTTAAATCATTCATTTTGCCCTTTTTTGATCTTGAAGCTCCACCTTTCTGCTCCTTTTCTTTACTCTTCTGGTCATCCTTGTTGTTCAATAAAGGGATGATGACACTAACTTCCATGGTTCTACCTTCATTTCCCTTAGGATTCAAAGAACTAGAGTTGTGCTTCATAGGATTAGGATGCTCAGAATGCTCAATCTACTACTTTATCTCTTCATCATCTCTTTCATCAATGTCCTCTTAAGAGACCAGACACCCAAACTTGTTGGGGGATATGACATTAGTGACTTCCAAGCTCTGATCCTTTGGAGTGCTTCCATCATGCCCCGCAATTGGGCCTACATTCAAATCTTCAACCCTAGTTTCGTGGCTTGCATCAACACTTAAGATTTCAAAATCTTCACCATTTATCATTGGTTCAGCCTCATTCCCTTTCCTAGTGACTTTCACCCATTGTTGCTTTTGTTTATCTAAAGGAGGGGCCTTTTGAGAGTTGATGAGAACCTGTACTGGGCATTTACTATCACTATGCCCAAAGATTTTGCAGTGTGAACACTTCTGGGGGATCCATTGATATTCAACATGAATGGTAACATAACCTCCATTAGGAAGCTCAAGCCGGAAATCCTTCAACAGAGTAGAGTTCACCTCAATTTCTACGCATATACATGCAAAACTTAATCTCCTTTTCTCTTTAGTCAATGCATCAGCATATTAAGGGTGTCCGACCATGCTAGAAAGATGGCTCAGACCCTCTTGATTCAAGTATTCTAGAGGCACATTGAAGAGTTTAATCCATGAGGAACTGTTTTTATGTCTTCTTTCACCATACTTAAGCCCCTTTTCCACTTTTGAAGCACTGAGATGGTTGACTGGTTATATATTTGTGCATGTGTATATATATATATGAGTGCATATATATTTGTATATATATATATGTCTTTTGTTATATATTGACATATATATATAATATGACTACTTTGTTATATTAACTTGTCCCACATCGGAAGATTGGGAAACCCACCTCTATATCCTCACCTACAAATATAGGGCTTCTCCTATTGAATTGTACACACAGAAATAGAAAGAGAGAGTTAGGAATAATATACGTTTATATTATTCTGGTGATACAGGCGTGAGTATACACAGTGTGTGTGCGTGTGTGATCTGCGAATCACCCCCCTGTAATCCTCTCAGTGATTTTTAGTGAAACGGTGCTCTCCGTGGACGTAGGCTTATTTGGATGAACAACGTATATATTCTTGTGTCAATTGTTTGATGTGTTTGTGTACGTTTTCTGATTTGCAGGTGTGCACCGCTTCGTACATAAGGTGTGTGAATCCTAACAAGTGGTATCAGAGCCCCAGGTTGGAGCAAATCACGAAGCCCGACGATCTGGTCCAGATTGGATTTTTTCGAGTGCCCTAAATCAGAAACCGACCACACCAGCAGCTTTGGCTCGACAAGATGAAGCCAGCAGTGTCAAGTGCGTCGTCGAAAAGTGCCGCACGCGCCGCCTAAAGTTTTGGCCAGTTTTTTGGCTCCGTCGAGCAGCAGTTTCGGTTCGACATGATTTTCCGGAGCATCGTTTATCGGAACGAGGCTTATAATATATTTACGGAAATAGAATTTGAAGCCCGACGTTTTGGCGCAAGAATCAGCCTAATCAGAGCAGGAATGCGCCCGCATGCACTCCGAGAAGGTACTGACTTCGTGATTAAATTTATGTCTTTTGTGCGAATTTGTTTTGGCCCGTTTGGAGTCATTTTTGACCCGTTTTGGACGCGGTCAGAGGCGTTCTTAAGGTTTTGAACCGCCCCCGACAGAACCATATACTCGGTTTTGCGTAATTAGACTCCAAATATCTCTAATAGGATCAGTGGGAGCTATGGGAGAAGAAAAGACAATAATGATCGACAAGTTTGATGGTACAAACTTTACCTATTGGAAGATGCAAATTGAGGATGTGTTATTCCAGAAAAATTTGTATTTACCGCTACAAGGGACGAAGCCAGATTCGATGAAAGAAGAGGAGTGGAATATCCTAGATCGAAAGGCTCTTGGCACGATCAGATTGAAGTTGACAAAATCTGTTGCCTTCAATATCAGGAAAGAGAAGACTGCAAAGTCTCTCATGGAAGCTCTTTCGAAGAGTATGAACAACCGTCTGAAGCAAATACATTACATCTTATCAGCAAATTGACGAATCTGAAGATGTCCGAGAATGGGAATGTTGGTGAACATCTCAGTAAGCTTAATGACATTTATGGGCAGTTGGAATCAATTGAAGTAGTGTTTCAAGACAAGGTGAAATCAGCTTTTCTCTTTAATCAATTGCCAGAGAGCTGGAACGCCATAGTGGCTGCAATCAGTAATTCTTCAGGGATAGACCCGCTGAAGTATGATATCGTTGTGAGTATGGTACTCACAGAAGAGATCAGAAGACAGTCGTCAGACTCTTCAAGCAGTGGCACAACATTGAATGTCGACACCAGAGGCAGAGGTTCGAACAAATAGAAAGGCGGAAACTAAAGGCGTGGTCGTTCCAAGTCGAGACAAGGAAGACTGGTCATTTAAGAAATCTAATGAAAGAAATCTAATGTTGGAATTGTGGCAAGACTGGTCATTTAAGGAACCGGTATAGATCCCCGCAGAAGGTAGCGGATGACAAGACAGAGGCAAATATTGTCTTAGAATAAGCAGATGATGCACTGATATGCTCTTTGGAGAGCAAAGTAGAGTCTTGGGTTTTGGACTCTGGAGCATCATTCCATGCCACCTCAAGTCGAGAGCTCTTTGAGAGCTATGCACTTGGAAACCTCGGCAAGGTTTATCTAGGTGACGATCAACCCTGCAGTGTTGTTGGCAAGGGTGAAGTACATATCAGACTCAACGGATCTATATGGAAGCTGAGGGATGTCAGACACATTCCAGACTTCAGGAAGAACTTGATCTCAGTAGGCCAGTTGGTGAGTGAAGGTTATGTGACCACTTTCAGTGAAGATAGTGGAAAGTTTCCAAGGGGGCTATGACTATAGCATGAGGAAAGAAAACAGGTAAGGTGTACACTACCACCAAGGCTAGCACATTTATAGCAATTGCAGAAAGCAAGGAGGATCATAATTTGTGGCACTAGAGGCTAGGTCACATGAGTGAAAAGGGACTCAAGGTTACGCTCGCAAAGGGAAAGCTACCAGGTCTAAATTCGATTGATATCGACTTCTGTGAGGATTGCGTATTCAGTAAGCAGAAGAGGGTTAGTTTTTAGAAAAGCGGTAGAGAACTCAGAAAGGAGAAGCTTGAGCTAGTTCACACTGATGTCTGGGGGCCAGCAAATGTCTCATCTATTGGTGGAAAGTCCTATTTCTTCACCTTTATCGATGACCATTCAAGAAAGGTATGGGTTTATTTCTTGAAACATAAATCTGAAGTGTACGGTGTGTTCAAGAGTTGGAAGGCTATGATAGAGAATGAGACGGGTTTGAAGATCAAGAGATTACGATCCGACAATGGTGGAGAGTATTAGGACATCGGGTTTAAGAGATTTTGCTATGGGAACGGTATCAGATTAGAGAAAACTATTCCACGTACACCACAACAGAATGGCGTAGCAGAACGGATGAACTGGACATTGACTGAGAGAGCCAGAAGCATGCGCATTTAGGCAGGGTTGCCGAAACAGTTCTGGGCAGAAGCAGTCAGTACAACAACGTACTTAATCAATCATGGTCCATCAGTACCATTGGAGCACAGAATACCAGAAGAGGTCTAAAGCGGTAGAGAGGTAACACTTTTACATTTAAAAGTTTTTGGTTGTGTTGCATATGTACATGTTAGTGACACTATGAGGAGTAAGCTTGATCCCAAGTCACAAAAGTGTATTTTCATTGGCTATGGCAGTGACGAGTATGGTTACCGCATGTGGGATAATCAAAACCGAAAACTGATCCAAAGCAGAGATGTAGTGTTCGATGAAAATGTTATGTACAAGGAGAGACACACAACAACCTCAGAGCCTACAGCACAGAGTGATCCTATGTGTGTTGAGTTAGATGATGTTCAAGACAGTGAGAGTACTCAGTCAGACGAACATATTGCAGATGGAAATACTCAACAGGTTGATACACCGCAGTCTTAGACTCCTATTCATGTACCTAGGAGGTCTTCACAGCAGCATGTGCCGAATCGGACATACATGAATTATTTATTGCTCACAGATGGAGGTGAACCAGAGTATTTTGATGCAGCATGCAGTGCAGTAGATGCGAGCCAGTGGGAGCTTACGATGGAAGATGAGATGAAGTCCCTTATTTCCAACAAGACATGGAAGCTAACCGAGCTGCCGGTAGGAAAGAAAGCTCTCCATAATAAATGGGTCTACAGAGTCAAAGAAGAACATGATGTTTCTAAGAGGTACAAGGCGAGACTTGTAGTAAAAGGCTTTCAGCAGAAAGCAGGAATCGACTACACCGACGTATTTTCTCCGGTTGTGAAACTGACTACCATTCGTTCAGTTCTTAGCATTGTTGCATCAGAGGGTTTGCACCTAGAGCAGTTAGATGTCAAAACTGCTTTCCTCCATGGTGACCTAATGGAGGAGATTTATATGCAGCAACCGGAAGGTTTCTTAGAGAAAGGGAAAGAGAAACTTGTGTGTAAGTTGGAAAAGAGCTTGTATGGTTTGAAACAAGCTCCAAGATAGTGGTATAAGAAATTCGATGGATTTATGCAGAGACATGGTTATATCAAGTGCAACGCTGATCATTGTTGCTACTTCAAGTGGTTTACCACGAGTTACATTATCCTCCTACTTTATGTTGATGACATGTTAGTAGCTGGATCTGATTTTGTGGAAATCAGTAAGTTGAAGAAGCAGTTGGCAAAAGAGTTCGAGATGAAGTACTTAGGCACAACAAAGCAGATTTTTGGTATGAGAATCATCAGAGGCAAACAGAAGGGACTTTTGTAGTTGTCTCAGGCTGACTACGTTGAACGGGTTTTGAAGTGGTTCAACATGAGTGATGCTAAATCAGTTAGCACACCTTTAGCTAGTCATTTTCGATTATCCAAAATGCAGTCTCCCAAGTCAGAAGCAAAGAGGAACAACATGGCCAGTATTCCATACGCTTCAGCTATTGGTAGCTTGATGTATGCGATGGTTTGTACAAGATCAGATATTGCATATGCAGTGGGAGCAGTCAGCAGGTTCATGTCCAATCCAGGAAAGACTCACTGGGAAGCAGTGAAGTGGATATTGTGATATCTACGAGGTACCACTAACAGATGCCTTTATTTTGGAAAAGGTGATGTGAATTTACATGGCTATGTAGATTCAAATTTTGCTGGTGAGATAGACCACAGAAGAAGCATTACTGGTTATGTCTTTACAGTAGGTATTACAGCAGTCAGTTTGATTTCATAGATACAGAGGATTGTAGCGTTATCTACTACAGAGGCTAAGTATGTAGCCGTGACAGAGGCTAGCAAAGAGATGATTTGGTTACAGGGTTTGTTGGCAAAGTTGGGATTCGAGCAAGGGAAGAGTGTTTTGCATAGTGATAGTCAGAGTGCTATACATCTGGCGAAAAATTCAGCATTTCGTTCGAGAATCAAGCATATAGATCTTCGTTATCACTTTATCAGATCTCTATTAGATGATGAAGTATTAACAGTTAAGAAGATTCAAGGAAGCGAGAATCTGGCCGACATGTTGACCAAAGTGGTGACAACAGATAAACTGAAGTAGTGCGCAACTTCAGTTGGTCTTCAAGCTTGAAGACAGAAATGAGGGCACCGAGCACTGATCATTGATGGAGTTGATTGATGAAGGCAAAGTCGTCAAGTGGGAGATTGTTATATATTGGCATATATATATAATATGACTACTTTGTTATATTAACTTGTCCCACATCGGAAGATTGGGATACCCACCTCTATATCCTCACCTATAAATATAGGGCTTCTCCTATTGAACTGTACACACAGAAATAGAGAGAGAGAGTTAGGAATAATATACGTTTATATTATTCCGGTGATACAGGCGTGAGTATACACAGTGTGTGTGCGTGTGTGATCTACGAATCACCCCCTTGTAATCCTCTCAGTGATTTTTAGTGAAACGGTTATCTCCATGGACGTAGGCTTATTTGGCTGAACCACGTATATATTCTTGTGTTGATTGTTTGGTGTGTTTGTGTGCATTTTCTTTTTTGTAGGTGTGCATGGCTTCGTACATAGGGTGTGCGAACCCTAACATCTTTGTGAATATATATGTATCTTTGTAGTTGTGAAAACTTAGTTGTTAAATATAAAAAATATTTATTGGGTTGAAGATTTGAAGAATATTTGAAATTGTAAATTATAATTTTCACATGGAATTCAAATTATGGAATTGGTGAATTTGGAATCAGAAACATTTTGTTGCATCCGAACAATGGATTTCGAGTTGGGAGCTCCAATTCGGTGTTGCCGAACGGACCCTAACATAATTTTCATCAATTCAACCACAGTGTCCAACCGGTAGTGGTCATTAATCAATGAGGCAAGAGAAAGAATAACGATGAGTCCAATTCATAGAGAAGGAGACGAAGAACAAAAGAATTGAAAATTATGTTGGATATTAAACCAAAAACCATTTGTAGAAGCAGAAAAATACACAATAATAATTGGGGTGAAAAATCTTGGATCCTCTTTCATTCATCAAAGTCACGTATTTATACATAATTATGATAAATGGGTCAAGCCCATTTACCCAAGTTTATCAATCCCTTAAATCAAGTGACATGATAAACTCTACCCTTTTTTGGACTCTTAATTCCATAATTGGACTATTCCTTAACTTGTAGAGCACTTATCTTCTAGAATTTTCCTCAGGCCCATTATTTCTTTTAGCCCAACTGTTTCCAGCCCATCCGCCTTCGGCCCATCAGTCGTTGGCCCATCAGTCGTCGGCCCATCATTCGTCGGCCCATCAATCCTGTGGCCCATCTCGGTTGGGCCATGTATTATTTTAACTATTACACAGGCCCCTGAGGTTATGGGCTTTTGTGATTTTTCCTTTTTCAAAGCCCATGACCGAAAAGTTAAACACCACTATACACATATATATATGCATGCACTTTATGGAAAATGAGGGTTTGGTGAGTTGTCAATCATTGATGAGCATTTATTGGCATTTGAAATGAGTGGCCATTACTTCCTTAATCTCAGTACCAAGACGGCTCATTGTTGGTCGCGCGACCTTCGGACTTCGTGCAGTCTTTTGGCCTCCTTCTCCCCTTCTATAAAAACCCACATTTCTCCATCACATTCCTCATCCTCTATTTGCAACTTTCCGTTCTTGCCTCTCTCTTCCTTAGCTTTTCATTTCTGGACCTTTATTTCCTCATTATCACTGCAACCCTTTCCGTCGGTCAGTTCAGACCTTTCAGTAGAACAGAACCTTGCTGTTACCCGAAGCTTCTGTGACTCTTCATTCACCAGCTGAATAAATCGATCGGTCTTTTCTTCTCCTTTCTTTCTTTAATTTTCACCTCTACCCCCTTCTGTCTCTTCTACCTTTCTTGACACCATGTCTGACAGTGACGACACCCGGTCAGTAGAGGAAGTCGTTTTGTCCTCCACTACGGGCACTGATCCCACTAGTAGTGACAGTCCCCACTCCAATCGTCAAGGAGCCCCAAAAACAACTCCCCAAAACACTGACCTTCCAGATTCATCAACGAACGAACCTGTGAATCCCAAGCCCTCTGAACCATTTGTAGTGGCCCCACTTAAGAGAGTCCAACCTGAGGTGGACGTTAAACGCCTCTGGGCAGAGACCCAAGTACCTAGGGATGTAGATGTATCCCCTTACCCAGGTTACCTAGACTTTACTAAGAGTTAGGGGCTAGCACCCGGTAGCATTCTGCTATCGACATCACACCTTCGGGTTTTAAGGTTCCCCCTTCACCCTTTCTTTCACTATACGTTCTTTATGCTAGGGTTGCATCCCCTTCAGCTGAACCTGAACAACCTTATGATTATATCCATGCTCCTATTGTATAATAGGGACCTAGATCTCAATCTAGGTTTAGTCGATCTGCTCCTTTGTTACTTTTTCCAGAACGCCAGAGCGAGTAAGGGTAGATAAAATCTCTTTCCTTTCCAGGGTCGGAGCATATGCACTGATACGGAAAAGTCTGATAAGGGATGGAAGGAAAGAATGGTAGTTGTCAGTGGCAACTGGTCTTACCCTTTTTCGCGTATATTTCCAATCCCAAATAATTTCGGTACCATCCGTCTGTCCATCTTTTGCCCCCTTCATAAAATGTCTTGCCTTTGCGAACACTGTGATCTTCATCGGGGGGATTATGCCTACAAATTTCTGGGTTATGAGGATAGGGACATTCCCCTTACCTTCATAAAACAACGTATAGGCCTCCTGAAAACCCATTTCTGGGGCAAGGCCTGATCGGTTACTGACCTGTTGACCTTGGAAAATCCTGAGTCAATTTCTAATTTAGGCACTGCTGTTGATAGAATGGACCTGCCAGACAAACCACTTTCTGCCAGATGCCCCCAGGTTCCCGAAGGGGTCACCCTGGTTGATGTTGTACCCCTTTCGACAGCACCGCCATCGGCTTCGGTACCTCCTCCTGCTCAGAGCCCGGTAGCGCCACCAGCACAAAACCCGGTAGTTCCACCCTTGCCTCCTGTAAATCCTCCAGTTATCAGGACCCGGTCCAGTACAGCCGGCGGAGTGTCCAATAAGAGGGCGAGAACTCAAGTTGATATTGCTTCTACAAGCAATATTCCTCTTGCTCCGGAGACATCCCAAACCTCAGTTCCCCGGGAAACGAAATTCCTTCTGCCAGACGAGACTCTGGTCTGTGTCGACCAAATTACCCTTACCCAGCTAGAAGCTCTTCGGGCTATGGCGAAAGGGATCTGGACGCCAGCTGATAGGGTTGCTCAGACCAAAATCTCCAGGACTGATCTAGCAAAAAAGACTTCAATAATGGTCATGGAGGTAAAAACTTGTTCACCCTTTTGTACTTGGTTTATTTGTTTGTTTGTTACTTCATGTACTAATAATTTCCTTACCATGCAGCTTCTCTATGGGGTCAGGCCTTCAACAACATCTTGGAGTCTGATGTTAAGGAGATGACCGGTATGAAGGCCCAGATTAAACAAAATGACGCCCACTATACTACTTTAGTCAAAGAGGCAGATGGCCTTCGCCAGACCGTCTCAGAACAGAAAATCCTTATGGAGACTGGTGAGCCAGAGAAGCGGGCTCTGATGGCTGAAAAACTTGCCTTGGCTGCTGAGTTGGAAGAAGCGAGGGCAGCTAACAAAAAGATGGCAGCTGAAAAGGCAGAATAAGAGAAACTCCTGGCAGAATCAGAGAACCTCTTGGCTCTAGAGTGGGCTAAAGTAGAGGTGTGCCGCCTAGGAGGTCTTGATATGTACAACCGGTACTGCTTTATCTGTGACCTCCGATCGGCCAGAGCTTGGCGACAGAGTTTTAGACCGCAGAGGAATATGATCCCCACATGGGAGTGCCTATGCCTTACAAAAACCCTCTTGCCTCTGAAAATGAGAAGAAGTTCGCTGCAATCCTGAAGGGGGAAAAATATCATCCTCCCGGTCAGTAGTTTAGGCTTTTTAACTTTATCTCTACTTACTCCTCCCAGAAGGGTAATTTTGCAACCTCTTTTTATTAATGAACAAAAAAATTCTCCTTCATTTTATTCTTTTCTTGTTCTGTCTTTAGTGTTTAAACTCTAATCATTTATGAAAACAATTGAGCCTTCGGGTCATCTGGCCCCTGGGGCTTGCTGTTATCCTCTAGTTAGTTCAACTCAGGTTTGAACTCAAACACTTAGGAAAATTTTAATAAAGAATTGAGCCTTTGGGCATCTGGCCCCTGAGGCTTGATTTTATCCTCTGGTTAGTTCAAATCAGGTTTGAACTCAAACACTTAGGAAAATTTTAATAAAGAATTGAGCCTTCGGGCATCTGGCCCCTGAGGCTTGATTTTATCTTCTGGTTAGTTCAAATTAGGTTTGAACTCAAACACTTCGGAAACTTTTAATAAAGAATTGAGCCTTCGAGCATTTGGCCCCTGAGGCTTGATTTTATCCTCTGGTTAGTTCAAATTAGGTTTAAAATCAAACACTTAGTAAAATCTTAACTTTAAACATGGAACACTTGTGTAAAAACAGAATGTATCTTTATTGAAAGGAGAATCATGAAGCAGAGGTGTCGGACATCGGGCACAGATGCTTTATTATAATAAGAAAAGGTGTCGTAGGTATGGCACAGTTTTATTTCATTTTTAACAAGAAAATAAACTTATCTAAGGATAATACCTCTTCAACCGATAAGCATTCTGAGAGTTAGACTCGATGCGGCCAGTCTCGTTCTTCCGAACCCGATAAGCTCCGCGATCGATTACCTCAATTATGGTGTATGGTCCTTCCCATGTTTCTTGTAATTTGCCCACAATTCCAATCTTTCTTCTGTGTACCATATCGCCAACCTAGAATTCTCTCCTTTTAACTTTTTGATTGAACCGTGCTCTGATTTGTTGCTGATAGGCAGCCAGTCTTATCCCGGTAGCTTCCCTTCTTTCTTCTAGGAGGTCCAGATCATGTGCTAGGTGCTGATTGTTCGGACCTTCTTCTCATGCTTGACTTCTTAAAGTAGGTACCCTCAATTCAGTCGGGATAACGACCTCGGCCCCATAAGCCATAGCGAAAGGCGTCTCTCCCGTCGGCTACCTTGGAGTAGTCTGATAGGACCATAACACCTCGGGCAATTTCTCCAACCATGCCCCTTTTGCTTTTTCAAGTTTTTTCCTCAGTGTATCAAAGATGGTTCTATTTGTCCTTTCAGCTTACCCATTTCCTTACGGATAGCCGACGGAAGAAGTGTTCTGATTGATCCCATGTTTTGCGAGGAATGCTTAGACCCTCCTGTTATCAAGATTGGTTCCATTATCCATCATTATAGTTCGGGGTAAACCGAATCTATAGATAATATGGCTCCACATGAACTTTATAACATGGCTGCCTGTTATGGTGGGTTATGCCTCGGCCTCCACCCATTTGGTAAAATAGTCTGTAGCCAGAAGAACATGAGTGGTTGACCGTATAGCCTGCAGAAGAGGACCCACAATATCCATACCCCATCGGGCAAAGGGGTGAGGGATAATTGTGGGGTTCAATAATTCCGGTGGTGGATGAATGGCATCTCCATGAAATTGGCACTTTTTGCAGTGTCGGGTGTAGACTTCAGCGTCCTTTGCACGATAGGGCCAGAAGTATCCCTGGAAAAGAACTTTATGAGCTAAGGATCTTCCTCCGAAATGATTACCACAGGCTCTTATATGAATCTCTTCCATGACTGCCGAAGCTTCGGAGAGCGTAAGCCATATCAAATATGGCCCAGAGAAAGACTTGTGGTATAGTTGGTCGTTGTAGAGAGCATATCTGGCTGCCTTCATTCTTATCTTCCGGGCTTTTGATTTTGACTCAGGCAATGCACCAGTTCTCAAATAATCTGTTATAGGATCCATCCAACTCGGCTCCCATGGAATGACCATTACTTCTTCAGGGGGCTCCAAGTTGGACCGGGCAATGAAGTCTATCGGTACAATGTGAGTAATGCTTTCTCCTACTGCGGAGGCCTGGTTAGCCAGATGATTTGCTGCGGAATTATCTCCTCTAGGAATCTGTTCAAAGGTTATTTGCTAGAACCCTTCGGCTTCTTTTAGAACCAAATTCCTGTACGCCTCTATTTTGGGCTTCCGGGTTTCATACTCCCCATTTAACTGGCGTACGACCAACTAGGAGTCACTTCGAATCTCTATTTTCTGTACTTGAAGGCTTTGGGCCAACTAAATTCCTGAAAGAAAGGCTTCATACTCGGCTTCGTTGTTGGAGGCAAGAAACTCTAATCAAACAGACTGTTGGATTTTAGTACCATCTAGTGTTACGAGCTCAACGCCGATCCCTGCTCCATTGATATTTGATGATCCGTCCACGAACATGACCCATAATCCAGTCTCACACTCTTCTACAGAGTCTGTAGTTTCTGTTTCCAACAGGAAGTCAGCTACTACCTGTCCTTTGATGAACGTTCGGGGGACATAGGTATGTCGAAGACTCCAAGCTCTATTGCCGATTTGGACACCCTTCCTGATAACTCAAGTTTCGCCATTATAGATCTGATCGGGGTGACAGTTGGCACTATGATCGGGTGTGCTTCAAAATAATGCCGAAGATGTTGCTTTGCATTGATCAATGATAGTACCAGCTTCTCCTGCTTCGAATAACGGGTTTCTGCATCAACAAGGGCTTTGCTGGTGTAGAAGACTGGTGTCTGATACCCCTTGCCCTCTTTGACCAGAGCGGCGCTGGTAGATGCTGTTGATATTGCGAGATATAGGTACAATGGCTCATCGGCATCTGGGGTTTCCAGTATCGGAGGCTTTGCCATGTAACTTTTGAGTTTTTTCAGGGCTTTCACTTGCTCTGGCCCCCAGACTTCTCCTTTTGCCGTCCTTATTGCTTGAAAGAACGGCTTACACCAATTGGTTAATCGAGAGATAAAATGACTGAGGGTCGTTATCCTTCCGGTTAGCACCTGGATCTCCTTCCGGGTCTTTGCCTCTGCAATCTCAACGAGAGCTTTGACTTGCTCTGGCCTAGCTTGTATTCCAGTTCGATCAACTATGTGTCCCAAAAACTGGCCTGAGGACACTCGAAAAGAACATTTGGATGGGTTGAGCTTCATATTGTACTTCTTGAGGGTGTGAAACACCTGCTGCAAATCGATCAGGTGGTCTATTTTCGCCTTGCTTTTGACCACCGTGTCATCGATGTAGGCCTCTATGGTAGATCCCTTCATGCCCTGGAACATCTTTCTGACCAACCTTTGATAGGTAGCACCTGCATTCTTTAGTCCGAAAGGCATGACTATGTAACAAAATGTACCTGACTCAGTGATGAAGGCAGTCTTTTCCTCGTCCTCTGGGTTCATTCGTATCTGGTTATACCCAGAGTATGCATCCAGAAAACTTAGGCGTTCAAAACCTGCGGCGGCATCTACCATCTGATCGATCTTCGGTAAAGGGAAACAGTCTTTCGGGCAGGCTTTATTCAGATCAGTGAAGTCTACCCATAGCCTCCATTTGCCATTTTTCTTCTGGACCACCACAACGTTCGCCAACCAAGAAGGATACTGGACCTCCTTTATGAATCCTGCTTGGAGAAGTCGATCAACCTCTTCAGCTATGATCTGGTTTCGATGGGCCCCCATTCGCCTTTGTTTTTATCTAATGGGCCCTGTGCTGGGATCCACACTGAGAGAATGCTGGGCTACCGATGGATCAATGCCAGTCATGTCCACATGGCTCCATGCAAATATGTCAGCATTGGATCGGAGAAGGGACTCCATTTCCTCTTTTTCTTGTGGACTGAGGCCTAAACCAATATAAGTAAACCTTTCGCGTTGATCGAGGCAAATTTGAACTTCCAGCAGAGGTTCAGCTGCTACTGGTGACCCCGAACCACCCTCCTGTAATTGCTATTGATCATCGGGTACCGCCTTGGGTCGTACCTCCCGCACCGGATCTATCTTTTTCTTCAAGCTCTTCATGGTGATTGCATAGCATTCCTTGGCTGCCACCTGGTCCCCCTTTATGTCAATCACACCAACTCCATTTGGGTCAATGCATCGCATGACCTGATGCATTGTTGAGGGAACCCCATGCATCCGATGGATCCATCCCCTGCCCATGAGGAGATTGTATGAGGGTTTGACGTCCACCACCACAAAAGTTTCTCTGAGCATGCGCCTCACCGCTGTTACTGATAGATGGATCTCCCCCACTGGTTCCACCCTTTTTCCATCAAATCCTGCTATCGGGCTTCTGGAAGGGACTATTTCCTGAGGGTTGATTTCTAGTTTCTCGAAGGCCCACTTAGTGATAATGTTGGTGCTGCTTCCTGGGTCCACTATCACTCTCTTGATTAGGCAGTTTGAGACCATGAGAGAGATAACTAAGGGATCGTCATGTGGAGATTAAATGGCTCGCATATCTACGAAGGAGAAAGTTATACAGGCTTCTTCTTTCGGGCTTCGGAACTCGCTGACTTCCCCAACCCTTCGCAACTTCTGGGCTTGTCGCATCTGAGATCTACGGGCCTCTTCGAATTCTGACCGGCTTGGTCCTCCGTGAACATGTGAATGATTCATATGGGCTATCCCATTGCCCCTTTGACAGGCGCATGGGGTGCCTGGTCTGATCAGACTCCCTCCTTAGCCACGTACTTGGTCAATTCTCCTTTCGCAATCATGGCCTTCACTTGTCTCCTGAGGCTTCGGCACTCGTTGGGATGATGACTGTATTCGCCATGGAAAACGCAGTGCCTCAACATATCTCTCTGGTCCATTGGTTGCCTGATGGGTGGGGGCGACCGGAAGATTCTTTTACCCTTAGTCTCCAGATATAATTTTGCCAGCATAACTTTTAGTGGGGTAACTTTGTCCTCAAACCTTTGGCATTTTTCTAGTACTGGGGAGGGAGCAGGAGGAGCACCCGGCCGCTTCCGATCAGAGATCCGATCCTTAATCTTTGGTTCGGTCACTCTTGCTTCCACACTTGCAAAGGCCGTCCTCCTCTATCGTATGACCAACTCCTCTTCCATTCGGAGGTGCCCTTGTGCACTGGAGTTGAGCTCTCCAATGTCTGTTGGTGGCCTCTTGACCAAGGACTGATGGAACTTGGTCCCAGGGATCAGGGCCATTCTGAAGGTTTCGACAGCTGAATGTTGATCGTAGTTATCAATTGAAGACATCTTCACATTGAATCGAGAGATGAAACTTTTCAGGGATTCGTCTTTCTCCTAGATCATGGTGAACATACTAGAGATAGTCTTCTTCTGCCTTTTGTTGCCGAAGTACTGGGCAATAAATAACTCGCAGAGTCTGAGCCAGCTTCCAATCGATCGGGGCGGTTGATTTCTGAACCACATGAGGGCTGCTTCGGTCAAGCTGGTGGGGAAGACTTTGTAGAGTAAAGCCTCGTTTTTGTTGTAAACATTTATTTTGGTATGAACATGGTAGATGTGCTCTGTTCGATCTTTTGTACCATCGAACAGGGTGAAATTCGGTAATCTGAACCTCTCCGGATAGGGCACACTAGTGATCGAGATGGTGAACAGTGTCTGGACAACGTCGATTGATGCCTCGGATGCCAGATCGATAAGGGTCTGTACCTTCAGATCCTTAAGTACTTCCCGCTGGAATCTGGACATGATTTCCTCCAATTTTCTCATGGTGAGGACCTCCTCGGGGTTACGTGCCCCGAGAACCTGTAGAGATGACTCCACGTGCTCTTCCTGATCATTGTGGGATCTAACGGGGAGGTTGTCCTTGTCTGTCTGGTGGCCTATAGACCGTTCATGCTGGTCGGACTGCTCATCATTATGGACCTCCTGTGGGTTCTCCAGTTGAGCCAATTTTACCACTAGTTCAGCATTCTGCCTCTCCAACTCGGCAGTCCTCTCCTCTAGGGCTCGTCTGATCGGATCTTCAGGTTGTTGGCCTCCGTTTGGAATTAAATCGGTATGCTGTGAACGTGTGATCACCGCCATTGATGGTATGAATCTTAGCTTTTTGTAGAGAGTGGGAAGCTTATTGAAAAAGATTTCAATAACAAAGTCTTTCCCACAAACGGCGCCAATTGTGTAGATGCAGAAAAATACACAATAATAATTGGGGTGAAAAATCTTGGATCCTCTTTCATTCATCAAAGTCACGTATTTATACATAATTATGATAAATGGGTCAAGCCCATTTACCCAAGTTTATCAATCCCTTAAATCAATGAACTTGATAAACTCTACCATTTTGTGGACTCTTAATTCCATAATTGGACTATTCCTTAACTTATGGAGCACTTATCTTCTAGAATTTTCCTCAGGCCCATTATTTCTTTTAGCCCACCTGTTTCCAGCCCATCTGCCTTCGGCCCATCAGTCGTCGGCCCATCAATCCTGTGGCCCATCTCGGTTGGGCCATGTATTATTTTAACTATTACACCATTATACTATTAAGTATTAGTCTGTTTTATACAGAATATACTAAATTATGGTTTAACATCAGTTTTCAATGCCGGTTGTAGAAATTTGTCATTGTCCATGCAACTTATGACGTTTAACGTTTGGAGCTGACTGGGCAGCTGGACGATTGTCTCCTTGAGGACTTCGTGTACTGTCGTTGGTGATTACGTGACTTGACTTGACGTGATGGTAGTGTTTGAGACTTAGTGAAACGTTGACGTGAATCATTATTGTCGACTAAGTGGATTCGTTTAGACGTTTAGCTTTAGTGCTTCGACTGGGTGGCGGCACGTTTTGTTGACCGACGTTAAAGGTTTTAACTCAACTGTGCGAGTTCGGCATTTAATGCATTAGGGGTTCAACGTTTTGTTTTCCCTTGTAATGGGATTAATAATTGTTTTATTTGATTAACGTGCTGTGTGTTTGTAAATGTGTGTCACTATGTATTGTTTGACTTGTATGCTTAGGGGCATTTGCGTTAGCTTGTTTGTTTATATCAGATTCTTTTCGTGCCTTATTACTTGTGGTTATTCGGTGGGTCTTGTACGTACCCGATGTTCCAGTAGTTGGATTTTGTCGTAGATCTTCCGGGTATGCGTGTCATCGTTTAAGGATTTTCTTATAATTTTTCCTTTATTATTATTTACTATTATTTGAGGCTAAATGATTTATTTTTGCTTTCCGCACTTGAGGCGGCGGGTTCTGAGTTTGTCATTAGCAGGGATTTTTTATTATTAATTTAGCGGACCGAGAATTGGGATAGATGGACTGAGACCCATCTTTTGTTAGAGTCGAGTTCAGAAGTGTTATGTGTTCTGTGTTTTGACGGTTATTTCGATTTATATTATTTATTAGCTATCCGTAGAGTTTACGGGCTTGCGTGATATTAATTGCTAGCCGATTGGGTATTTATTACGGATTAATTGAGTTATTTGGCATTCGTTGATATTCAGGGTATTCGTGTATTCGTTTAGGGATTTTTTAGATAATATTCCCTTTATTATTATTTATTATTAAATGGAGGTTAAATATTTTATTTTTGTGCGGTACTCGACTCGGAGGATTTTTGAATTGTTTCCTTGCGAGGGTTTGAACCGGTGTTTTGGTGATTGGATTTTTACCCCGAGCTAGTTATACCAGTTATAGTAATTATTGGGCATCCCGTTTATTTTTCGGACTTGTATGATTTTATTTAGGGGTTCCCGGTACATTTCAGGATTTATTGTTCGTATGTATATATTATTAATTGGGAAAATATATATATATATGTCGGTATTTAATAAATGTATTTAAATGCAATTGTATATAGGTATATGTATTATTGGCATATTGGAGATAAGGATTCACGAAGCTTCTCCATCTTCTTTAACCCCCCCACGCGCAGACCACTCCCTATTTCTTCCTCACCATCACGAACCAGACTTGGCATGGTGTTCTCCTTTTCCTTCACTGCATATTGAAGATTTCATCTTCACTTCTCCACGGATAGAGAGAGGACGGGAAAGAGGCAGAGGGTTGCGCACAGAAGATGTGTGACCTGATCTGGTGTTGCCGGAGTTCAGAGAAGCGGCAACGACCAAGGGCGCGGCATTGGTGCGCCGTGTAGGTGGTGGCGACGTGGTGTTGGACACGACCACAGGTGGTAACGCGATTTTGTGAGGGTCGCCTTCGGTTTGGGTTTCGACAGGGGCAGTGGTTTGACGGCAAGGGACGATGGCCAGGGTCGCTGGTGGTGTGTGACGGTGTGGTGGTGGTGCTGGTTCGCACCGTGGTGGCGCGAGATGACCAGTGGTGACCAGTCCCGGGTTTGGCCAGACCGAGTTGGGTTGACTCGGTGCCGATTCAGGCTTCGTTTGGCGTGAAATTTTGAGGATAGCTTGCTCCCGATGTCGTACACGATATATCCAAATTTGGTACGAAACCGTTGAGCGGTTCGCCGAGAATTTTAGATTATAGGTACGATTTTTTGGTTGGGTTTTCGTTAG
This sequence comes from Cornus suecica, assembly GCA_963922005.1. Classification (NCBI taxonomy): domain Eukaryota; kingdom Viridiplantae; phylum Streptophyta; class Magnoliopsida; order Cornales; family Cornaceae; genus Cornus; species Cornus suecica. The sequence continues at coordinate 51,358,762 of OY998241.1, read as the reverse complement.
ATTTGTTCAAATTTGTTTATCAATTGCTAATGGGTTTCAATTATATTGAATAGGACGGTAAGGCGGTCGTTTCGGTCCGAGCGGGAAAATTTTCGGACAACTTTGGTCAGCGGGCCCATTTACGGGTGCCGACACTTTTCACGCGCGAGCCATTTCGGGGCTGTTCTGTAAGCTTTATTTTAGATGGGATTTTTATATACATATCTATTTCTCACTATTAGTACATAGGAATTTCTATCACTTCCGGCGTATGTTTATGTGTGTGTGATAGCCGGTATTAGCGTTCCTAGCCATAAACGAGAACTATAAAATTTTATAAAATTGATGATATATCCATAGGTGGAGTAAATGGGATCGGAAATAGAATTCCCTTGATAAATTAACTTAAATTATTTCTCTGAAAATTTGAATAATTAAAACCTACTTAAATTAAATTGAAGAGGCGGCCTAATGCCCTTTAAATTTAAAGTAGGTTAGTAGAATTATGGAATTGAATTTGAACTTAGAAAGTAACGATAAGTTCCCCTATCGGTTGTGGTTTCTTGAAATTAAATATACGTTAGGGGATACGTGGAAGGAGGGACGTTAAAACATAGACGTGGTTCTAGTTCCCTCTAAATTTTCTCGTAAATTATAAATAATTGAATTTATGAACTAGATTGTCCTTGGAGTGGACTTATTAGATTTCGGTTATTGAAATTTAAATTAAAGCATGCGAATACGTAAAATTTATAAGAATTGAGTAATTAAGAACCTGGGTAACTTCGGGATGGAATTGTCGTGGTTTATTGCTTTAATTTAATTATAAAGCATGCTTTAAATGAAAAATGGTTATATTGTGAACTTGTTGTGTAACAAGGACGGTAAGATAAGCATAAATCATTTCAAAATGTTGTACATTCACTACAAGAATTCGAGCTTTTAGGGACAGTCCATTAGTGACGGTCTAAAACACGGTCACTAAAGGACTATTATTAGTGATGGTAAAAAAACTGTAATTAAAGTGCTATTATTAGTGACGGTCTACAAACCTGTCACTAAAGGGCTATTATTAGTGATGGTCTAAAAAACACCGTCACTAAAGGCCGTATTATTAGTGACGGTCTTAAAAACTGTAACTAAAGGGCGTATTATTAGCGATGGTAAAAAAAAAACTGTCACTAAAAGGCATATTTATTGTGCGAAAAACTCTAAAAAATTAATATTTTACGCTCATAATGAAAAATTTTGCATGAAAAAATTTAGAGGGACTTGTTTGGCGGGAACATAGTGACAATAGCAATTTTATTATTTTTGTAAGACCAACTAGTCTTTCTCTACTATGTCGTTTCATGGACTTGTCTCAATTTCAGCCACGTATTCACTCATCCGACACTCAAGACACAAGTTAGTCTCATCTTATCAATTCACTTATTCATAATTATCGATCACATCGAGTCATGAACTATGGAAAAGTTAATTATGCCTTCATAGAATGATTCACGGTACCAATTTACAAGATGTTCTTCATCCGGGAAACCAGTGGAGGAAATCGAACCCTAAATTCGTGGTATTTTATTTTTATACGTTTATCTTTTCTCTATTCTCTACTAAAATTAGGGATGTTATTTCCTTTTATATATAGTGATGTGGATTCTCCAGATTAGCACGGGACGTAAAACACTGTGGACGACACCAACTCCATATATCTATACGAACAAGTGTAAATACTTTTTAAATTCTTTAATTTTTTGTACATTTTCACAATGTTAATTAATTATATGATAATATGAACTTTGTATTCCTCATTTATAAATGATATAATAAATGACCTTATATATTCAATATTATTAAATGTTTTATTAATTTTATTTGATATAACATTACCAATGATCTTCTATAAAACAATAGTTTACAAAGTGTAAGGATTTTGATTTATATATATATATTAATCCTCAAGTATTTTTTTTAAAATTTTGTTTATTATTTTTATTATTTTAATAATAAATCAATCTCTTCATAATTATTTTATTTTTGTATACATTTTACTTTAATCATATTATTTTTTAATTAATATTTTAAATTATTAAAACATAATTTTATTTATTAATCAACTCTGTATTATAGGACTACTTGAATTATTTGTACATATTATTATTTATTATGCATTTTAATATTTTTATAATATTATAATTATTACCTTATTTTTCAAAATTTTAAATTTTCATTAAAATAATAAAAACAAAATCTGGTAAAATAATCCCCTCCAAAATTTTAATTACTCTCACAACAAAAAAAATATATACTTTAGCCTAAAAAAAAAAAAATACAACATTAGCGACAGACCTTTAATAAAAACCGTCCCTAAAGACCCCATTTTTAGTGACACTAATTTTAAACCGTGCCAAAAGCTCAAAATTTGTGAAAGCCAAAAGTTGCACTTCTCTCAGCACCAAAAAGTACTGCCAAAATGAAAAAAAATCTATCGCCAAACATTGTGGAAAAACAAAAATTTGAAAAATAAAAGAAAAATAAAACATTATATGGATGAGAGAGCTCCACGTCATTAAACCAATTCTCATCCACTTCTCAACACTTATCAGATTAAAACTTACCTCTCCTAAGCCATGTTCTTGTCGTCAACACATCTATGAACCCTATCCTCACCCATCAACACGCCCTCACCTCTCATGGCGATCAACACACCCTCGCCTCTCATGACCTTCAACACACCACCAGTCACGTCGCCTGCTAGGGTTTGATATTCGGCGGAGGAACAACAAGAAGGAAAAGCATTCGCCGATCTCTCTCTTTAAGATCCAGGTATGATCCACTGCTCTCTATATATATATTATATAGATATATGCATATATATATACATGTATATTGAAGATGATGATGCCCTATAACTTTCATTTTTTTTCGCTTTTTTTGAAGGTTCACTTTGATCTTTTGCAATTCGTCAAAAATGCTTTAGTTACGCATAATTTAGCGTTACATAACTAATTGGAATCACAAGGTATTAATCTAGTTGATTAAACAATGAATGGAGATTTAGGGTTTTTTAAATCTTGCAGAGTGCTTTCAGATTTGGAATGTTTTAGTCTAGTTGATTCAACAATAAATGGAGATTTAGCTTGTTTTTATCCTTATCTTGTAGAAGGTTTACAGAATTGGTGATCGTGTTTCATTCGACTGGTGAGACTCTTTTTCTTACATTTTATCTCATAGATTAATTTTCTTGATATGTCTTACATTAGTTATATATATATATATTCATGTTCTGATTTAGTGCAAATAGTCCTTAGTGTTAGAATTATGTGTTATATTTTTTTATAACAATTGTATATGTTTGTATATTGTAGACCACGGAGCTCCACTGCTATTGTATATTTATGGTCTAGTTCAAATATTGTCATGTATGAATATCTAATTAATTTGTAAATGTAGATTGACCCATAACTTCAAATAATTTTGTACAATCAGAAACATTTTGTTTGTAATTTGCTTGTGTTCACATATTAATAGATACTTTGGTAATAACATTTTGTCTTGGATGGAAACATCGTAGAGGACCAATTGGTTTCAAATCACTTTCTTTTACTTGTGTTTGCCCCTTAAATGTTGGTTGATGTTCATTTCTTTCTCCAACAACCTTATGACCCCCCCTGTCTGCTTTATATGTTTTTTTAGATTGTTTGCAAATAATAATTAATTAAAAAAATTGGATGAAAAAGACCTTTCTTTATCTTATATTAAAACCTGGGAGGAGTTGAACTCACCACCACTCAAGACTGTTTGTGGCTGTAAAAGCATGAGATTTCCTTACCAAGAGAACTGTTGTGATATTTTCTTTCTCTAGATTTTTTATACCCCCCCCCCCCCCCCCCTCATATTGGAGATATTATTGTGTGATTAGTAATCTAAAACTACGACATTTAGCTTGTCTATGTATGAAAATGCTTAAATGTGTTCTCTTAAGACATTTATTTTTTCCCTCCTTCCTCACCATATATTTGATTCTGACTTTTAGGTGTTGTAAATGAAATCTGTGAGAAGATGGAATTTGTAAACAACTTCAAATATTTTATTATTTATTTGATTCTTATATAAAACAGCATTAACATTTTTTTCCCTCATCTTGGAGAAGGTTTACAGATTTGGTGATCGTGTTTCATTCGATTGGTGAGACTCTTTTTCTTACATTTTATCTCATATATTTATTTTCGTGAAACATTCTGAGAAATTTAATGGTGTGAACAAGGCTATATGATGCATATGCTACTTTTGCTTGCAAATCTGACACACTTGTATATTTGTAGACAGCATGCACTAAATGATCATACAGTTTAAAACTACTTATTTCTTACCAAATTATAATCTTTGGGGTGTGCCTTTGTTTTTTTCATTTTTAGCTTAACAATTGCAATATTGCTAAAAGGTGTGTGGACATTAATGCACTTTTTCCTCTCTTTTTTTGGTCTTGAGTCCTTGACAGTAGTGTTAATTATTCAGGCTAGGGAAATACAATTCACTAATGTAATACTGCTCAGATACATTCACCTGTTTAGGTTTCTTAACCACACAGCAAAATAGAAAAATATAATAAAACTCTATCAGCATTTCAACAAGAATGAGATCTGACATCATAATGACTTCCTCATACATGATAAAGGACCAATAATGTCACGCCCCTAATTTCCTAGGACTTCAAAACCCGAGCCTAAGAGCTAAGGGAGTGAAAGCGAAAAAAAATGGAAATGAAATAAAATCCTTTTTAAGTCGTCAAACACCCATAAATGGGTAAAATAGACCTACAACATCTTAAAGATGCCAAGAAGATCGCACGGGATCGGAAAAGAGGTAAACCAATTCGAGATCTTGAGAAAGAAGACTCGAGATCTCAGAATCTCGAGAAAAGTAATAAAATAGTTTTCCTTTCAGAAACCACACAGTAAAAATGACCGTCTTGCCCCCGGTCTCCGTCACTCGCCATCACCAGCTTTTAGAAGTTAAAAATATTTTTAAGAAAGATCCTAAGATCATTTTATAAAGTGCTGAAACTTTTAGTTGCTACGGGGGTAGGCGAAAACGGGTTTTTCCTTTTAAATACAAAGAGTATTTCAAAACTTAGAAAACACCGTTTTTGAAAAATAGCCAAATAAGAATGAACACAACTACACGGATTCTTATAATGTCCCGAAAGGACAATGAAGGAAGAACAATACGTTGGACTCACGGAACACAACTATCCGTTTCCAACCCCACGAAATCAAATGGCAACACATGGAAGAGCTTCGGCACCACGCCGTAACCGACGACTCAAGGAATGACATATAAGTCAAAGACATGTACTAGTATACAAAGTACAGTAAGGGAAATGCTTATGGGAATGAGCTAAGCACGAGAAACAACACTACAGTACCCCAAGTACTTAATGAAATCCCTCAACCATAACCTCTTCTTACCCAATCAAAATCTCAAATACAATTGATAACCCATTCCTCAAAAGGTGAAAGACACCTAAAGATCTACACAACAACATCCACTAAGTTCACAATCTCTTCACCCACCTTCTCTAAGGCTTCAAATCTCAATTGATACTAAAATCCATCCCTAACCTCAAATCTCTAAAGATGTCACACAACTAACCACAATCACAAAACAATTACCCGCCTTCTCTAAGGCATCAACTCAAAATCAAGTCTACGGTCCACCACTAACCTCAACTAGCCACATGGATCACTATGTCAATGCACTTAACCTCCCTAAAGGCATAAAAGCATATAACCACAAGTATAAAGATATACGTTTCATTTATACTTTAATAATTACCGCATTTAATTCATGTTTTCACATTAATCACTTTCAGTTGAGCATTTTATAAAATATGAATTTAATTTGCAATATTCATAATTAACATGCTCCAATATCCACATGTAATAATATCACGTATACATGTCAGTGAAATCACATAAATGTTATACAGTATAATGTGACTCACACACCACCTGTGATACGCACACAAAAACACACCCTTCCCAAGGGTAACGGATCATTCTCCATAATTCCCCTGAGGATAAAAGCTCACTAGGGAATGTAGACTTATCGTACCGTCCTTCCCAACTGCTTTTGACACTTCACACTTTTAATCAGGAAGACGTAACCATGACCCAGTCATGCACATAGGGCCTTGGACGATGAGTCGTCCCCCTATCGTCTTAGTTTCTCAGAAGATTAGTTCCGCGGGAAGCGAGAAGCATCCCTTGGCCAGTTGTTACGATGATCCAAACACAAGTGTCTACTCGTGCACCACGCACAAAGGAAGTAAACCACACCAATTGAATTTTCTCTGCAAAAGGTGAACCCGTGCACTATATGCACCAACACCCATGTACTCATAGTACATGGTGCACACAATAAAAATCATGCCTCAACATAAATATGTAATGCATCATATTTATGAAAATATATCCACATGAAAATAATCTCCTTAACATGCTTTTAAAAATATGATAAAGGCATTTAATTCATATGAAAAGAAGTTCATATACAATTCATGTTTCAACAGTATATTTTCTTTAATTCTTTAGAAAATATTTTCAATTTCTCTTAACATGCCTTCAAAATAATTAAAGCAATTAACCACATAACATAAGGGGAACCTAACATAACGTCTAATTTTTCACGTCTCTCACGTTCACATATCCCCTAATGCAGTCAAACGGGAATTAATATCGCTTCATAAGTCCACGTCTAACTTTTACAAAATCCTACTAACCGATTTAATTCTCAGGGGAATTTCTAAGCCACATATTTCTATTCAATTCAAATAAGAAATTATTTAATTTTGTAGGAAATAATTTAATAAATTTTCTCAAATTAATTCTTAAGTCCTACTTCGATTCTAACCTAAATATAGATATTTAAAATTCACGATTTAATATATCTATATTAAAATAAATAAGGGTTGCACACCCAAACTACGTCAATGATACAGAAGTGAAAATAGAATTTCCCACCTAAATATACGCTAACAGAACAGCCCGAAACAACCCATTATGAACAGTACCGGCGCCCGTATATGAAGCCCGCCGACCAAAGTCATCCGAATAATATTTTGAATATATCTAAATTTCTACCTCGACAACCTATACGATATATTCGAAGCCCACTAGCAATAGGTTAATCAATTTGGGTAAATCTAAAATAACCCAAACGAAAATCATAACCTATAAACGCGATTTCCGGGCAAACCACTCAACGGAAAATTACGAAATTAAAGTATGATGAACAATATGTAGAGACGAAGCTACTCACCAAAAATCGTCGTCATCGGACCACTGGAAGGCGCCGAATCGGCCGCCTGAAGTTCCGGCCGAACCGGCCTGCTTCGCTTCTGCCGCGCGTCGCCACAGTGCGACCCACCAGCAACCACCACCTGCTCGTCATCGACCCCTGTGCGATACCACCACAAGCTGGCCGACCCTCGCCGATTGTCATCGCCGCCCCTGAACCGCCGCTGCGTCGTGCGACTGCCGTAGCCACCAGTTTGCAGCTACCAGCCCACGTCGCCACCTCCCCTTGCCATCGTCCACCAGCCGCCGTCACGACTCATCCGTTGCCGACCCAGCTCGTTGCCGCCGCCGTCGACCCTGGCCAGTAACCACCATGGATGTTCCTCTCTCTCCCAACTCACGCAACTCCTCTCTTTCGGCCGACTTCTCTCTCTCTCGCCGACAACAATGGAGAAAAAGAGCAGATTCGGTCGTCAACCATGAAGAGGAAGAAGAGAAAAAACGTGTAGCAGGTATGTTGCATGAAGAGAAGGAGAATAGAGGAGTTAGGTCAGATCTGTACACGTATATGCATATATATGCTATATTGCGAAGTGACCCTCCAATTATCCACAATTGCAAACTAACCCCACCTCTATATAATTATTTGTAATAATCTATATAGGCATAATAAATCCAAAATTATAACAGACCAACTCCCAAGTGGGATCACGCGAACTGGTAATTCCACGGGACACCAATTAACTAGAATAGTCCAAAATAATTACATCGGGGTAGGAACCCAAACGTCGAACACCTAACAAGCCCGATCAATTAAAACGTGTCATCGTCCAGTCAAAGTACTAAACATTAAATGTCGAAAAGGAATCGCATAGTCGATAACAAGAATTCGCGTAGTCGTCAAAGAGAAGCCGTAAAGTCATTCAGTTGACTTTAAAAGTAAACGCGAAAAATTTACACGCGAAATACCAAGGATAACATGAACGTCATGAACAAGTGATGTCATAACTGAAATTAAATTGAAACATAATTTCAGGTAAAAGAAAAGTAACACGGGGTGTTACAACCTTCCCACCTTAGGAGATTTCGTCCTTGAAATCAGGGAGTACCTTAGTCCGTAAGTCACATCCGGTTAGCTAGGCCAAATGATCTACTCACATTCCTCGGTAACCAACACCATGATACAGGTATGAAAGAACAATGTGACTGAGGAATTGTCTCACTCCGCTGGAATTAAATTACAATGGGATACATCTAGTAAGACACACTCTCAACACAACACAATTGAAAAAAAAAAACACAAGAACACTAAAGCACACAGAGAACGCATATCGTACTCGCGGACAAACCCCAAACGTTGAACGTTGAATCGACCATCACCCGTCGTCCCTAAGACAGTGAAATCTAGAGTACAGAGAGAACACAGATCGTAATCATAGATAAACCCCAAACGTCGATCGTACCGCCGACCATCACCCGTCGTCCCTAAGATAGTGAAACCTAAAGCTCTGATACCATATAATTATTGAAAATTAAATTAAAAGCATGCCAGCATATAAAAGTTATAAAGATTGGGTAATCGAGAACCCGAATATTTCTGTGATAAATGGAATTGATTTACTGTATAATTTAAATTATGAAGCATGCTTTATATGAGATTGCTTGGCTTCTATGCCATTTTATTGAGTATATTACATTCATGTGGAGGCATTTTCCATTCATACATCATCGTGGTGTATATATTGTTTCAGTATGAGTTGCATGCCACAGTTATATCATGTACATGTATGGATTGTTTGGAATGTCGTAACAACTGGCCAGTGGGTGACTGGCACCCTGGGAGTTAGTATCTCTCGAATCCTCAGACTTTGGGAGTAAGGACATATATCTCACTTGCCGGTTTCTGACAGACTTGTGGTCTTCGTACCTTATTTGGCGACGCTCACCCTTCCTTGTGCGGGCCTGTTAACCCCAGAAGTGGTAGGGTTGAGATTCCTAGTTATTTATTTGACCCTCATATAGACAGGGTTGCATTTGAGTTGCATTTGCATGGTCATGAGCATTGGCATTGCATGGATATTGTTGTTGAGATTATCTGTTATTATTGCTTATTGATATTGAACAGGTTATATCTGAATTTTAATTAAGATTTATATTATTATCTTGGGCGCTAGGGCGCGGTGTTTGTGATTGATATTTTAACCCTGGTTAAATTACAATGAAAATTGTGAAATTTCTAGTGTAAAGGAAACCGTGAAAACTTAAAGTTAAAAAGTGAAAGTGACCTTGGGGCGTAAAGGTTCCCCGTATGTTAGGCTCTAGTTGAGCTGGGTAGCAGTATATTGAGACTTAGTTGAAATTGTGATATTGGCCACATAGGCCTTTGTGATTGGCGATTAGTTTCATCACATGATGATTGCTAGACCTCTCCGGTAGTGTGGAGTATTCATGTTCCCTTAGCTTTTGAAATTTTGAGCTTATCGCTCATTCTCCCACTTTGACAGTGTATGAGTTATAAACGGTTTCTTGCCGTATTTATTGAAAATCTCTTTTCGTAAGTACTCTTGTGAAGTTAAGTGAATTCAGGGCATGGTTTATCCTGTTCTTGAATCCTCGGTTATGGTTAGGATCTATGGAGTCAAATATTCAAAGTTTTGAAAACTTAAAGCTTGGGGATTTTTATAAAGCTTGCGCTTCGTTTACCCCGAGACTTGTTAACTATTTTTGGAAAGACAGAAGTTTAAATACCTGTTTTATAAAATATGTTTTGAATTCTTAGTACCGGGAGTATCGGTAGAAATCTGTTTTTGAAAGAAATTTCAGAAAATTTCATTTGAAATTGTTTTGTAAAAAAATCGGTGAATTAGGACACGGTTTGTCCCTGTTCTAGAAATCTCGATGTTATTTCCGAGGTCTCGGCATCGTTAGAGGTTGTTAAATTCAGGTTTCTCCTAGCTTGATGTCTGGAGTCCCTTCCTGTGCCCGGTTTTGTTTGGGCCTTCTTTCAAAATTATTTTTATAAAATTTTAAATAAATGTTAAAGGTCTTAGGACCAGATTTGAAAGAAGTTTAAAAGTGATTCTAAAATGGTTGTCAATTTGAACTTTAGTAATTCTAATTTCTCCTATAGTTATTCCTTGGGTTTGAGCCCGGACTTGTGATGTTGAGTTATGCACACCTAGTGTGATTCTTGTCGTTTCGGTTGGGTTCGGAGGCGTTGGAACCAAATAGATTTGACCGGATCCTAACTTTTTCTTAAAAACCGGTTGAACCCTTCGGGGTTCAACATTTTTCTTTAAAAAACCCGAGGACCATGGCATCTGTTTGGGACTAAATGACTCCAATAACCCTTTCTAGTGCCTAGATAGGCAGCGTGAGTTACAGATAGTTCATTTGGTTACCGAATCCGGTGTGGGGATATTATCTTCCCTTTTTATGTTCCTTCGAGTGAACAGGTTGGTTCACTGGTTATTGTAAGTAGAATAACTTAATTAAAGATAGAAAATGTGAGAGATAGACTTTCTCTCTAGGAATGATTTGATAGCGATGCTATTTTTGAGCGATGATCGAGTTATGGGCATGGTTATGGTTATTCCCTTTCGGTAGTCCTAAGGAGTGACCTACTTACCTCCTAGGAACCTTGAGCAGTGTGCTAGGTGTACGGTATGGTAGATAGTTAGTCTTGTTGTATCTCTAGATGAGAGTGGAGTTCGGATTGATTGTCTATAGGCCTAGGTGACAAGCTTAGTTATTTACAGGACGTTATATATATATATATATACATACACATGTGTTGCTTATATTTTCGTTGATCTGTAGTTCTTACGATATCCGTAGTGTACCTGAGGTTAGTGATAAGGTTATTGATGGGGCCTCGGATTGGCGGGGTGCCATATGAGATGAATGACTGACCTAGGATAGATGCATGCACACGGGATGGTTAACCTTTTCTACACGGCTATAAGTTTGATGTTTTGATATTTTTGGTGAGCCCCCGAGGTTGTGCTCACCCCTACACAGGTTGCAGGTTTGCAGGTGGATGCAGCACGACATGCTCGGCAGTGACGATACGAGTGATTTGGGACGGTAGTTTTATTCCTCCTTTCGTAGTCATACTTGTGTATTCTTTTATTCTCTTGGGAGCCAGGCTATTGGCAGATTCCCTTGTGTTGTATCTTCAGTCCATGTATTTATTATTTTGGGGTGCCATTGTATCTGTTCGGCACTACCATTGAGTCTTATGTATTCTTATTTGAGCTTGGTGGCTCAGTCGGTATTTGTTGTTTTGGGGTGCCTTTATACCTTTTCGGCATCTCCATGTGGCTTTCTTTACAATTTCATTTGAGCATTTGGGGCTCTATTGATTTTAGAGGGGTTGTGTAGAGGTATTGGTGTTCTTTTCCACTACCTCGGTCCTAGTAGGTTTCTGGAATGTTGGGCTACATGCCATTGATTCTATTTCTGTTGTTATGGGCAGGTATTTATGTTGTGTTGATTTTGGGTTATCCGGATGTTCCATTTACAAACGGAACTTTGCCGGATTTTCGTTAGAATTCTTTGTTGAGTTTCTATCACTCAGGTGACATGGAATACTTCATTTTCATCCCTATTCCATGTTTTTCAGTGTTATTGTTGATTTTGATTGTCATTTTCAGTCACGTCATATATCGGGATTTGCTGATTCTCCGGATGGGAGTCTCAGGAATAACGGGGCGTGACAGTTGAAAACCTATTTTATGAAAATATTTTAAATCCTTGGAACCGGGAGTATTGAAAGAAATTCTCACTTTGAGAAATGGAAGAAAATCCCATTTGAAAACGTTTCGTGAAGTTAGTGAGTATAGGGCACTGGTTGTCTCTGTTTTTGAGATCTCGAGGTTGTTTTCGAGATCTCGGCATTATTAGGTTTCAAGCTCTCTAGGCTTCTCATAAGTTGTTTCTGGGATTCCTTCTTGTCGGGTTTAGCTCAGGTATTCTCAGAGTTTTCCATAAATTTTTAAAATATTATTAAAGGTCTTAGGACCGGTTTTGAAGGAAAATTAAAGGAGATTTTAAAATGGTTTTCATCTTGAACCTTGTGGTCATTCTCTTGTCTTGTCGACGTTTCCTTGATTGTATAGCAGACATGGATATTTCAGGGCCTCAGCTGTTAGGGCGGTCCTTATGTTTATTTCTTTGATGGTCCTCTTGTTATATTTCTGGTGTGAGACATGGTGTTGATTAATGCACACATAGTGTGGCTTCTAGTACTCTGGTTGGGTTCGGAGGCATTGGAACCAAACAGATTTGACCGGGTCCTAACTTTTTCTTAAAAACCGGTTGAATCCTTCGGGGTTCAGCATTTTTCTTTAAAAACCCGAGGACCTCGGCATCCGTTTGGGACTAAAGGACTCCAGTAACCCTTTCCTGTTCCTCAGTAGGCATTGTGAATTGGAGATTGTCTAGTGATAGCCTAGTCTGACCTAGTACTAGGGTTTTTTTCTCCTTATGTTACTCTTGTGGAATAGATGATATCAGTGTATCTGTATAAGGTGACCTATCTATCTCCTGGAAACTCGGAATGGCGTGCTTGATGCACGGAGGGATAAGAAGTAAGTCCTTGTAGTATTCTATATGAGGGCGCGTATTAGACTCTGTTTGTGTACGCCTTTCGGGATATGATTGATCTGGTATATGCGTTGGGGGTATTTTTGTTGTTAGGTGTTTTATTGTGATTATTTAGTAGAATTGAGATTGTTGATGAGATTATTTTGGGGTCTCTGTTTGGCGTGGGTGCCACATGAGACAACTGACCGACCTAGGATAGATGCATGCACCTGGGATGGTTAGCATTTCCTAGACGGCTAATAGTGTGTTATATAGATATTTTTGGTGAGCCCCCGAGGTTGTGCTCACCCCCACACAAATTGCAGGTTTGCAGATGGATGCATCACGACGTGTTCAGCGGCGATGGTATGGGTGAATTGGGACGTTTTTAGTTAATTTTGTTCCTTTTATTCGTTGTTATCCTTGTATATTCTTATTTCTCTTGGGAGCCAGTCTGTTGGCATATTCTCTTTCGTTGTATATTTTATTTTGGGTATTTGTTGATTTAGGGTGCCATTGTACCTTTTCGGCATCGCCACATGGTTTTCTTTCTAATTTCATTTGAGCATTTGGGGCTCTATTGATTTTAGAGGGGTTGTGTAGAGGTATTGGTGTTCTTTTCCACCACCTCGGCCCTAGTAGGTTTCTGGAATGTTGGGTTGCGTGTCATTGATTTTATTTCTGTTATTATGGGAATGTTGTTCTATTGTGTTAATTTTGGATTGTCCGGATGTTCCATTTACAAACGGAACTCTGCCGGATTTTTGTTAGAATTTATTACTGAGTTTCTATCACTCAGGTGGCATGGGATACCTTGTTTTCATTCTTATTCCATGTGTGTCGTTGTTGTTATTGATTCTAGTGGTCGTTTTCCGTGACGTAATACATCGGGATTCGCTGATTCTCCGGATTGAAATCTCAGAAATAACGGGGCATGACAGGGATCAAATATTTTTTGAGACACTAAGTCCTATCTTTTATCAACTGAGCTACCCGGTTCGGATTCTTACTTATGTTGTTCTATCAATGGTATGAGTGCAAACTGTTAATTGTTATTACTTTGTCTATATCAGTATCAATCAACTTGCATTAATAATACGTTTATGAACAAGACATACCTTTTTTACCAGGGTAAGTGTGGTTCTTATGCTCAACAGTTATTCCGTTACTTTCTCAACATCTTCCATTCTTTGCCTTCAGCTGAACGGAGTCTAACTTTACTAAACTAAGTCAATAATATCATGTGGGGCTGCTTTCACTGATGTGGGACATTATATGTTTTATGTTTTCACTCACTTAAATGCATAATTAGAAACAAAAACGTATTTTTCAATACCGGGAAAGATCTCATATTTCTAAAGAAAGGAAGAAACATCAAAAAATTGTTTTGTTCTCAATTAACAGAGAAACTTTTCCACAGTTGCAACTCGCAACTATAGATGCACTATTCAGTTCAAACAAAATTCTTGTTATATACTAATATTATTACTTAAATACTAATAAGGGATTATTTTAAATATACCAAACTATTATATCATAAAGTAAATCACATTCTAATTAATGTAAAAATATTATATCATAAAGTAAATCATATTTTAATTAATGTAAAAATATATTTTAATATATAACTTATTATATACTAGTTTAAATTTTTGTTAAGATAGAAAGTACGTATTTTTTAGGAAAAATTTCTCATAAGTCCTACTCTTGACACTAAAAGACAAATGAGTCCTAAATTTTTTGTCTTTGGACCAATAAGTCCTATTTTTGAGATTCTTTTCCAATAAAGTCCTAAATTTTTTGTCTTTGGACTAATAAGTCCTACTTTTGATACTTCTTTCCACTTAAGTCCTAAATTCCTAAAAACATTTATCTATACCTTTAGTAAATTAATTTTGATGATAAATTTATTCAATAATTAATACATATTTTATTTTCTTATAAGTTTTAGTTACGAATAATATTATACTACGAGTTTAAATAATAATTTATCTAATTTAAATTTAATTTAGAAAACTTGAATGCATATATATATAATAATAAATTATAAAATTCCTATATATAAAATTTAATAAAAAATAATAAATTCCTATATATAAATTTGAATAACAAATTTATATTTAGTCTAATATCTTCTATACAATTTGATAAGGGTTGGATTATTTAGAAATTCTTACTTTTGGTGTTTGTGTTCCATATAAATTCTAAATTACTAAATAATCCATTTACACCCTTATTAAATTATATGGAAGATATTAAATTAAAAATAAATTTTTAATTCAAAATTAGCATGAACACTTACATTAAACTATAAAAATTGAATGAAACTTTATTTTATGTATAGTAATTTATTATATTTTTAGTGAAGTTATTATATATGCATTCAAGTTCTTTAAATTAAATTTAAATTAGATCAATTATTATTTATATTCATAATATACTATTTTTCATAAGTAAAACTTATAAAAAAATAAACTATGTATGAATTAATGAATAAAGTTATCATCAAAACTAATTTACTAAGGATGGATAAAAATAGAAAAAATAAAAATTAGGACTTAAATTGATACAAATCTCAAAAGGTAGGACTTATTGGTCCAAAGAGAAATATTTTAGGACTTCACTGGAAAGGAATCCCAAAAAGTATGACTTATTGGTCTAAAGAGAAATATTTTATGTCACGCCCCGTTATTCCTGAGACTCCAATCTGGAGAATCAGCGAATCCTGAGGTATGACGTCACGAAAAACGACCACTAGAATCAATAACAACAACGACACACATGGAATAAGAATGAGTACAAAGTATTCCATGCCACCTGAGTGATAGAAACTCAGTAATAAATTCTAATGAAAATCCGGTAGAGTTCCGTTTGTAAATGGAACATCCAGACAACCCAAAAACAACACAACAAAATAACCTGCCCATAACAACAGAAATAGAATCAATGGCACGTAGCCCAACATTCCAGAAACATACTAGGGCCTAGGTAGTGGAAAAGAACACCAATACCTCTACACAACCCCTCTAAAATCAATAGAGCCCCAAATGCTCAAATGAAATTATAAAGAAAGCCACATGGCGATGCCGAAAAGGTATAAAGGCATCCCAAAACAAAAAATACCGACTGAGCCACCAAGCTCAAATAAGAATACATAAAACTCAATGGTAGTGCCAAACAGATACAATGGCACCCCAAAATAATAAATACATGGACTGAAGATACAACACAAGGGAATTTGCTAACAACCTGGCTCCCAAGAGAATAAAAGAATACACAAGTATGACTATGGAAGGAGGAACAAAACTACCGTCCCAAATCACCAGTATCGTCGCCACTGAATAAGCCTGTTGTGGGGGTGAGCAAAACCATGCGGTCACCATAATATCAAAACATCGCACTCATAGCCGTCTAGAAAAGGTTAACCATCCCATGTGCATGCATCTATCATAGGCCAGTCAATCGTCTCACATGGCACCCCGCCAATCCGAGACCGCATCAATAACCTCATCACTAACCTCAAGTACACTACGGATGTCATAAAAACTACAGATCAACGAAAATATAAACAACACATGTATACCTGTATATATATAACGTCTTGTAAATAACTAAGCCTGTTACCTAGGCCTATAGACAACCAATCTGAACTCCACTCTTATCTACAGATACAACAAGGACTAACTATCTACCATATCGTGCACCTAGCACGCTGCTCAAGGTTCCTAGGAGGTAAACAGATCACTCACTAGGACTACCGAAAGTGAATCATCATAACCATGCCCACAACTCGATCATCGCTCATAACTAGCATCACTATCAAATCATTCCTAGAGAGAAAATCACTCTGACATTTTCTATCTTTAATTCAGTTCTTCTACTTACAATAACCAGTGAACCAACCCGTTCACTCGAAGAAACATATAAGGGAAGATACTACCCCACACTGGATTCGGTAACCAATCGAACTATCTCTAACTCACACTGCCTATCTAGGCACTAGAAAAGGTTATTGGAGTCATTTAGTCCCAAACAGATGTCATGGTCCTCGGGTTTTTAAAGAAAAACGTTGAACCCCGAAGGATTCAACCGGTTTTTAAGAAAAAGTTAGAACCCGGTCAAATCTGTTTGGTTCCAACACCTCCAACCCCAACTAGAGTACTAGAAGCAACACTATGTGTGCATAAATCAATACTATAGCACATACCCGAAATATGTCAGGAAGAGCATCAGAAAAGATGAACATAAGGACCGCAATAACAGCTGAGGCCCTGAAATACCCAAGTCTGCTATACAATCAAGGAAATATTGACGAGATAGGAGAATGACCACAAGTTTCAAGATGGAAACTATTTTAAAATCTCATCTAAACTTCTCTCAAATCTAGTCCTAAGACCTTTAAAATTTATTTAAAAGTTTATAAAAATAATCTTGAAAGAATGCCCAAAAAAAACCGGGCACATGAAGGAATCCCAAACAACAAGCTAGGAGAAACCTGGATTTATCGACCTCTATAGATGTTGAGATCTCGGAAATAACATCGAGATTTCTAAAACAGGGGGCAACCCGTGCCCTAATTCACCGATTTTACAAAACAATTTCAAATGGAGTTTTCTGAAATTTCTTTCAAAAATGGATTTCTACCGATACTCCCGGTACTGAGAATTCAAAACATATTTTATAAAACAGGTATTTAAACTTCTGTCTTTCCAAAAATAGTTAACAAGTCTCGGGGTAAACGAAGAACACGTTTTATAAAAATCCCCAAGCTTTAAGTTTTCAAAACTTTGAATATTTGACTCGAAAGATCCGAACCATAACCGAGGTTTCAAGAACGGGACAAACCATGCCCAGAATTCACTAACTTCACAGGAGTACTTACGGAAAGAGATTTTCAATAAACACGGCAAAGACCCGTCTATAACTCATACACTGTCAAAGTGGGAGAATGAGCAATAAACTCAAAATTACAAAAGCTAAGGGAACATGGTTAAACTAATGAGCTCTATCCGACCCTTACCCGAACAATACTCCACACTACCGGAGAGGTCTATCAATCATCCTGTAATGACACTAATCACCAATCACAAAGGCCTATGTGGCCAAGATCACAATTTCAACTAAGTCTCAATATATTGCTAACCAGCTCAACTAGAGCCTAACATACGGGGAATCCTTACACCCCAAGGTCACTTTCACTTAGTTTTTCCATAACTACCAAAGATAATCGTTAACCGTGGCTTCTTAATATTCCCCTTTTTACTTTTCACCTTTTAACTTTAAGTTTTCACGGTTTCCTTTACACTAGGAAATTCACAATTTTCATTATAATTTAACCACGGTTAAAATATCAATCACAACCACCGCGCCCTCACGCCCAAGAGAATAATACAAATCTCTAATTAAAATTCAGACATAACCTGCTTAATATCAATAAGCAATAATAACAGATAATCTTAACAGCAATATTCATGCAATGTCAATGCTCATGACCATGCCAATGCAACTCAAATGCAACCCTATCTATATGAGGGTCAAATAAATAACCAGGAATCTCAAACCGATCACTTATGGGGTTAACAGGCCCGCACAAAGAAGGGTGACCGTCGCCAAATAAAGTACGAAGACCACAAGTTCGTCCGGAATCGGCAAGGAGACATATGCCCTTACTCCCAAAGTTTGAGGATTCAGGAGATACTAACTCCCGGGGAGCCAGTCACCCACTGGCCAGTTGTTGTGACAATCCAAACAATTCATACATGTACATGATATAACTGAGGCATGCAACTCACACCGAAACAATATATACACCACAATGCTGTATGAATGCAAAATGCCTCCACATGAATTTAATATACTCAATAAAACGGCATAAAATCCAAGCAACCTCATACAAAGCATGCTTCATAATTTAAATTATATAGTAAATCACTTCCATTTATCTCAAAAATATTCGTGTTCTCGATTACCCAATCTTTATAACTTTTATATGCTAGCATGCTTTTAATTTAATTTTCAATAATTATTAGTCCACCTCAGGGACAATTAGACAATTTAAATTCGTAATTTAATTTCTTTATAATTTACAAGAAAATCAACAAAGAGGGAACTAGAACCAAGTCTAAGTTTTGACGTCCCTCGTTCTCGTGGATCCCCAAACATACTTTTAATTTCAATAAAATATAAATAATAGGGGAAAATCAATTAATCGGATCTACATCCACATACACCTTCTATAAACTTATTTCGAACTCAAGGGGTATTAAACCGCTAATAACGATTTAATTTAAATAGGTTTATGATTATTTTAAATTTTTTGAGAAATAATTAATTTAATTTCTCCAGGGATCTAACTTATTTAATTTCTCCAGAGGAGTTTCCAACTCTGACATTATTTAATCCATTTATAGGTACTCCGTAAATTTTATAAAATCCCTAGGTTTCCGTCTATCACTAGGAATTTAATTAAACGTTTTTATTTGTAACACCCCGTTTCATGTTCCTTTTTTTTCTAAATTATTCCCGATTTATTTTCGGTGATGACGTCACTTGTTCATGACGTCATGGTTACTCTGTGTATTTTACGAGTAAATTTTTCGCGTTTACGCTTGGATTCGATTTCGCGACTTGGCGGTCATCACCTTAACGACTTTGTGGAGTATCGATGGTGACTATGTGACTTGACAGCAACGTTTAGTAGATTCGGACTTGGTGAAACGTTTATGTGTGTTCTTGTTATCGACTACGTGATGGAGTTGTGACGATTGACAGCTAGTGTTATCGACTAAACGGATTTGTTTCGACGCTTGATGCTTAGGGCTTCGACTCAGTGATTTGAGTTTGGTAGTTAGTGCTTTAGGGGTTCGACGTTTTGTTTCCCCTGGTTATGGGGTTAGTACGTGCCTTGTTTAGCTGACGTGCTTAGGAGGATTGATAGTCCTTTCGCTTGTTTTATTTATGTTTGTATATACGTGCTCTGTTTGTTGATGCTCTGTGTATTGATGTGGCATTAGGTGCCTTAATTGCTTGACTTACGTGTTTACATGTATTTGTATTACCTTGTTCGTTTTTCGTGCTTATATGTATGTGATACTTGTTAGTGGATTAATTTGGGTTGAAGCGGTTTTATTTGATTACTGTTCGAATAAGTTACGTGCCTTAGTTGTTTGGATTAGTGACGACTCCGATGATTCGATAGTTGCGTCTCGTACTGAAATATTTAATTTGGTTGTTATTATTGATTAACTATCCGTAAAATTTATGGGGAGCACATGATATAAACCGCTAGGCGATTAGTGATTTAATTTGGTTTATATCAAAATTTATACCCGATTATATAACCGGGTTATTCATTTCGGATTGTATTAGTTATTCGGGGTCCGATGGGGCTTTCGGTGATTTAATTGGTGGAAGAGTTTCGTACCCGGAGTACTTGTTTAAGCTCGTATTATTATTTGGTGACTCGTGAATTTTAGGATTCATGTGGTATTATTTGGGAGTTCTCAGTATATTTTCGGGATTTATTGTACACGTATATATTATAATTAAAATTATATATATACGTGTGAGTATTTATTGGGAATATATATATATGTATGGTGAGGAATTTTGGGTTATTATTGATTAGTAATTAAAGTATGCAATAATAATAATCATTTATTAGTTATTAATTGAAATGGGTAATAAAACATGATTGGTGGTTATATTTATTTAGTTATATAAATATATATATATATATGGAGGACACATGTGTTGGGATTATACTGTAAATTGGGAAAACATGAGTCACTAGTGCAATTATGGAGAATTGGAGAGTTGGTTTTGCAATTTACAAATATATAGATATATCACGTGTGTGTGTGGCTGAGGAGACTAGAACTTTCTGGTGCATTCTCCTTACAGTATCTAACCCCCTCCTCTCTCATCTTCATCAACAAACCTGTTTTTCTCTCCCTGTATCATCAACAATGGAAATTCCCCTTCATCACTGGCGATCTATTCTAGAGAGGGAGAGAGAGAGAAGATTTGCGTGAGAGAGAGAGGACTCACGCAGAGAAACGCGCGAGCTATTAGAGTCGTTGAAGCTGGCGACGGCTGGTGTTTGCCGGCAAGAGAGGCGGCAACGGTGGTGTCGCAGCGAGCCAGAGGGTGGCGGCGTAGTTCACAGCAGTGGTGGTGCGACAACAGTCGCAGTTGAGAGAGAGAGTTGGGGTTGCGGCTTGAGCAATCGGGAGCAGGGTTGCCGAATATCAGAGGCGGCCATGGCTGAGTTGGTTGTGTGGTGGTCGGTGCGACTGTAGGTGGCGACAACCGGTGGTTCGCGCAGCAGTGGTGGTGCTGATAACCAGTCCCGAGTTGACCGGACTGAGTCGAGTTGACTCAGTGGCGAGTCGGGCTCCGTTTTTGGCTGATTTTCGGGGAGTAGCTCGGCCTCGGTACCGTGTACGTTATACCCGAATTTGGTACGAAAGCATTCACCGGTTTGATGAGAATTTACAAATTTCCGGTAAGAAATTTCGATTGATATTCTTTAGATTTATTCGAAATTACTTATTGATAATTAATTAGCTTCAGGTATATTAATTAGGTTGACGAGGCGGATATTTTTCCGGATTCGAAAATGGATTAGCGCAACAAAGGGCGGCGAGCAATATTCACGCGGCGAGCAATATTCACGGCCGGTACTGTCCACGGCGGGACTGTCTGTAAGCGTTTAAATTAGGTGGGGGAATTTTATATATATATGTTTATCTAGCACTCACTAATAGTGCGTAGAAAATGCTAAGTTGTCCCGTTGTATGTTTATGGATAATAAAAGCATGAAATTAAATTCCTAAGCGATAAATGGAATTTAAGAATTTTATAAAATTCACAAAATACCCATAACCGAGGAAATTAGGTCGGGAATAGAAATTTCCTGGGAAATTAAATAAATTAATTCCCTGAATTTTTTTAAGAATTAAATCCTATTAAATTTGGATTAAATTAGGTGGTTTAGTACCCCCGGACTTAAAGTAGGATTTTATAGAATTTTGTGTAAAATTAGAACCTGTAATTAGCTCCCGGATTATATGTAACTGATATTAAAATACAGTGAGAGTGGGGCAGATTTGATATTGAGGGACGTAGGGCCAGTTAATAAATATTTCCTCTATTATTTATGTTTTATTGAAATTAAAAATATGTTAGGGGATTTACGAGAACGTGGAACGTTGAAACTTAGACACGGGTCTAGTTTCCTTTTATTTGTATTTCTCGTAAATTATAAAGAAATTAAATTGTGAAATTAATTGTTTAATTTCCCCTAAGGTGTTCTTTATTAGCCGATGATTATTGGGACTTAAATTAGAAGCACGCTGGAATATAAAATCTATAAAGATGGGGTAATTGAGGACCCGAGTATTTTTATGGAAAAATGGAAATTTAATTATTGTGTGATTTAAATTGTGAAACATGATTGATATGAGATTGATTGGCTTTGATGCCGTGTTATGGAGCATATTTAATTCATATGGAGGCATTTTGCATTTATATGGCACCATGTTATATATATTGTTTCGGTGCATGTTGCATGCCTCATGTATATCACGTGCATGTCTGGATCGTTTGGAATGTCGCAACAACTGGCCAGGGGTGGTCTAGCACCAGGGAGCTAGTAACTCTCAATTCTCTAGACATTTGGGGGTGAGGACTTGGGCCTCACTTGCCGGTTTCCACGCGGTCGTGGTATCCGCACTTTCTTTGGCGACGCCCACCCTTCCTGTTGTGGGTTTGTTGCCCCAGCAGTGAACGGTTTGGGATTCCTGGATATTAGTGGCTAGGGCTGCATTGGAGTTGCATTGTCATGGCATTTACATCCATATTGGACATTTATTGGATATGTGCTTGCCTGTTATTATTGATTATCGATATTGAGTATGTGATGTCTGGGTTGTAATTAAATATCTGTATTATTCTCTTTGGCGCTAAGGCGCGGTGTGTGTAATTAATATTTTAACTGTGGTTAAATTACAATGATTATTTAAAGATTTAAAATTGTAAAGAAAGAAGGAAAGTTCGACGATAATAAAAACCTAGATTAGTAGAGTCATGGTTGGCATGTGTTCCAGGTGGTTACGTGGATATAGATGAAAAGAGATTTTGATAATTAATTGTTTTCCCCTTGACTTGGAGTTGAGTTGAGATGGCTAGTTATATATTGAGACTTGGTTGTGGTTGTACCTTTGGCTACAATAGGCCTTTGTGATTGGTGATTAATGTTATCACTGGATGTTTATTAGACCACTTCGGTAGTCGGGAGAGTTTTTCAGGTTAAAGGTCGGGTAAGACTCGTTAGTCTGACCTTGTTTCTCTTGACTTGTGTATTTTGAGCTTGTCGCTCACCTTTCCACTTTAAAAGTGTTTCGAATAGTAAATGATTTTTAGCCGTGTGCCTTGAAAATCTCCTTTCCTACATGTTCTGGTAAAGTTAGTGAACTCTGGACATGGTTTGTCTTGTTCTTGAGACTCGAGGTCAGTTCTGAGATCTAGATATGTTTTTAGAGTTAGATTGTTTCAGATTCCTCCTAGTTGTTCGGAGGAACACTTGAATCCCGGTGTTGGTTTGGTAACCTTTGAGGATTTGTTTATAAGTTCCTATATTAAGTCGAAGGTCTTAGAACCTGTTAAGAAATAAGTTTGAATGTGACTTTGAGGTGATATTCGATTGAACTCTAGTAGTTCTGTTCCCTGTGTTATAGTTTCCTTGGTTTTAAACCGAACATGTGTTTCTGAGGTTTCATTCCTTAAGGTAAGAAATATGATCATTTGTGTTGTCTGTAGATCTTCTCGGGTAAGAGAAGTGAGATTAAGTTAAGCGCACATAGTGCGATTCCTAGTGTTTGGTTGGGTTAGGAGGCATTGGAACCAAATATGATTTGACCAGGCCCTAACTTTTTCTTAAAAACCGGTTGAATCCCGAAGGATTCAACATTTTTATTTAAAAACCCGAGGGTCATGGCATCTGTTTGGGACTTAATGACTCCAGTAACCCTTTCTTGCGCCTCGATAGGCGATATGAGTTAGAGGTGACCTTGTTGCTCCGTACCCTTTTTAGTGCCTCGATAGACAGGGTGAGTTAGAGATAGTTCGGTTGGTTACCAAATCCAGTGTGGTGATTATATATTTCCTTCTGTATTTCTTTGGGGTGAATGGATTAGTTCACGAATTATTGTAAACAAAAAAGGACTTGTATTGAGGATACCATTGGACTGTGTTGAGGGTAGAAATTGTGAGAGTGAGACTCTCCAGGTATGATTTGATAGAGGTGATGTGTAAGAATTATGAATTAATTGTGGACATGATTATGGTTTTTCTCTTCTGGTAGTCCTAGTGAGTGATCTTACCTCCTAGGAATCTTGAGTGGCGTGCTCGATGCACGATATAATAGATAGTTAGTTTTGGTTGTATCCCTAGACGAGAGTGTGTATTTGACTGGGTGCTTTATTACACCAGGTGATAGGATTAGCTGTTTACGGGACTTTATGTATATATATGTGTATGTATATATATGTGTTGATTCGACATGCGTATATACGAGTGGTAGATATATCTTATGATCTGTGTTGTTTTACGACTCTTGAGTAGTTTCGAGATTAGTTGTGAGGTTATTGTTGGGTGTCTCAGATTGGCGGGGGTGCCATGGGAGACGATAGCTTGACCTAGGATAGATGCATGCACACGGGATGGTTAGCATTTTCTAGACGGCTATGAGTGTGATGTTTTGATATTATGGTGAACGCGTGGTTTTTTGCTCACCCCCAACACACAACATTTTCAGGTTTGCAGGTGGATGCAGCACGACGCGTACGGCGGCGATGGTACGGGTGACTTGGGACGTTTTCAGTAGTTTATTCCTTTTATTCGTAGATATCCTTGTGTATATTCATTGTTCTCTTGGGAGCCAGGCTGTTGGCATATTCCCTTGTGTTGTATCCTTTATTCTGTGTATTTATTATTTTTGGGGTGCCTTTATACCTTTTCGGTATCGCCATATGGTTTTCTTTATATTTTCATTTGAGCATTTGGGGCTCTATTGATTTTAGAGGGGCTTGGAGAGGTATTGGTGTTCTTTTCCACTACCTCGGCCCTACTAGGTTTCTGGAATGTTGGGCTACGTGCCATTGCTTTTATTCTTGTTATTATGGGAAGGTTCTTTCGTTGTGTTGATTCTAGGTTGTCCGGATGTTCCATTTACAAACGGAACTTTGCTGGATTTTCGTTAGAATTTCTTTACCGAGTTTCTATCACTCAGGTGACATGGAATACTTCATTTTCATTCATATTTCATGTATTTTGATGTTATTGTTAATCTTGGTTGTCGTTTTCTGTGACGTCATACCTCGGGATTCACTGATTCTCCTGATTGGAGTCTCAGGAATAACGGGGCGTGACATTATTTACCCATAAACATACAACGGAGATTTATTAACGTTTTCTACGCACTATTAGTGAGTGTCAGATATGCATATATATAAGTATATATATATGTAAATTCCCACATATTTTATTCCTTTACAAACAGTCCCGAACTGTCTCGCCGTGAACAGTGTCGGTGCCCGAATATAGAGCCCGCCGACCAAAGTCGCCCGAAAATTATATCGAGTATACCGAAACGTCCATCTCGACAACCTATACGATATATACGAAGCCCATTACCAATCGATAAATAAATTTGAACAAATTTAACGAAAACCAAACCGAAAAATCGTACCTCTAATCTGAAATTCCCGGCGAACCGCTCAACTGTTTCGCACCAAATTCGGATATATCGTGTACGACATCAGAAGCAAGCTATCCTCAAAGTTTCACGACAAACGAAGCCCGAATCGGCACTGAGTTGACCCAACTTGGTCTGGCCGAACCCGGGACTGTTCACCTCTAGTCATCTCGCGCCACCACGGCGCGAACTAGCATCGCCACCACCAGCAACCTCCACGTCGCCGCCGTCACTCCACTGTCGTTTCCTGTTACAACCGGCGAACACCAGCCCTTATTGTCCCCGTCGTCGCCTCTCTCAACGACGAACTGAAACCCCAGCTCCAGATCGCGAACCCAACTCCCTCTCTCAGTCACAAACTGCTGTCGTGCCACCGCCTACGTCACTACCACGGTGCTACTTCGCCACCCCCCTTAGCCGCACCACTGTCATCTCCTCTTCCAGCTGACGACCTCGCGCGAACCATCTCTCTCCCTGTTCCGATTTCTCTCTCTCTCTTTAGCCGCAAATCAGCCGACAAGGTAAATAAGGATATGGTCAGTTGTTGCAAGGAGAAAGATCGAGAAGATGATGGTCTCCTCTCAGCCACACACACACCATTTATCTAATATATATATATATATATAATGTGTGTCTCATCTAATACAAACACAATTCAACAAATCACTTTCCTTATTTTACTTTGTCACATTAGATAATATAATTATGTAGTGACAAACAAATAGCATGAACCGGTCCCACGTGCCCAAAATGTTGGTTTCCCATTCCATTGAATCTTTATATATATATATATATGTGATGTCCACGTGCTGTAGAAATAAAGATGTGATCACCATATTACAATTGTGACTCTCAAACTTACCAATATAACAAAATGACCCCACTTTCCACTTTTAGCCTAAACGACCCCGAAAATTAAAATTTAAGAAAACACCGGATCAAACCCTTACAAAGAGATGACTCAAAAATCCTCCGAGTCATGTGCAGAACAAAATGATAATATCTAACCTCAATTTAATAATAAAGAGAATAATATCTGAAAATCTCTAAATGAATACACGCGTACCCTGAATATCGACGGATGCCAAATAACTCAAATAATTCATAGTAAATACCTGATCGACTCGCAATTAATATCACGCAAGCTCGTAAACTCTACGGATAACTAATAAATAATATAAATCATTCCTTAACTACTCCAATTTAAACTGCAATGCCGAATAATAAAATAAATTGAAAGAAATAGTCTGGGGTATGAAACCCAACCACCGGAACATCGGGTACGTACAAGACCCACCGAATAATCACAAGCAATAAGGCACGAAAAGAATCCGATATAAACAAACAAGCTAACGTAAATACCGCTAAGCACACATGTCAAACAACACATAGGAGCACACACTTACAAACACAAAGCACGTCAATAAAATAAAGCACACACTAATCCCATCACAAAGGAAAACAAAACGTCGAACCCCTAAAGCACTAAGTGCCGAACTCAAACAACGTCGGAGCCTTAAACATCGGACATACTAAGCATGTCGCCATCCAATCGAAACACCAAATGTTTAGCGTTAAAACGAAATCACATAATCGTCACTAAAGCCCACGTAAACCTCTAGCTACGTCCGAAACACAAAACATCACTTCAAGTAGCGTAATCACCAAAGAAACCCCACGAAGTCACCAGAGAGACAATTGCAGAGTCGTGCTATCGAATCCAGAACTCACGTCAACGTTTCGCCGAGTCAGAAACAATACTGTTACGTCATGTCATGTAATAGTCAAAGAAAATCAACGAAGTCATCGAGGAGAAATCGCAATGTCGTCCAGTCAAGTGCAGACGTAAATGCGAAAAATTTATACGTGAAACACCAAAGATAACCATGACGTCATGAACAAGTGACGTCACAACCGAAATTAAATCGAAAAATAATTCCAAAAAATTGGGAAAATAATATGGGGTGTTACATTTTAGGACTTCATTGGAAATGTATCTCAAAAGTATGACTTATTGGTCTCAAGAGAAATATTTTAGGATTATTTGTCTTTTGGTGTATAAAGTAGGACTTATGAGGAATTTTCCCTATTTTTTATTCTAGAAAAAAAGTATGTATTTTGTTATATATTACTATACACATATATTATTATATAGCTATATTATATATTACGTAATATATAATATAACAATTTAAGTTGTCGTATAACTAATATAATATATGGTTAATTTCAGTAAATCTCCATCTACTATTGAATTTAATCAACTAACCCCCCTATGTCTGGATTGTCCCATGTACTTTCTAATTTAATCAACTAACCCCTCCAATGTCCAGATTGACCCCTATGCTTTTCAATTTCATCACCTTACCCTCCCCCACCCACACATTTCATCAAATATATATATATATTTTGAAAAATATATATATTGAATATATAATATATATACATATTTATATATATTTCCGAAAAAATATATATCTTATAAATATTATATATATTTCGGAAAAAAAAAGTATTTCGAAAAATAATATATATATTTTTTGAAAAAACATATATATATATATATATTTCGAAATATATATATATATTTAGAAATATATATATTTTTGAAGTATATAGATATATATTTTGATGAAATATGATTGAGGGGGAGTGAAATTGAAAAGTATAGGGAACAATCGGGATATAGGAGGGATTAGTTGAATAAATTGGAAAGCAGATAGGATATTACGTAATATATAATATAACAATTTAAGTTGTCGTATAACTAATATAATATATGGTTAATTTCAGTAAATCTCCTTCTACTATTGAATTTAATCAACTAACCCCCCCTATATACTTTCCAATTTAATCAACTAACCCCTCCAATATCCAGATTGTCCCCTATATTTTTCAATTTCATCACCTTACCCTCCCCCACCCTCACATTTTATCAAATATATATATATATATATATATATATATATATTTCGGAAAAAAAATAAGTATTTCGAAAAAGAATATATATTTCCAAAATATAATATATTTTTGAAATATATGGATATATATTTTGATGAAATATGATTGAGGGGGAGTGAAATTGAAAAGTATAGGGGATAATCGGGATATATGAGGGGTTAGTTGAATAAATTGGAAAACATATGGGGTAATTCGGATATAGGGGAGTTAGTTGTATAAATTCAATAATTGAGGGGGTTACTGAAATTAATCCTATAATATATTTTCAACGTATATAAGATATTATATACTAGTTTGAAATATATTAGGGGACAAAATTATATTTTATTTCTTTATATTTTATATAATATTATTAAATCATTATTAAAGAGATATTTGTAGTACTATGTGAAACATAATACTTCATAATCACGCAACAAATTTGGACATATTGGAATAAGTACGCGACATTATACAATAGTTCAAAAGTTTTCAGTCAAAGGAATTGATTCTTAATATTTAATATTGGATCACCTAAATTCTACTTATTTGGATGGAAAAACCTTCAGAGAGTCATTATTAGACCCTTCAGATAAGTGTACCTACACTGAAGTTGGCATTAGTCGCCAAACCGAAAAAACACTGTCGCATATTAAAGTAAATGGTCGGTCCATAAATACAATACAATATTTGTATGATCGACTATGATATGGGAGGAATAAGGAACTTGGACTTAACGACCAGTTTTGTGTGAAGCTGGCGAGGCTGACCTGGCCATCAAGATATAACTTCAGTTCTCATAGAGCTGTCAAGTACCCACTATGATTTTCCTGCAATGGTCTTATGTGGATCTTAGTCCAACCGCATTACGGAATGGATAGTTAATGACATGGTCTGTTTATCTTTATTAGTCGTTACTCCAATCAATATCACTTTTGTCAGATTCCATGTCTTGGTGGCGCCATTTGATATGAGAGAGAGTGATGTAAGAGGAGGAGAGAGAAAACAGATACTTCGGCCTAAGGCCGTTTGGAAATTTTATTTTTGTTTTATTTTCTTATTTTTTGGCACTTTCAAAATAACAGAATATGTTTGACAACCCTTTTTACTGTTTGTTCTATTCTCAATTTGGAAACTGTTTTCGTGAATAGTAGAAAAAATAAGGGAACAACAAAAACTTGTTTTTCTGTTCTTTTTGAGATTTTTCAAAAAAAAAAAATTGTGGTAGAGAGGAAAAATTGTGTGAGAATATGTGTGCTTTTTTGCCCCAAATATGTTTTTTGTTCTTGTTCTTTTAGGTGAGAAAATAAGAACAAAAACAAGAATTGTTCTTGTTTTTTGGTTCTCAAAACAAAAACAAAAACAATGGTTCCGAAATAGGCCATTAAGAATTCCTTTGTTTTTGTATTTATTTTTTTGATGAAAGAAGAAAAAAATATTTTTGTATTTATTCTCAAAAAACAAAAATAAATATGTGTTTGGAACCAATTTGTATTGATTGTTCCAAAAGGGGCTCTAGGGGGGTGGAATGGTTTGCCCCAATTCGGGGTGGAGGGTGGTGGCGGCTGGTGGGAGGTGGTGGTGGCAGGTGGAGATATATGGGTGTGTGAATATATGTGTGTGTGTGTGTGTGTACATCTGTGATGGTGGCGGGTGGAGATATATGGGTGTGTATGTGTGTGTGTGTATATATATGTGTGTGTGTGTAGATTTGTGGCGGGTGGTGGTGGTGATGGTTGGTGGTGGCGGTGGTGGAGGGTGATTTGTTTTTTTTTTCTTGAATACAAACAGTAGAAAACACTGATGGAAGTCATCGTGGTTGGTGGCGGCGCCGGTTCTGATGGTGGTGGTGGTTGATGGCGGCGCCGGTTCTGGTGGTGGTGGCGGCGGGTGGTGGTGGCGGCGGCGGTGGTGGGTGATGGTGGAGAAGAGAAGGGTTACATTATTGAAAGAACAAATAAAAAAAAAAAAAAAAAAACACCAATTTGACTTTCTTGGGCTAAATCTGTATTTGTCTTTATAACTGTTCACAAAGAGTTTTGGGAAAAATGGGTGCCAAATATGATTTGTTCAATGAACAATAGAAAAAAACAAAAACAAATACCGAAACAACCCTTTCCAACGGGGTCTCTTTCATTACTTGTTCTTCATTTATTTCATTCTCACCAAAAAATACAAATATATATATATACACACATATAAATATACATATACACAAAATATAGAAGGGTTAACTTCATTTACACCACCGAGATTTATTTTTATTTCAATCAAACCCTCCCAAGTTTGTTCTTCGCTAGAATTGGAGTCGAAAGGGCTAAACGTTTCACTCCGTTCATTGTATTAATTCAATTGATTCTTGAAAAATCCAATTGTACTCTCTATAATCTCTCTGCCCCTTTAATTTGATGATATGGATAAGTATATATATATACACACACATAAGATAATTCAGAAATAACAATTTACTGAATTAGATGATAATATGTGCGAGGATACATGAGAATCTCAACTGATAAGACCTTCAATTTGAGGTTTTGGGAAAATACTCGATCTCACATCTGTCTAAACTCTACCCAATTTTCTTTTTAATTTATTTGATCTTCATATATATATATATATTAGAGAGAAAGAGAACGGCTGTGATTAGAGCTAGCAAAATTGGACACGACATGAGCATGACCCTATTTAAAAAGGGTTAGGGTCGAGCATAAAAGGGTTGAGGAGTTAAAAGGATCAACCTGAACACAATACAAAAAATTTCGAGTCATGTTTGGTTCAAACTCGTGTAACCCGAACACGACCCGTATAATTAATCGGGTCAAACGGGTCGGTTGACTTATTTAACCCGAACACGACCCGTATAATTAATCGGGTCAAACGGATTGGGTTGACCAATTTACTTGAATGTGACCCATTAATTATTTAGCCTATTTTAAATTTTCAATACAAAAAGAAAAAAATATGACTTTGCCTTTGTCTTTAACTCTTTGTTCCAACTCTACCTAACACGTTGCAAGTTGCAACCCACTACAACCTTATCACTTCACTTCACATTACCCAAAGACCACTCAAGTCTCAAACACCGTATATCATCTTCATCTGTCCTTTTAGAGCTCTGTAGAAATTTCCATGGGTTCTCTAGCCTTCTAGGTTTTCATCTCTAATTTCATCTCCAATTTCATCTCCGATATTCCATGCAATTACTAGGGTTTGTTTGATTTATCTTATATAGGATATTGATGGGTTTTTTTGTGATCGTTGTTTGGTTCTTTTTACTGATCGAATTTGATCAAGTGTTCCATTTTGGTCTTTAAAATTTCGTTCGTCTTTCTCCTTGTTCATTGTGATTCCTAAAGATTTCTTCTTGTTCTCGCCCTTTCATCTTCATCGGTTTGATAGCTTGGTTATGATCTCTTGTTCTCTAATCTGGTTCATAACCTTTGTTCTTTGAGTTGGATCTACATGTTACCAACTTAATTTTATGTAAGTATGAAGTGATGGGTGTTGATTTGAAAATTTTGTTTCATTTTTTTTTTCTAACCCTAGTGTACTTGTTTCTTTTTGTAGATGAACTGATTTGAAGGTTAGTCGAGCAAGAATCCTTGGATTTGACTTATTTAGCATCTGCGTATTGTGGTATTAATTTTTCTAACCCTTGTAATGTGGTATTATATTTAGAAATTTGGGATTTTTTAAAATTCCATGTTAATATAGCTCTGATTTTAGTGTTTTCAGTGTTTGATTGTAAGTGAGCTAATGATGATGGATGTAATTTGGGGTTTTCTAAAATTCTGAGAATATTTCATACTGATTAAGTGTTTGCATGTTGATTAAGTGTTTTGGGGGTTTTCTAAAATTCTTCGTATGAACTGATTTAGGGTTTTTCTAAAATTGTAAGTATGAGCTTTGGGGGTTTTCTAAAATTGTAAGTATGAACTGATTCCGTGTTGATTTAGTGTTTTGGGGTTTTTTTAAATTAACAAGTATGAACTGATTTACAAAAACATATTGATGTGACCAAGGGGCTACAACCCTAGCCGAGTTCAGGTTCTTTGATATTTTCTTATGGTCGAGTTTACTTATGTAGAGAATTTATTTTGCGAGCAATTTGTGTTGTTTCTGAAGGGATTGGTTGTGGTTAAGGTATGCTCTTGTTTTATGATTCCTTTTGCTTCTACTTTTTGAGAAATAGAAAAGGAGTAGCTGCTCCAATTCAGTGCATTAGTTGGTGTTTGATACATATATATTGTTAGCAGAATTAAAAACCTATATTTTTTCCATATTACTTGCCTTGGGATAGAAAATTATTATGCTTATTCCTACTCATGTTATTTAGTTAGTAATTACTTCTCCTTTTTATAATTATTTTTTTCCATAGAAGCTTACATGGTTTTTTGCTTTATTGACCTGCATTTTGTGCGGATTTATCTCCTTGCCTACAAAGAACATAATTTTTCCATGATTTGTTGTGATTCCTAAAATTTTCTAGCAAGTGATTAGAGCTTTTCTATTTTCTCTTGACGTATAAAATCACTTATGATTCTTGAGTTCGATTTTGCTCTTTGATTCGTGGAATTTTATTTTTGGATATATATCTATGTTGAGTATATAAAGTCATTACCGTTATATTATATACCTATATATGTATGTATATATATTTCAGGAGTGCACCAAAGGAAAGCTACAGAAAACATGAACAACATAAACAAAATAAACTAAATTTTGTTATATTTGAATTTATCATATGTTTTTGTTAGAATGATGAAAGAAATTGATGTCTGAGAGTAGAATCCTTATGGGTGCGTTTGGAAACCAGTGTTTTCATTTTTGTTTTTTTTCTCTCGAGAACAAAAATTTTTCTTGTTCTTGTCCTAAGGGTAATTCGGAAACAAAAACATGTTTGGTTGGAAATTTTGTCTAAAAAATTTTCGGGAACAGAAAACAAAAAATCACGTTTGGCAGACCTTGTTTTTTCAAAATATCTGAGAACATATTTTATTGAAATTTTGGCTTTAATATGTTTTTTTAGATGTTTTTTTTTTTGTTCAGTGATAAGTTTAATGTCATTAATTTGATATTATGTCTATTTAAATGAGATTTAATTCCATTAGACCAATCCACTTAATTTACACAAGTATTTAACTTTTAATGACTTAAGTAAATGAATAATCAAATGGATATGAAGAAATTAATTAGCAGAATGTCTTTAAATGCAAAAGAAAGGAAAAAAGGAAAATGTTGTTTGTGTCTAACAAAATGATCTTTTTATCACACCAATTCCACATCTAGTCTCACCCCAACATTCATATCTGAAGTGAACCATTGTTGTGCTATTAACAAAGGGTATGTAATAAATATGCTCATCAATTTGAACTATAACAATATAATTGCAAACAATATGCCTAAGAAAAAACATACAAATCAAATCAACCAAGATAAGAGAATTATAAAGGACAACAACAACTAGAAACTTAAATAAATAATTGAATTGAGCTTTTCATGAAAACTTTCTAAATTTTGCAGTCATGCCTCTCAAGCAAATTTCTCAATCAATCAAGAGTTTAAATACAACTAATATAGATTCTAATAATATAATGGAAAAAACATAAACACAAGAAGACTGACTCTAGGCACAAGAACCCACAACAGTTCTTATTCAGAGCTGAATACTATAAAAATATTTAGGTCATTTGCAAATACTAATACTCATAATTAACCAAACCCTCCTCTCTCTCCATTTTTTATGAGAACATGACACCTATCTTCTTTGCAAAATCATCCCCATCATCATCGTCGTCGTCCCCATATTCATCTTCCTGGTTTATGTGCTCGCCTTCTTCTAGATTGAAATCTTCCCCATCAACCTGCTCGTAATCAAAATGAAAATTGATAGGCTGCTGAAACCAAATTTATAAGAATGTCATATAAAAGTATAGGAGAAATGATTCTATAAGAATGTCATATAATTGGGTATTAAAAAAAAACTAGAAAATGTTTACCAAATAATGAGAACAAGGACTTGTTGCATTGTAAAAATTGGGGCAATATTGGTTCCAATCTTGGATGCAACACTTGGTGTAAAATGTTAAATGTTAGGTTTGTATCTTGTCTACACCCCAACCAGCCTCCATTAACAAGGACCACACTAGGCAATGACCCTTCATTTGACCAATACAAAATCGAATAAGTTTCAAGTCTTTTGACTCTTACCTACATACATAATCTTAACAACAAACCAAAGGTAGTGTTTGGCAGCGCATTTGTGTACACCAAAAACAAACTTCTAAACCCAATACATCCTTCAACATATAAAATGAGTGTTTTGCGAGGTTTAAACAGGCGTTCAGTAAAAGTCCAAGCCTTTAAAAGCCCATTTAATGGAAGCTATCTAAATATATTTCTGGGACTGACTTTTTGGAGTCAGATGGCAATATAATTTGGGTCAAAGAAATGATGGAATGATGGGGTAAAAGTGCATGACAATATTGTAATTGAAAACTTAATTTTCTGAATTTAAACGAATCGCTTCGAAAAAATGTTCTCACCAAACATCCATGAAATTTTAATATTGGACTTACTTCTAAGACTATCTTCTTGGCAAAGGACTTCAAATGACAGGGAGCTCGAGCTAGTAGACCCTATATTTGCACCATGTCCTTTTCAAAAAATAAAAATAAGAAAGTAAAAAGTAAAAACATCACTGCTGAAACTGCTATTGTTATCTCACATCAGCAAACGATTCCCATTAATCTCCAGTAATCTATTGATGCAAAAACCGTGCACATTAGCCTCCACCACTGCAGAACTATGTCTATGGCTCTAAGCCAGCATCCTGGACAATGCCACATCACCAAACTTACTTAACTACCTATTGACTAAAATTTTGATTTTTTCAAGACAAAATATCTGCTTACACGTTTATAAAAAAAAAAATACCCCAAATCAGCATAACACGATTCTCCAATGATTGCTAACCTAGTATACAGCAAAGGGGGTTATATCCACTGATCAAGTGATTCTACAACAGAATAACACGTTGAATATCACTTGCAAGGATTTCAAAATGAGATTGCAATAACAACTAATGGCTTAAGAGTTTTCTTTCCCTCCATTATTTCTAAAACTAATATAAAGAATGAACAAATAAACATATACAAATCTAATGGCTTAAGCATTTTCTTTTCTTTTACTAAAAATTATGAGATGTCAACAAAATTAGGGGTTCAAGTGATTCTAGAACAAAATAATAGGTTTAATTTCACTTGTAAGGATTTCACACTGCAATCGCAATAAAAAACTATTACCATCTATGACTAACATCAATTTCTATTGCTTGCAATATTTCTAGAACCATTTTATTTTCTTTTAACAGAAATAATGCAACATCAAAAAGCTGGGGGCTCAAATACACATAGTTGCACTATTGAAAAGATAAAAAATTACCTCGACTAAATCAAGACCGAGTTTTTTTGCACGTTCAAGTGCTTCACGCCTTGACACTATCTCATGCCCTGAAATAGATCATACATTCAAAAATCCCATAATAAGAGTTCGGTTTACTCCTTCACCATCCATGAAACACTGAGATGCCTTCCACCCAGTACTTTATCATCCAGATAGTACTTTAACACAACACATTAAAAGTATGGACTGAATTACATTATTCAGTACATATTCTCTTGCCAATTCACACTATTTAGAGCAAAAAAAAACCTCAACTCAAAGCATTCTACAGTTCAAAAATGAAATACAATTTCTTTCCCCAGAACTATCTAGCAATCACAAACAATTGAACCAAAATGATATTGATATGCATATAGACAACAATCACAAACAATTGAACCAAAACAATAGTGATATGCACACACCTTCATCAGCCACAAGACTAACGAAGTCTGCCGTGATTTTCTCATTCAATCGTGGCCCGTCGTCCTTCTTCGACTGATACTGAACACAATTCTTGCCACCAATAAAAACCCATTACTCAATACCATGACATACACAAACACTCACACACAAACATGACATTGTAAAACATTTTTTGATAAGTAACACGAGGACATTGTAAAACTCAATAAGGGATTTGTGAGTACCTGAACAGGTGCGAGCAAAGGACCTCGCATTGTTATGAACTCGAATCCATTACTCAATACCATCATGCACCTATATGACATTGTAAAAAAGTTTTGGGTTCTGTGTAAAAACTCATTACTCCATACCATCGTCCCACACACACACACACACATACATACATACATGTAAAACCTGAATTGGGTTTTGTAAAAATCCATCAGTTAATACCATCATCACACACCTACATACAGAAACACACACAAATCGCCGAAATTGTCAAATCAATTTGGGGTATACATAAAAACTCATTACCCAATACTAAAACTCGATTAGGGTTTTGTGGGTTTTGTAATTACCTGAACAGGTGCCACGAAAAACCTCACATTGTTGAACAACTCGGTTTGATTCTGGTGAAAACCCAAAAAGGGTTTATCGGGTAGGCAAATTCTTGCATGCCTAGAAATGTGATTGACCGAACAAAGCGCGGGAACTTGAAAATAATATCTCTTGGATTGGTTCAACAAGCTTCTGAGGTTCGATTGCTTGATTCGGCACCAAAATGCCATTTTTTTTTTCTTTTTGAGATTTATAAGTGAGAAAAAGGCATTAATTTATGTGAAAATACAATTTTTTTAGGGATAGAGCTTCGATTTTAAATAAAATGGAACCAGAGAGAGTGAGGAAATGTAAAACCTTAACTAGACCCTAAATCAAAATTGGTGGATTCAACCTTGCTTCTGTCCCAAATCGTCGAGAGGACAATAATCGGAGAAGGATTGAAGAGAACAAGATGAAAATCGTCGAAGGGTTGAAAGGGAACAAGTCGATCTATGGGTTTGTGAGAGAGAGAGTGGATGAGCTTTTCTTCTTCGTTCTAGGGTTTGTGGAGAGAGGCAAGAACATTTCTTTTGATGAAGAGATCAATTTTGAGAGAAGATGTTGAGGATACGTTTTTTCTTTTTGACCATCTACAGTGTAAAAAACACAAAGAACATCATTTTGATGTTCTCATTTTGGATGGAAATTAGAGTGGTATTCTTTTACTGTGCTTGAGAAGAGAAGTGGGCATTAAGCATGCCAAACACATTTTCTAACTCAATTAGGGAACAAAAAACAAAAACAAAGATAAAAAACTAGTATCCAAACAGCCCCTATGTGAACTTGACCATTGTTTCTATTGATATTCTGACTTTGCCTTTTCTATTTTGTCTTCAAATTTTATGTAAGTTTGTGTCTCATTTTCCAGTTATGAAATATTATTAAAATGAAATATTATATATCATACAATACATATGGAATGGTATAGCTTATCATAATTACAGATTTTGATGATTTGCATTTCTGTACATATTTTTATCATTTAATATAGGTAAATTATTGCTATCAATTAATATGAGCTTGACTATTATGCTTATTGATATCCTGACCAAATGGTTCTAGCTAATTGTTATATGCATTATGTTGCAAGTTCTTATTGTATATCATTTTTGTAATTGTTTTTTTCTATTTTGCAAAATATTTTAGATCGAAGCTGCTCAAATCCAAATTGACGCTAAAGATATTGATCAGAGTGATGATGAAGTTGAAGAGCTTCTTGGAGATAATGAAGTTTTCTAAGGGAAAAAGGCAGTAAATAAGCGAAAAAGGCAATTGAGGTCAAATGTTTGGGGCTTTTTTGAGATGATTCCTCTTCAACGGAACAACAAGCCAAGATGCAAATGCAAGCATTGTGGGAGGGTGTATTTGGCTAATAGTGCGTATGGAACTGGAAATTTGAGGCGGCATATGGATAAGTGTGTTAGAAGGGACTCACGTAATGTAGGTCAACTTCTTATATCTCAAGATTTAACCACTTAGTCATCACAATTTGATCCTGTTAAATTTCGTGAACTATTAAATGTTGCTCTTGTCATGCATGAACTACTATTTCAATTTGTTGAGTATGAAGGCATTATAGTTGTATTCCGGTACTTATGTACCTATTTTTAGCCTATTAGTAGAAATACCGCCAAGGCTGTATAAAAATGAAAAGGGTCGGTTGTGAGACTTGTTAGGATCAGTTCATAGTAGAATATGTTTGACATCTAATTTGTGGACTTCTTTAACCACTGATGGTTATACGTGTCTCACTGCCCATTTTATAGATGATGATTGGAATTTACAGAAAACAATTTTGAACTTTTGCTGCATGCCATCACCGCACAATGGTGTGACCATTAATGAAAAAATTTACACACTGTTAACCGAGTGGGGGATTGAGAACAAACTGTTTTCAATCACATTGGACAATGTTTCCTCAAATACTACATTTGTTGACATGTTGAAGTGTCAATTAAATTTAAATGATGCATTGTTGAGTGGTTGTAACACCCCGCTCCAACACTTGGTATGATATTGTCTGCTCTGGGCCCAGCCCACACGGTTTTGCTCTTGGGCTCCTCCCAAAAGGCCTCATACCAATTGGAGACAACACTGCACATATAAGCATATCCCCAGACCTCTACTCGAGCGATGTGGGACATCACAATCACCCCCCTTGGGACCCAGCATCCTCGCTAGCGACCCACGGGTGATGTGCATGCTCCCACACTTAATTCCGACTGAGCTCTGGCTCTAATACCAATTGTAACACCTCCATATTCGGTGTTGTGCTCATATACTAAACTTAATTATGCAAGATGGGTTGAAAGAAATTGATCGATCATTCATTAAGATTCGTAAAAGTTTTAAGTATGTTAAAGGTTCTCCGGGGAGAAAACAATTTTTTTTTGGATGTGTCTCTCATGTCTCTTTAGATTGTAAGAAAGGTTTGAGGCAAGATGTTTCTACAAGATGGAATTCTACCTTTATGATGATTGAGTTTGCAATTTATTATCATCGTGCATTTTGTCAAATGGCACTAAGTGATTCAAACTATAAGTTTTGTCCCTCTATTGAGGAATGGAGCAAAGTACAAAAGATATGAATCTTCTTGGGAGAGTTTTATAATGTTACCAAAGTATTTTCTGGAACAAAATATGCCACAACAAATCTGTATTTTCCAGCGGTGTTTTTAGTTTAACGAAAATTGATAACTGAAAAGAACAATCCAGATTTCTTCTTGTCTACCATGGCCAATCAAATGTACTCGAAGTTTGCAAAGTATTGATAAGAATTCAGCATGATACTTGCTATTGCTGTAATTTTAGACCCCCGTTACAAACTTGGATTTATGGCTTTTAGTTATAGTAAGATCTATGGTGATAACTCTATAGAGAGCCAAAGAGTGTGGGACAACTTGTATAAACTTTTTTATGAGTATATGCATGGTGGTCCACTGCATAGAGACAGAATATTCTCTCCACAACAAGCTGGGAATAATTCTCATGAAAGAGAAGAGGCTCATTTCTCAAAAGAGAGTTGTAGGGGATCGATTTGAATGAAATATTTAGAGATAGTTTCCACACAAGATCCTCAAGAAAATAATGGTGCTTGTACCTTTATTGATTTTTGATGCTTTACAGAAAAATGGAGAAGTATGGAAAATAGAAGAGAAAACAACAGTCTACAAAGTATGCAAAATACTCCCTCTCTAGAAATTTCCCTCCCTTATTCTCTGAAAAGTCCCCTGAATTGAATCATTGACCCCTTATTTATAGGCGTTGGTTCAGACATAAGTTATTGCCACATCATCATATCAATCCGCGAGGTAGATCCACGTTTTAGCCTCCATAATTTTACCCAAGTCGCGATGTTCAATCCGCGACATTACCATTCCGCGATCCAGTATGTTACTGATCCGCGGATTCCTTTATTTTGTTTGTCATAGTTTTCCTGGGTCATGTCCTTTTATGCATATCTTCCATTTTCATGACCCTGAGCGTTATTTGACGCATTCTAGGTACTTTACTTTGAGTGATTTTGATGAATAAGGTCGCGATCCACTATTCACCATCCCAAAGTATTTCCCTAGGTCAATCAAAATAATACTCCCTACGCGATAAGCTCATAGGGTCGCGAGGTTTGACTTTTGGCTATGACCCCCTTTGTCAATCCTCAACGATCACCTCTTTGTAGAGTGTTTATCGTGTGTCTGATCTCATACAGAGATACCCTGGATTCGCGGATTATAATTCACGACTCCCCCTGTTGGCCTTTTCCAACTTTCCCTTGGCGTACCCTTTGGATTCGCGGATTATATCAACGCGAATCCCACCTTTACATTTTCCCCTTTTACACTTTAGTACTTAGTTAAGTACTAAGGAGTAAACCATAAAGACAACCTTATTTTAACTTCGCGGAAGTATATGCGTATTTTAACATACCTTGTTTTCACTTTTTGGACCTTTTGTACGACTCTCCTCATTTTTCCATGTTGAAACCTGTCATTGATTTATCAACAATCATCCCTTATTATGATCCGCGACATTTGAACTTGCGGTAACCTTGGCGTCGATTCGGCTTCCGTGGGCATTAATTATACCTCCTAGGTTTTCGTGTCCCCTCCATTTATAAACCTCCCTTACTCATTTCATTTCATTTTTTCCTTCCTTCTTCCATATTTCTCTCTTTCCCTTTTCCCTCACTCCTTTTGCTTCATACTTTTTATTGCTTTAGCCTCCATCCTTTTTTTTACTTCGCGGTCCTTGTTTCAATTCCGTACTTCCCTATTTCTTTATTTCTTCAATGGCCAAGTCTTCCACTCCCAAGCTCTTAGTTCCCCCATCTGGGACTATCCTGTCTGTTCCCGTTCCAGTAGAATGAAGGAAGACTCCATTTTTTTAGGCTTGTCACAACCATTTTTGGAGTTCCATTGAAAACCTTCCTCCCACGGGGGACATTACTGACGACCCAATGCTTATCCATTCTGACGGTGAAGCCCCCTTAGCCAATATTCCACCCATTTCCCTTTTTCACTTGCTTATCGAAAGAGGCGATGTCCCATACTCTTTTGTAGAATATGAAGGGTTTCTTGCACCCATTACTCATTAGAGGATGTGGTCTAGCCATATACTCAACTAGGACAAACACCACGAAACTCTTAGAAAAGCGGGTTTGCTAGACTCCATAGAGTTATTCTCTGACTTGTCCGTCCATCGAGACGCGGATGCCCTTAATCTTCTAGTGTCATAGTGGAGTTCTTTCGTCCATACTTTCATAACATCTTGGGGAGTGTTTACCCCTACCTTGGAAGATGTTTATGTTCTGTTCAGGCTTCCCATTTTTGATTCGCGACCCCTTGATGCACTTCCTTTCGATGAAGAAGACTAGGCGATTCACTCGCATCTTCAATCCTGTGCGGCCTATGCCGCGAAAAGGGGTAGTCGCTTCAAAGACGGTGCCATACTCGATGAGGCTCCCATTGTAAGAAGTGCAAAGCTCAAGTATTCCAACTGGTGCCATCACTTTTTTAGAGAGTATAAGCCGGAGCTGCCTCTCCTCCGCTGTCAAGACCACGAATCTGTGCCCGTTGGTCTGGCCTTCTTTCTACTAAACGACTTGAAGAATTTATTGACTTCAGTCATAATTTTTCATGGAGACCCTACTCAGTTCCTCTGGAAGGTATCTATTTCCCTTCTTTTTACCCAATGGAGGAGCAAACCGCTTATGGTTTTCAACACCATGAAGAACTCATCTTTGTCGCCTCTTCATTCGAGTGTTGCCTATCTATTTTTGACGAGTCCTTCTTGCGAGTTACAATCTACAATCCTTCGCGCGTGGCTCATCAATTGGGTTTTCAGCAGGCCGTTCCCATGTATGTTGCTCCTCCTTTAGGCAGTTCTCCTGACCTTTATAAAGCGGCACTGGTGAGTTTCTGCGAGGAGTATAAAAAGAAACATCAAGAGTTTTCTTTTGCAATCTTCATTCCCGAGCAATCACGGGCAGGCGGTCGAACCGCGACCTATGTAGACTTTTGGCTTCAAGTTATAATAGACTTCCAGACCTTTATGATGGGTCCTCCCAGGCCAGTCGCTCCTATAAATGTACTCGCGGGAGACTCTTTTCTCAAACATCATAAACCTCATAGCTCCCGCGGATTCTATAGCAAACTGGTTCTTCAAGCTTCTGATCGTGAGGCACAAGCAAGGAAAATCAAAGGTTCCTCCTTCCGCGCCTAAGAGAAAACGTTCTGAGCGCGTTGAAGTTCCCACTGCCATTCCATTTCGCGAGGAACCCATTTCAAAACGATTGGTAATGATCTCACAACTTTGTATTTTCTTATTCTTATCTTCAGTCACTAGTACCAACTGATTTACCTTTACTTTATTTATTTAATTTCAGAGATCCGCGAACTCCACTGCTATATCACCCCCGAACGTTCGGGTTCCTCCTCCCTCGTATCACACAATCGCAGATGATTCCATCAGAAGAAGTTCACAGAGTGAGACTACCGCGAATGATGCCTTGGACTATATTCCTTTGTCTCGAAGAAGAAGAGATCAAAGAGCTCAAATTCTGGCATCTGTTACACATATTTCTGAAGATGATGAGGTAGACACTATTCCCTTGATTCGCAGAAGGACGAATCCTTCTGCTTTGATCCCCTCTCCTAATAGACTCGGAGTTGAACCCCTTATTTTTCAGTCATCTCAAGGTGAAGATGAAATTGCAGACGTTCATCAAGGCGAAGTCGAATCCTCCTCTCCGCGAGTGGAGGAGTCCTCTCCGCTAGTAAAAGCGAATTCTTTGCTTGATACAGTTGCACGGGCCGTGGAGGATATTCATGCTTCAGATCCTCTATTTTCAGGTAACTTTTAACTTCTAACTTCTTTTACTTGATACAGTTGCACGGGCCGCAAATGCTTCTTTCATGCTTATAGTTTTTATCTACAATTTTTTAGGTCGCGAGATTGGAGAGGATGCGAATCAAGAATCTGATCTTTCCCTTGATGCTTCTGATCGCGAGGTGGTTGTTATCCTTTTGGACTTTCCAGCTCAGGTACAGGAGAAGGCACGAATAATATCTAAAATCACAAGAAGGGTTCTGCTATATGACTCAGATGAAGGGGATGATCTTCCCATCTCTACTCTTATCCGTGAGGGTCCTTCGCATCATGATAAAAGTAAACCCCTTCCTGAGG
This sequence comes from Cornus suecica, assembly GCA_963922005.1. Taxonomy (NCBI): domain Eukaryota; kingdom Viridiplantae; phylum Streptophyta; class Magnoliopsida; order Cornales; family Cornaceae; genus Cornus; species Cornus suecica. Next base: position 51,315,065 of record OY998241.1, on the reverse strand, counting down.
ATGCTCAGCCAACAAACACAAACTCAGTCACTGATGATCAAATCGCGGACCCAACAAATTCTTTTTCCGCAGAACCAAATGAAACCGCAAAGATGCCAGAGATTTTTAAAGAAAGCGATGCCAACTTTGTTCCAGAAGGAGATGTCGCGGAAGTAACTGATCCTCAAGTTTCTAAACCTGAGAGTGATGTAGCTCTCGACCACGAGGACACAGATGTTCTGCACATGCAACCTCTTGTTGGTGATATCACTGTTGAGATAGCTGCTACTTTGTAAGATGGGCCACAAATCCAAATGTCACTTTTCGGGGGCCTTGTTGCTGATATAGAGACCATTGCTGAATCTTCCGTTGGCGCGGATCATGTCCCTACAGTGAATGAAGGTAAATTTTGTCTATTTAGTAAACTCTTCGGAATAGAATTTTCGGTACTATAGTGTTGAATCCGCGTTGACCCATTATTACTGCAGGCAATTCGAACAGAAGTCCTGACCCATTATTTCAAGAATCCGCATTTCAAGATCTAGAAGCACTTCTCAATGAGTTCTCCTCGCCCCCAAACACTTTGCAAAATCTTATATTCCCCAACACTGAGTCCTTTTTCCTTCCCATTCACCCTCAACAGCCACATATACAACCTCATCAACCCCCTCTTCCACAAACCCATTCATCCATTCCTTCCCCCATACCCGCGCCTATAGTTCAAAATCCTCCTCAGCAGCATCAAGTCTACTGGCATAATTTCTTATGTTATTCAAGTGATATGGCTATTTTGGACTGTGTTTATAGTAGCCATCCAGAGACGTTTGCTACTATGGAGCTTTATGATCCGCTTCTTCAACCAACATTGCTGCATATTATCGCGGATACCTTCGCTTCATTAATGACCACTTATGTACGAGATCTTACCTCCACAACTTTGCCTCTTTGTCGCGCTCACATCAAAGATTGGAAAAATATGAAAATGGACGTGACTTGGTGGGAAGTTCATCTGGAAAATGTTGAGCGCTTGTATGCAAAACATTGCATGGAAGTCAAAGCTTTGAATGAGTACCAAACCAGCATAGCAAGAGTGGAGGAAGCCCGCGCTCTTTTAGCTGCCACAGAACAAGATACCCGTAGGCTAAAAGAATCCGCGGAACATTCAATACGTTCTCGCGAGCTACAAGATGAGCATGAAAATCTCCACATCTCCTCTCCTGTTGGTCGTGATTTGTAGTAGTGATTGTTTTTGATGTATTCATACACAGTTATATATAAAATCTTCATGTATATTGTGCTGATATCGTACACTTTATCATTTATCATCATATATACATATATATATATATATTTTACTTATTTCCATGTATATGTATCTAAGATTGGTACCACTTTATCCATTTCACATTAAGAGGTCCAGCCCTCTTGCGAGTGACTTCATGCTCCATTCTGTAGTACCCACTACTGCCTTCACTTACAATCACATATGGACCTTCCCACTTAGCTTCAAACTTCCTTACCCTTTGTCCCCTCATGATTATTGGTACTACTTTCAACACTGTCTCCCTCTTTGAACCATGTGTATCGTACCTTCTTATTATAGCTCTTTGCTTGTCGCTTATTATACTCTTTTTGATTTATAAAGGCTTCTGCCCTTGTTTCTTCCAATTCTTCTATCTCCAATAGCCTATCTTCTAAACTGCTTTTGCATGCCAGCATTTTAGCAGCAACCTCTAGCTCCGCAGGTAGCACAACCTCTACTCCATAGACCAGTGCATAAGGGGTCATGTTTGTCGCACTTCAGTATGCAGTTCTATGTGCCCATAGTGCTATTGGAAGTTCTTCCGCCCATTTCTTTTGATTATCATGCACCAACCTGGACAGGATTCGAATTAACGCTTTATTAGAGGCTTTAGCCTGTCCATTTCCTTTTGGATAGTAAGGTGTGGACTTGTGATGAATTACTGAGTATCTCCCCAACAAATCCGTAACTTTACTATTAACAAAAGGAGTCCTATTATCCGATAGTATCACCTTCGGTATCCCAAATCGACAGATGATGTTTTCCTTTATGAATTGAACCACATTGTCTGCTGTCATCCGTCGCAGCGGGATAGCTTCCACCAACTTTGTGAACAATTCAGTTGCCACTAAAATCCACACATGTCCCTTAGCCTGCGGCGTGATCGATCCAATTATATCTAGTGCCCAAGTATGGAAAGGCCACGGGGTAGACAAACTCTGTAATTCAGTTCCAGGAGCATGAATAAGATCTTCGTGCACCTGACTTATGTGACATATCCTGACAAAATCACTGCAATCTCTTTCCATTGTTGGCCAGTAATACCCAGATGATAATAACTGTTGAAACACTTTTCTAGGACTGTGATGACCAAACTCATGAGTTTGTTTCAATACTTCCCTTGCCTCTTCTTCACTTACACATCTCATCAGGCTTCCTTCAAAACTTTTACGGAATAATCTTTCCTCTTGTAAGACAAATCGCGAGGCCAATTTTCTAAACCGCGACTAATCTCTTTCAGGTAAAACCCTTTCTTTCAGATAATCCACATATTTGTCCCTCCAGTCTATCATGTCTGCCACATTACCTTCATTTATGGAGGGATATGCATTACAGTCCTGGCAACTGCTTTGAAACTTGACTACATCATCCTTCATACCTGGCCAAAAGAAACCTTCTCATTGCAAAACTCGATAAAGACTGACATCCACTTGGCCAAACATTTTCTTGTGAGTTTTCTATAGTAGTTCTCGTATCTCATTTATTGCCACGCATCTGGCTAGAATCCCTCCGGCTGCTCTATAATATAACACGCCTTTTATGATCTGGTATTCTCATCTCAAGGCATTGTTATAATTTTTTAGTATAGCTTGTATTATCTGTGCTCTCCAATCATGCTCTTCATACACCTTTGATTCCTTCCCACTACTGACCATAGAGTTGGTTCTTCGCATTACTTGCATAGAAGACTATATTCCTTGGAAATGTAGTCGCAAACCCAATGTCGCCAATGCATCGGATCGTCAGTTGCCTTCTCGCGGCTCGTGCTGAAAACTCACAGTCTCAAAGCTTTCTATCATCTGACAGATGAAAGTTCTATAAGACACTAGATGGGGTTCTTTGACAACATATTCCCCTTTAACCTGCTTAATGACCAGTTTGGAATCTCCTCTTACACGAAGTATTCTTGCCTTTAACTACTGAGCCATCATCAGTCCTAGTGTCAACCCTTCATACTCGGTAATGTTGTTGGTACAAGGAAAATCAAGTTTATAAGCCATGACTAATTCCTCTTTTGTTTCCTCATTCCTTAGTACAAACCCGGCATATAACACCCCGTGTTATTTTATTTTTTACTGAAATTATTTCTAATTTAATTTCGGTTATGACGTCACTTGTTCATGATGGTCATGTTATCCTTGGTATTTCGCGTGTAAATTTTTTGCGTTTATTTTTAAAGTCGATTGGATGACTTTTCGGTTTCTCTTTGACGACTACGCGAGTTCTTGTTACCAACTACGCGGTATCGTTTCAACATTTAATGTTTAGTACTTCGATTGGGCGACTAGACGTTCTAATCGATCGGGCTTGTAAGGTGTTCCGACGTTTGGGTTCCTACCCCAGTATATTAAATTGGGATGGTTTATTGGGCGTCCCGTTATTATTTCGGGTTTACGAGATTACGTTTGGGTGTTCCCGTTGATTATTGTATATATATATATTTAATTGAAATTATATATATATATGTATATGTTGATGTGGGGTTAGTTTGCAATTGTGGATAACTGGAGGGTCATTTTTGCGATATATCATATATATGTATATACATATACGCAGATCTGCATCCACCCTCTTCTCCTTCCTCTTCATGCGCAACCAATCCCGCACATCACTCTTTCTCCTCACGACCAGACCTGCGCCTCCTTCACCATCATTATAGGCAAGCAGAGAGAGAGAGAGAGAGAGAGAGAGGTCGGCTGGAGAGAAGGAGGTTCGCACGACCTATTGAAGTTGCCGGCTGGAGCAGCGGCGGTGGCCAGAGGCGACGCGATGGCGAGGGTCGGCTTGGGTTGACGATGATGACGCAGGTAGTGGTGCTGGTGGTCATGCAATGCTGGAGTTGGCGCAGCTCAACCGTGCGTAGCAGAGGCGTAGCAGGACCGGTTTGGCCGGAGCTTCGAGCAGCCGGTTCGGCGACTTTCGGTGGTCCAATGACGACGATTTTTGGTGAGTAGCTTTGTCTCTACGTTGTGTTCATCATACTTTAATTTTGTAATTTTCCTTTGAGCGGTTTGTCCGAAAATCGCGTTTATAGGTTATGATTTTCGTTTGGGTTATTTTAGATTTACCCAAATTGATTAACCTATTGCTAATGGGCTTCGTATATATAGTATAGGTTGTCGAGGCGGATGTTTCGATATATTCAAAATATTTTTCGGGCAATTTTGGTCGACGGGCTCCATATTCGGGCGCCGACACTGTGCTGTTTCGGGCTGTTCGGTAAACATAAAATTAGGTGGGAAATTGTATTATCACTTCCATATCGTTGACTTAGTTTGGGTGTCAAAATCCTTAATTATTTTAATATAGATATATTAAATCGTGAATTTTAAATATTTATATTTGGGTTAGAATCGAAGTAAGACTTAGGAATTAATTTGAGAAATTAATTAAATTATTTCCTACGAAATTAAATAATTTCCTATTTGAATTGAATAGGAATAGGTGGTTTAGAAATCCCTTTGAGAATTAAATCGGTTAGTGGAATCTTGTAAAAGTTAGACGTGGACTTAGGAAGTGATATAAATTCCCGTTTGACTGCATTAGGGGATATGTGAACGTGAGAGACGTAAAAACTTAGACATTATGCTAGGTTCCCCTTACGATACATGGTTTATTTGCTTTAATTGTTTTAAAAGTATTTTAAGAGGAATTGAAATATTTTCTTAAAGAATTAAAGAAAATATATTGTTTAAAACATGAACTTATTTTCTCATGATTTAAATGTCTTATTATATTTTAAAAGCATGTTAGAGAGATTTTGAGATTTATATTGGTACCATGTGGGTATTTTCATAAATATGATGCATTACATATTTATGTTGAGACGTGATTTTTATTGCGTACACCATGTATTGTGAGACATGGGTGTTGGTGCATGTAGTGCATGGTTTTACCATTTGCATAGAAAATTCAATTGGTGTGGTCTACTTCCTTTGTGCGTGGTGCACGAGTAGACGTTTGTGTTTGGATCGTCGAAACAACTGGCCAGGGGGTGCTTCTCGCTTCCCGCGGACCTAATCTTCTAAGAAACTGAGACGATAGGGGGAGGACATATCGTCCAAGGCCCTATGTGCACGACTGCGTCGTGGTGGACGTCTTCCTTGGTTAAAAGTGTGAAGTATCAAAAGCACTTGGGAAGAACGGTTCGATGAGTCTACATTCCTTAGTGAGCTTGTATCCTCAGGGGAATTGTAGAGAAGGATCCATGACCCTTGGGAAGGGCATGTTTTTGTGTGCGTATCACAGGCGGTCTGTGAGTTACGTTGCATTGCATATCATTATGTGATTTCATTGATATGTATATATATATTGTTGGAGCATGTTAATTATGAAAATTGCGAATTTAAATTCATATTTTATAAAATGCTCAACTGAAAGTGAAAAATGTGAAAACATGAATTAAATGGGAAAATTGTTAAAGTATAAATGAAACATATATCTTTATACTTGTTGTTGTATACTTTAGTACCCTTGGGGGAGGTTAAGTGTATTGGCATAGTGACCTATGTGGTTAGTCGAGGTTGTGGTGGATCGTAGACTTGAGTTTGAGTTTATGCTTTAAAGAAGGCAGTTAATTGTTTTGTGATTGTGGTTAGTCGTGTGACATTTTTAGAGATTTGAGGTTAGTGATTGATTTTAGTATCAATTGATGTTTGAGGCCTTAGAGAAAGCGGGTGATGAGATTGTGGACCTAGTGGATGTTGTTGTATTGACTTTTAGGTGCCTTTCACCTTTTGAGGAATGGGTTATCAATCGTGTCTTGAGAATTGATTGGGTTAGAAGAGGTTATGGTTGAGGTGATTTTTTTAGGTCCTTAGGGTACCGTAGTGTTGCAGCGTTGTTTCTCATGCTTAGTTCATTTCCCTAAGCATTCCTTGTACGGTGTTTTATACACTAGTATGTAAACGTTAACTTCTATGTTACTCCTAAAGTCATCGGTTACGGCGTGGTGCCGAACTTCTTCCTCGTGGTGTCATTGATTTCGTGGGGTTGGAAACGGATAGCTGTGTTCCGTGAGTCCAACGTATTGTTCTTCCTTCATTGTCCTTTCGTGACATTATAGGAATCCTTGTAGTTGTGTTCATTCTTATTTGGCTATTTTTCGAAAATGGTGTTTTCTAAGTTTTGAAATAAACTCTTTGTATTTAAAAGGAAAAACCCGTTTTTGCCTACCCCCGTAGTAACTAAAAGTTTTAGTACTTTATAAAGATATTTAACTTCTAAAAGTCGTTGAGGGCGACTGACGGAGACCGGGGGCAAGACGGTCATTTTTACTGTGTGGTTTCTTAAAGGAAAAACTATTTTATTACTTTTCTTGGGATTCTGAGACTTCGAGACTTCTTTCTCAAGATCTCTAGTTGTAGTGTTTTGAAAGGTGGTTCTTGTTTCACCTTTACTTTGGATCATTTCTAAGTCTCGGGTATGAGGCTTGGTTTCGTTCAGTGCACACATACAGTGTTGCCTTTCACTTTTTCTTAGCTGTTGGTGTCACCATCTAGGTGATTTGAGTTTTTTATATGTTAGGGCATGGATGCCGAATGGATTGGTTCGAGTTTTAAAACTTTTTTCTTAAAAACTATTGAATCCTTGGGATTCATCTTTTATAACTTTCACTCTCGGCCATTCGCTTTTGGTTTCCTTGTTCGGGTGTTTTTCCTAAACACTTGTGGTGTTCTTAACCTTGACGTTGTTGTCTTGGTTATCTGTTGGTTATCATTAGTATTCCTTTCCCTTGCTTTGGTTTCCTTGTTCGGGTATTCTTTACCTTGATGTTGTTGTCTCGGTTATATGTTGGTTTAGCATTGGGAACTCTTTCCCATTTGCTTTGTTTTGGTGACCCTTAGGCGGTTGTTCATATGAGTAGAGTTGTGTGCTCTTGGTTTTCCTCACCTATAGGGAGAGCGTTAGTGATTTGATTGACCCCATTGATGATAGTAATATGAGGTTGATGTGATGATGTGATTTATGGTATTGATAAAGAGATATGTTTGAGGTGATCTAGTATTGAGAGGTAGATTCTCTCTAGGGATGAGATGAGGTTTGTTATATATATATATATATGGTACATATATATATATATTGATGATGGTTGTGTTAGTACACAAGGACGTGAGTATTTTTCCTCCTGTGTTATCGGGGAGTGAGTTATGAGTATTCTTTGGTACAAGTGGTGGATTTTGATCCCTGTGGATATTAGAGGTGAGTTTGTTTCCCTCTGTTGGATTTTGTGGTTAGCGTGGTGAGCATGTGATGATTTGTTAGGATTGGACCTTAGTGTCGTGTACCTAGTGTACGTTGGTGAGAGTATTGTAGACTACCTGTGTTGGTACTAGAGTACGAGTCTTAGTCGTACCTTGTAGAATCTTGTTGTGTATTTATATATATTTATATATATATATGTATTTCCGATATATATATATACTCGTTTACGGTAGCTTATGAGTGCATGCTTTGGGTTTCCGTGGATGGGATTTGTTAGGCTATATATATCTTGCTAGATAGTTTAGCTTTTCCTAAACTGCCAGAGGATATGGTAGTTAGAGTACCTTTTCCCACTGAGCTTATTTGCTCACAGGGGAATTTCATTTGCCCCCTGGTATTCCACGCCAGGTTGCAGGAAATGTTACGGCTATGGGCAGGATGCAGTGCAACGACAGCTTTCTTTAATTTTTCCTTGTTACAGGTTTTGGAGTTGCGTTGGGTGATGCGATTATGGTTGCAGCGCGACTAGTTTTGGGACGGTAGTTGTCTTCTGTCAGCTTCTTTTCCCATGTTTTGTGGGAATGTCATTTATTTCTTTTGGGAGCTAGTCTGTTGGCATATCTCTATTGGTGTATCTTTTATTTTCCTGTATTTATTATTTCAGGATGTCGTTGTATTTATTCGGCACTGCCATGTGCGTTTCTATATTCTTATTCGACCAATTGTGGCTCTGTTGATTTTAGAGGGTTTGGAGGGGTTTTGGTTTCTTTCCACTACCTCGGCCCTAGTAGGATTGATGAATGTGGGGCTTGGAAGCCATTGTTATTATTGAAATGTTATTGGCAGGTTATTATGTTGTGATTGTGTGTCCGGATGTTCCATTTACAAACGGAACTCTGCCGGATTTTTGTTAGATTCCACTGTTTTGTTATATTTTTCATTTGGGTATGAAGTATACCATTTCCATCATTATTCCATACGTTTTAATGGTTAATGATATCTCAGTTGGTCATTCATATTAGGGATCACATCTTGGATTCCTTGGATGTCCCGGTACGGGAGTCTTAGGAATTTAGGGGGGTGACATCATGGCATCAAAGCATTTTTACCCCTTTTGTGGGTGTTTGATGATTGAAGGTCATTGTTCTCGTTTCATTTTACTTTCGTATTCACTCCCTTAGCTCTAAGGTTCGGGTTTCTGAGTCCTAGGAAATTTGGGGCGTGACACGGCCCCACCTTTTTTTTTCTGTGGATGAGCCATAAAATTCTAAAATAAATTCCGCGTTTTGTGCCATACTCGCTACTCCCACCTCCTCCACTTTAGGCTCAGTTCCTCCAGGAAATAAGGCTATAAAATTTGACAAGGCCTGACTTTTTACTGCTTTCGGTTTGGAGCATGTGATCTCATATTCGGATAGTACTAACAACCATTGAGCAGTTCTTCCACTGAGTATAGGCTTTGTGAGTAGATACCGGATGGGGTCAGTTTTGGTGATTAGCTCCAATGGATGTGCCAGTAAATAATGTTTGAATTTCTGAGCCGCGAATACTAAAGCAAGACAATGCTTTTCCAGAGATGTGTATCGCGACTCTGGTCCCTTAAGTACTCGACTGATATAGTAAACAAGATTTTCTTCTCCTTCATATTCCTGGGCTAACAGAGCTCCAACAGACTTATTAGTGGAAGTGAGATACATTATCAACGGTTTCCCTGACTCTGGCGCTACCATTGTTTTTGGTGATGCTAGAATCCTCTTAATTTTCTCAAAGGTCTCCTGCTGTTCTTCTCCCCAGCTATATACACACTTTTCTTTTAATAAAGGCATGAGTGGGTGAGTTACCTCTGCCAGTGTTGGGATAAGCCTCCTCAGATAAGATCTTTTCCCCATAAAAGTTTTCAACATTTTACGAGTTGTGGGCGGAGCCATTTCAAATACTGCCCTAGCTTTTGTTGGGTCCATATCAATCCCCTATCGATGTACAACATACCCTAGGAACTTTCCTTCTGGTACTCCAAAAGCGCATTTCAGGGGATTCATCTTCAAATTATACTTGCGACATCGTTGCAGTACCTTTCTCAAATCGCCCACATGAACCTGCATGGCTCTGGATTTTACCACCAAATCATCTACATAGTCTTCCACAGTTTTATGCATCAGGTCATGAAATATAGCTATCATGGCGCGTTGATAAGTAGCCCCGACATTTTTAAGTCCAAATGGCATAACTGTATAATGGAAATTCCCCATTGGGGTGTAAAAAACAGTTTTCTCAGCATCTTCCGGTGCCATCTTAATCTGGTTATTACTGCTGAATCCATCCATTAGCGAAAAAACTTAATTTCTTGAGGTTGCATCCACCATGGTGTCAATGTTGGGTAGAGGGAAATCGTCCTTTGGGCAGGCTTTATTGAGATCGCGATAATCTACACATACGAGGATTTGCCTAGTCTTCTTTCACACAGGCACAATATTTGCAAGCCATGTTGGATGTTGGGTTGGCTTGATAAATCCTGCTTTCAGCAACTTTTCTACTTCTGCCTTAATCTGTATCTCCAAATCCGGATGAAATATTCACTGCTTTTGCTTCTTTGGCTTTGATGTGGAATGCATATGGAGGTGGTGGCTTACTAATCCAATATTGAGTCCCGACATTTGACTATAGTCCCAAGCAAAAATATCCCAAAACTCCTTGAGTAATTATAATAGAGAATTCTTAGTTTCGTTGGGCAGCGTACTGCTTATGAAGGTAGGTAGCGGAGCTGTGCCATCGCCTATGTCCACTTCACACAAACCATGCTCCGGTCGCGGATTCATTTTGTGTGCTTTAGGATCATTGCCAAGTTTTCTTTCTATCCCTGTCTTATCTGTCCCGGGGGCAGTACCAACTGTGCAGGCTTCTGACCCCCAATCCCTTCACAACTTGTATAGTACTCACCCGTCGGGCATTTTGACTCGCGACCAGCTCATTTCTTTGAGCTTTCGCTCAGTCGAACCTCTATCTTCCAGTTCTTTATATTTTGGTTATGGTGTAGCAAAAACGCCGGGTCCATGTTTCTCACTTTATTCTGAGAAATAAATTGCATTTGCAAAGTGGGCCTCAGATGCGCAAAAAGGGCTTTTAGATGCCTTTACAGTCATTATTCCTTCTCCCCTTTAATGACATGGAATTTGGTGGGCTCCCTGATTTTCCAAACTTTAAGATCCAATGTCGCGAATCCCATGGTGGCCTGCTGGTCTCCATTGAAATCAGTAATTGTAATGGTATGATTTACAATCTTGCTTTCAGGAAAATTGATCATCCGCAAAGTGTCCAGCGGGATTAAGTTGACTGACGCTCCTCCATCCAAGAAATCTCGTTTCATCTCTCGACCATTCACAGTAGCTGGTACATATAGAGGTCGATTGTGGAAGAATGACACTTGTCTATCTACTTCAGAAAATATAATCTTACTTGAGGTTTTCTTATGCTGTGGAATCACGATAGTATGATTAAGAGCGACAACTTTTTTCTCTTTTAAGAACTCCTTCACATGCTCATGTATTGGGAGCTCGTTAAAGAAAACGTCTATCTTAGCATCCTTTTTTGCTTCATGCGCTAGTGGGCATTCATACTGGTGGGCATTCATACTTGACGGTATTTATCGTATCCTCAGTACTGTCTCTGGTGGTCACTATAGCCACATGTGCAAGGAAGGGTTCATGAGCTACATTCTTTGCCACCTCTAAATCACCTGATGCTATTTTCCAATGCACGAATCCGCGGAATGCCCAACATCCAATCAAGGAGTATCGAACGGACCTGTGATAGGGGCCATAGTTGTTTTTCATCCTTTCCTCTCTTGTCGGCACCCTTTGCACTGAAGGTCGCGATATGACCTTATCTGCAATCCATTGATTTAGCAAAACAACTGCATCATTTTCACCGGAAGGTAAATGAGGTGGTTCAGATCTTCTAGCACGCTCTTTTTTGGGCCTTTCACTTTGCGTTGCTGCTACCATTGCCACTCATCTAGTATTGATATTTGGTCGTGTTGGAGGAGCCAAAACCTTTCCCAATCTTCGTGCATTATCAACGAGTGCAGAAAAAGTTCTGAACTCGTGATTGACCAAGTGTACTTTATATTCTCGTAGCATTCATTCTATACAAATTTTGATTAATTAAAGGTCGGAAATTGGTTCATGGCACTGTAAAGCAGTCTCGCGAAATCTCCTGACATAAATTGCCACTTCTTCCCCGAAATGTTTCCTTTTCCTTGTAAGTGAAATCATTGAGACCTCTTTGTCTGCCTAGAAGAATTTAGTGTAGAATTTGATCACCATATCCGTCCAACTGGATACGGAAGTCGGAGCGAGACCGTTATACCATGTGTATGCAGTACTTGTTAGAGATTTGAAGAATTCTCTAAGTTTCAAATACTCATCATTTCTGTGGGGTCCTAGAGCATCCGTGAACCTGGATATGTGCTCTCTTGGATTTCCTTTTTTGCCATCGAATTAATGGAAGCTTGGTGTTCCATAGTCTTCAGGATAAGGCAAAGCCATAATACTGGGATGGTACGGTGGGCCAATTTCCACTTCTTCTATCTCGGATTTCTCGTTCAAGATAGCCCGAAGTTGCTCCTTGGTGATATATGACTCTTTCTCCAATGGCTCTGTTCGCGCTCGCGGTGCCTCCCGAAAAAGCTCTTGTGCTGATATTTCTGGCAAGGTTTGATTATCCATCCGTGGTGATTCAAGATTTGGTACCGAAACGCGCGAGGCCTCCACGAAGTGAAGTATGGCCTTTTGCGTTTCTTGAATACTGAGAAGAGTTTGCAGCAGAGCTGATGGCAATTCTTGTGAATTCTGTGTTGGCTCCGCCATCGGAGGAGTCGCTGCACGAGCCACACCAGCATTTGCGTGATGACTCTGTTTCCGTGCTGATGGAACTGCTTCACCTCCTTGCATATGTGCTGTTGTTTCTTCTTGAAGTTGCTCGGTGTGCCGAGTCGGTGGACGACCTCTCCGACGAGTTTGACGAGGCTCAACTTGTGCAGAAGACATCTCTTCCCCAGCTGAGTCGCCTTTAATATAGGGGTTCGATTTAAATGAAAGATTTAGAGATAGTTTCGACACAAGATCCTCAGGAAAATAATGGCGCTTGTACCTTTATTGCTTTTTGATACTTTACAGAAAAATGGAGAAATATGGAAAATAGAAGAGAAAGCAACAGTCTACAAAGTATCCAAAATACTCTCTCTTTAGAAATTTCTCTCCCTTAGTCTTTGAGAAGTCCCCTAAATTGAATCATTGACCCCTTATTTATAGACATTGGTTTAGGCATAAGTTATTGCCACGTCATCATGTCAATCCGCGAGGTAGATCCGCGTTTTAGCCTCCATAATTTTACCCAAGTCGCGATGTTAAATCCGCGACATTACCAATCCGCGATCCAGTATGTTACTGATCCGTTGATTCCTTTATTTTATTTGTCATAGTTTTCCTGGGTCATGTCCTTTTATGCATATCTTCCATTTTCATGACCTTGAGCGTTATTTGACGCATTCTAGGTACTTTACTTTGAGTGATTTTGATGAATAAGGTCGCGATCCACTATTCACCTTCCCAAAGTATTTCCCTAGGCCAGTCAAAACAACACTCCCTACGTGATAAGCTCATATGGTCGTGAGGTTTGAATTTTGGCTATGACCCCCTTTGTTAATCCTCAACGATCACCTCTTTGTAAAGTGTTTATCGCGTCCCTGATCTCATATAGAGATACCCTGGATTCGCGGATTATAATATGCGACTCTCCCAGTTGGCCTTTTTCCAGCTTGCCCTTGGTGTACCCTTTGGATTCGCGGATTATATCTACGCTAATCCCCCCTTTACAAGAGTCGAGATATCATGCAGGTAATTTAGAATTTATTTTATAATTAATTTATTCTAACTATTTGAACTATTATTCTTGAAAAATATTTCTAGGATTGCTTACTTTTATTCATTTACTTTTTATATAGGAATTTGATAGTTTTGAAAGTGATGAGTTTGGCAGTAGTCAAAAATCTGAATTAGAATTGTATTTGGATAAACCAAAGGTTGACACGAAAATGGATCTTGATGTGCTTACCTATTTGAAGACTAATCAATTCAGGTATCCCATACTTTCTCGCATTGCTCGCGATGTATTAAGTGTTCCGGTGTCTATAGTTGCATCCAAGGCTGCTTTTAGTATTGGTGGCCGAAATCTCGATCAATTTCGTAGCTTTCTGAAACCTAAGAATGTGGAGGGTTTGGTATGCACTAAATATTGGTTGTTTTATTTGAAAGGTAGTCAAAAAAATTTCTCTTATCACTGTCTAAATAAATTTGATTTTGATAGTTTTTATATTAATTTGGTTTTGTGTGTTTTAAATGAAGAGAGCGCGCAACTTCAATTGGATGAACTTATTGTTGAGTTTGATGATTTAACTTTGCGTAGTGAAGAGAGCAATAAGGTACTACTAATGGTAATATATAGTTAATTTTGTACTAAAAAAAAATACTTAATTAGTTATATTGTTTGTGCTTTTTCAGCTCATTCTCAAGTGAAACCCTTTTTGGTGCTATTATGAGACAAAGTTTCTTTTGATTATGCCTTCTTCAGTGAACCAAGTGAACGTTCTTTTTGGTGGGATTTTGATGGATAGAGTCTTATAGATAACATGCTTAGAGGTAACCCTTTTGTTTGTGCAGATATAATTATGATTCGTATTTTATTATCTCTATATTTAGTCTTCTTAGATATTGATTATCTTTGTACAAGTTTACTTTTTTTTACTAAAGATGTCAACTTTTAATCTTTTTTATTTGTTGCCTTCTCCAACTTTAGCTTGTCCTACTTTTGTTCGCTTTGGGATCAGTTGCCCTTTGTGCAGTGGTATTAAATGTGTTGTTCATACTTTGGAAGGTATAATTGTAGAATTGTGAATTTTTAATGGGCAAATGATTTAGGCCCTAGTTTTAGACTTGAAATTAAAATCAACACAGGTACTTAAAATGTTTTCTGGTGTTCAACCCAAGTCATGATAGGGATTCAAAATCAGAGAAACGGCAGTTGTTGTCGTTTTATTATAGCATGCAATTAAACAAACAAAGCACGCGACTCATGCACTATATTACACCTAATAGAATTATGACTTTTATGTTGATAGGTATTGACTATATGTATGCATATATATATATATATATAGATATGCAGGCAGTTGAAGAGAGCTAGAAACTCATAAAGGCTTAAAACTAAGTTTGGAAGTGCATATTATACTAACCATGTCCAATACCATCTCCAAGGTTATAACATGCATAGGTACATTATAAGCTCCACCAAGCTTGATTTCATTCATTTTTATTATTATTATTATTATTATTATATTTACAGAGATGATATGTTTAATTGAATTAAAGATGTGTTTTGGGCAGTGAAGTAGATCTCATGAAACAACTTCTTCATCTTTATGTGTATTCATAGTTAAATCTGCCTCATATTATTATGAATAAACAACTTCTTCATCTCTATTTATTTTTCTCGACTTCGGCAACAACATATATATATATATATATATATTTTGTTTTTGTTTTTTCAAGCGTTAACTTCAACTTACTTGACTATTGGTTTTGTTAGAGACATTCAATACTTTGACTGGGCTTGCCCGAGCTAGCGGAGGTATCGTTGCTTAGATTATCACTTACCCACTCCAAACGGTACTTAAATTAAATATAGGCGCATCAATCCTTTGTTGTATTTTTTGGCTTCAGCCTTATGTAGTTCTTGGGATGCATTTCTACATGATTGTTAGGTACATGAAGTCTTGACCCAATCTTAATGGACAATATTCTGGCTATATTAAGTCTCTTTTCAGTAATGAAGATGTGTTCAATGGATATTTTCTTCATATAACTCTGGTATGTTCTATTAATCTTGAATGAGACAAATTATATGTTTAGTTAATTTTTTTTTCTAATTTTTCTAATTTTTTTGTTTAAGTTAATGACTGAAAGCATTTTTTTTATCTAGGTTTCAGGTGTAAAAAGTACAAAGCAGTGACAATTGGTTTTGTCCGGTGATAAGCTTGGAGATGGAAATTGATTTATAATCAGTGTTTTGTATAATCAAAAGAATGAAACATTGTAAACTTTATTTATATTTTATTGAAGTGATTTGTAATATTATATTTATATTTATATTTTTGGATTATCTAAATTATTGATTGTATTATTATGTCAAATTTAATTAGTTTATTTTTGAAAAAAAAAAGTCAAATTTTTTGAGTTGGGTTGAACCCGACACGACCTGTTTTTTAAACAGGTTACACGTGTCGTGTTACCTGTTTAAAAAACATGTTGTGTTAATGTTTAATAACTTCGACATGATTATTAATTGTGTCGTGTTAGGGTTTTGCCATTTCGTGTTCGACACGAACACTACCTGTTAACACGAATTGTCAGCTCTAGCTGTGATATAGAAATCAACTTAAACCTAACCCAAACCCAACTATAATGTCACACCCCGTTATTCCTGAGACTCCATTCCGGAGAATCAGCGAATCCCGAGGTATGACGTCACGGAAAATGACCACTAAAATCAATAACAACAACGACATACATGGAATAAGAATGAAAATAAAGTATTCCACGCCACCTGGGTGATAGAAACTCAGAAGTGAAATCTAACAAAAATCCAGCAGAGTTCCGTTTGTAAATGGAACATCCGGACAACCCAAAATCAACACAATAGAACAACCTGCCCATAATAACAGAAATAAAATCAATGGCACGTTGCCCAACATTCCAGAAACCTACTAGGGCCGAGGTAGTGGAAAAGAACACCGCTACCTCTACACAACCCCTCTAAAATCGATAGAGCCCCAAATGCTCAAATGAAATTATAAAGAAAGTCACATGGCGATGCCGAAAAAGTATAATGGCAACCCGAATAAACAAATACCCGAAATGAAATATACAACGAAAGGGAATATGCCAATAGATTGGCTCCCAAGAGAGATAAGAATACACCAGAATAAATACGGATAAAAAGAACAAAACTAATGAAAAATGTCCCAATTCACCCATACCATCACCGCTGAATACGCCGTGCTGCATCCACCTGCAAACCTGCAACTTGTGTGGGGGTGAGCACAACCTCGGGGGCTCACCAAAAATATCCCTGACAAACAAACCCCTAGCCACCAGGAACCTCTAACCATCCCGTGTGCATGTATCTATCCTAGGTCAGTCAGCTGTCTCATCTGGCACCCACGCCAATCCGAGACCCCAAAACAACCCCACAGATAATCTAAATCATATCAAGATAACACAGAGTAATAAAAATATCACCAACCTATATACACAGGTCAAAACAACATAAATATAAACATGTACACAAGTAAAATCTCGTAAATAACTGATCATACCCGCATAGGCGTACACAATAGTCTAATACGCACTCTCGTCTATAGATACTACAATAACTAACTATCTATCACCCCGTGCACCGAGCACGCCGCTCAAGGTTCCTAGAAGGTAAATAGGTCACTCCTTTGGACTACTAGAAAGGAATAACCAGAATCACGCCCACAACTAAACCACAACGCCTACATAGCAATGCTATCAAATCATTCCTAGAGAGTCTCACTCATAATTCTAATATCAAACCTGTCCTCTTATCCACAATAACTAGTGAAATAATCCGTTCACTTAAAGGATCTTTTCTCTAAAACCCTCTATAGTAAAGAGAATTTATAAAATCAACTAGTGGTCATATGGTAGGTTCACACTGCTACCATCTATTCCTCGAAAGTAACATAAGTGGAAGAACTCTGTCACTAGATCAAATTCGATAATCACATGTCAATCTCCAATTCGTACTGCTTACTTAGGTGCAAGAAAGGGGTACCGGAGTCATTTAATCCCAAATGGATGCCGAGGCCCTCGGGTTTTTAAAGAACAATGCTGAACCCCGAAGAATTTAACCGGTTTTTAAGAAAATGTTTAGGACCCGGTCAAATCTGTTTAGTTCCAATGTCTCCGAACCCACCCAAAGGACTATGAATCGTACTACGTGTGCATAAATCAGTATCATGTCTCTTACCCGAGACTAAGATAAGGAAACTATAAAAATAAAGTGTGCATTATGTATGTACTAAAAGGTAATCAATTCCATCCCGCCAATATCACCATAAGATCTTAATAATACTCTAAGATCTCAATATCACTATACCGTAAATAAAGGATCAACCCAGTCCTTAAAACTACTAACAAGCATCCACTCGGTAGTATGACAACTCAAACCATTATGGGTACCTCAATTTACATTCAAAGGATCCTCAAGGAACAGGATAGTCCAAAGTTTAACTACTGATGTTGTGTGGTGTTGAATATTATGTAGAGTTAAAAATAACTCTAGTCCAGAGAAAAGGAAGAATGCTAACCTATCATACCCGGTTAGACCTCAAATCAATGATTCTTATATATCAACTAGAGTAGTATACCGACCACTCCATAACCTTATACACAGACCAATACTCAAGGGCCGACCTGGCCGTTACTACATACGTGTCTAAGTCCAACAAAGAATCATAACTGTCCCTCCAAAACAACTAATAACTCACGTTCAAAACTACGTCTCTAGGCCAGTCTCCTAGCTCAAGGGAACACGTTTATCATAACTTTCCATTTAAGGATAGCCTATGTATACAACCCCGACTCAAGGGGAAAAATTACGCCAATCCGGCCTCTTTCTACTTAGTTTCATTTAACCACCTCAAATATATGCCAATCGTGGCTCCATTGACCCTGATTCTTATTAGTATTACACTTTTTATTTCTCAACTTTAAGTTCTTAAATATTCATTCACATTGAATAATATACATTTTAATATATATTTTAATATAATTCAATTCCATCACGAATTTACAAATACCATCACGATAACAACCACTTCGTCGTAGCGCCCAAGGGAATAATATACATTTTAATATAATTCAATTCCAACCTGTTCGCTATAAGCAAACAATAATATCATGAAAGTTCAACAAATAACTATATGAAAACCGAATGATCAATGTGAATGCCAATGCACCCTATCTAACAAGGGAGATCCTGGTATAATGTCGCCAAAGTAACACAACCATGAGAAATTTATCGACTCGTGAAATACATACCGTGTTCGGACCACATCCTCACACGCCTCCCTGATTCCCGGAGTACTAGTCCGCTAGTAGCGAGAGACACCACCTGGCCAGTTGTTGCGACAACCCGAGGACTCACTCACACAAAAGGTAAATGAACGAGACATGAAACCACACCCAATGCAAATATGCTCATGGTGTATACAATGTGCATATCATGGCTCAACAGTGAGTCAATATCAATGTTTTCAAATGATTTATGCTTATCTTACAGTCCGTGTTACACAACAAGTTCAAAATATAACCATTTTCATTTAAAGCATGCTTTATAATTAAATTAAAGCAGTAAACCACTACAATTCCATCTCGAAGTTACCCAGGTTCTTAATTACCCAATTTTTATAAATTCTACGTATCCGCATGCTTATAATTAAATTTCATTAACCGATTTCGAATAAATCCATCTCAGGGACAATCTAGTTCGCAATTTCACTTACTTATAATTTACGATAAAATTTAGAGGGAACTAGAATCACGTCTAAGTTTTAACGTCCCTCGCTTCCACGTATCCCCTAACATATATTAATTTCAGTAAAACATAATCAACAGGGGAGCTAATATCGTGTTCTAAGTTCATATCTAATTTTCACAATTTTCACGAACCTACTTCAACTCCAATGGATGTTAGGCCGCATATTTTTATCCAATTTAAGTAGGATTTAAATCATTTTAATTTCTCGAGTAAATTATTATCCTCCGCCTCTTTTCTAGCTCACCTAGAGGCACTCCGTTATCGAGTTTATAAAACTCCTAAATCATGTAAATAATAAATAACACAAAGCATGACATCACATACTAGCAATACACAAACAGCAGGAAAAATAAAATTTCCTAAATATATAAAGCATGCTCAATAAATAAATAATAATAAAATCTACGGCTTCCTATGCCACGAGTGTGAGAGTTAGATATATTTTTTTTAAAAAATCTCATCTAAATTAACGCTTACAAAACAGTACCGAAATAGCCCGCCGTGAATTGTGTCGGGCGCCCGAAAATGGGCCCGCCGACCAAACTCGTCCGAAAATCTTTATGCTCGGACCGAAACAACCGCCTTACCATCCTATTCAATATAGTTGAAACCCGTTAGCGATCGATAAATAAATTACAACAAATCTACAAAAAACTAAACTGAAAATCATACCAAAAATCTAAAATTCCCTGCGAACAGCTCAACAGTTCCGCACCAAATTGGATATATCGTGTACGACATCGAGAGCAAGCTATCCTCCAAATATCACGCCAAACGAAGACCAAATCGATACCGAGTCGACCCAACTCGGTCTGGCCGAACTCGCCACTGTTCGTCACGCGCCATCACGACGCGAACCAGCGTTGCCACCACCAGCGACCTGCACGTCACCGCTATCGCCAGCCCTGGCTGAAACCTAGGTCACGAACCACCAGACCCCGTGATTGAAACCTTAGGTCATGACTAACTGCGATTACGGCCACCTCGCGCCACCACTACGCAAACCACCATTGATATTGTCAACACCACTAGCGACCCGAGTCGCCATCGCTGCTCCTCTCCTCTCCGATGAACAACCCAGCCATGAAACCACATGTAGTCGCGCCCAACATCATGCCGCCACCACCTGCATAGCTAGCCACCACCGCGCCGTCAATCGTCGTCAGTTCTCTTCCTAATCGGCGACCCACCTCACCAGGTCGCACCCTAACTCTCAAGCCCGTGACCCACTCTCTCTCTCTCTCTTCCCCCTCACTCTAATAGATATGTGATGAAGACGAGAGAGGAAAATTTCAGTCGGTGAAGAAGGAGATGGGGTTTGTCACGCAGAAGAATAGAAGAAAGAAAATAAGTTCTGCGTAATTATTGTGTTGTCTCTCCAGCCACACATTCATTATCTATAATTATATACATATATATATAATAATTATATATATACATATTATAAATACCCACATGCATATATAATTACAATAAGTCCCGAAAAATACCGGGAACCCCCAGATAAAAATCATGTGAGTCCGAAGAGTAAACAGGATGCCCGATAGATAATACAAACAAAAATAAATAATCAGGGGTACAAAACCCAACCACCGGAACACCGTATACATACTAACCCATCGGAGCTCCTAAAACAAGGAAATGCCAAAAGTTAACCCAATAAATCTAAAAATACATATCACACAAGTACAAATACGGGGAAATAAACAAGCTAACGCAAATACCCCTAAGCACACAAGTGAAACAATACGTAGGGGCACACACTTACAAACACAGAGCATGTCAATCAAATAAAGCACATACTAATCCCATTACAAGGGAAAACAAAACGTCGAACCCCTAAAACACTAAATGCCAAACTCGAACAACAACGTCGGAGCCTTAAACATCGGATATACTAAGCATGTTGCCACCTAGTTGAAGCACTAAAAGAGAAACGTTGAGCATCAAAACGAAATCATGTAATCAACACTAAAACTCACGTAAACCTCTAGCCACGTCCGAAACACAAAACATCACTTTAAGTAGCGTAATCACCAAAGAAACCCCACGAAGTCACCAAAGAGACAATTGCAGAGTCATGTTATCGAATCCAGAACTCACGTCAACGTTTCGCAAAGTCAGAAACATTTTTGTCACATCAACTTATATAATCGCTAAAGAAAGTCCACGAAGTCATCGAGGAGAAATCATAATGTCGTCTAGTCGAGTGTAGACGTAAATGCGAAAAATTTACACATGAGATACCAAGAATACCATGACGTCATGAATAAGTGACGTCACAATCGAAAATAATTCCAGGAATTTGGGAAAATAACACGGGGTGTTACATATACTCTCTTGCCCCTTTAATTAGATCATATGTATAAGGGTATATATATACACACATAAAATATTCAGATTTTCTTTCTCTTCATGGTCTTCCTCAACTAGAAGGTTTTTTTGAAAAACTTTATTTATTCTGGTGTTGATGGCAGGCAGGCCTATATTTCTTGGTTTCAATAGGACTCCTTATAAGCGTTGTTTCTCTCTACTATTATCTAAAAATAATACAGTTATTAATGACTAGGCGAAACCAAGAAATAACCCCTCACGTACGAAATTATAGAAGATCTCCTTTAAGATCAAACAATTCCATCGAATTGAGTATGATTGTATGTATGATAGCATCTTCTAGGAGTTACGAAGGACGCATCGAGCTTATATTGGTCATGGGTTGAGAACAGGAATTGAACTTTATGAGATCTAATCTCCCATTGTTCCTTAGTAGCTTAGTGGTAGAACGGTCGGCTGTTAACTAACTGGTCGTAGGTTCGAATCCTACTTGGGGATATTTGATTCATTTTGAACTCTTTAATTCAGAATGATAGGGCGTGCTTTGGCCGGTCAGAATCCATTTTTGACTTTGCGCCATTGATTCCACTATTATTAGTGAGCAATAATGGAATAATTCCTTCACATTCATAGACATAGGGGACATAATTCACATGGATATAGTAAGTTAAATAAGAAAAGAAGTGAAATGAGTTGAATACATATTTTCATGTTTTTTATTCATCATTCGGGTTGATGAACTAAACCAGATCGTTGAGCTTGAGGGAGATGGGTATAAGAACATTTGTAGAATTGTTCATTGTAGGCATGTTCTCGACAATAACCATGTTGAGTGACTTCTGAGGTCGGGTAGATTTAGGAAAATTGAAATGGTCAAGCAAAATCATTAACAAGTATCCTCAAATTCAAATCAAGCTTAAAGTAGTGAAGAGAAAGCAAGTTTGAACAAAAACTGCATTTCGAAGGGCATAAAAGACATTTTTCAGAGCCGAAACTTCGGGAAATATACCAATGAAGTCGAATGGGTTCTAACAGAGCAATAATTAGAGAAAGTGGTTTTCATGAATTTTGCTACGCTTGAGTTATGCATATAGTAGCTAAAAGTGGCTAGAAACATAAAAAAAACTACACTTGAGCTACGCATGAGGATTTTAGCTTAAGATTGGAGCTAGCTACGCTTAAACGTAGGGCCATGCATAGGTAGAAACGTGGTTGTCTGCAATTACAAGTTCTGATCAGTTTCAACTTCGATCAACTTGGGTTAGACTCCAACATATCCGAGCACGTGTATAAAGGATATTTATACCAATATTGGCCAGATTTACTCAAAATTACAAGAGGATTAAATAAGGGAGGAATTCTACTTTAAAAAGGATACAAGTTTACTCAATATAGGATTCCTCTATATATAAATAAAAGGAGTCTCTACAGATTTTGGTGTGGCTCTTGTGAGATCTCTGCAATACTTTTATAGATCAGATTCGTCTGCAGAGAGAGATAAAAAGAGATTGCTCGATTATTCTATATCAAGGGTTTATCTAGTTTTTGGTGATTATACAATTCTACTTCTACACCGAAGATCATTATACACAATTGGATGATCCGTTACTGAAAAATCATCACACCACCTATTGTAATGTGGTTGCATTGATCCGTTGAAATGTGAAGCCGTCAGAGTATGGAGCGGGAGTGAGAGCTTCGTGCAGCGCGACTGATTCAAGATTGTCAGACGTCGAGTGGAGAAAGACAGATTAGGAGTGATTTGTAAGTCTAAAACTTCATAGAGTTTGTGTACTTCGTGAATCATAGTGCATCGATACCCGAGCGTATCCGTGATTTTTACATGGAGCGTTTCCAAGGTTTTCCATATAAAAATATCGTGTGTCCTCTCTTGCTTTATTTTCTGCAATTAGATTAATCTTTGCATGATTTATCTTATTGTAGAATTGGATTAAAATTTATTTTTACGCAATTAATTTTAATTTGTCAATAAATCCTTAAAAAGCCTATTCACCCCCCTCTAGACTATTTTCCTTAGTCGCCTAGGTAATTTCAATTGGTATTAGAGCGTGGTTGCCCCGTTTTAGGTTAACTACCTAGGGTTAGATTCTGAACTTAGGCGATGGATTTACCTCATGAAGGAGGGTCCGTATCTAGGTCCCCTTTGTTTGATGGCTCGAATTACACTTATTGGAAAACGAGGATGAGAGCATTTTTTAAAGCTCAAGATGAGAGAGTTTGGCTTGCCGTAGAGGTAGGATACTAACTTTCCACTGTGATGGATGCAAAGACTAATCAACCAAAACCAAAACCATTGAGTGAGTTGAATCCTGCTGAATTAAACATTGCTAATTGAAATTCAAAAGCTTTGTGTGCTCTATTCAATGTTATGACCGCAATTGAGTTTAGGAGAATTGTCACGTGCGAAATTGCCAAAGAAGTTTGGGATATTCTTCAAGTTAATTGATAAGATCCAAATATCATACATTTAAAGGTCTTAATTATACATTGTTATGTCTATGTTTATCATTATATTGGTACTTTTATATGGTTTTCGTGTTTTAAGATGTTTCAGGACTATGCCATGCAAAGTTAGTTTAATTAAGCGAAATAATTGGATTTGTGACTAAAGATTGTTAGAGAGCCGAAACAATGGATAAAAGACCTATAAAGAACCAAACATATGTCAAGGATGCAAAAGGAGTGAAGTAGAATGAAGTCGTTAAGAGAAACAGAGGAAAGAAGATAAAACATGGAAAAACAAAGTGAAGAACTACTAAGTACTCGGAAGTGCCTTCACCGAGTACTCGGTGAGTGCGTAAGTGTGCAAACTTGCGCACTAGAGAAATATTGGCCAGAATGTTGTGCAAACAGCGCACGATTACGCACCACTCTAAAATTACCGAGTACTCGGTGGATTCTTCATCGAGTACTCGGTAAGACTTCATACGTCAACTTTAACTCAGCAATTGGTATATATGCACTAATGGGACCCGTTTCGGCTAGACTCAACATGGAATGACTTCTAGGTTATTTTGGACACAATATTGACCATATTTAGTGAGATTTAACATCATTCTTCAAGGAATATAATGATACGAACCTAACTTGACCGTTAAGCAATCAATTTACCAAATAAAGATGCCTCAATTTCTATAAAAGATAGGGGTCTCCCCTACACTTGAAGAGTTGATTTTTGCATATTGTCTTGAAGATTTAGCAAGAGA
Organism: Cornus suecica; assembly: GCA_963922005.1. Lineage (NCBI taxonomy): Eukaryota > Viridiplantae > Streptophyta > Magnoliopsida > Cornales > Cornaceae > Cornus > Cornus suecica. The sequence continues at coordinate 51,290,339 of OY998241.1, read as the reverse complement.
TCGATAGAAGAGCAACCATGGAGGGCATGTCTACCTCAACAATGCGGACATTCATGACCATGAACAACAAAACCGGTATCTAGAGCTTTTAACAAAATCCTAGCCAAGTAATATAGACTATTTCTTATTTTAATTGTATATGGGGAAACTGAAGGACACGTATTTGATGATTGTGTAGATGAGTGATTACATTTGATTTTATATAAAATTCTACGTTTATTCTATGTCTTGTCTTAACTTGAATGAATGTTTTATCTTGCACAATCTTGGTTATTCAGTATGGGCTAGAACTCGGATGTTTAACTCATGATTTTCTACACAATGGTGGTCATAAACATGCAATCTAGATATAGACATGCTTTTAATTTATGTTAGTAGGAGTAGTTTAGAGTAGATGCATGCACTAATTTTACTTGGTCGAAGATGGGTTGTAACTATATTGGGTTAATTGTTCTTTTTTTGGGATTAGGGTTTACGAATGCTTGCGACTCTATATCTGATTCACATATGATGGACCACCTTTTACAATTAAATGATTAGGAGGATATATTATGCGGTTAGTGGTGGAGTTAGAAATATCCTAGATCTTTATCTCCACTGTTTTCAACCAAAACCAAAATCTATCTTTACTTTTATGTTATTTTATTTCTTGTCAAATTAGTTATAGAAAAGAAAATAAACAAACTATCTTTTATAATTTAGTTACAATAATTATAGAAGAAATTGTGAAAATATTAGTCTATGTAGATTCGATATACCCTATTATAAACATACTATACTATAATTTTTTCGTGCATTTGCGATAGGGAAAACTAGGTCAACATTCAAAGGCTTATTTTCATAAACTATTATTATTATTATTATTTATTATCCTTGCCTAGTGGCTGAAACCAATCAAGGTTTTGGCACCGATCAAGTTTTTGGCATCATTGTCGGGGACTAACGATTTTCTATACTTTCAAAATGTCCCCTTCATAAATTTTCAAAATACGATTTGGTGCATAATTTCTATCATGGCCTAAGCGAGATACAACAACATGGTATAGATACGGCATGCAGAGGACCGTTCGCATTAGAACCAGTCGAAGACATTTGGAAAATATTCGAAAGATTAAGTGAAAATTTACAACAAAATGCATCAGAAGCTAGGGCTAGATCAATACTTAATACCTTAGACGAATGGAAACTGTTAAAGAAATAGAAAGAACTGATAACGTTACGGCTCAAATAGCTGAGATAAGTATAAATTTCAATCTAAATACTTCTAGAGAAGTCTATTCGATCTGTTCTAATCCTTCCCACTTAGCTAGCGGATGTCCAATGACTTATCAAGAAGATATAACACCGTATGATGTTAACACAACCTTTACAACTACCAATAATAATCCTTATTCAAGCTCTTACAATCAAGGCTAGCGAAACCATCCATATTTATCCTATAGTTCTCAAAACATAAAAAATCCAGTCCAAACTCAGAATTTCAATCAAAATCCAAGACCATTCAATAATACTCAGAATTTCAATCAAAATCCAAGACCATTCAATAATACTCAAAATTTCAATAAAAATCCAAGACATTTCAATAGCTATCAAAATTTTCAAAATAATACACAAGGATTTCGATCTTTTCAACAAAACCAATCTCAATTTGGGAATCAAATTCCAAACCCTAATCCACCACAAAGATCATCTGGTTTTGAGAATAAAGTTTTAGCAGCCCTTGGTAACTTAAAAGCTAACATCTAACTGTTACACACACATTTTCAAGCTATTTCAAAACTAGAAATACAGATGGGACAAATAGCTAACACACTTAATAAAAGATAAGAGGGTAGACTACCAAGCCAACCAGTGATGAATCCTAAAGGACAACATATGATTGAGCTAGGAACTTTACAAGAGCCTACGCATGAAACTGTTCAAGCAATTACAACCTTAAGGAGTGGTAAAATAGTTGACAATAAAGTTGAGGAAAAGTTTGAGGAAAGACTAGCACAAGAATTTTTTTTGGAAAACATTCCTAAAGAAACATCACATCCAACAATAGATGAACCTCATAAGGAAATACTTGAAAAACCTACGGAGAAGGAATATGAACCAGAAGTACCATCCCCTCAACCTCTCCGAGGATCAAACTATTATGGCAAATAAGGCGATAAAACAAATAAAATCTTAGACGTAATTAGACAAATAAAGATCAACTTGCCTTTATTAGATGTCATATCTCAAATCCCACCTTACGCTAAATTCTTAAAATATTTATGCACGCAAAAACATAGAAACAGAGCTAAGGTACCTAAAAAGATAATATTGACTGAACAAGTAAGTTCGTTATTGTTAAATGATACACCACCCAAATATAAAGATCCAGAAGTGCCTACAATATCATGCATAACTGGAGATCAAGAAGTAGGTTGGGCTCTCCTTGATTTAGGTGCTAGTGTAAATTTATTACCATATTTAGTTTACCAACAATTGGGATTAGGAAAATTAAACCCTACTATGGTTGTACTTCAATTAGCAGATAGATCAATAAAAAAACCAAGAGGGATAGTTGAAGATATGATAGTTCAAGTAGACAAATTCTATTTCCCTGCCGATTTTATAATTCTAGACACAGAACATATTCATAGTCCAAAGAAACATATACCTGTGATCTTAGGACGACCATTCTTAGCCACAGCTAACACGTGCATTAATTGTAGAACTGGAGTAATGGATATATTATTTGGGAATATGAAACTAAGATTAAATGTGTTTAATACAAATAGCCAACTTGCAGAAAAAAACTAATTATTTTAACATTGATGAGATAGATGAGTTAGTGGAAGAAGCGGCACAAGAGATATTATTAAAAGATGACTTGGAAACAATAATAACTGAGGAAGATGACATTAATATGGATAGAGATTAAAAAGTATAGTTCAATAATAAGAACATCGCAATTGTAGAAACAACACTATATGGTGAATCTTGGAAACAACCACATGAATCATTACCTCTTATTTCGAGTACTCCACCGATTCCGTCACTTACATCTCCACTAAAATTAGAACTTAAAAAATTACCTACACAACTCAAATATGTCTTCTTAGGTCCAGACAATATTCTTCCTGTAATTATTTCTTCCTATCTCACTACAAAACAAGAAGAGCAACTAGTTCAAGTATTATCTGACCATAAAGAATCAATTGGATGGAGTGTGCCTGATTTGAAGGGAATCGATCTCTCGATTTGCATGCATCGTATAAACTACAGGAGAATGCAAAACAAGAACGAGAGATGCAACGACAGTTAAACCCTAATATGAAAGAGGTGGTAAAAAATGAAGTAGTAAAATTACTCGATGCGGGTATTATATACCCCATATCCGATAGCTCATGGGTTAGTCCGACACAAGTGGTACCAAAGAAATCCCGTATCACAGTCGTGCCAAACTTAAAAGGTGAGTTAATCACACAACGAACCACAATCAGGTGGCGGGTGTGTATCGATTATAGAAAACTAAACTCATATACAATAAAATATCACTTTATATTACCATTCATTGATCAATTCTTAGAACGTTTACCTAGACAAAATTATTACTGTTTCCTAGATGGGTATTCTGGTTATAACCAGGTAGCAATTGATCCATCGAACCAAGAAAAAACCACATTTACTTGTCCTTACAGTACGTTCGCATATAGAAGAATGCCCTTTAGCTTATGCAATACACCTACAACATTTCAAAGATGTATGATGTCAATCTTTTCGGATATGGTAGAAACGTTTCTAGAAGTATTCATGTACTATTTTTCAGTATTCGGAGCTACTTTTGAAGATTGTTTAAAACATTTGGCACTTGTATTACAAAGATGTAAAGATACAAATCTAATATTAAGTTGGGAGAAAAGCCACGTTATGGTTCAAGAGGGTATAGTCCTAGGACATATTATTTCAAAAAGAGGGATAGAAGTAGATAAAGCTAAAGTCAAATTAATCTCTAATCTACCCCCTCTTACATCTGTTAAACAAATTCGATCATTCCTAGGTCAAGCCGATTTTTATAGATGATTTATTAAAGATTTTAGCAAAATATCTTGGCCATTATACAACCTCTTAGCTAAAGATGCAACTTTTGATTTTAATAATGAATGTCTAAAATCTTTTGAGAAGTTGCGTAAATTACTCTCAACAGACCCAATAATGCAACCGCTTGATTGGTCTCTACCATTTGAATTAATGTGTGACGCATCTGACTATGCTATAGGAGCAGTGTTAGGACAACGAAAAGATAAACTACCACATGTAATATATTACGCTAGTAAAACACTTGTTGACGCTCAAATGAATTACATACTTATTAGGAACCAAGGTAGTTGTTTTCTCTGACCACGCAACTTTAAAATATTTACTAACAAAAACTAATTCCAAACCCAGACTTATTAGATGGATTATATTTTTACAAGAATTTGATATTGAAATACGTGATAAAAAGGGTCAGAAAACGTAGTGGCAGATCATTTATCAAGAATAGTAATTGAAAAAATAGTAGATAACACTCTAATAATGGATTATTTCCTAGACGAACAATTATTTAGTATTAGTACATTAAAACTTAAGGGTTCCAGAAAAAGAACAAGATATAAGGAATGTGGTGAACAATTGAAACGTTTCATAAAGATTAATTCCGAATTAGGCTGTATGGATTCTATCAACCTGATAGAACCCACTTATGATAAAGATTAATAGAATTATGAACGTCGAGCCAACGACGTTAAAAAGGGCCCTAAATGAGAGAGTTAATGTTCTCTTGAATGGGTATGTATACGTAGATTTTTCAGGTTGTTTAATTTTATGTTTAATTCTATGTTATTAACCTTAGATCTGAGTTCAGTGACGAAACCACGAGTAGTTCTTGCAAAAATCTGTAAGTCGTAGAGATAAACTACCGATTACTTGGTAGAGTCTTTCCCGAGTACTCGGTGGCTGGGCAGTGATAAAAACGAGCCCAGACTTATATTTGCTCATTTCTTACTTCTCTATCTCTACCCAAAAGCTCTCATTATTCCACACTTGAATTCTCAGATGAGAAATATTACTTGAAACATGTTTCGATCTTCCCTTATCTATCATAACTCCCTTGAATCAACACAACAAATGAACAATCCATACTCGATTACATCTTCAAATCTTTGGAACTTCTTGTGAACAATTTGTTTATTTCTTTGAGTATTTTAAAAAAGGGGAAGTGAAAATCTTCTAAGATAGGGTTCCTTGATCAATTGATTATTCATATTATAGAAAATATTGTGAGGGTTGATGTGTGGGTGTTAAACTCCCTTATGAGCTAAGTAACCATGGTCTCTTTAACTACCACATTCTAGGTGTTTGATATAATGTTTAAGTAGAGTCATGGCTCCAAACAAGAAACCACGCACTACCGCATAATCGAGTAAGAAACAAACTTCCCCTAATTCATCTCATTTTTCATCCGACAAGGCCAAAAATGAGGCGCCAATTAAGGAGATAGTCAAGAAAGCTATTGAGAAAGGGTTTAATGTGGAAATGACTATTAGGATTTCGGATTTTGAGAATGACGAGGTAGCATCATGGGTGATAGAGTACATTAAGAAAAGGGGGTTAGAGCCATTGTTATGACCCACGTCAACCTATATAATCAAATCGCTATTGCATGAGTTTTGGCTCAATATGGTGGACGTGGGAGAAGAAGAGGATAAAATGATGGAAACAAAGGTAATAGAGAAGACTATTCTCATCACGCCGTTATTTATTAGTAGAGCAAGGGGTATTCCACATGAGTGCCCTACCCATCTAAAAGATACACTTCCGGCATTACCCCGGCCTTTCCCGGAAACTCATTTCATTGTGGAGGATATCACTAAATGAAGGTTTGGAAATAAATACAACACATATACGGTGAAGAAAAACTATGCACTAAAGATGTGGATCATTCATACCATTGATAGGTGCTCAATATTGTCCATTTAAGCCCCTATTTTGCTATTGTTACGTCTTTCCATTTCATTATTTGGTATTTTTATGTTGTTTCTGTATTAAGCGTGTTTTAGGAGCTTAATGAAGAAAAAGAGATAACTTTGGTAAATTAACTAAAACATTCTTATTTCTATCAAATAAGAGAGCTTAAAATGTGTTTTGAAGAGAAAAGTGGCTTCCGGAGGGCAGAAACATCATTTTTTCGAGCCGCAACTTCAAGAATCATGACAAGCAAGTCACGGGGGTTCAAATCACATAATTATCAAGAAAATTTGGTTCCAAATATTTTGCCGCACTTGACCTACGCCCATAGCAACAAAAAGTGGCTAGAAAGTGTCGTTCAACGCCTGAAGCTGACCCAGCCAAAACAGGCCTATGCCCCAGGCGTAGGGGTGTGGCGGCTTATGAGCTGCGAAATTTCCATTTTGCCCCTGAATTATTTTCCCTTGTGGCAACTACGACTTTACACCTCGATTGTCACGCCCCGAATTTTCAAAGATTACCGAACCAGGACATCCGAGGAATCCGGGTCATGATCCATAAAATGAGCGACCAATTAAGGTCCTAAACAACTATAAAATGAATGGAATATTAATAATAACAATAATTTTCATAAAAAACAAAGCGGAAGCTAAACTAAATGATATACAAGGCACATCGAAGCGCCGAAAGAATACATCTCTATAAAGATGCAACGATACCAAATACAAGGAAATGATATGCCAATAGACTATCTCCCAAGAAGTACAACAACTGTCCCAATATAGGAGATAAGTAAAGGAAATTAAAATGGAAAAACTTTATATACGAACGTCCCAAATCCCGCAACAACATCATTGCCACGAGCTATCCTGAACTCCAAGCTACAATACATGTAGTATAGACCCCTTCATAGATCATATATATATATGAATGTGTGTTAAAGCGTGTTTCAGGAGCTTAATGAAGAAAAATAGATAACTTTGGTGAATTAACTAAAGACATTCTTATTTCTATCAAAGAGAAGAGCATAAGAGGTGTTTTCAAGAGAAAAGTGGCTTCCGGAGGGCAGAAACGTCATTTTTTTGAGCCGCAACTTCAAGAATCATGACAAGCAAGTCACGGGGGCTCAAATGACATAGTTATCAAGAAACTTTGGTTCCAAGTATTTTGCCGCACTTGACCTACGCCTATAGCAACAAAAAGTGGCTAGAAAGTGTCGTTTCGACGCTTGAAGCTGATCCAGCCAAAACAGGCCTACGTCCTAGGCGTAGGGGTGTGGCGGCTTATGAGTTGCGAAATTTCCATTTTGCCCCTGAATTATTTTCCCTTGTGGAATTGCGACTTTACACCTCGATTGTCACGCCCCGAATTTCCAAAGATTACCGAATCGGGACATCCGAGGAATCCGAGTCATGATCCATAAAATGAGCGACCAATTAAAGTCCTAAAAAACTATAAAAATAATGGAATATTATTAATAACAATAATTTTCATACAAAACAAAGCGGAAGCTAAACTAAATGATACACAAGGCGCATCGAGGCACCGAAAGAATACATCTCTATAAAGATGCAACGATACCAAATACAAGGAAGGGATATGCCAATAGACTGGCTCCCAAGAAGTACAACAACAGTCCCAATACAGGGGATAAGTAAAGGAAAGTAAAATGGAAAAACTTTATATACGAACGTCCCAAATCCCGCAACAACATCAGTGCCACGAGCTATCCTGAACTCCAAGCTGTCGGTAGCCGAAACATTTTCTACAAACTGGTGTAAACCACTAGGGCAAATCAACCCGTGTACCTGTATCTACCCTAAGTCAGTCAAATATCCCAAATGACATTCACGTCGAGTCATTGAGCCCCGTAGGAGAGAGGAATCGTAACTGTTACATCCTACGACCATTCAAGTCGAGTGCGAATCAACCCGTGTACCTGCATTTACCCTAAGTCAGTCAAATGTCCCAAATGACATTCACGCCAATACGAGACCTCGAAAACACATCCCTCTAATACCCTACCATGTATCAACAAATAAGGTAACTCGCACGTAGTGAAACTATATCACAACAATATATAATAACTCACACCTATATATATATATGCATGTATGTATACATATAGATATATACAACGAATACAAGACATGTAGTATAGACCCCTTCATAGATCACTACGACTCGTACCTGTCAGTCCCACACTGACAATCACCATAACACTATCACCAAATCATGGAAGTAACACTCCTATTCATAACACTCCAGGAAGGATAACACTCACACTTCCTAGGTCATGAGCTTATCGAACTCCAAAACCTCAAATCAGTATCAACTCATACTATCAATCACCTCATATGTCACTACCGACATCCGTAAACCCAACACAGGGTTAAAACAATCACATTAACCTAAGGGAAGTCACAAAGGTTGTCAAATAACAAAAGGAAGTGAAATGGATTCAATAACCCATCACACCGACCACTCAAAGGTCACATGTTCGCCCAAAGGTAAAATGGTCATTTCAAGGGAGAAAATGTACTTTCAAAGGTTACCCCACCTATTTGGACATAGTTTGAACCATATAAACAAATAGAACCTAATTCAAAGCTCTGACGCAAGAGATATGAATTTTTTAAAATGGCATCGGACAACGCCGACCCAAACAAAAAGTTAAACTACCCCTCTTTCACCAAGGGTAAAATAGTTATTTCAAGTGCAAATAAATGATTTTAAATTTTATATCAAATATTTGGACATATTTCAGGTCCTAGAAACAAACGGGACCTAACTCAAAGCCATGAAGCGAGAGATATGCATTTTTTAAAACGGTATCGGATAACGCCGATAAAAACGGAAAGTTGAAGTACCCCACTTTCACCAAGGGTAAAATAGTCATTTCAAGTGCAAATAAATTATTTCAAATTTTATCTACAAATTCTGTACCTAGAACAAGCCATAGGAATAAAAGGAACCTCAATCCGAGTTACGAGGTGAGAAAAAATAATTTCCGAAAATGGTCGAAACATGTTGAATTTTCTAGAGTCGACTACACAGGAGGCTGCAGTCGACTACACTGAAGGGGCAGTCGGCTACACCAAGCCTGTAGTCGACTACACAAGGACGAAGATTTCCAAAATTTTCTGGAAATGAAATTTGAAGGCTCAGTGAACTACAGGAAGGCTTCGGTCAACTACATGGGTCCTAAAAGTTGAAAAACTGACCTGAAATCACTTTAAACCGGTATGAAACACTAAGGATAGCCTCAAACTATTAGGGAACTTATGAAATGATAAAAATATCATTTATCTCGGTTTAGTTTTATCGAAATCATTTTCTTAAAAATCCGTAAAACTAATCGTTTTGCCCCCGGTTTCCGTTTTGTACCCCGTCAACTTTCAAAAGTCAAAATCTTTTATTTCATGACTTTAAAACCATTTCAAAACTTAAAGTTTTTATCGGCATCACGGGGGTAGGCGAAAACGATTTTTTCACTTAAAGATCGAATAGACTCAAACACAAGTTTTATAAAAGACCCGTTTTCGGTGAAACAAACCGAAACCAATGGAAAACCAAAGCGTATTTGGAAACGCTCAAATGGTATAAGATAATCAAGAAGCGGGAGTAAGTGGCAACTCAAAGGAACAAGATGAGTGGCTATACACAACGACTCTAACCCTAATCCAACTACATTTCACTCCACATTCAAACTCATAAACCCTATAACGACTTAACCATAAATGATCAAATCTCCGATGACATTCAAATCCTTAAGATCGCTAAAGGAAACCTAGTGGCCATTGCCACGGAACCAACTAGTTTCAACCAAGAACCCCTTCCGATTCTTTCAACCTCAATCTCACATTCGAAACCACCTCAATCACCATTGATGCCACGTTATACACCAACGCTAACTTAGACCACAAGACCATCATCCACCTTCTCAAGGCTTCAACTCATCTCAACTCAATAGCCACAACCGACTTTACTTATCACAAGAAAGTCCTTAAACCAACTCATATTACTCCCCCTAAGGTGTATATAAGCACATATCAACAAGTATAAGCATTTATCTCACATTATACTTTAAACAAGGCATGCAAAACATATTTTCAAATCCTTCCATTTCACTTTAGCATTTTAATAACATGTGAATTATATTTTTTTAAATCCACATTAAACATGCTCCTTAACCACTTAGGATAACATCATGATCCACATGTCAACATAAATCACATATTAGAAACTCAAATGTAATGTGACTCACACACCTCATGATACACATTTTTCCTAAAGATCCGAGAGTGGCGCATACCATCACGATTGGGCAACAACCAACCTTATATCCCCATTTTCCAGTTTTTCTCTTTACCGAAGGTGGGAGTCACCTTTTCACTACAGTATACTCAAGATCCAAGAGTGGCGCATACCACCATGATGGGGCAGCAACCAACCCTATATGCACCAACACAAATATGTATCTCATCATATTTATGAACAACATTCCCAAAATGTCAACATGAATGTTTTTCACCATTCAAAATACTTTTAAATCTCATTTAAATCAATTATCAATAAGGATGTTTTCTTATGCACCCTCCATGATCCCAAATCATCAAGTTATCATTTAATGCACAAAGATAACATTCTCATTCATCTAACATGCTCAATTCTCAATTAAAGCATTTAAATTCCCAATGATATATTCTCATGCATAAGAAATGTTCCGATTCATCAAGTTGTCCTTTAATTCACAAGGAAAACAAATACATTCTTTTAAACATGCTCTTAGTTTAATTCAAGCAACTTTCCACCTATCACATCTCAAACATGACATGAAATCCCAAAATACCTCAAAGGTACTAACCAAAGGAACTAGCCTAATCTAATTCCAAGGCTACATTCCTAACGCCCACATACACAAATGTATAATTACACTTACACATATACACCACAATACCCACATACATATCCACATATATATAGGCATACAAGCATACTTTACTATGAAAATTCTCAAGAATAACCATTCAACTAGCATGCATCATATTCCTAGCAATATCACTACCAATTGCTCCATACACAAGGGTTAATTCACATAACACATGTTTAAACCCCAATTTCATAATTCAAGGATATACCCAACAATTTAATTTAAGGCTAGAAATCCTAGAATCCAATTTTCATATTCACACAATCATAAGATAAGCTAGTTAAGAAATTTTCCCCCTACCTCTTGAAAAACAAAGCACAACAACTACCAAGAAAGGCCCATGAAACCCTAGCTCTTCCCCAACCGAAATCCAAGGAGCAAACCGTTGGTAAGCTTCACCATAGCCCCCTAACCATGAATCAAGCTCCAACGTAAGAGGGAAACAAGAATTACTAAGTGGTTTAACAAGAAACCCTAAAATAGGGTTTGAATGGAAAACACACAAGGATGGAAGAACACTTACCCATCTTTAGCTCAAACCGAAGACAAGAACACCATGAACATCTTCCATGTTGATGGCCACACCAAACTCCCAACTTAGGGTGATCAAATCCACCTCTAAGTGAAGAAGAAACAAGAAGGAATAAATGAGAGGAAATGGAGAGAAAGAGAATGAAGTCTTGCAATGTGGAAGACTTTTAATATGTAGAGATTTCCCACTCACACCTCTCACCATCCAATGGCTAAGCTTCAAGCTAGCAAGTGAAGACTTAATGCAAGGGCCACAAAGTAGTCTTGCAATGGAAGATTAAACACACCACACACAAAACCCATTAATTTGCCAAACAAGGCCTTAACATCTAAGGGTTTAGAATAAGGCAATGGAAATGAATAAACCATCCAATGGTTGACATGAAGTCTTGCCAAGTGAAAGACCAAGAATAATGGATTCTTGTACTTAAGTGTCATCCAAGCAAGGCCTTATGATCCAAGGGTCTAGAACAAATATGGAATAATGAGATCAAGGGTTAGGAATAAGACACCACTTGAAAAGGGGAAATGATCAAATTATTCTCAACTTAAGGTTAATTACAAGAGTGCCTCAAGCCTCTTAATTACCCTTCTACCCCTTGTCATCCTCTCTAATTACCAACACACCATTCATACCCCAACACTTAGCCAAATCTCTACACTTTTTACTAAGTGCTCCAAATATGAAAATACTCATTTACCCTTCGATCATTTCTTTCTGAAAATCATTTCTAATTATTTTCATTAATTACAAAATAAAAATACAACAAAAAATTCACATAAATGCTACACAGAAACGTCTACAATAAACTAATGTAACATGTTCTGGAATGCAATACGATTACCGAAGCTCCAACGAGAAACGTTGCACGAACCCACATAGTCGCCAACAAACAATAAATCCCGAAGCCGGAAACAAAAGTCCACGACGTCGTCCTGCTAAGTCCAAAACATAAACACAAAAAAATTACACGTACCGAGAATACACAAGACGTCATGAATAAATAACGTCACAAACATTAACACTTGGAAAAGAATTCCAAAAAAGGAGAAAGGAAAATGTGGCCATTACGTCGATGCACGTGAATATACACATATATACATAAGAATATAGGGTTAATATAGGGTTTTAATTAAACGGCATGTAAAATTACCAAAAACGACAACAATTAAGGTTTCCCTCGGCTTTGTCTACAAATACCAAGCTTTATATCAGTTTGAGGGAGCTTCCACACACGTTAATTTTCAGAGCAATATTCTGGAGATTCATATATCATTCAAGGAGAAGCCATAGAAGACCTATAGTGCAGGAGATGACGACCATGGTGGTTGATTCTACATTAACGATGGAGTCTTTTTCAACCATGAGAAACTAAATCGGTATCTAGGATTTTCTAGCAAAACCCTAGCCAATTAATGTAACTTTTATATTTGTTTTCAATTGTAATGAAGGGGAAGCTATGACTATACCTTGATGATTATTGTAGATGAGTGATCGGTTTTATTCTTGATACAAGACTATAAATTTATTCATAAATTATTGCCTTAGATTGAATGAGTATATTTTCTTACACAATCATGATTATTCTAAAAAATTATGATTTTCTACAACAATAGTTCTTAACACTCGAAACCCTATCAAAGCAATAAAATTCATCATCTCAAAAAGTTGGATTTCCCAAAAGAGACTTATAATTTGGGATAGAAGGAGTACAAAAGGATTAAATAAAGGAGGAATTCTAGTCCAGACGTCAAGTGGAGAAAGGAGTGATTTGTAAGTCTAAAACTTCATAGAATCTTTGTACTTCTTGATTTATAGTACATCGATACCCGAGTGTATCCGTGGTTTTTACATGGAGTGTTTCCAAGGTTTTTCACGTAAAAATATCGTGTGTCATCTCTTGCTTTATTTTCTACAATTAGATTAATCTTTGCATGATTTATCTTGTTAGAGAATTGGATTACAATTGACTTTTTCGCAATTAATTTTAATTTATCAATAAATTCTTAAAATGTCTATTCAACCCCCCCCCCCCGGTCTACGCTATTTTCCTTAGTCGCCTAGGTAATTTCAATGGGAAAGAGGGTGAGTAATTTATGTGAATTAGAGTAATGGGGTCTATCTAGACAAACATCATGCAGGAGAAGACAAGGATAGTTTTGTCCATTTGATTTGTAAAAGGAAGGGTAGCTTAATCTTTTCACATCATTATGTAGGGGCAAATATGTCTTCACAAATATTTAGGAGTAATTTAGTCATTTCACATAAAAAAAATAGTGTCATCAACGTTGACTGCATTTGACCTCGCCAGAGGTTGAACGGAGAGAGCGAAATTGAAACAAATAAGGGGTGAAAGTACAAATAGCGAAAGTAGAGGGGGTACGGGTGTAATTTATATTAAAATATTGGGTGAAAGTGTAATTAACCCCGCATTTTTTAGTATGGTTTTCACCCTCAATGACAAAATATTTCACTTGCCTATAGATATAAGGGACAATAGCATTAGTGCATACCGTCCACGGTCTTTGATAAATTTAGAACCAAATTATCCTTAAAAACAATAACCATAACTGAAACCATTAGTAAATGATCCAAACCAAACCAGATTGAAAAAGATTAGATTGGTTCGGTTCCGAACCACGATTCCTTAAATAGTTTCACGATTCGACCCAAAAGCTTAAAATAATATGTGAGACTAACATTCACCCATTATAAACCCATTCATTTTTCCATCGGGATCCGATGTGAGACAGACCTCTAATATCCTCCCCCATCCGAATCCGCCGCACAACACTCTCATTGCTGTCGGACCACCATACTTGCCAAACCTGAACCCGTACTCAACCCAAGTGGTGGCACACGACAGGTGCTTGGCGTGACACCGGATCAAGGTCTGGGTCTGACTCTGATACCAACTATAATAGGTGGATGTTTCGCGGTTTGACCCAAAAATTTAAGCTAATAGGTGAGGCTAACATTCACTCATTATAAATTCATTCATTTTCCCATATGAATTGGATGTGGGACAGACCTCTAACAATAGGCAAATCACCAATATGACCTTGAAGGCACCGGGTAATGAAGCGACATTGATAGAGGAACTCAAAGCTTTCGGTCAGTAGCAGCTGCAAGAAATAAAGGAAGAAGCCCGTCAAATCTAGATTTTTTGGGTTTCAAATATATCCTACCCACTGTATGGTATATCTCCAGCCAATGAACTCTCGTCTTTTATATTAAACGTCAGCTCCCCATTTTTCGATTGTCAAGGATATTGGTAGTCAACAATAAAAGTTAAAAAATAATGTAAGTTAATAAGGTTGTGTTAGACTTCTGTGGATACTTGGTGCTTTAAGGAATGGGCATATCCCTGCTGGGAACCCAGGTATGGGAATCCGCCTACGGTTTTTCATCCTGTGTGTGCTTTAGGAACAAACATTATTGCGGCAGTTTATAGCAACGATATATATATATCCAACAAAACAACCTGGTGCAAATGCAAGGAAATTACCACACAGTTATTTTTGACAAAGAAAAGGCTTTACAAATCCAACACGAAGCATTTGAACCATGGGGATGCTTTCGGTGCTTGTGTATATTATATACACCTTTTGAAAAATTCACAATTAATTATTTCAAGAATAGGAATTCGTTATCTAACAGGACTACAGTCAATAATTCTCGGTAGCTACCCGCCTCTAGTCGTCCGTCCATGCATGAAATGTTAGTGGATTACACATTCGCAATTTGTTTCCTGCGTTTACATTCCGAACCCGATTTCGATGACGGATCAATTATTTTTAAACCCCATTTCTGTGCATGTATTTGTCTTCTCAGATTTACTAGCTAAGAGTGATTTTAGACAGGAAGAGTACTGAAATGGCTTCTGTGATCAGTACTAGTGCCCCTCTTCTCTTTATTTGTTTACTCATTGGTCTCCTCAGCACACAATCTAGCTCCCAACCACCTCATTACTGCCCAAATACAACCACTAACACTCCTAACAGCACCTACTACGCCAACTTCAATAACCTCCTCTCAGTACCATCCTCTAAAGCCACCAGGGTACTCAAAAACGGATTCTTTAAGTACAATAGGAGTGCTGACAATGGCCCTAATGACACTGTTTACGGCATCTTCATGTGTCGAGGTGATGTTACTGTTTGACCTTAAATGCAATCAAACACACACTAACACATAGACACAATGATTTATACTTGGTTCCCCAAATTCGGGTACGTCCACGGAGGGGTAACTCAATATATTTCTTTCGGTATTTCTTTCCACCCTCACAATGCTCTCTAATATACAGAATTGAGTTTAAAATCTATACAACATGTATAGCTCTATTTATAGACGAGCAAGAAGGAGTTGGTGGTGGAAAGTCTTCAATGGCAACTCGGTGGGTGGGTGGCTGCCAAACTTAAAGTCTTCAATGGCTGCCAAGAGAAGCTTCCTCATGTGTTATCCTATACATCATCAATGGGTATTGCATCATTGCATGCATCACAAGTTTGAAGGACTCTTGAGTCATTTCTCACAAATCTCCACCATGACGAAAGAGTCTACTGTCTGAGTCTTCTGATTGACGCTACCCCCCATTGCGCCTTTAGGCACTCTGAGTCCAAGAGATATTAATCAAGTTCAAACAGTGTTGAAACTTGATCCATGTAACTACTTTGGTGAGTATGTCTGTAGGATTCTCTGCAGTACCTATCTTTTGTAGTAGAATATTCCCATCATCTACTATGTCTCGAATAAAGTGGAACTGAACATCAATATGTTTGGTTCGACTGTGATGAACCTGGTTCTTTGCCAAACAAATGGCACTTTGACTATCACAAAAAACCTTCACGGTTTCTTGAAAAACACCCAAGTCTGTAGTCAACCCTTGAAGCCAAATAGCTTCTTTGAAAGCTTCGGTTACAGCCATATACTCTGCCTCTGTAGTAGACAAAGCCACCATTGACTGTAATGTTGACCTCCAGCATACTGGTGCACCTGCCATAGTGAAGACATAACCGGTAGTAGATCTTCTTTTATCAAGATCTCCAGCATAGTCGGAATCAACATATCCAACTAGATGCTTACCCACTGTCTTCTCTCTCTCGAACTTTAAACCGATATCTATAGTACCATGAATGTACCGTAGAATCCACTTCACTGCTTGCCAATGACCTTTACCAGGATTGTGCATGTATCGACTCACCATACTTACAGCATGTGAAATGTCGGGTCTGGGACATACCATTGCATACATAAGGGCACCAACTGCATTTGTATATGGAATATGTTCCATTTGCATTTTCTGATCATCTGTGGTTGGTGACATCTTTGCACTCAGTTTGAAGTGTGAGGCAAGCGGTGTGCTTACTGATTTTGTGTTGTCATCAATGGCAAATGTCTGAAGCACTTTCTTTAAATACTTCATCTAAGTTAAGCACACTGTGCCTTTCTGTCTGTCCCGCTTGATCTTCATCCCGAGTATCTTCTTAGCTTCGCCAAGATCCTTCATCTCGAACTTTAAGCTCAATTGAGCCTTAAGTCTATCGATCTCCACCTTGTTCTTAGATGCTATCAACATATCATCTACATATAAGAGCAAATATACAAATGTACCATCTGGGAGTTTTTGAAGGTATACACAATGATCAAAGTGGCTTTTGGTATACTTTTGTTGCTCATGAAATAGTCAAACCTATTGTACCATTGTCTTGGAGACTGTTTCAAGCCATACAGTGACTTGCTCAATTTACATGCCCAGTTCTCATGACCTGGAACTTTGAACCCATTTGGCTGAGACATGTAGATCTCTTCGTTCAAAGTGGCATGGAGAAATGCAGTTTTGACATCAAGTTGAGCTAACTCGAGATCAAACTGTGCTACTAAAGCCAAAAGTATCCGAATAGAGGAATGTTTAACAACAGGGAAAAATACCTCGTTGTAGTCGATTCCTTCCCTTTGAGCATAGCCTTTCGCTACGAGTCTGGCTTTGTATCTAATCTGATTTATGCCGGGAATACCTTCTTTCTGAGCATAAACCCATTTACAGCCAATAGCCTTCTTGCCCTTTAAATGTTGAACTAGTTTCCAAGTCTAATTTTGATGTAGAGACTTCATCTCTTCATCCATTGCTGCCTTCCACTTCTTACTATCAGTACTGTACACTACATCTCTGTAAGTTTTAGGGACATCATCTTCTGTCGCTGGAAGGGCAAATGACACCATGTCAATAAATCGGGCTGGCTTCTGAATGACCCTTCTGGGTCTGCTGGCGGCGATAGAGTCTGGCTACTAACTAACCACCTGTACTGGAGATGGAGTCTCCACCTCAACTGAGTCCTCGTCCAGAAAATGCCAAAAGTCAACCCAATAAGTCTAAAAATACATGTCACACAAGTAGAAATACGAGAAAACAAACAAGTAACACAAATACCCCTAAGCACACAAATCAAATAATACATAGAGGCACGTACATATAAACACATAGTACATCAATCAAATAAAGCACACACTAATCCCATTATAAGTGAAAACAAAACGTCGAACCCCTAAAGCACTAAATGCCGAACTTAAACAACAACTTCGGAGCCTTAAACATTGGACAGACTGAGCATGTCGCCACACAGTCGAAGTACCAAACGTCAAGCTTCAAAACGAAATCACGTAATCGGCACAAAAACCCACGTAAACCTCTAGCCACGTCCGAAACACAAAACATCACTTCAAGTAGCGTAATCACCAAAGAAATCCCACGAAGTCACCAACGAGACAATTGCAGAGTCATGCTATCAAACCCAAAACTCACATCAACGTTTCGTCAAGTCAGAAACAATACTGGCACGTCAAGTCATGTAATCGCCAAAGAAAGTCCACGAAGTCATCGAGGAGACAGTCGTTCAGTCGCCCAGTCAGCTCCAAACATTAAACGGGAAAATTTTACACGTGAGATACCAAGAATAACCATGATGTCATGAACGAGTGACAAGGATTAAGAATGCTTACATGTGAATATATATATGTTGAACGCTTGTCGCATTAGCGTGTTGAGAGGCAAGCTGGTTATATTGTGAACTTATTGTATAAAAAGGTTTATAAGACAAACTTATGTCACTTGATAATATTGTACATTGATATTGGCTCACTGTTGAGGCATGAGATGCATATTGTATGCACCATGAGCATATATGCATTGGGTGTGGTTTCATGTCTCATTCATTTACCTTTGGTGTGAGTGAGTCTTTCAGGTTGTCACAACAACTGGTTAGGCGGTGTCTCTCGCTACCGGCAGACTAGTATTTCGGAAATCAGGGAGGCGTGTGACGACGTGGTCCGGACATGGTATGTATTTCACGAGTTGATAGATTCCTCATGGTTGTGTTACTTTGGCGACATCATACTTGGTTGCCCTTTTAGACAAGTTGCATTGTCGTTGCATTTGCATTGTCATGACCATGGATATACAAAGCATGATATTATTACACATGCATGTGGTTATTTTGGGTATCTGAATATAAATGTGGAACTTGTGTTATTAACGGAAAATGGTGATTAATGTAACTTTTATTAATTGAAAATATATACTCTGCTAATAGATAATGGTGGGACATGCTTAATCTGATTTGATTTTATGTTTTGCTTGAGATGCTTAAATTTGTAAAGCGAGGGTAAATTCTCGGGTTGGTATTTGATTGTTATCTATGAATGGAAGGTTATGATAAACGTGTTCTATTAGGCTAGAAAAGTGGTCTAGGGACATAGATTTGACCTTGAGTTCTATGTTGTTTGGAGGGATAGTTATGACTTTTGATGGACTTAGACACGTATATAGCAACGGCTAGGTAGGCCCCTTGTGTATTGGTCGGTGTATGAAATTGGGTAGTGGTCGGTATACCACTCTAGTTGATATAGAAGAATGGTGGTTTGTGAGGTCTAACCGGGTCTAATATGTTAACACTTTTCCTTTCCTCTGGACTAGTGTTGCTTTCAACTCTATATTTTATTCCGCACCGCATATGTGGTTAACTTTGGACTATCCCGTGCTTCAAGGATCCGTTGAATGTAAATTAAGGCACCCATGGGGGTTTAAGTTGTCATACTCCCAAGTGGACACTTGTTAATAGTTTTGAGGATTATGGTGATACTAAAATCTTATGGTGATACTGGAAAGTATGGAATTGCACACCTTTTTCATTATTTCATTATCTAGACGTGATGCTGACTTCTGCACATGTAGTGCAATTCCTGATACTTTTGGTGGGTTCAGAGGCGTGGGAACCCAAGCAGATTTGACCGGGTCTTAAAAACTTTTTCTTAAAAACCGATTGAATCCTTCGGGGTTCAGCATTTTTCTTTAAAAACCCGAGGGCCTCGGCATCCGTTTGGGACTAAATGACTCCAGTACCCCTTTCTTGTGCCTCAATAGGTGATGTGAATTAGAGATTTTCTTATGATTGTCAAATCTGATCTAGTGGTAGAGCTTTTCCATTTATGTTACTTTCAAGGATTTGATGGTAGTAGTGCGTCTATACCATGTGATCACTAGTTAGTTTTATAAGCCCTCTTTATTATAGGAGGCCTTGGAGAAATGATTCTTTGAGTGAACGAGAGTTATGATTATGGGGTTCATCATCTCATTCATTAGGCTTGCTTGGGGGTGATTAAAGAGTAAAGGATTATCTCGTAGGATCTGTTGATGGATTATAATTAAAGTGATGAGAATGAGGTTAATAAAGTGTTGTGTGGGACTTTCTGGGTGTAGATTGAGGTTAGTGATTGCAAGAGTACGGTTCTTTGGTGGTGTGTTAATGATCATGTTCTTTTCTTTGGATATAAGGAGTGATCTAAATATCTTCTAATAGTTTGACTAGTGTGCTCGGTGCACCGTGGAATTTATAGTGAGTCCTTGTAGTATCTCTAGACGAGGGTGCGTATTAGGCTATTTATACTTATGCCTATAGGGATATGATTAGTTACCTACAGGGTTGTATATATATATCTTATATATATATATATACATATTTGATTGTGCTTATATGTTCTTATGTGACTAAGACTTAGGGATTGAGCTATATTTCATGTTTTGTGCCTTCTTGTGTGACCTTGATATATGATTGGGATTGTTTGTGGAACTATTTTTGGGTCTCGGATTGGCGTGTGTGTCATGTGAGACAACTGACCTACTTAGGGTTGATGCATGCACACGGGATGGTTAACATTTCCTAGATGGCTAGGGGTATGTTTGTTAGAGATATTATTGGTGAGACGTGGTTTTGCTCACCCCCACACAGGTTGTAGGATTGCAGGTAGATGCAGCAAAACATGAACAATGACGACGATACAGGTGATTTGGGATGTTTTATTTAGAGTTGTACCTATTATTCGTAGTTATTCTTTTACATTCTTATTTCTCTTGTGAGCCATTTTGTTGGCATATTCCTTTTCGGTGTATCTTTTATTCCATGTATTTATTGTTTCGGAGTGCTATTGTATCTCTTCGGCATTGCCATGTGATTTTCTTTGAATTCTCATTCGAGCATTATGGCTCTATAGTTTTTTAGAGAGTTGTGTAGGGATAACAGTGGTTTTCTTTCCACTACCTCGACCCTAGTAGGTTTCTGGAATGTTAGCTACGTGCCATTGCTTTTATTGCACTTGTTATTGGCAGGTTATTCTATTGTGTTGTGCTTGTGTTTCCGGATGTTCCATTCACAAACGAAACTCTGCCGGATTTTTGTTAGATTTCACTATTGAGTTTCTTTCACTCAGGTGAGCATGGAATATATTTTTTTCATCATTATTCCATGTGTTTCTCTATTGTTGTTGATTCTAGTGGTCGTTTTTACTGACATCACATCTCGGGATTTGCTGATACTCCGAGTTGGAATCTCATGAATAACGGGGTGACAACAATTATTAATAATTGTTGTTTCTGAAAATTGAGTTAATGCACATTTGTTTTTAGGTTAATTACACTCATTTGTTTTTAGGAAAATTACAACTAGATGCAACATTTACATTTTGGGAACACTTAGACCCCTGTCAATATAGTAGCTTCCAAAATCATGTGAAATGTCAACAATGCCCTTGAATGAAATTAATAAAATAACTAAAAAATATCTTTAGTGTTAAATGTGCGTAATACCCTTATCAACTATATCACTTTGCACTATTAAATTAAGTATTGTATTATTTTTAATAATTAATTAAAAAAATTAACTCGATTAAATTTGGTAGGTTAGGACTTTTATTTAGCTACACTTAAATACATGAATTGTTTTTGATATATATTACCTTTTGTTTGCGAAATTATTTGTGTACTTTTACTTATTTATATAAAAATAACACAAATAAGGTTATGATATTGAGATTTTCATTTAAAAATAATAAATTATTTTTTTATCCATCTAGGTTTGATAGATTGACATTTTTTATTTGAGTGCTAAAATTTGACCCGATAAATGTTGAAAGATTAATAATTTTAATCTAATTTAATTTTTATGGATATTTTAATTTATCAAAATGAGGGTTAAGGGTAAAAAAGATAATTTATACCTATTGCAGTTGAAGCCAAAAGTTAAATGTCACACCCCGCCATCCGTTAACCCAAACGAGGTCTCCGAATAGCAACACGCGATGCCAAAACAAATAATTAAAGTTCATAATAAATTGTTCCTTAGCCCACTTGTTATGAAAAACATATTTCTAACCCCATGTTTGGAGTGAAATAGTCATTTTATATTTAATAAATATCATCAAAGTCGCCCACAACTCGAAAACAATTTAAAAGAACGAAATGGTACTTTAAACGGACCATTCCGACACCCCATGTTTGCCCAGGGGTAAAACAGTCATTTCAGGGGCAAACGGTTCATTTCTAAGTTCTCCTATCTAAACCCAACATAGGAGAGGTAATAGGATCAAATGGAACTTGATTTGAGCCAATGAGGTGGGAGATATGAATTTTCAAAGTAGGGAAGAAAATCTGAAAAAAAACTGCAGGAAGTGAACAGTAGTCAAATGCTACTGGTCTGCAGTATTGAAATGCAAGGTTTTGAGGCCAAAATGTGATTTTTTGCATACGGCCTCTGTTTTCAACACCACCTGTCCCAAAATTTCATAAATAATGTAAAAGTAAGATTTTAGTTTTCAAAATCCGAAAATAGCTGTCGGGGCCCGGTGAGGCGCAAAAAACGAGATTTTCCTTAAAACTTTTGCAATGAGGAGTTTGAAAAATGTACAAAAACTAATTTTTTGAATCAAGACTCACAAAATACACATATATTCATTCACTTGAAAAGCCCCAAACATAAGCTCGAAAACTCATAAAAACACCAATATTCCCAAAATATACATTCTTAAGCAAAATAAACTTAAAGTGTTTCAAAGTCTCAAAATACACATATTTTTATAATCAAGGCTAACACCCTAGCCTGCCAAAAGAATATATACATGCCTTTATCAGCTTTTAAGTACAAAAAGATTTCGGGTAGAAAATACATTAAGCGCCTAAAATACACAAAAGAGGACTTAGTGCTTCAATTGCCAACCCGGACCTCCTAAAGTCCATCCTTTGCAATGTCATAACCTGAAAAATGTTAAGTAAGGGGTGAGCTTCAACTAGCTCAGTAGGAGAATCTTCACCACCTCGATCTCGACCGTCCGAGTGGTACAACCCAACCCGTGTGCATGCTCCTAAACCCAGGTCAGTCCAATTGTCCCACATGGCATGTGTGCCAATTCGGGACCCCGTCGTACTCACAAACAACCCTACATGCTCAACAAATATTCAACATACAAGATATCCGGAAATAAACAATGATAAATATTAATGCAAGTGATAGGATGAAATGTGACACTAATGCACAACCCTATCGCTAAGGAACACGGATATCAAGTGTCGTCATTCTTAAAGAACTCGGGGACCACAAGCCCGACTGGAACAACCACGGGTTTGGACATAGTCCTCCCCCACCTCTCGTTTTTGGGAGATACTAGCTCCACCGGTCACGAGAAGCCGACTGGCCAATTGTTGCGACTATCCAAACGGTTTCAAAACCACAAGGTCCATGAATGCAACATGAAAATGATATCAACATTCAAATATGCATCACGTAGATCATTTCTCAACAGTTTCATCATGCTTCCATGTTCATAAGTATAAATCTAAATTTTAAATTTGAGCTCACTAATCATTCCCACAAATACATACCAAGCAAGGTATCATAAATCAAGCATTTAAAAGAAAAAAGGAGGGCCTAGAGCATGTTTCTAGATTATGACTCAACTAGTATGTATAAATATACATACAAAGACGCACACACCCACGTAATCGGGAAAGAAAATGGAGCGTCAACCCCTACCTCAAGTCCAAGCCAAAATATAGCCACTAAGCGAGGGCAAGCGACGGAATTCCAAAAGATTTTTCCAAAAAGTTTCCAAAAGGCGCACCAAGTCTCTATGATTTTTCCAAAGCTAGCAAAATACCAATAATTGAAAGAAATGCGCTTACTAATATGGTTTGTCAAGAATTTACCAACAACAAGAATCAAAGCTACAATAAACTTTCTTTAACAAGAATTTTCAAGAAGAGTGTCAAGCTACCAATATGACCAAAAGAAAAGAGAAATTTGTGATCAATAATGAGGTCTTTGTCAAGAACTATAACAATAAAGCCAAAACAATTTTCAAGGGCTTATAAATAAATTTTCAATGAATTTGGAATTTAGGATTTATATTGAGGAAAATCTCAAAATGGCACACAAACTTCCCCAAGCTACCAAATATCAACAAGGAGAATAAATAAGCTTGAGAATAAGAATTTTGTCAAGAACTATCAAAGTAAGAATCCAAGGTCATTCATAAGAATTTATAAGCTCAAGATTGAGGTTTGAAATGAATTTAGCTCAAAATGGCACAAAGGCTTTCAAGAAATTGCCATCAATTTCCTTAGTGAATAATAGAGTCAAAAGAGTCGTTTTTAACAAGTATTGACGAAAATATAATCAAGTCTACAAAGGAGTGTAAAGATTTCCATAACCCACAAGTTAGGATTTCAACTTGAATTTAAGATCAAGATAGTACAAAGTTGGAGAGAAAGAGTTCAATTGAGCTTCAATAATAAGAAAATATCATAAAGAAAGCATGTTTCTAAAGATTATACAAGACTTACAGGAATTCACAAGATAGGATTCATAAAGGGAGAAAAGCTCAAAATGAAATCAACTCACCAATTTAAGCTTCCAAATTCGAAATGGTGTAGGAGGAGTTTAACTAAGCTCCTTTGCCAAGATCTTTAAGAAAAGAAAACAAGATATCAATACCAATCACAAGATTTACCCAAAACGAAATAAATGGGGATTCAAGAAGAAAATATCACAATAGTTGGGTTTCACTTACCACTTTTGGTATTAATGGAATCACAAAGATATGAGGAACAAGTTGTTAGTTGGAGGTTTCACTAAATTATCAAGCAAAGGAGATGAAAATTTGAATTTTGAAGTGGAGTAGAGAGTGGGCAGGGGCTGCCAAATTGGGGCTGATAGAGGGGAGAGTTAGGTCGTGTTTGGTGTTTTGAAAAATGACCGGTTGTCTAGACTCAAATATATGTATATGAAGCTTTCCATCCAATACCCTTCTAATCCAAGGCCTCACAAGAAACATGGAGAAAATGAGATGGAGATATGCAACATAAGCTTGACACCTAAGCAATTTCTAGATGAGTCTACAAATCTCTTTGCAAAATGACTAAAATTACCCTTTGACTAAAATGGGTAAAGAAGGGAAGAGAGTGTATGATTGACATTCCCCAATTTCACATTCTCAAATATACCCAACCAACTTAAGAGAATTTACCACAATGACATGCTCTTATAAACTAAGGTTAGTAGGAGCCACACTTAGAAAATTTTCTAGAAAAATCCACTAACACAACTTTACACGAAATCTCAAAAATATCCCTATGCGTAAAAATTTTGAAACCAATTTCTAAATTCCTTATTTAGCGTAACAAAACAAACGCAACTTTCGGATTCGAAATAGGACACTCTGGGGACCTACTTCCACCTTACACTTTTCTTAGGTTCCCGGATTGTCAGATAACAGAAATGCTAAAATAAAATAACATCCAAATTCAGAAAAATCCCAAACTTTAAATCTCATACTTATAATATATATGAAAGCATTTAATATCATTTTGAAAATTAAATAAAATAATTAAAATAATCGCGAAAAATTTACTCGTAATTTTGGAAAATAACGGGACGTTACATTAAGGGACAAAAATGACTTTTCATTGTGTATCAAATGGGTTATTGGATCATTAGGGGGGTGTTTGTCAAGTGTTTCAAACCTCAGGGGGCAATTGAATCACACTCTTCAAACGTTACATCTAGCTGTAATTTTTCCAAACCTCAGGGGGTGTCAGTTTAATTAACCCTTGTTTTTAACATGTTTTGATTTTACGATTTCCTTGTTCAGGTTTATTTTATTTTTCTATGTTTCCTTTGTTGCTAGTAAAAAATTTGCTGAACTGATTTTTCAAAAGTGAACTTAACTGGTTTATATTTTTTGACAACAAATTTTTGCAAAATTTTCAACTCCGACACCTTATCTTCGTTATTTTAAAATAATTTTTCCATTTTAGGTAAATGAGATGTTCACAAACTTAGCTAGTCGAGGTCGAAAATGTTCAAGTTCGGCTATTTTATTTAACTTGTCTAAGAAATGTTATCGGGCTCAACCCATTTGCTAAGCAAATGAGCTCAAGTTGAGTTCTTAACGAGTTGAGCCCGAACCTACTCACGAGCATCTCCTACTATGTAACACCCCATTTCATTTTCCCTTTTTTCTGGATTATTCCCGATTTATTTTCGGTGATGACGTCACTTATTTATGACATCATGGTTACTCTGTGTATTTTACGAGTAATTTTTTTCGCGTTTACGCTTGGATTCGATTGCGCGACTTAGCGATCATCACCTTAACGACTTTGTGGAGTATCAATGATGACTATATGACTGGACAGTAACGTTTAGTAGTTTCGGAATTGGTGAAACGTTTACGTGTATTCTTGTTATCGACTACATGATTGAGTTGTGACGATTGACAGCTAGTATTATCGACTAAATGGATTTGTATCGACGCTTGACGTTTAGGGCTTTGACTCAGTGATTTGAGTTCGGTAGTTAGTGCTTTAGGGGTTCGACGTTTTGTTTCCCCTAGTTATGGGGTTAGTACGTGCCTTGTTTAGCTGACGTGCTTAGGAATATTGATAGTACTTTCGCTCATTTTATTTATGTTTGTATATACGTGCTCTGTGTGTTGATGCCCTGTGTATTGATGTGGCATTAGGTGCCTTAGTTGCTTGACTTACGTGCTTATGTGTATTTGTATTGCTATGCTCGTTTTTCATGTTTATACGTACGTGTTAAGTGTTAATGCGATTTTGTTTAAACCTGTAGCGTTTAGTATTTCGACTAGACGTCACGTTTGGTTTGTTCGACATTTATGGTTTTGATTCGATTGGTTCGTTTATCGTATTAGTGCTTATGGTGTTCGCCGTGACACATACCCTGTGTTTCGGAGGTTGGGTTTTATACCCCAGATTCTATACTCCGTTTATTTTATTTATTCGGCTTTGCGATTTAAATCAAAATTATTAAGGATGCGTTTGGTTTCCAGATTTTATTATTTATTTCGGATACCGTGGGGTTTTCGGTGAATTGATTGGTGATTAACTTTCGAACCCCGGCGAAGTTACTTAGGCTTATATTGGGTTTTATTATTGATTTGGAGTCCGGTGAATTTTATGGGTTCACATGGAATTATTTGAGTGTCCCCGGTATATTTTTTGGGACATGGATATATTGGATTATTATTGGATTATTATTGCCTAATGGAAAATGAATATATATACATGGATATAATATATGTCTTGGGGTTAAAAAGGTGAATTGGCAAGAGATAGGAGTCACGTGTGTAACTATGAAAAATTAGGGAGTCACTTTTGTAAATATGGAGAATTGGAGAGTTGCTTTTGTAATATTAGAAGAGTAAAGAGTTGAAATGGCAATTGACACTAAGTATATATATATGTGTATATTGGGGTGATAGTGTGATTTTGGAAGAAAGGGGAGTCCCTTTTGTAATTAGCCCAAAATATATATATGTATACACATATGGATCAGTGAGAAAATGGGTGTATCTGTTAGAGAACGGACCAGACCTTTCTTCTTCTTCTCCTTCAAGCAGCGACAATCTAGTAGGGTGGGGTGGTTGCCGGTCATGGCATGGCGGTGGTTTCAGATCCGCGCAGCCTGAAGGGAGTCGAGCTAGGAGGACGAAGCCGGGAGTGAGAGGGGTGATTTCGACTGGGGTCCTGCGATTTGGCTTGGTGTTCGCCGGCTGAGGTAGCAGCGACAGCGACCATGGAGGTTCCTGGTGGTTCACGACGGCGTGCAGTGGTGGTCACGCTGGTGGTGGCGCGGTCCAGCCGTGTGTAGTGACGAATAGTGGAGTGTTCGGTCGGACTGAGTCGAGTCGACTCAGTGGCGAGTCTAGCTCGGTTTGGGCTGATTTTCGGAGGATAGCTCGGCGTCGGTACCGTGTACGATGAGCACTGTTCACGGCCGAACAGATCGGGACTGTTTGTAAGCGGTTAAATTAGGTGGGGAATTTTATATATTTTTATATATATGTTTATCTAGCACTCACTAATAGTGCGTAGAAAATGCTAAGTTGTCCCATTGTATGTTTATGGATAAGAAAAGCATGAAATTAGATTCCTAAGCGATAAATGGAATTTAAGAATTTTATAAAATTCACGAAATACCCATAACCGAATAAATGAGGTCGGGTATAGAAATTCCCTAGAAAATTAAATAAATTAATTCCCTGAAATTTTTTAAGAAATTAAATCCTACTTAAATTGGATTAAAATAGGTGGTTTAGTACCCCTGGATTTAAAGTAGGATTTTGTAGAATTTTGTGTGAAATTAGAACGTGTAATTAGCCCCCGAATTATATGTAACTGAAATTAAAATACAGTGGGGGCGGGGCAGATTTGATATTGAGGGACGTAGGGCCGGTTAATAAATATTTCCTCTATTATTTATATTTTATTGAAATTAAAAATATGTTAGGGGATTTACAAGAACGTGGAACGTTGAAACTTAGACACGGGTCTAGTTTCCTTTTATTTATTTTTCTCGTAAAGAATAAAGAGGTGGAATTACGAATTAGATTTCCCTTGAGGTGGGCTTTATTAGCCGATGATTATTAGGATATAAATTGAAAGCATGCGAATATATGAAATTATAAAAAAATTGGATAATGGATAATTCGGATAATTTCGGGAGGAAATTATCGTAATTCCTTGTTTCAAGCCAAAACGATTATATATTGTGAAACAATTATATATTTTGATATTGTTGTACAACAGTGATTGAAACATATTTGTCATTTAAAAATATTATATATTGATTTTGACTCACTATTGAGGCATGATATACATATTTCATACACCATGAGCATTGATATTGCATTAGGTGTGGTTTCATGTCTCGTTCATGTATCATTGGTTTAAGTGAGTCTTCCGGGTCGTCGCAACAACTAGCCAGGCAGTGTCTCTCGCTACCGGCGGACTAGTAATCCGAGAATCAGGGAGGCGTGGGAGGATTTGATCCGAACACGGTGTGTTTTCTTTCATGAGTCGATATGATCCTCGTGGTTGTGTTACTTTGGCGACATTATACCCGGTTGTCCCATGCTAGATAGGGTGTTTTTGGCATTGTTATTGCATTATATTCACATTGAGCATTAATTCTTTTGTATTGTTGAAAATTTCTGTTATTGAACGGATGGTGTTTGTAAATTATTATAAATGGTGGAAATGAACTCAATGTGCTTAAAAGTTAAAGATTTTAAAAATTTAAAAGAAAGGAAATCTAATAATGTTAAAACCTGGATTAGTAGAGCCACGGTTGGCATGTGTTCCAGGTGGTTACGTGGATATAGATGAAAAGAGGTTTTGATAATTAATTGTTTCCCCCTTGGGTTGGAGTTGAGTTGAGTTGGCTAGTCATATATTGAGACTTGGTTGTGGTTGTGCCTTTGGCCACAATAGGCCTTTGTGATTGGTGATTAGGGTTATCACTGGATGATTATTAGACCACTTCGGTAGTGGGGAGAGTTGTTCAGGTTAAAGGTCGGGTAAGACTCGAGGTTAGTTCTGAGATCTAGATATGTTTTTAGAGTTTGATTGTTTCAGATTCCTCCTAGTTGTTCCGAGGAACACTTGAATCCCGATGTTGGTTTGGTAACCTTTGAGGAGTTGTTTATAAATTCCTATATTAAGTTGAAGGTCTTAGAACCTGTTTCGAAATAAGTTTGAATGTGACTTTGAGGTGATATTCAGTTGAACTCTAGTAGTTATTTTCCCCGTGTTATTGTTTCTTGGGTTTTAACCCGAACATGTGTTTCTAAGGTTTCATTCCTTAAGGTAAGAAATATGATCATTCGTGTTTGTCTGTGGATCTTCTCGGGTGAGAGAAGTGAGATTAAGTTAAGCGCATATAGTGCGATTCCTAGTGTTCGGTTGGGTTCGGAGGCATTGGAACCAAATATGATTTGACCGGGCCCTAACTTTTCCTTAAAAACTGGTTGAATCCTTCGGGGTTCAACATTTTTCTTTAAAAACCCGAGGGCTATGGCATCTATTTGGGACTAAATGACTCCAGTAACCCTTTCTTGCGCCTCGATAGACGGTATGAGTTAGAGGTGACCTTGTTGATCTGTACCCTTTTTAGTGCCTCGATAGGCAGTGTGAGTTAGAGATAGTTCGGTTTGTTACCGAATCCAGTGTGGTGATAATATATTTCCTTCTGTATTTCTTTGGGGTGAATGGATTAGTTCACGAAATATTGTAAACAAAAAGGACTGTATTGAGGATACCATTGGACTGTATTGAGGATAGAATTTGTGACAGTCAGACTCTCCAGGTATGATTTGATAGAGGTGATGTGTAAGAATTATGAATTAATTGTGGACATGATTATGGTTTTTCTCTTCTGGTAGTCCTAGTGAGTGATCTTACCTCCTAGGAATCTTGAGTGGCGTGCTCGGTGCACGGTATAATAGACAGTTAGTTCTGGTTGTATCTCTAGACGAGAGTGTGTATTCAACTGGGTGCCTTTATACACCAGGTGCTACGATTAGCTGTTTACGGGACTTTATGTATATATATGTTGATTCAACATGCGTATATACGAGTGGTAGATATATCTTATGATCTGTGCTGTTTTAAGACTCTTGAGTAGTTTTGAGATTAGTTGTGAGGTTATTGTTGGGTGTCTCGGATTGGCGGGGGTGCCTTGGGAGACAATAGCTTGACCTAATAGATACATGCACACGGGATGGTTATCATTTTTTTGACGGCTATGAGTGTGATGTTTTGATATTATGGTGAGCGCGTGGTTTTGCTCACCCCCACACAGGTTGCAGGTTTGCAGGTGGACGCAGCACGGCTAATGCTCGGCGGCGACGATATGGGTGATTTGGGACGGTAGTTTTATTCCTCCTTCCGTAATCATAATTATGTATTCTTTTATTCTTTTGGGAGCTAGACTGTTGGCAGATTCCCTTGTGTTGTATTTTCAGTCCATGTATTTATTATTTTGGGGTGCCATTGTATCTGTTCGGAACTACCATTGAGTTTTCTGTATTTTATTTGAGCTTGGTGGCTCAGTCGGTATTTGTTGTTTTGGGGTGCCTTTATATCTTTTCGGCATCGCCATGTGGTTTTCTTTATATTTTCATTTGAGCATTTGGGGCTCTATTGATTTTAGAGGGGTTTGGAGAGGTATTGGTGTTCTTTTCCACTACCTCGGCCCTACTAGGTTTATGGAATGTTGGGCTACGTGCCACTGTCTCTATTTCTGTTATTATGGGTAGGTTCTTTCGTTGTGTTGTTTTTGGGTTGTCCGGATGTTCCATTTATAAACTGAACTTTGCCGGATTTTCGTTAGAATTTCTTTATTGAGTTTCTATCACTCAGGTGACATGGAATACTTCATTTTCATTCATATTCCATGTATTTCAATGTTATTGTTAATCTTGGTTGTCGTTCTCTGTGACGTCATACCTCGGGATTCATTGATTCTCCTGATTGGAGTCTCAGGAATAACGGGGCGTGACATACTAGTTAGTGTATCATTATGTTTTATTCTTTAATTCCTTCAACTCATCCCAAAAAAGTTATGTCCAACCTACAATATTGCATGGATTCAAATGCATTCATTTGAATAGACATGACATAATTATCAAAATAGGACGGAACAACCAAATTTTTTGAATTACTAATAGTTTTTCAAATAAAAATTAAAAGAAAAATATTCAGTAGTGAAAGTATTTAATGGCCAAGGCAGATTGACTATGCCTTAAGTTTAGTTTAAATCAAGGTTATTCCCACGAGAATCGAACTATTGTGGACATGGTTGTAACAAGTTTCTATCACCGAAAAAAGGCCAGTCGCCATGGATCATCACGAGGGTAGTCAAATTATAAAAATGCCCTCAGACAGAGGGTAATTAAAATGCATTCATAGATGAAAGTCAGTAGTACTAGCACATGCAAATAAATCAAGGAAAAAGTCTTATAACATAGATATTTTTTCTTTCCACAATATCTTATATTATAGTTTGGGCCAATGTACTCTCCTATTAAGGTTGAACGGTCCCCATTTTTCGATTCAAAGTAAATGAGGAGTCAACAATAAAAATTATAAAATAATGAAACTAAATAAAGTTGGGTCGATACTCGGTGCTTTTTCATCCTGTCTGTGCTTTAGAACTAACATCAAAGCGGCAGCTTATAGGATATATATATATCCCCCACAAAACAAACAGCTTATAGGATAAAGTTTTTATTTTTTATTTTTGTTTAACAAAGAAAAGGCTTTACACATCAAACACAAAGCGTTTGAAACGTTGGGTTGCTTTCGGTGCTTGTTTATAATATATAGTCCTTTTGAAAAACTCAGAATTAATTAATTGAAGAATAGGAATTCTTTATCGAACACGACTACAGTCAACAAGTCTTCGTAGCTAGCCGCCTCCGGTCCGTTCATGCATGAAATGTTAGTGGATTACACCCTTCAGCATTTGTTTCCCGCGTTTACATTCCCAACCCTATTTAGATCACATCTATCATTTTATACCCCATTTCTGTGGATTTATTTCTCTTCTCAAGTTTACTAGCTAGGGGTCATTTTAGACACGAATTAGAGTACTGATATGGCTTGTATGATCAATACTAGCCTTTTTACTAGTGCCCGCGATCTTCTCTTCATTTGTTTACTTATTGGTGTCCTCATCACACAAACTCGCTCCCAACCACCTCATTACTGCCCAAATACCACCACTTATACTCCTAACAGCACCTACGACGCCAACCTCAATAAACTACTATCGGTACTCTCCTCCGATGCCACCAGGATACCCGAAAACGGATTCTTTCAGTACAATACTAGTGCTGACAATAACCCTAATGACACAGTTTACGGCATCTTTAATTGTCGAGGTGATGTTAGAACAGATGAATGTCAGGAGTGTGTTGCAGTTGCGTGTGGCGACATACTAAACATCTGTCCCACTCGCAAAAAGGCCATAATTTGGTATGAAAAGTGCTTCTTACGATACTCTGATAGTGCGGGAATTCTTAACGAATGGGACTATACTTCTGACTCCAATTCCATCACTCTAATTTGGAATCAACAGAACGTGTCCACCGAGCCTGTGCGGTTTAGGCAATTGCTGACGGAAATGACCAATGATTTAGTGACTCGAGCGGCGGCTAGTGATGATTCAGGAAAGAAATATGCAACTAAAGAAGTTGAGTTCACAGAGCCTCAGAGTGTGTATTCGCTTGCGCAATGCACACCCGACTTGTCTACTGATGGCTGCCGTACTTGCCTCCGAAATGCTGTACGACTTATTCTAGATTGCTGCAGGGGAGAGAGCAAATATGGGGTGACAGTTCTGTTTCCTAGCTGTAATATACGGTACCAGTTCTACCTCTTCTACACGATCATTGCCTCTCCTCCTCCAGAATCTAATTCTACCTCTACCAGAAAAGGTGAATTCCACATCCTATACATACATAAATACTAGTAATGGATTATTAATGGTATAGTTGGGCAGATTTGGAATGAACAAAATTAGTATGCAAACATATATATATATATGCGCACACACACACAGAAAAATGAACTCTTGCAAGAGAAAACTCACCTAGGTACACCAATGACAAGGACAGTTTGATGTGATTGTTATATTTTCATGCTAATTACTTTTTTTATCCAAATCACCTCCAATGACAAATATGCTTGGTATGGATATATTTTTTGTTCACTACTCTCTTAAATATATATATTGTGCATACTTATAGAAATAAAAGGGGTGGAGCATGAGAAAACTAACAATTAAATTCATTTCATGAATCATGCTCCAAAATTTCTGGTGTTATGTATCGCTGTTCAAATTGTAAATTCTAGTGATTGGACTTGATATACGAATTGTTTATTTTGTCATGATGAAGTGTTACAAAAACAAACTAATAGATAACTTAACTTACAATTGTACTACTACTTTTGATTGAAAGCAGTTTTCCAAATTAAACCAATAGAAATCTTAATGTATACTTTTAATATGAAGTAGCAGAAGATATTTTCCTTTCACTGCATGCATGTGTGTCCACAAAATAAACTCAAACTCAGGAAAATCAAGATATATATAGCTTCAACACAATGTCTTACATTCCTCCCAGTTCTCAATACATGCAATCGCTCACTCTTGGCATTCACTGGGATTTCTACTAACACCACCTCCAACAAATTCTTTTCATAATTGTCTGTCTTCAGTTTTTCCAATTAAAGAATTCATCTCCACACTGAGAACAAAATCTCAGACAATCACTATAAATTTAGAACCACATTTTTTTCTATTTTCTTATTTTGAAAAAAAAAAAAAAAACCATTTAAATGCTAACCTAAATCAACTTGCGTAGGGAAAAAAGTTTCAGAAACAGTTTGAAACTTACTAACGTTGTAAGATATATAGTTGACTTGAGATATAAGCTTACATACCATGTATATTAGAACTTTTGGTGAGTATATATCCTGTTTTAGGGTGTGTTTTGGGTGCATCTAAAGATGGCTTATATCATATTATAGTGGTACAACACCCTTTGATAACAGATGCTTGGTCGGACCAATTTATTCGAACTTATTTACCGAATTTTTTTTATTGGGACCTACAACTACCATAATACGAAAAGGTAAATTTGGAAGGTCTGGATAATACTGTACCATCTCACATTATTCATATTTTTGTTCTCCTGATGAATCATATCAATATCAAGCAATATTGGCATTGAATTTTCGCAATTGATCAGTTTTCTGTTGATGCAGGAAAAGTAGAAGTATCATCTGAAATAATTACAGCAATTGTTGTTTCAGTCATTGCTGCGCTAGTTCTTTTCTCCATTGGCTTATGGTGCATAAAAAACAAAGCAAGAAAGAGATTGATAAATACTATACAAGATACTAATGGTAAGCTAAGACAACGAAAAATTAATTCTGCACTTGTGTCTGCTAAGAAGGCTAATATGCATTAACTGTTTGTTTTTGTAGTTGGAAACGATATGATAACAGCACAATCCTTGCAATATGATTTGAGAACAATCCAAGCAGCCACCAATAACTTCTGCGATGATAATAAAATTGGACAAGGTGGATTTGGTGCTGTCTATAAGGTAAAAATTTACTTAAATACATTGTTCTTCTTCAACATTCCATGATTTTAATTTACCCAAAAAAACATTCCATGATTTCAATTCTCCGAAATGAAAAAAAAAAAAAACTATATATATAACCTAGTGAGGACACTCATTCTGGTATATAGGATAAACAAATCATTGTTTATCAAATACATTCAGGGTACACTTCCTAATGGACAAGAGATAGCTGTGAAGAGATTATCTAAAAGCTCCGTACAAGGTGGAGAAGAACTCAAGAATGAGGTGGCATTGGTAGCAAAGCTTCAACACAGAAATCTTGTGAGATTAATGGGATTCTGCATGGAAAGAGAGGAAAAAATACTCATCTATGAATTCGTCCCCAACAAAAGTCTAGACTACTTTCTATTCGGTTTGACACTTCTTAACACATTACTAGTTATTGAATTGTCGTTCTCTGCTTGATTTTATGAAATTATAGACTATCAAATTTTAAGATATGGTTCATAGTACATCTGCAACCCATCTCATGTGTTAGGGCAAGTATTGTTTAAAGTTGTAAAAATCATTTCCTTAATAGTAAAATGTGTGTACGAGACAGGAAAATTTAAATTTACACATATTTTCCTGTTTTATCTATTGCATTAAGTTGATATATAATGTGACTAAATTTAATCGTCGACGTTAATTCGATAATCAATGTTCAGGTTCGGAAAAACGAAAAGAACTGGATTGGTCAAGGCGTTACAAGATTATAGGTGGCATTGCACGAGGGATCCTTTATCTTCATGAAGATTCACGACCTAGAATTATACATCGGGATCTCAAAGCTAGCAATGTATTATTAGATGAAGACATGAACCCAAAAGTTGCAGATTTTGGCATGGCTAGAATATTTGGTGTGGATCAAACTCGAGGAAGTACAAGTAGAATAGTTGGGACATTGTAAGTTTCCCAGTCTTGGAATCCCAAATTTGTTTCATCGTCTCAATCAAATTTAGTATTTAATATATTGAATCCATGTTCTTTGCTAATTTATTTACTATTTGATGATCTTATTTGCATCATGTCATCAATAGGAAAGAATTAACTCCAATTAAAAATATTGTATATAAGCTCATGTTTGATTGTTACTTTCTGAGTGCAGTGGTTACATGTCTCCAGAATATGCTATGAAAGGTCAATTTTCTGTGAAGTCTGATATATTCAGTTTTGGAGTATCAATTTTGGAGATTATAAGTGGCAAGAAGAACAGTAGTTTGTATCAATCCTATGGTCCTGAAGGACTTTTGGGCTACGTGAGTAAAGTCAAATATTTACTTGTTGTTTTTGTTTGTTAATGCAAATATCAAGCATCTCATCAATCAAAGACAATTGTGTTAATTAGAGGGACACTTCGGACTTTGTTAAACTAAAGAAGGCTTACGGAAACATGACAGATAGCACCTCATAACTTTTGAACATATGAATTGTATATTTTCCGGAAAAGAAATTTAATCAAATATATCTCGTCTTTTAAAATGATTATAATCATTTTATGCTGACATGCACCGTATACTACTCAGTTTTGGAGATCGTCTTAGGCATATAATAGTTGATAGCCCCCTAATAGTCGTTTGTTTCCACTTGATTAAAAGTAAAATATAACTAATCTTTTTCTTTTAATGACTAAAATATTAAGAAGAAAAGGAAAAAAATACAATTCACATAAAACGAAGCATGATTGATAGTTGTTAGACTTACAGGCCAGTTCTTCAGGATTTAACTGGGCACCTTTAGTGTGGACACGTTACATTCATGATAGCATAGTGAAACGAATTTGTGGAAATTCTAAATAATTTGAGCTAGCTTACAGTGACAAAATAGACTATTCAAATTTCAAATGTAAGCAGAAATGCACTATAATCTTTCAAGAATAAGATATTTTCTCAATAACATGATAATTCCTGCCCTTAGAAGTCTTTAAGTTAGTATTTGTCAACTCTTTGAAAATTCATTGAGCAAATTGTTCATAAAATACAATTCTTAAATCTGTCGGTCATTTGAGCAAACGTCAAGGAATATCACTATAATTGAAATAAGCACACAAGTGTCTAGTTTATATTTTCTTTATCATTTTTATATCGTTTCACATTTGTTCTTGCAGGCTTGGAAACATTGGACAGACGGAACTCCCTTGGGACTAGTTGATTCAAATATGGGAGATTATTATTCAAGAGATGAAATTATTAGATGCATACATATAGGCCTCTTGTGTGTCCAAGAAGATATGGATGCTAGACCATCTATGCCATCAGTACTTCATATGCTCAACAGTTCCCTTGAAACATTACCATTGCCTCAACAACCTCCTTTCTCTATCCGCGGCAGAAGAGAGTTGAATTCTGCAGAAAGGATGGAGTTGTGTTCTTTGAATGAAGTATCAATAAGTGAATTAAATCCTCGATAATGTTAGTAAATCTTTGAAATCTGTAAATTGTTTATATTGTTAAATGAAAGAACTAGTTCAGAAGCTGTATATAAATGTAGGAGAAGGGTTGAATGGACAGACATTTCCAAATTGGGCAAGATATTTTTGAAACTTTGGTTATGTTTTTGTATTGGCAGGCTAAGCATAGTAAACAAATTTTTTTCTCTAGAAATGTATAATATTAAAAAATTATCGCACAATCTTTCGAATTCAGAACACAAAATAAGAATTAGGCACAAAATTTTAACAGCAACTATTAACAAATGCAGCAATCAAAATATTTACCATAAAAGTTCCAATAAAAGACTATATCATGTCACTTAATTTATATGGTTATATAAACACACAGGATATATAAATATTCATTTCTCTCCTCATTTTTCATTTCTGGTTTCACTTGTCAACTCTCGCTCCCAAATTGATACGAGTGTTAGGAATGACGATTTTCTCTTACTATTTAACCATCCCCCGTTATGAATATTTCAATTCAAAAGCTTCATTTGGAACACAAACAATAATCCAATCCAAGCCAACCAAAATACACACTATTATTTTTTCTTTAGTTTGTTGGCATTCAACTTTCGTTGGAGATTATATTTATTATTGTACAGAAAACTGTCTCTTTGTAGAGTTTGAAGTTAGTTATAGAGATCTCGAGCCTTATTGATATGAATTTAGAGCAAACTAATTACAAGATTAACCTTAAACTCGCAAGTATATGAATCTTATGAAGATAGGATGTCTATTGCAAGATTGTTCCCATGAAGATTATTTGTCACAACTTAATTTAAAAATATATTATTTAACTAATTCAACCAAAAATGACGATTATGTTAGGGTTTTTACACCAACCCAAGAACAAAACTAGGGTTTGCTAACCCTATTCACCAAGCCACAAACACCTGCAAATCAGAAAACGCACAAACACTGACGCCGAACAGAATAGAGATTATTCTGCAGGCTAGTGCAATAGGTAATTTGCAAGGAAAAATAGGATAATTCAATCCAAAATTCAGAGAACACTCTGGAATTCAATAAAATTGTTTATAATCAGAATGACAAAAAACAACCCACAAGCCGGGTTTAAATAGCTAAAAATCGACCGTTAATAGGATTTTTACCAAAAATAGCAAAACCCTAAAAGTCTTACCAAAACGAAATACGGAAAGAAATCAAAAGATTGCCAAAAATCTGGCCCAAATCGGGTTCAGAATCATTTCCTAATCGACAAATAAAAGATTACCATAAATAACAAAAATTAATTAAAAATAAAGATTTAAAAAGGAAAAAAGCGGATTCAGGGCTCGAAACGAAGTGCACCCAGCTGAGCTTGGTGGCCACGACGTGCGCGCCGAAATTAGCTTTCCGAATTAGGGTCACGGGCGCGAATCGGACACTTGTAGCCAGAATTATGTCCAAAAAACCGACACGTGCACAAAAACCGCCCTAATTAGGCTAGATCACGATTTCTTGCCATCCTTGCGCTGATCCTCCCTCTCCAGGTAATTCAGCGCCATCAATGAGCAATCTGACAGCTCGGCATCATCTGACTCGAATCCCCCTGCATCAAACACACACCAAACACAATCGACACAAATATATACGTGGTTCAGCCAAATCGGCCAACGTCCACGAAAAGCATTGTTTCACTATAATCAATGAGAGAATTACAAGGGGATGATCCGCAGATCATACACATGCAGTGTATACTCACACATGAATCACTGGAAATAATATAAGCATATATTATTTATAACTCTCACCAAGAAGAATACTAATCTGTATCTCATCTCTCTCTCTCTTTATCTTGTGTTTCTATCCCATTTCTGTATCACACAATACAATAGGGTTGGCCCTTTTATTTATAGGAGAGACTGGAGTTAAGGATAAGTCAATTGGAATCACATCCCAATTAGAATAGGAGTCAATTTAGGTCTTACCATAAAAACCCGAAACTGGGTTACCGAGTACTCGGTGGCTGTGCATCTCACGCCCCTTATTCCTGAGACTCCAATAAGGAGAATTAGTGAATCTCGAGGTATGACATCACAAAAAATGACCAATATAATCAACAATAACAAGAAAATATGTGGAATAAGAATGAAAATAAAGTATTCCATGCCACCTGAGTGATGGAAACTCAATAATAAATTCTAACGAAAATCCGGCAGAGTTCCGTTTGTAAATAGAACATCCGGACAACCCAAAAATAACACAACAGAATAACCTGCCCATAATAACAGAAATAAAATCAATGGCACGCAACTCAATATTCCATAAACCTATTAGGGTCGAGGTAGTGGAAAAGAACACCGCTACCTTTACACAATCCCTCTAAAATTGATAGAGCCCCAAATGCTTAAATGAAATTATAAAGAAAATCAGATGACGATGGCGAAAAAGTATAATGGCACCCCCGAATAAACAAATACCCGAAATGAAATATACAATGAAAGGGAATATGCCAACAGACTGGCTCCCAAGAGAAATAAGAATACACCAGAATAAATACGGATAAAAAGAACAAAACTAATGAAAAATGTCCTAATTCACCCATACCATCGTCGCTGAATACGCCGTACTGCATCCATCTGCAAACCTGTAACCTTTATGGGGGTGAGCACAACCTCGGGGGCTCACCAAAAATATCCCTAACAAACACACCCCTAGCCGACAGGAACCCCTAACCATCTCGTGTGCATGCATCTATCCTAGGTCAATCAGTTGTCTCACCTGGCACCCACGCCAATCCGAGACCCCAAAACAACCCCACAAATAATCCAGATCATATCAAGATAACACAGAACAATAAAAATATCACCAACCTATATACACAGGTCAAAACAACATAAATATAAACATGTACACAAGTAAAATCCCATACATAACTGATCATACCCGCATAGGCATACACAATAGTCTAATACGCACTCTCATCTATAGATATTACAATAACTAACTATCTATCTATCACACCGTGCACCGAGCACGCCGCTCAAGGTTCCTAGGAGGTAAATAGGTGACTCCTTAAGACAACCGAAAGGGAATAACCATAATCATGCCCACAACTAAATCACAATGCCTACACAACACCGCTATCAAATTATTCCTAGAGAGTCTCACTCTCATAATTCTAACCTCAAACCTGTCCTCGTATCCACAATAACCAGTGAAATAATCCGTTCACTTAAATGCTCTTTTCTCCAAAGCCTCCTATAGTAAAGAGAGCTTATAAAACTAACTAGTGGTTATATGGCTTAGACACATCGCCACAATCTAAAACTCAAATGTAACAGAAGTGGAAAACTCTACCACTGAATCAGATTCATCAATTAAAAGACAATTTCCAATTCACACCGCCTGTCGAGGCACACTAAAGGGGTACCGGAATCATTTAGTCCAAAACAGATGCTGAGTCCCTCGGGTTTTTAAAGAAAAATGTTGAACCCCGAAGGATTCAACCGATTTTTAAGAAAACGTTTAGGACCCGGTCAAATCTGTTTAGTTCCAATGTCTCCGAACCCACCCAAAGTATTATGAATCGCACTACGTGTGTATAAATCAGTATCATGTCTCTTACCCGAGACTAAGACAAGGAAACTATAAAAACAAAGTGTGCATTATGTATGCATAAAAAGGTAATCAATTCTATACCTATCAGTGTCACCATAAAATCTCAATAATACTCTAAGATCTCAATATCACTATATCACAAATAAATGATCAATACCATCCTTAAACATTGTCAGTCTGTCTCAAAATTACTATCAAACGTCCACTCGGGGGTATGACAACTCAAACCATTATGGGTACCTCAATTTACATTCAATGGCTCCTTAAGGCACAGGATAGTCCAAAGTTTAACCACGGATGGGGTGCAAAACAAGATACATAGATGAAAATAACACTAGTACAGAGGAAAGGGAATGTGCTAACCTATTATACCTGGTTAGACCTCACAATCAACCATTCTTACATATCAACTAGAGTGGTATACCGACCACTCCATAACCTTAAACAACGACCAATACTCAAGGGCCTACCGAGCCGTTACTACATACGTGTCTAAGTTAAACAAAGAATTATAATTATCCTTCCAAACAACTTAGAACTCATAGTCAAAACTACGTCTCTAGGCCACTCTCCTAGCCCAAGGGAACACGTTTATCGTAACTTTCCATTTAAGGATAGCCTATGCATACAATCCCGATTGAAGGGGAAAAATTACGCCAATCCGGCCTCTTTCTACTTAGTTTCATTTAACCACCTCAAATATATCCCAATCATGGCTCCATTGACCCTGGTTCTTATTAGTACTACACTTTTTATTTCTCAACTTCAAGTTCTTAAATCTTCATTCACATTGAGTGCTTTATTTATCATTTTCCATGAATTTACAAATACTATCACGATCACAACCACTGTGCCGTAGCGCCCAAGGGAATAATATACATTTTAATATAATTCAATTCCAACCTGTTCACTATGAGCAAACAATAATATCATGAAAGCTCAACAAATAACCATATGAAAACCGAATGATCAATGTGAATGCCAATGCAATGCCAATGCACCCTATCTAACAAGGGACATCCGGGTATAATGTCGCCAAAGTAACACAACCACGAGGAATTTATCGACTCGTGAAATACATACCATGTTCAGACCACGTCCTCACACGCCTCCCTGATTCCCGGAGTACTAGTCCGCCGGTAGCGAGAGACACCGCCTGGCTAGTTGTTGTGACAACCCGAGGACACACTCACACCAAAGGTAAATGAATGAGACATGAAACCACACCCAATGCAAATATGCTCATGGTGTATACAATTTGCATATCATGCCTTAACAGTAAGTCAATATCAATGTACAACATTTTTAAATGATTTATGCTTGTCTTACAGTCCTTGTTACACAACAAGTTCACAATATAACCATTTTCATTTAAATCATGCTTTATAATTATGTTAAAGCAATAAACCATGACAATTCCCAGGTTCTTAATTACCCAATTCTTATAAATTTTATGTATCCGCATGCTTATAATTAAATTTCAATAACCCATTTCGAATAAATCCACCGTAGGGACATCTAGTTCGTAATTTCACTTATTTATAATTTACGAAAATATAAAAAGGAACTTGGATCACGTCTAAGTTTTAACGTCCCTCGCTTCCACGTATCCTCTAATATGATTTTAATTTCAGTAAAACATAAGCAATAGGGGAGCTAATATCGTGTTCTAAATTCACGTACAATTTTCACAAATTTCACTAACCTACTTCAACTCCAAGGGATGCTAGACTGCACATTTTAATCCAATTTAAGTAGGTTTTAAATTATTTTAATTCCTCGAGTAAATTATTATCCTCCGCCTCTTTTCTAGCTCACCTAGAGGCACTCCGTTATCGAGTTTATAAAATTCCTAAATCTCATATATATATTAAATAATACAAAGCATGCCATCAAATACTAGCAATACATAAATAACAGGAAAAATAAAATTTCCTAAACATTTAAAGCATGCTCAATAAATAAATAATAATAAAATCTACGGCACCCTACGCCACGAGTGTGAGAGTTAAATATAT
Organism: Cornus suecica; assembly: GCA_963922005.1. Lineage (NCBI taxonomy): Eukaryota > Viridiplantae > Streptophyta > Magnoliopsida > Cornales > Cornaceae > Cornus > Cornus suecica. The sequence goes on along the minus strand of OY998241.1, from coordinate 51,247,044 downwards.
TTAAAAACTTATCCCACCTAAAATAAAGATTATAGAACAGCCCTAAAACTGCTCACTGTGAACAGTGTCGGCACCCGTAAATGGGCCCGCCGACCAAAGTTGTTCAAAAATTTTCCCGCTCGAACCAAAACGACTACCTTACCTTCCTATTCAATATAGTTGAAACCTGTTAGCAATCGATAAACAAATTTGAACAAATCTAACGAAAACCAAACCAAACAATTGTACCTATAATCTGAAATTTCCGGCGAACCGCTTAACGGTTTCGCACCAAATTCGGATATATCATGTATGACATCGGGAACAAGATATCCTCAAAATTTCACACCAAATGAAGCCCGAATCGGAACAGAGTCAACCCAACTCGGTCTAGCCGAACCCAGGATTGGTCACCACTGGTCATCTCGCGCCACTACAGCGCAAACCACCACCACGCCGTTGCGCATATGCTCGCGACGCCATCACCACCAAGTCATCGTCGCCGATGACCACCAGACCCACGAAACCCACAAAGCTTCACAAAATTGCCTCCACCAACAAACCCTCATCTGTTCTTAGCTGAATCACACAACTACAGCCGCATCCACCAAGAACCGGTGCCATCACCTGGGTCACCATGTTCGGCGACCTCCAGGTCCATTAGGTCGCGTAGCCCCTACGCCCGACTCCTCTCTCACCTGCGTCCTCCATCACAACCTTGTTTCTCTTTCTCTCTCTCTCAATCGACGATTAGAGGATGATGGAAAAGCTGATCGTAGATGGAGAATTAGGTCATCGTTCGTCAAAGAGAAAGGAGGAGAGGAGGTGGTTCTATGCGTTTCTCTCTCTGTCCACCAAAATATCTATGTCCACATAGACATATATCTATATATTATAAATACCTATAAATATATTCCCAATTAATAATATATATATATACAATAAATCCCAAAATGTACCGGGAACCCCTAAATAAAATCACACGAGCCTGAAAATATAAACGGGACGCCCAATAATTAATATATCTAATATAACTAGCTCGGGGTAAAAACTCAATCACCAAAACATCGGTTACGTACATAACCCACCGAAACTCCTAAAACAAGAAAATGCCAAAAGTTAACCCAATAAGTCTAAAAATACATGTCACACAAGTAAAAATACGGGGAAACAAACAAGCTAACCAAATACCCCTACGCACACAAGTCAAACAATACATAGGGGTACACATTTGCAAACACAGAGCACGTCAATCAAATAAAACACATATTAATCTCATTACAAGGGAAAACAAAATGTCAACCCTTAAAACACTAAATGCCAAACTCGAACAACAACGTCGGAGCCTTAAACGTTGGACATATTGAGCATGTCGCCACCCAGTCAAAACACCAAACGACAAGCGTCAAAACAAAATCATGTAATCGGCACTAAAACCCACGTAAACCTCTAGACATTCCCGAAACACAAAACATCACTTCAAGTAGCGTAATCACCAAAGAAACCCCACAAAGTCACCAAAGAGACAATTGCAAAGTCGTGTTGTCGAATTCAAAACTCACGTCAATGTTTCGCCAAGTCAGAAACAATACTGTCACGTCAAGTCATGTAATTGCCAAAGAAAGTCCAAGAAGTCATCGAAGAGAAATCACAACGTTGTCCAGTCAAGTGCAGATGTAAACACGAAAAATTTACACGTGAGATCCTAATAATAACCATTACATCATGAACAAGTGACGTCACAATTGAAAATAAATTGAAAATAATTCCAAGAAATTGGGAAAATAACACGAGGTGTTATAGCGCAAGTGCTTGAACTTGTGCACAACTCTCTCGCCAAATTTCTTCATATGCGAACTTGAGTACTTACCGAGTACTCGGTGGTTCTTCCACCAAAATTTCCCTTTTGACCCTTTTTGCTATAATTTTCTTCTCAATCCTTGAGGAAATGAGTCATTACTGCTAACAGATTAAACAAAAATTACAATAATATTGGTATAAAGATAATGAGAATAAATACCATGAATTTAATTCCACCACTAATCATCATGATTCCAACTTTCAATTGTAAACTTATTAAAATTTTCACACATCCAATAAATAATATTTTCTGGTGTTTGAAATATTCTTACAACAGATTTTGGACTTCGAAGATTCTCAACATTAGAGACATTTTCAAAGAGATGTTCAGCTACAAAATTGGGGATGACTCTAAGGTCTCCATATGGTATGATGTTTTGCTTCTGGACAAGCTTATTGTTGACGTCTTAAATTTGGTGAGGAGATAATAATTAGCTCAAGCCTCGAGAAATATGCTAAAGTTGTTTATTTATAGTTTGACTCCTCTTGGAACTAGCCTATCTATTTATCTATCTCCCTTCTCAATAATGATATAGCCAATCTTCCTCCCCCCTCAAGCTCTGGAAGGGACAAGCTATTATTGTTGAACAAGGGTGACTTCAGTAATAATTCTGTTTCGGAGATGATCAGAAGAAGGACGGAGATTGTCCCTTGGAACTCCATCCTTTGGTTCAGTAAAGTTGTCCCAAGACACTCTTTTATCCTTTGGACAACTCTCAACAAAAGAACCCTCACCCAAGATAGGTTACAACAAATGGGCCTCACTGGTCATAATGCTTGTGTCTTCTGTTCTTTTCAGGAATCCATTAGACACCTTTCTTTGAATGCCCTTTTACCTTAAGAGGTTGGAACTCTATTAACATTAGAGGCTCTCTGCATTGTTCTTCTCCTATGTCTGCTAAAAAATGGTGTCTTGGAGCTGCAACGTACATTTTCTGGTCTGAAAGAAACATAATATCCTAAAAAGGGGAAGTGAGAACTGATAACCAAGTTTTTGTTGAATTCTTCAACATTGTCAAGTTTAGAGATAGCTCTCTTCAAATGGTGAAGATCACTAATCGTAGTTTGAGGCTAAACCAAATCTGAAGCATCCCAAACTTTATTTTTGGGCAAAGTTCTATTGTTGAAGTTATTATCCCATGAGCATGGTCAATCCTATTTTATGGAGGGTAGATTTGTTGCTTTGTTTCCAATATTGCTTGCATGGTTTGTTTCCCAATTGTGTCCTCTATGACTTAGGCCTCTTGTTCCATTCTTTCCCTTCTAAGAGTCTCTTTTGTAGCCTAGATAGCTGTCACGCCCTGTTATTCTTGAGACTCCCGTCCGGAGCATCAACGAATCCCGAGATATGACGTCAGTGGAAAAAGACCACTAGAATCAATAATAATGAGAAAATACATGGAATAAGAATGAAAACAGGGTATTTCATGCCCACTTGAGTAATAGAAACTCAACAGCGGAATCTAACAAAAATTCGGCAGAGTTCCGTTTGTAAATGGAACATCCGAAAAGCACAAAAACAACTCAATAGAGTAACTTGTCAATAACAGTTCAATAATAACAATGGCACGCAACCAAAAATTCTAGAAACCTACTAGGGCCGAGGTAGTGGAAAGAAAACCACTACTACCTCTACACAACCCCTCTAAAACCTACAGAGCCATAATGCTCGAATACAACTACAAAGAAAACCACATGGTAGTGCCGAAAAGATACGATGGCACCCCAAAATAATAACTACATGGGATAAAAGATACAATGAAAGGGAATATGCCAACAGACTGACTCCCAAGAGAAAATAAGAATACACCAGAAAAACTACGAATAAAAGGAACAAGGCTAAATAAAACCGTCCCAAGTCCTCCGTACCGTCGTTGTTGTATGTGGCATGCTGTATCTACCTGCAAACCTGCAATCTGTGTGGGGGTGAGCTCAACCACTAGGGCTCACCAAAAATATCCCCTACAAACATACCCCTAGCTGCCAGGAACCTCTAACTATCCTGTGTGCATGCAGCTATCCTAGGTCAGTCAGTTGTGTCATATGGCACCCATGCCAATCCGAGACCCCAAAATAGCCCCACAACTAATCTCAATCATATATTGATGCCACACAAAAAGGCACATAGTATGAAACATAAATAAATCCATAAATCTCAATACTATAAAGGCATACAAGTACCATCGCATATATATATATCTCTATACATAAGATATATATATATATCTATATAACCTTGTAGGTAACTAATCATGTCTGTGCGTATATATATATATATATATATCCATTTATATTCCAATACGCACTCTCGCCCTGAGGTACCATAAGAACTAACTATCGATCGCACTATGCACCGATCATATCGTTCAAGGTTCCTAGGAGATAAATAAGTCACTCCTTAGGATTTTCCGAAAGGAATCATCACAACCACGTCCACAACTCAACTGGATCCCATTTCTACATCATACCACTATCAAATCATATATGGAAAGTCTCACTGTCACAAATTCTAACTTCAATCCTGTCATTTTATTTATAATCACCAGTGAACTAACCCGTTCACTCAGAGAAACATAAGCGGTAAAACACCATCAACAAACCGGATTCGATAACCAACAAAATAATTTCTAACTCACATCGCCTATCGAGGCACATGAAAGGGTACCATAGTCATTTAGTCCTAAGCGGATGCTAAGGCCCTCGGGTTTTTAAGGAAAAATGTTGAACCCCGATGGATTCAACCAGTTTTTAAGAAAAAGTTTTAGGACCCGGTCAAACCTATTTGGTTTCAACATTTCTGAACCAACCTAAAGTACTAGGAATTGCACTATCTGTGTGTGAATCAACAACACGTCTCTTACCTGAGAATATGACAAGGACAATAACAACACACGTGAATATATGGTCCACCCCAAAGGCAAAAACCTTAAAATCCCAAGTTCAGCTAAAAGCCTAAGAATAGTGACAACGAATAGTAAGATCAACCACGAAAGTTCAAATTGAAAACCATTTCAAAATCCATTTTTTTTAAACTTGTTTTAAAATTGGTCCTTAGACCATCAATATTCATTTAAGAATTTGAGAAAAATCTAAACAGATCTCCAAGGCATAACTGGCTCAAAAGGAATTTTTGAAGCAACTAGAAGAAACCTGAAGTTCTCGAACTCCAACGATTCCAAGATCTCGGCAAAACTTTGAGGTCTCAAAAAGAGGGACATATAGTACCCTGAACTCACTAACTTCACAAGAAAGTTTTTAAAATGAAGTCTTCTGTCACTTTTCAAAACAGGGTTGCTTCTGATACTCCTGGTCCCAAGAGTTCAAATCATACTTCATAAAACAAGTTCTTGTCACGCCCCTAAAATCCAAAGACTCCTAAACCAGGACATTCGAGGACTCTAGGGTGTGATCCATACATAAAGCGACCAACTAAGAATACAAATAACAACAAAATGTATGGAATACTGATAAAAATGAAATATTCCATACCCAATTGAATGGTAGAAATACAACAGCGGAATTCAACTAAAATTCGACAGAGTTCCGTTTGTAAATGGAATATCCCGGAAACATAACACAATAGATAACCTGCCAATAACAAGTACAATAACCATAATGGTACACAACCCAATATTCGATAAGTCTACTCGGGTCGAGGTAGTGGAAAGAAACCACCACTACCTCTACACAACCCTTCATAATCAACTGAGCAACAATACTCGAATAAGAATACAGAAACTCATATGACAATGCCGAAGAGATACAATGGCACCCCAAAATAATAAATATATGGAATAAAAGATACACCGATAGGGAATATGCCAACAGACTGGCTCCCAAGATAAATACATGGAAATCCCATAAAACAGGGGTAAAGAAACTAATAATGAAAAAACAGTAGCCAACTATCGTCCCCAAACCAACCACGCTGCAACCATAACTGCGTCACCTCTGCAAATCCAAAACCTGCAATAAGTAAAACAAAGAAAAGGTGTCGTTGCACCGCATGCTGTCCATAGCCGAAACATTTCCTGCAAACTGGCATGGAATACCAGGGGCATGAAACACCCGTGAGCAAAGAAGCTCGGTGGGAAAAACAAAATCCTAACTACCACATCCTCTAACTGTTTAGGTATGCTAAACCATCCAGTAAGATACATAGTACACTTCAAATCCCGGCCACGAATCACAAGGCACGCACTCATATACTACCGTATATAAGTATATAGGTGATATATAAATATAATTACACAACATGAGTCTCACAAAGTACAACTAAGACTCGTACTCCAAGTACCAACTCCAGTAGTCTACACTACTCTCATAAATGTACTCCAAGTACACAATACCCCAGTCCAAATTAACTAATCACTAAGCGTTCTCAACGATAACCAAATGATCTAAAAGAAAGAATCACAATCACTTCTAATATCCAAAGGAAGATAAATCCACAACTACTACCAAGTAAGGCTCATAACCCACTCCTCGAGAACACAGGAGGGAAAACACTCACATCCTTGCGTATTAACATAACCATCATCAATATATATATGTATAATATATAAGAACCATCATCCCATTCCTAGAGAAAATCTACACCTCAAGGACTAATCACCTCAATCCTATCAGATCATCAATAACATTAATCACATCATCATATCGACCTCATAATACTATCCTCAATAAGGTCAATACTAAGGTTCTCACTATCGGTGAGGAAAGCCAACCAATCAAAACACATAGAACATATGAACACTACTCTCATGAACGACCACCTAAGGGTCAAGAAACAAAGCAAATAAAAAGTGTTCCCAATGCTAAATCAACGGATAACCGAGACAACAATGTCAAGGTTAAGAACATCCACAAGTGTTTAGGGAAAACATCTCAACGAAAAAACTAAAAGAAGAGGAAAGGCAACACTACGTGTGTGCACTAACCAACAAGCCCCATACCCGAGACTCGAAATAAAAGAATGTATGAAACAATCATATCGAGAGAACGCACTGTCAAACCAACCGAGACAACAACTCAAGGATTCCTATAATGTCCAAGAGGACAATGAAGGAAGAGCAACGCATTGGATCCACAAAATATAACCATCCATTTCTAGTATACATATACTAGAAATGAGAGTGAAAGAAATGAGAGTGACATCCATTTCTAGTAACCAATGGCTCAAGGAGTGACATATACGTCAAAAACATATACTAGTATACAAATGAGAGTGAAAGAAATGCTTAGGAGAATGAGCTAAGTACAAGAAACCAAGTGCAAAACTGCAGTACCTCGAGTACTTAGTAAAAATGCTTCGATCCCTTAAGATCATGAAAAGAGGAAACTAGTGACCACTACCAAAGAACTAATTAGTTCCAATCAATACCACTTTCAATTTATTCAAACCTCAAATTCACATCTGATATCAACTCTCTAGATCACTAACAAAATCAAGAGACCATTTCCACTCAACCAGACAGGTTCATTCATAACCTCATCTAACCAAACTCAAAACCTCAAAGTACGATATACTGTTAGTCACTAATTAGAACTAGAGAGGGGGGTGGTGAATAGGGATATAAAAAATCTTAGCTACTTTTTGCACTTAGCTTGATTTCAAAAATTTAAGTTTAGCTAGAATTAAGCAATAAGAACTTTTAAACGACAATAGATTTTTGACTAATGAAAGCGATAATCAAGCAATAATGTAAGTCAAGATAAGGCAAGCATGCAAATAATTAAATGAAAGAGCAAGAGAGAGATGACACCGCGATTTTTACGAGGTTCAGTAACTCCTACTCCTCGGCTTAAGGATCCCCCCTTAAGACTTCCCAATCTCACACTATGGCTTTTCCTTACAGGTGGAATAGTAAACCTTTACACACGAGCTAATGAGCCCGTCACGCAAACAAGAGGACAAACCCCTCTTATGGATCAATGAGCTTCACTCACTCGAGGATCTCTTCTCCTTTTATAAAGAAAGGATACACTCAATAAACACTAAAAATCCTTAGGATTTATGAAGGATAGACAATTTATAAGCTCAAGTGTTTAATTTGATGTGTTTGGTTCACTCAAGATCTTACACACTCTTAGCAATTATGACTCAAGAGTTGGAACAAAGATCTTCTCTAACTAGCTTCTCAAAAAATGATTGGAATTGAATGAGGGGAGACTAGCTTTTAATGCTCAAGCTTTTCTTGCTATTAATTTTCAGAGAAATGAAGGTGAAGAACAACTTTTTTGCAGTGGAGTAAAGAGATATATTTTCTACAACCAATATCTCTACATATTTATAGCTAGGGCAATAGTTGAGAGAGTGAGCCGAGAGTGGTGGTAGTTGGGGATAGTTGAGAGCCATTAATGCACTGAAAAAGCCATTTTTAAGTTCCGTGAGTTGACTAATTTCTATTTGTCATTTGTCTGATTCCTGTTTGTCGGTCGATATTACTATGTCGGTCGACTGGAAAATATCACACAAACTCTCTGACGTGGTCGGTCGACTGGCAAGAACAGTTGGTCGACTGATGAATGGTTGTAAGTCGACTGATAATACAATGTCAGTCGACTTGCAAATAGCCATAATAAAGCTCTAAACTCTCTGGTGAGGTCGGTCGACTGGCAAGTGTTTCTCAGTCGACAGACAACTTTGTGTCGGTCAACTGATAAATAACCTTAATGAAGCTCTAAACTCTCTGGTGAGGTCGGTCAACTGGCAAATGAGTGTCGGTCAACTGGTAGTACTGTGAGTCTACTGATTTGCCTGGTCAGTCGCCTGAATTTACAGTTTTTCATTTTTGATTTTTAGGATGAGCTTATATGTGTGAAAACCTCACATAAACCCTTTGATACAATTCACTCACCGTCCTATCTATCCCAAGTCTTGATTCTTCAATCTTTTGAAGCATAAACGTGAAATAACTTTTATGTCCTTCCTTTAAGCTTTTTGTTTTCGATAAAAACCTGTTATTCTGTAATGCTCAACTGCGTAACCATATTAGTACTAAACACGTATTTAACATTTTGTTATCATCAAAATGGATAATTGTTCTTTGATTGACCCTCAGGCCAACAATCTCCCCCTCTTTGATGATGACAAAATATTATGTGTTTGACAACGAGGGTGGCATTGATAATATGTTCCCCTTGACTTTATACATATAAATAAGCATAACGAGCCCATCACGCAAACAAGAGGACAAACCCCTCTTATGGATCAATGAACTTGACTCACTCAAGGATCTCTTCTCCTTTTATAAAGAAATGATAAACTCAATAAACACTCAAAACCCTTAGGGTTTATGAAGGATACACAATTTATAAGCTCAAGTGTTTAATGTGATGTGTTTGGTTCACTCAAGATCTTACACACTCTTAGCAATTAATGACTCAAGTGTTGGAACAAAGATCTTCTCTAACTAGCTTCTCACAAAATGATTGGAATTGAATGAGGGGTGTCTAGCTTTTAATGCTCAAACTTTTATTGCTATAAATTTTCAGAGAAATGAAGGTGAAGAGCATATTTTCTGTAGTGGAGTAAAGAGATATATTTTCTACAACCAATATCTCTACATATTTATAGATTGGGCAATAGTTGAGAGAGTGAGACTCACTTTAGGAGAGTGAGCTGAGAGTGGTGGTAGTTGGGGATAGTTGAGAGCCATTAATGCACTGAAAAAACCATTTTTAAGTTCCGTCCGTCGACTGATTTCCATCTGTCAGTCGCCTAATTCCTGTCTGTTGGTCAACAAACATTACTATGTCGGTCGACTGGAAAATAACACATAAACTCTCTAACGTGGTCGGTCAACTGGTAAGAACAATCGGTCGACTGATGAATGGCTGTCTGTCAACTGATAATACAATGTCGATCGACTGGAAAATAGCGTTAATAAAGCTTTAAACTCTTTGGTGAGGTCGGTCGACTAGCAAATGTTTGTCGGTCGACTAACAACGTTGTGTCGGTCGACTGGCAAATAGCCTTAATGAAGCTCTAAACTCTCTGGTGAGGTTGGTCGACTGGAAAATGAGTGTCGGTCGACTGGCAGTACTGTGAGTTAACTGATTTGCATGGTCAGTCGCCTGAATTTGCAGTTTTTCATTTTTGATTTTTAGGATGAGCTTATAAGTGTGAAAACCTCACATAAACCCTTTGATACAATTCACTCACCATCCTATCTATCCCAAGTCTTGATTCTTCAATCTTTTGAAGCATAAACGTGAAATGGCTTTTATGTCCTTCGTTTAAGCTTTTTGTTTTCGATAAAAACCTGTTATTCTGTAATGCTCAACTGCGTAAACATATTAGTACTAAACACGTAGTTAACATTTTGTTATCATCAAAATGGATAATTGTTCTTTGATTGACCCTTAGGCCAACAATCTCCCACTCTTTGATGATGACAAAATATTACGTGTTTGACAACGAGGGTGGCATTGATAATATGTTCCCCTTGACTTTATGCATATAAATAAGCAGTAGAATTTTTAATATACAGAGTCATTTCAAAGCACAAACATATTCATTCATTTAGATATTTCGTTAATAACACATGAGAATTGTAAACATGCCCACATACTTAAGCAAAGTAAAATAGTGCCAGAAATACTTCTTCTAACAACATATATAAATGAAAAAGCAAGACACAAAAGTAAAAGCAACAAAACATAAAACCACATTCCTAACAACATTTCTCCCCCTTTGGCAACATCAAAAAGGAGGGATGGAATTCTTAATCTCCTCTAGCGTAAGATCGAGAGTGGCAAAACGAGTGCTGAAGTCAGTAGAAAGCTCAACAATTTTCCTTTCATTGTGAGAAAGCGACTTAGCATTGCGAATAATGCCTTCCTCATTTCTTTTGACGCCGCTAAGAATCTCACGAAGAAGTAGGGTGTGAGGGTCAGGGTAATACGTCGAAGGAACTGTCGGGACTATAGCGAGATCACCGGGAGGAACCGAGGATGAAGAGGCTTGGCCTGGAGATGGATGAGCATGCGACTGGGCTGGAGGAGCTTGGCGAGGGCGATGGGTTGATGTGGGTAGAGTCTTTGGCTGGAGAACACCTTCACGGCTGACTTCCAAACCCATTTGGCTAGGACACCGACCATTCACCGTTAGACTCACATCAGTTATAGCTTCGTTTTCGGATGGAAATGGTAAAGGTGAAGGATGTGGGTGATTGGAATAGGATAGAAAAGCTTCTTATTTCTCAAATTTTTGCAAGCCATGACATGTTTACAAAAAATATGAGCTAGGTTGAGAGGATGGTTGGTGAGAATTCAAAACACTATATAGGCTTCGAAATGTGACACATGATCGCGGCCGCCGGATTTGGGTAAGATGGAATAGGTGACCACTTTGTGAATCAAACGGGCTTCGAGAGTGAGGTGCTTGGTTTCAAGCAAAGTGGAAGGAAGAACGCTATCCGGAGAGTGGCAAATAACAACAATGGCATCTTTTGGCTCAAAAGTGCGACTTTGATACCATTCATACTGAAGATAAATGGTTTGACCAATGGTTGGAATTTGAAACCAATTGCGAAATTGCGCATCGGTGATGGTAATATTGATACCGGCGACAGAGGCATGAAGAGCATTGTTCGTGGTGGACTCGGTAACAGTAGTGTAGAAGGCTTGAATAAGGCATTCGTGAGCAGGATAATCAAGAGACACGAAGTGACTCCAGCCTATAGCTTGAAAGAGAGAAAAAAATCAAATATTCAACTCTGGGCAGAGGGAGTTTTTGACAATTTGGGTTTCGCAAAGTTCGTGATGCTCAAACTTTCGGAGGAACTAGGCACGATTAGAGGCGTTAGGAAAGAGAGCATGAAGACTCATTGGAGCATCATCTTCATCATCATCAATAGGGGCTTGGTACCGTGAGGGAGGAGATGGAGATGGAAAAGGTAAAAGAGGTGGAGATGGAATACGTCAATTTCGCTGAGTGGATGACCGAGCACACTTTCTAGGGGGTTGGTCTAGGCAAGGTGGTGCCATGAGAGTGGAGAGAACAAGAAGAAATGGGAGGAGGAAAGCCATTGTAGAGAGTGAAGAGGAGAATTAGAGTTCTTGTGATAATAGAGAGTTTGTGATGAAGAAGGAGTGGAAAATTGAGAATAAATAGAGAAAAGAGGTAGTAAGTGGGTGAAAAACGTGTAGGGAGTGGCTTGGGAAAATGGAGAGAAGTTGGGAAAAAGAAATACAGCGGTTACAAAGCCATAGAACCGACTTTAATACGCGAGTTAGTCGACTAACTTGTCCCTGTCGGTTAATTGATTCTGGAATATTCTGGAATATTTCTGAATCGGTCGACTGACAGTGGGATGTCAGTCAACTGAAAAATGAATTTCAGTCGACTCATGGTCCAGTGTCAGTCGATTGAATTTCAGAATTCAGTCGACTGACTGTAATTGTCACTCGCCTAACTTGGCCAGGGAGAAATGATGATAAAAATGGGTATTTGTCAGTCGACTGATGCAAAAAATTTAAAACTAAAAAATAAAACTAAGAAAAGTAAGAGATACATAACCCAACCACCTTCAAGAATGAAAATTAAATTAAGATCATTTAATAATTTCATTTTCCATTGCCATACCAATTTCTCTACGGATTTTTGAGAAACTATCATCTTGAAGAGGTTTTGTAAAAATGTCAGCTAGTTGCTCATTTGTTTTAACGAAAACAAACTCAACATCGCCCTTAGATACATGATCATGTATAAAATGATGTCTAATTTCTATATGCTTGGTGCGAGAATGTTGAGTGGGATTTTTGGAAATACAAATAGCACTTGTGTTATCACATCTAATAGGAACATGATTGAAAGTAAGACCATAATCTAGCAATTGTTGTTTAATATAGAGCGTTTGAGTGCAACTACTACCGGCCACAACATATTCGGCCTCGGTGGTAGACAATGCAACGGAAATTTGCTTCTTACTAGACCAAGAAACTAGTGAGTGCCCTAGAAAGTGACATGTGCCACTTGTGCTCTTTCGATCTACTTTGCAACCAGCAAAGTCGGCATCCGAGTAACTAATTACGTCAAGAGAGGTTTCCCGTGGATACAAAAGTCCTAAGTGAATTGTACCGTAAAGATAACGGAAAATACGTTTAACAACACATAGATGAGATTCCTTAGGACAAGATTGAAAGTGAGCACATAGACAAACACTAAACATGATGTCCGGTCTACTTGCGGTAAGATAAAGCAAACTACCAATCATACCTCTATATTTAGTTATATCAACACATTTACCATTTTCATCTTTGTTTAGCTTAGTAGTGGTACTCATAGGAGTTATGGCATGTTTGACATCCATCATACCAAATCACTTTAGCAAATCTTTAGTGTAATTGGATTGGCAAACAAAAATACCATCCAAGCTTTGCTTGATTTGCAACCATAAAAAGAAGTTCAACTCACCCATCATTCTCATTTCAAATTCTTTTTGCATACTAACCACGAAATCCTTACAAAGTGATTCATTTGTTGATCCAAATATTATGTCATCAACATATATTTGAACAAGCAATAAATTATTTTCAATGGTTTTAGTAAAACGTGTGTTGTCAACTTTACCTCTTGAAAAATCATTTTGGAGCAAAAAGCCACTAAGTCTTTCATATTAAGCCCTAGGGGCTTGTTTCAAACCATATAGGGCCTTAGTTAATTTGAGAACATGATTAGGAAAATGTTCATTTTCAAAACCGGGTGGTTGCTTGACATTGACTTCTTCCTCTATGACGCCATTTAGAAAAGCACTTTTGACATCCATTTGATAAAGCATGAAGTTTCTAGATGATGTAAATGCAAGAAGCATTCTAATTGCTTCTAATCTAGCCACGGGTGAAAAGGTCTCCTCATAGTCAATGCCTTCCTCTTGATTATATCCTTGGGCAACAAGTCTTGCTTTATTACGAATAATCACTCCATTTTCATCCTTTTTGTTTCGAAAAACCCATTTAGTGTCTATTATAGTTTGATCATTGGGTTTAGGAACTAAATGTCAAACTCAATTACGTTCAAATTGATTTAGTTCCTCTTGCATGGTGACGATCCATGAGTCGTCGCATTGAGCTTCAAGAATATTCTTGGGCTCAATTTGAGACACAAAGGCCGTGAAATTACACAAGTCTCTAAGTTGAGAACGATTGCTAACCCCTTTAGATTGATCACCTATGACTTAGTCAATTGGATGATTGTTTACAATCCTCCATGATTTTGGAGTAGACATAGTCAAATCATCATTGGATTGATCTTTGACGTCCGTCTTTTCCGGGGGGTTATTTGAAGGGTTAGAGATATTGAGATCATTTAGTTCATTCTCAATCCCAACAACCTCCTCATCATCTAAGTCAATCCTAGAAGTCAATGGTAGCGGTGACTCATAAAAAACAACGTGAATTGACTTTACCATAGTTAATGTATTTTTATTGTAGACTCTAAAAGCTCTACTTCAAGAAGAATATCCCAAGAAAATTTCCTCATCCGATTTGGATTCAAAATTTCCCAAGTTATCCTTGTCATTTAGCACAAAACACTTGCACCCAAAAACTTTAAAATACCCAATGTTGGGCTTTCGACCATTCCATAATTCATAGGGTGTCTTATCCAATTTTGATCGAATGATGACTCTATTAATAACATGGGAAGCGGTGTTAACTGCTTCGGCCCAAAGACTTCTAAGAAGACTATGTTCATTTAGCATAGTCCTAGCCATTTCTTGAAGTGATCTATTCTTTCTCTCAACAACTCCATTTTGTTGAGGATTTCTATGAGCCGAGAGATCATGAGACAAGCCAAGTTCATCACATAATTCCTCTAAGTCGTGGTTGTCAAATTCTCTTCCCTTGTCACTTCTTATCTTCTTAATTGATAACTCTTTTTCATTTTGGATTTTTCTACAAAATTTATTTAGAATGGAGTGAGTTTCGTTTTTATGAGTAAGGAAATGTACCCAAGTAAATCGTGAGAAGTCATCAACTATGACGAGAACATAAAGTTTTCCACCTATGCTAGCAATTCTTTCCAGACCAAAAAGATCCATATGAAGAAGTTCTAAAGGTCTAGAAGTGGTGATATCTTTCTTTCTTTTGAAAGAAGATTTGACTTGCTTGCCCGCTTGACAAGCACTACAAATTTTATCTTTAGAATACTTAATCTTTGGGAGGCCTTTGACTAAGTCCTTTCTAGACAAGTGGTAAAGAAGGTCCATACTAGCATGTCCTAAACGTCTATACCATAACCAACTACCTACGCTAGTTGTGATAAAACATTTAAAATTTTGTTCATGCAATTCACAAAGGAACAGAGTATAGACATTCCCATTTCGTTTGGCATTGAATAATTGCATTCCATCCTTCTCAACTATGCATGCATTTGACCTAAAGATGACATCGCAACCTTTATCACATAATTGACTAATGCTAAAAAGATTGTGCTTCAATCCATCAACAAGTAGAACATTTTCAATAGAGAGACAAGGGGTTGTACCAATAGCGCCAATTCCAATGATCTTTCCTTTTGAGTTGTCACCAAATATGACATTTCCCCCTTCATAAGCTTGGAGAGAAGTGAACTTTGATTTGTCCCCCATCATATGCCTCGAGCAACCGCTATCAAGGAACCATTTGTCCTTGTTGGTTGTCTTCAAGCATACCTACAAAAAGATGTTTAAGTGCCAATTTTTGGCACCCAAGTAGTTTTGGGTCCATTACTGTTAGTGAAGCATGCAATAGTTCCCTTTGGAATCCAAGTCATCTTAGTTGTATCCTTTTCACGTTTTTGATTATGAACAAAAGTTCCTTTCGGAACCTAAATCATTTTTGTCTCTTTAAATCTACGGTTGCATACATTCGCCTTATGTCCATTTTGCTTGCAATAATAACAATTAACATGCTTGTGAAAATGCGAATGAGATTGCTTAGTGAATGTGTGCCATAATGGTTTTCTCTTTTTCAATAGAATCGCATCTTTGTCAAATGCGTCATATCCACTCTTATCAAATCCTATTCTTTGTCTTCCAAGAATGATACTTAGAATTTATTTTCCTTTAGTGAACTTAGCTAGAACATTGATTACATCATCAATGGTTCTTTTTAAGAATTCATTTTCTTTTTCTAACTTTTCAATAGTGTCATCATGCAAGCTCGGTGAGATGGGTGTGGAACAAGATACATCACACGAGGATTTAATTTTCTGGAGAGAAATATGCTTAAGAGTTAATTTTTCAAATTCATCATGCAAGTCTTCAAAAGCTTCTTGCAATTCATTAAACGATACTAGTAATTCATTATATGATAATTTAGAACTATCTGTGAAAAATGAATCTAATTGTACTTCATCATCCTTTGCCATGAGGCAAAAATTAGCCGTCTCCTCGGAATCCTCATCCTCATCCGAGGCGTTTGAATCATCATCATCCCGAGTAGAGTTCATGGCAACTTTCTTTTGCTTCCTTTCATCATCTTTCTTTAGCTTGAAGGAATCCGATTTATAGTGCCCCGACATCCCACAATTGAAGCAAGTTGGAGGTTCTCTCTTGTTCGAATCACTTCTTGGTTCATTTCTCTTGATGAACCTTCCACCATTCAATTTCTTCCGTTGAAGAAACCTCTTGAACTTTTGAGTGATCAAAGCGATGTCCTCATCTTGGTCCTCATTTTCTGTCTCAAGAGTATCTTCTTGAATAGATGACTTCAGTGCTAAGCCCTTCTTCGGTTTTGATTCCTCTTCTCGGGCTTTTAAAGTGATCTCCCACGTAAGAAGGGACCCAAAAATTTCATCAATCTCCATGGTATTTAGATCATGGGTTCCTTAATTGTCGTGACTTTTGCATCCCACTTAGCCGGATGGCTCCTAAGAACTTTTCGAGCCACATCGGATTTTGGAACAATCCTACCAAGATGCTTAAGCCCATTTAAGATGTTAGTAAATCGAGACATCATAGAATTGATATTTTCATCATTTTTCATAGCAAACAATTCATATTCATGCATGAGAATATCGATTTTAGATTCACACACTTGAGAAGTTCCTTCATAGGTTATAGCTAACTTATCCCACATTTCTTTGGCCGTATTGAAAGTGGAAACATGATTAAATTCATTTGGGCTTAGAGCACAATTCATATTGAACTTTGCCTTAGCATTTAAGGAAATAAGTTTCCGTTCATCATTATCCCATTTATTTAGCAATTTAGGAACATGTGCTCCATCGACTAGTTTAAAGGGAACGAAGGGACCGTCCGTGATGACTTGCCAAATTTGGTAGTAAATAGATTGAAGATAATCTATCATTCTAGTCTTCCAATAACTATAGTTTGATCAATCAAACCAAGAGGGTCTATTGTTCGATTGACCCTCAACGTGAGTGACTATATTTGAAGTCATGATCGTTCTCTAAGACGGTTAAGCCTTTAATCACTAGAGAGTAGGCTCTGATACCAATTGTTAGTCACTAATTAGCCCTAGAGGGGGGGGGGGGGGGGGGTGAATAGGGATATAAAAAATCTTAGCTACTTTTTCCACTTAGCTGATTTCAACAATTTAAGTTTAGCTAGAATTAAACAATAAGAACTTTTAAACGACAATAGATTTTTGACTAATGAAAGCGATAATCAAGCAATAATGTAAGTCAAGATAAGGCAAGCATGCAAATAATCAAATGAAAGAGCAAGAAAGAAAGAGAGAGATGACACCACGATTTTTACGAGGTTCGGTAACTCCTACTCCTCGGCTTAAGGATCCCCCCTTAAGATTTCCTAATCTCACACTATGGCTTTTCCTTGCAGGTGGAATAACAAACCTTTACACACGAGCTAACGAGCCCATCACGCAAACAAGAGGACAAACCCCTCTTATGGATCAATGAGCTTGACTCACTCAAGGATCTCTTCTCCTTTTATAAAGAAATGATAAACTCAATAAACACTCAAAACCCTTAGGGTTTATGAAGGATACACAATTTATAAGCTCAAGTGTTTAATGTGATGTGTTTGGTTCACTCAAGATCTTACACACTCTTAGCAATTAATGACTCAAGTGTTGGAACAAAGATCTTCTCTAACTAGCTTCTCACAAAATGATTGGAATTGAATGAGGGGTGTCTAGCTTTTAATGCTCAAACTTTTATTGCTATAAATTTTCAGAAAAATGAAGGTGAAGAGCATATTTTCTGTAGTGGAGTAAAGAGATATATTTTCTACAACCAATATCTCTACATATTTATAGCTAGGGCAATAGTTGAGAGAATGAGACTCACTTTAGGAGAGTGAGCTGAGAGTGGTGGTAGTTGGGGATAGTTGAGAGCCATTAATGCACTGAAAAAACCATTTTTAAGTTCCGTCCGTCGACTGATTTCTATCTGTCAGTCGCCTAATTTCTGTCTGTTGGTCAACGGACATTACTATGTCAGTCGACTGGAAAATAGCACATAAACTCTCTAACGTGGTCGGTCAACTGGTAAGAACAATCGGTCGACTGATGAATGGATGTCTGTCAATTGATAATACAATGTCGATCGACTGGAAAATAACGTTAATAAAGCTTTAAACTCTTTGGTGAGGTCGGTCGACTAGCAAATGTTTGTCGGTCGACTAACAACGTTGTGTCGGTCGACTGACAAATAGCCTTAATGAAGCTCTAAACTCTCTGGTGAGGTTGGTCGACTGGAAAATGAGTGTCGGTCGACTGGCAGTACTGTGAGTTGACTGATTTACATGGTCAGTCGCCTGAATTTGCAGTTTTTCAGTTTTGATTTTTAGGATGAGCTTATAAGTGTGAAAACCTCACATAAACCCTTTGATACAATTCACTCACCATCCTATCTATCCCAAGTCTTGATTCTTCAATCTTTTGAAGCATAAACGTGAAATGACTTTTATGTCCTTCCTTTAAGCTTTTTGTTTTCGATTAAAACCTGTTATTCTGTAATGCTCAACTGTGTAAACATATTAGTACTAAACACGTACTTAACATTTTGTTATCATCAAAATGGATAATTGTTCTTTGATTGACCCTCAGGCCAACAGATACATTCCTCTAAGTGTGAAAGAAACATCTCTTTCATCAGTAATACGCAACCAACCAAGACCACAAGACTATCACCCACCTTCTCAAAGGCCTCAACTCACCGTTGTTACAACACAATCAACTAGGTTTACAATCTCATCACCTGCCTTCCCTAAGGCCTTAACTCATAGTTGATACTAAAATCCACTATTGGCCTCAACTCTCAAAGAGGTCGCTAATCCCATATACTTAACCCTCAAAGGGCATAAAAGTACATAACCACAAGTATAAGAGTTTACATTTCATTATACTTTAACAATTACTGCATTTAAATCATGTTTTCACGTATCCACTTTCAGTTGAGCAATATATTAAAATATGAATTTATTTCTCAATATTCATAATAAGCATGCTCCAAAATCACATGTAATGATATCATGATCTACATGTATAATGGAATCACGTAAATGCAACATGAATGCAATATGACTCAACACCACCTCGTGGTACACACACAACCACTCACCCTACTCTAAGGGTCAATAGATACTCACTTTAACCATTCACAAGATGACTTGTGACAAGGAAAAAGTCTCAACACAACACAAGTTACACATTTCGCCCAATACAGGTTAACGAATACATACTCTAACCATTCACGCTTAGAAAGAGTACCGCACTGATTCTCCCCAAGTGATTTTTCTCTCTTTCACTTTTAAAAAGCAAGAATGGTTGCACAAGACGACCCATGACTAAAGACCAAAGATCGAATGCATGAGACGACACGCGAATTTGAGGATGAGATGACCCACCCTATACCCAATTCTCGGACATACTGGTTCCGTAGGTTGGGAACACCCCCTGGCTAGTTGTTGCGATGATCCGACACAAGTATACTCGCGCATAAATACACAAACGGACGTAGACCGACACCAATTGAATTCTCAATACAAAAGGTGAACTCCATATGCACTATGTCTCAATGACCCATATACCAACACAAATATGTCTATCATCATATTTATAAAAACATTTGACTATCCGACACAAGTCAAACTCACACAATGTTACACGACCCGCATAGACCAAGACTCATGCACTCTACATGACATAGTGTACTCAATATGCATACAGGGCCTTAATAAAAACCATGTCTCATAATAATACATGTATTTATGTGATTATGCAATATATTATGCCCAAATCATTACATGCTTATAATTACGCACATATAAGCAATAGTTCACAAAGGTATCAATTTCATAACCCTTAACATGCTCTTAAACTTATTAAAGCAAATATTCACAAGCATATAATCACATCTCTATTTACATGCTTTCAAATTTATTATACAATAATCCACATAGATAGGGGAACTAGAATAACGTTCTAGGTTCACGTCCCTCACTTTCACATATCCTCTAACATGTTTTAAAATCCGTAAAACACAAGCAACAGGGGAAACTAATATCATGTTCTAAGTTCAAGTCCGAAATTTACAAATTTTACTAACTCGCTTTAAATCTCAAGGGCACCTATTCTTATTCAGTTCATATAGGTATTAATTTTGCAGGAAAAATATTTATATAATTTCTTAAATTAATTTCTATCTCCTGCTTCGCTTCTATCCCTTCTATAGACATTTTATATTCACAAATAAATATATCTAAAATAAAATAGAAACTATGAAGGGGTTCACACACCCAAACCATAACAAACGGTACGGATGCAAGAATATTTTTCCTACCTCAAAACGCACGCTACGCATTAAATCATACCGGATACACCGACACGTCACCAAAGTTGCGTGCTTAATTTTGCCCAAAATGGGCCCACCGTGAACAGTGTCAGCACCCGAATATGGAGCCTGCCGACCAAAGTTCTCCAAATTAATTTATGAATATACCGAAATGTCCGTCTCGACGATCTATTCAATATATAGAAAGCCCATTACCAATAGATTAATAAATATGAGAAAATCTAAAAGAAACCAAACAAAAATTCGAACCTATAAACGCAATTTTCCGACAAACCGCTCAACTAAAAATTCTAAAATTTTAGTATGTCGTACCTAGCACCTAGACAAAGCTACCCTCTAAAATGCCGCGTGAAGATATGGCCAAAATGCCACTGTTCGCTCATGATTCGTGACTCAGCCACCACACACCACCTACGCGCCACCAACACCACTCCTCACTGCTTCTGAGCCATCTCCATAACCCATCGTTGTCGCCATGTCCGGCGACCACCAGGTGCGATTCACTCTCTCACAGTCCAGCCTCTCTCCTCCCCCTCTCTCCTCATCAGAGATGATGATGATGGTGGAGAAGAAAGGTTTGTACCAACTTGGAGGAGAGGTGAAAACGAGGTTGTGTCAATGAAGAAGAAGAACAAAGTAGTTCTCGTTTCTCCTTCCCTATATAGATATATCTATATATCTATATACCATATAAATATTTCATATATATATAAATTAGATAAATATATATTTAAATACCTTTACAATAATATATACACGTATAATTAAACCCGAAAAATACCGTAAAAATCCTAAACGAATTCATGCGAACCTAAAAAATAAATGGAACGCCAAATAATTAATATAGTCTGTAATAAATGCACCAAGGTATGAACCCAAATATCAGAACCCTTCAATGCAGGAAACCAAATTGTATCGCAAAAGGTACCAAAGACGTCACTAAAAGGATATTATACGCCCGATGTATACAACTCCTATGCTAATTTTTCGGAGGAAGAAGGAGCGAAGCACTTCGAGATCAAGACAAACATGATTAATATGCTTCCAAAATTTTTAGGTCTTAGAATAGAGGACCCATACCAGCACATCAATGATTTCCTAGAGGTAGCATCTACTGATAGGTATGACAATTTGCCCAAAAATGACTTGCGAGTAAGATTATTCCCTTGCTCATTGAAAGAGGGAGCTAAAATATTGTACATCAAATTAGCAAAAGAAATTAAAATCTATTGGGAAGCCTTTAAGAGAGAATTCATAGAAAAACATTATCCCATAGGAAAAACCTCAGAAGCGCAAGATGCAATTAAAAGCTTTAGGCAGTTACCTGGGGAACATATTTATGATGCTTGGGAAAGATATAATGAATTTTTTTTATAAGTGTCCCCACATAGGTTTTCTGAATAAGATATTGCTAAAAATTTCTACATGGGACATGGAAAGACACATAAGACTTTGATAGATGCGGCAACACAAGGTCACTTTATCTTGAAGTCAGCTAAAGAACTTTTGGAGATATTCGACAATATCAGTGAAAACACAATTCAATATCAATCTGAGTTAAATTCTAGAGGTGGACAACAGGATAAGAGATCTGAGAAATCTTATGTTGTAGAGTTTGATGATATGAGATATACCATGGCATTGTTTGGAGAGAAATTAGAGTGAATTGAAAATTTTATGCAGCAAAGTCATTCCCCTCCTAGAGAGACGTTTGAGGTCGAAGCTGAGTATTCCCAAAATGAGTGTCAAGAGATAATGGTTGTCGATGCCAACGCATCATGGAACTATTCCAATAATGATCTTTTCACCAATTTATACACCTCCAATACCAGAAATCACCCACTTCTGTCTTACAAATCTACCAATGTAGAGAATCCACCACAAAAGTTCCAACAAGGGCAATCATTTAATCAACAACCAAGATTCACAGACAAACAGTAGTCATATAACCCACAACCATGGTTTACTGAGAGACAACAATCATATAACCAACAGCCAAGCTTCCAACAGAGTCAACAATCATTCGATTCACAACCAACAATCATGGTTAGAAATTCCAAGTCGAATTACCAACCCAGAACATCCAATAATTCCCAAGCTCTCCAATCATTCAATAATTCCCAAGTTCTTTAGCCATTCAATAACAATCAAGCTGGTAGCCATATAACTACTAAACCCAGCCTCAAAGAAGCCAAACTCCTCCACCTGGTTTCCAGACTAATAGGTTAGAGAAAGTTACACTGGACATTCGTAACAAGCTAGGTATTCATACCCAATCATTGGCACAACTACATATGCAGATGGGCCAAATGGCTAATGAGAGGAATGTAAGAGAACTAGGAAAATTATTTAGTCAGCCATTCGCTAACCAATGGCCACAACAAACACTGGAGTTCAGGTCATTTGTAAATAAACCTAATAAAATGGTTCAAGCAATCATGGCTCTAAGAAGTGGAAGGGAAGTGGAGAGTCGAGTTGAGGCAGAGCATGAAGAGAGGATGCAAAGAAGAAAGGAGGCAGAACAAGAGCATAGGAAGGAAGCTGAAGAAGAACAAAGGAAGGAGGCTGCGAGGAAAGAGGCTGAAAGAGTGCAAAAAGACCAACCATCAGTAGAAGACAATGTTGATCATACATTACTTGAAGAACCAGACAGGGTAAGTTACGAGGAGGTAGCGTCATTTCCTCAGCTTCTTAGAGAGCCGGCAAAGTACGGAAAGCTGAAAGAATCTGAGATGTTGGAAACATTCCGAAAAATCAAGATTAATTTACCTCTCTTAGATGTAATTGCCCTTATACCGCCTTACGCTAAGTTTTTCAAGGATCTTTGCACCCAAAAGAGAAAGAGCAGAGTGAAGAATCCAACAAAAATACTCTTGACTGAGCAAGTGAGTTCATTGCTTTTAAGTGATACACCACCTAAGAGGAAAGACCCCGGTGCTCCCACTATTCCATGTGTTATTAGTGACCAGGAAATTGGTAAAGCTCTTCTTGATCTAGGTGTGAGTATTAACTTACTTCCTTATTCAGTCTATCAACAGCTAGGGTTGGGTGAGCTCTGTCCCACTGAGGTCGTACTTCAATTTGTTGATCGATCAGTTAAGTAAGCAAGAGAAGTTCTTGAAGATGTTATTGTTCAAGTGGGCAAGTTTTATTTTCTGGTTGATTTTGTAATCTTGGATACAGAACCTATCCCAGACTCAAAGAAACATATTCCAGTAATTGTAGGAAGACTCATTCTTGGCCACGGCAAATGGATGCATTAACTATAGAACCGGAGCCATGGATTTGACATTTGGAAATATGAAGGTTATGATGAATGTGTTTGAAGGAAGCCACCAATTGCCTAAATCAAGGGAATGTTTCCAGATTAATGAGTGTGATGAACTGGATGATATCATACTAGAATTTTTTACTCAAATCTTGGAGAACAACGAGATGGAGTTATTTATGACTAGAGAATGGCCGGATGAGGAAGTGGCTGATTAGGAGTCACATTGGAAGCTTCAAATTGAAGAGTTGGATGAGAGGGAGACTGCGTTATACATTTAACCATGGCGTGAGTCGGTTGAACCACTTTTGATAGATTCAAATATTCCACCAATTCCATCCTTAACTGCTCATCCTACTTTGGAACTTAAGGAATTGCTTGAAAAGCTGAAATATGTTTTATTGGGACCCGGTGATCATATCTTCAAAATTGACAAAAAAATAGGAATCGAGTCTAGTCGAGGTTCTGAGTAAGGACTAAGAGGCAATAGGATGGAGCGTTGCTGACTTGAAAGGCATAGACCCCTCGATTTACATGCATCGCATACATGTTGAGGAATATGCAACGCCATTAAGAGAAATCCAACGAAGGCTGAATCCAAATATGAAAGAGGTGGTAATGAAAGAAGTGGTAAAATTGCTGGATGCGGGTATCATTTACCCCATCTCTGACAGCACATGGGTAAGTCCAACTCAAATGGTGCCAAAGATGTCGGGCATAACAGTGATGCCAAACTCGAAAGGTGAGCTAATTCCACAGCGCATGACCACAGGGTGGCGTGTGTGTATTGATTACAGAAAGCTCAATCTGAACACCAAGAAGGATCATTTTCCATTACCATTCATTGATCAAATTCTGGAGAGGTTAACCGGGCAGAGCTATTATTACTTTTTGGATGGGTATTCTGGCTATAATCAGGTGGCGATTGATCATGTTGATCAGGAGAAAACCACTTTTACTTGTCCATATGGCATGTTTTCTTATAGATGGATGCCATTTGGTTTGTGTAATACACCAACAACATTCCAACGGTGTAGGATGTCTATTGTCACGGACTTTAACCCCTATGCGCGCTAACGCCCGCGCGGCACCTCACACTCCACAAGCACCGACGCACGGAGGCTTGGCCATCCATACTACCTCACACGGGGCTACACTATCTTATGTTACGAAATGCCCCAAACAAAGTATACCTTCTTAATAATGCATACCAACTGGTTTCAACCTGTCTTTGTCTCCTCAGGGAAGCGACTCTAGCTCCCGACCAGTGTGTGCAGAGGTGACTGCTTTACATGCACTTTCCCTAGAACCCTTCTAGTCACTTAACATTAAGCATATCCACCAGTCAGCATACCCTTCTCTTGATACTTCAAGGCCTTGTTAAGACGGTTAATAATATCTTCAATGAAAACTGTCTAACAAAAGTCCCCTATTTAAAAATGCTTAACGCCCTCGTTGCGGCCATACCACCCTGCCTGTCCACCTTGGCACCGGGACTCCCACCCAGGGGTCACATCCAAGTGGGTGCTTGGCGTAACATGATCAAGGACAATCGCTCTGGCTCTCATACCACTTGTCACGGACTTTAACGCCTCTGCGCGCTAACGCCCGTGCGGCGCCTCACACTCCGCACGCACTAACCCATGGAGGTTTGGCCAGTCATACTACCTCGCATGAGACTGCACTATCTTGTGTTGTGGAACGCCCCAAGCAAAGTACTCCTTCTTATCAATGCATACCAACTAGTTTCGACCTGCCTTGGTCTCTTCAGGGAAGCGGCTTCAGCTCCCGACCAATGTGTGCAAAGGTGACTGCTCTACATGCACTTTCCCTGAAACCCTTCTAGTCACTTAACATTAAGCGCATCCACCAGTCAGCATACCCTTCTCTTGATACTTCAAGGCCTTGTTAAGATGGTTAATAATATCTTCAATGAAAACTATCTAACAACGGTGTGTGATGTCTATCTTCTCTGATATGGTAGATAAATTTCTTGAAGTGTTCATGGATGACTTCTTAGTTTTTGGGGAAACCTTTAAAGATTGTTTAAAACATCTAGAACTGGTACTAAAGAGATGCAAGGAGACGAATATGATCCTAAGTTGGGAAAAGAGCCATTTTATGGTTCAATAAGGGATAATACTGGGTTATATTGTATCTAAGTGATGGATAGAGGTAGATAAAACAAAAGTTGAATTAATTTCAAACCCGCCTCCTCCCACATCTATTAAGCAGATACGATCTTTTCTGGGCTATGCCGGGTTTTACCGAAGGTTTATTAAAGATTTCAGCAAAATCGCCCGACCGTTATGCAATTTATTGGCTAAGGACGTAACTTTTGTTTTTGACGAAGAGTGTCTTCATGCCTTTGAGGAGTTGCGTTCACAACTTTCATCAGCCCCGATTCTTCGTCCTCCAGATTGGTCTCGACCATTTGAGCTCATGTGTGACGTTTCTAACTATGTGATGGGCGTCAGGTGTGTGCAAAATATGTGGTTAAAAGCAACACCTTAACGACACTTTAGGTTTTACCCTTTTGCAAGTGCACAAATCAATTGTATATAGTTTTGCTTGAGTAAGGGAATATCAATCCCACAGAGACGAGGATTGTTCACTTTAATAGTTCAAAAACACAGAATTATAGTATTCCGAAAAGAGTTGATTTTGTGAATTATCTAATATTAATGAAAATAAAGCAGAAAACAATGATAAATAATGGTTGTGAAACAGAGGGAGAGAAAAATAGGGTTTCCTCACTCCACCACTAATCGCATAATATAGTCCAAATTCTATTTCAATTGCATGAGGGCGATCCATTGACTGTGAATCAGGTCGCACCGCGTCAGCAGTTTGACCCCAAAACGGATTACTCTCAACCAGATCGCGACAACCCATCTCAAGACTAAACTGATTAGTGCATGCTTACTATTAACAGAAAAGTAAATTAAACTAAAGCATGTCTATATCAGTTTGTTAGGGCATGACCTGTGTCAACCTAGGGTTTTGAGTTTTATGACCACCATTGTGTATAAAATTACAGATTAAGCATCCGAGTTCTAGCCAATAGTGAATAATTGTGATTGTGTAAGATAAATATATTCGAAAAGTCTAAGACAAAAATCAATTCACATATATAAACTTGTATCACGAATAAAAACGGTATCTCATCTAATATAATCATCACAGTATAGTCACAGTTTCCCCTCTCTACAATTGAATATAAAATCAGAACGATATTACTTAGCTAGAGTTTTGCGAGAAAACCCTAAATACCGAATTAGTTGATCATGGCTGAGAGAATCTGCATTGTCGGCGTAGAAACACTTTCCATGGCCTTCTTCTCCGGATCTCTAGGTCTTTAATGGTGGTTCTCTTCAATGGAAGAACTCTATGAATGAACGTGAATGAACTAGCCTCCAAAAACTATATTAAAACTAAAACAAAACCTCCTCTCTAAACCCTAATCCTCTCATATTTATAGACAAGTGAGGAAAACCATAATGGTTACCCTCTTCCGTAATTTCATAATACATAAATAATCTTTACAAAATCTCCTGTAAATATGTGTATAAGCTGTATGTATAAGTCTAGAATCACCAAATACTTAAAATATCGAAGTAGGGACAAAACTGGAAAATTTTAAAACAACTTCAGCACGTCAAGGGATCACGTGACCACGAGGTGGGACCTACGCTTAGGCGTAGGTCTAGGGTGTAAGGTCCAAAACCACAACATAGCTTAAGAGCGTAGGTTGGGTCCTATTTGCCCATTTTTCTCTCTGATGACGTAGGGTATAATGCATTTTTGCTATAAAAACCCGTCTTTTTGTATTTGAGATAGACTTGCCACCTTTGACTCCCGATGCTTTTCGGTGAAGTATTAATGTTTGTAAATGACATTTTTGAACTTCCGTTAAGATGATGATGTCAAGAAATGATCATTTTGCCCTCCGGTAGCTCTTCTTTGCTCTAACACACCTTTTGATTCCTTTATTGAGATAGAAACGAACACGAACTCAGTTAATTCACCGAGATTAGCTCTGTTTCTTCATTAAGCTCCTAAAACATGCTTATACATACAAACGAGATAAAAATGTCAAGTAATGGAATGTAAAGACATAACAAATGCAAGATAGGGGCAAAAAATGACTAATATGGAGCACCTATCACACCCCCAAACTTATATATTGCTAGTCCCTTAGCGATAAACTCAGATAAAATTATCTATGATGATTTTTATTCTATCTAACCTATCTACTCTAACCTAATCCTTTGATTTCGTGAGGGTCAACGATTACACTTAGCACGTGTAATAAGCCTTTTAAACCCCTAGGTTACCCCTAGTGGATGAGTGAAGTCTCGTGAAGGTTTCCAGTGATGGTACCTACATACATCTCAATTCTTTTGGAATTACACATTCATAAGTTCACACACACAAGTCAAATAAGCTATGATACAACACACAAGATAATATGAATGCAAATATTCCCACTCACTACAAAACAACAATTATTTCAAACTTCGTGTTATGAATGGTCCCCACTTAAGTGAATGATTTTGCTACTTTTTACTTAAAATCCAAACAACCTTCCGTGATTTTGTGAACATTCAACCACAATATTTTAGTTTCTTTTCTCCTACTTTATTGATCAAATTTTGCCATTTTTCATTAAAACATAACTTTTCAACTTTCCACTTTTCATCCTTTTTTGTCTTTCTAAGTTCCGGACTTTCCAGCGAAGAGTTTTAGTCCCAACCAACTGGGCCCGAGCTTCTTCCATGGGATTTATGTTCATCAGTTTTCTCCCCTTTAAACGCGAACAGTGATAATGGTGATACCAAAGCCCAGTTACTCAGATCAAAGAACGAATTTTTGCATTTTATTTTCTCAATTTTTTTTCAATTTTCTTCATTTTAACCAAAACAACTCCCGTTCTCCCCTTTTGTTGTGGGAAAATTATTTTTCAACTACATAGTAAAAAATTAACCTATTTCTCATAGTGAATGTGTGCCTGTGTTTATAGGTCAAAATCGTCTTTCTTAATTTCAATTTCACTCATTCACTCACCCATGTAAAACCACATCACTTCACTAACTTGATCTAATCATTATTATCATGAGTGGGAACATCACATCACATACTACTTATGCATCATATACACAAACTTAATCAACTGTAAATGACAAACATTCATGCGTAAAAACAAAGAATTATTCAAAAAAATTTTATTTTTTCTTGAAAATCTCTATTCCTTGTAATACTATACCCTTACCCCCAAACTTAAATCAGACCATGTCCCTTTGGTCAAAAATAAAATAGGAGAACAAATACAGTTACCCTGGAAGCTTAATTCTGGATTCCAAAGCAAAGCGGAAATCCTCTCCCCCAAACTTGAATTGGATCACCTGGAGATATCATCAATAAAACACACATACCTAATCATAGCAATGGAAAATAAATTTCATCATAACCATTCAGAAATCGACACATGTTTTCAAGGAATCAAAGAATTTATTTTTTAATTTTTTTATTGATTTTTTTTATGACAAAAATAATAACAATAATAAAAAAAACTGATTTGGCCTTAAGGGCCTACCATCCTAAAATAATAAAAAGAAACAAAAACGTGGTCTTAAGGGTCTACTGTCTCTATAATAAAATAACCTAAAAATCATAACCCTAAATCCGAGTCTGCCTCTTCTTCTTCATCACTCGACACGTCACTGTTCAACCATATCCGACAATCTACAGTCTCTTTCAACTTCTCTAAATCTTCCTCCAGATGTATTTTCATGAATGTCCACCGCACCTCATCCAATTCCTTCATTCTATCACCCAACTGCTCAACAATGATTTTTGATAGTAAAAACGGGTATGGAAGATAATAGTCACATTTATCGGACCCTGCCCATTCTCGACTCACAATTGCTCGAGCATACGACATCTCTGCCATAATTAATGTTGGAACACACACTTCATACCCATGAGTTAGGCATACAAAGTTTAAAGCATAGTGTGATCTCTTGCACTTGTTCAATTACTAGGCCGAAGTTCAGTAGCAACAACACAATCCAAATAAAGTAGTTCTGACTTCAACCACCAATTTTCACACGTTTTATCCCCCGGATCTGAAACTGCACACAATTCCCGCACCATATCTTCATCCTTATATGGTCATACTACCGGATGCTCCTTCAAAATTCCTTGTAAGTGTGCCGTAGTACAAATTTGTATATTCCATGCATCGAAAATACTAGTTCTTCTAATCACAATAGGAGCACTCCACTGAGTCACTTTAGACCTTATCACCTCAAATCCTGGTGGTCCCGAAACTATTATATATTCATAGAATTTTCGGACCAAGCCTAGATACACCTTTTTGCCCGCCGGTTTTTCTAGACTCTTCAATCCTCGTTCTCTAAGGATTTTTCATTTGGGTGCAACTAAAACTCGATTCATCCTCTCCGGACGAAATATCTCCTCAAATTGCAACCGACACTGTAAAAACAATTTTGGTGTGGTTCGGCTTCCCTTCCGACTTGTAGCTCCGTTATTAGTGCTCTTCATGACCACATATGGTTCCGTCTCCTCTATGAACTCTTCCAGTTTAGAATAATCTCCATTAGCATTATCCATACTAACCCTCCTCGATATAGAAAGAATAAAATAATAATAGAAGAATAATACCCAATCTAATGCTCACTCTTTGAGAATTATGAATTATGAATTGTGTTTACCCTATGGATGTATTTATAGATGAATGGAGTAGAATTAGAAGAGAAAAAGGATTTAAAACCTTAATTGACTAGGAAAGGAGAAACAATAAGTATTCTAACTTCTATTTGCAGTCTCCTTGTCAAATTAGGATTACTCTAAAAATTCTACAAAAATTCCTAAACATAACTTAAACAAATCTAAATACAATTATAAGTATAAATCAGGCCAAAACATCCCAAAAAGGGAAGAAATTTTCAAATTTTCTAGCCCAGCCACGAAATACCCTACACTTAGGCGTAGGGTAGAGCTAAAATGTATTTTTTATTTTTTTTAGATAAATATCATGACACGCTTTCTAATAACCAACGATAAATATCATGACATGCTTTTTAATAACTAATGCACACGTCCTTATAGTGCGAAAGTAAAATCACACATACTCAATGTAATAAACATAGTAAGGCACACATATTAGTAAAAGCAATCAAAAAATGTCATTTTATATAAAAGCAAAAATATCACAAACAATTAGAGATGATCGTTAAAGCGGTCACAAAAGATCAAACACTGAATCTCCGCTCGACGATTGATCTCTACTGTGGACAACTAAAACAAAAAAATCCTATAAACAAAATAAAATAACCAAAACTAAACTACAACTACAAAGTATCATTGGAGGTGGTTGTGGTGGTGGAACGGTCACTCCCATATATTGAATCATAATATCCCACCGATCCATCATCTCACGGTGCTCAAGTTGTCGGGCCTGCCTTTCCTTTGTAAATGCGCGCTTTAAGCCCTCAATACGTCCAATCAACTGTTCGTACTGAGTCTGAGTCATCATAACAGCACCCCCAACCAGGGCCAGTGGCACATCATCTCCTATAGCAACTTTCTCAGCCTCTGGAAGCTCTACCTCAGGCATTTCCTCCGGAATATCCTACTCAACATCCTCCTATGCACCCGACAGTAAAACTCCACCGAACCTGCGCTAGCGAGCATATGTCGCTGGACCCTTCTTGATCCACCCCTTGTTCCATGTTCCCTTGCCATACACAACTAGTGGTGCAAAAATATCCTTGGCATCCATCTATAATCCCTGATCAAATATCAACTTTATTACAAGGCAGGGAAGAACCATCTGAAACTTGGCAGTCCCGACCTTGTTCTCCCTACGCAAGTGAATATAATGCCGGAATAATGTTTGCTAAAGGCCATGTGGAATATAGTACTAGTGACCAAACTCGAAAGCATAGTTCAACGTCGGAAATGGCGGGTAGCACATGGTCTAATGGCTATGTGATAACACATTGGACCAAACTATCACATCCCAGAGCCATAACATCGGATGATAGTTGGACTTCTTGGTCCCATTATGCCTATTGTCTGCTCACTGCCCCTCACTCTACAGTCTCACCATATCGTAGAGTGGCGAAAGTGGGTTTGGCATAGATGGGAACCGCCCCTCTAGCTCCGTAGGGCACTCGTGTGGAATACCCCATGAATTAGTAATACTCTTGGGAGTAATCTCAAAATCCCACCCCTGCACGACTGTCACTAACCGAGTCCCTCTGGTATAATGCCTCATATGAATCCAGAACTCGCTAATCATGTCAGTCCAAATGTGTGGTGTAGCTGGGGCTAGGATCGACAATAATTTGTGCTCCCTCAGTACACCAATGGTCGAATATGGAACTGGCTCTATCCACTCAAGTGGCACAATAGCAAATATGCGTTGTTTTCGGAACCCCTTCTTCAAATCTTGGGTCATCAGTGTCTCCTTGGAGACCGTGGAATGCTTCTATCTGTAAGAAACAAGGTCACCCTCATCACCATCAACTATCGGCTTAGGAAATGGCACCTCACCGCAATCTTAGCCTCCTCATCTGACAAATACGACGCAACATACACCGGTCTCGGTGCCCGGGGACTACGGCGTACATGACATGTACTCTCTAGGGGCGGTGACCATGATTTATCTCTCTGTACTATCGTCCCCGACGTAGATGCTCCCTCAGCCGCCTTCCTCGCTCCTTTTACGCGAGTCATTCCTATAGAATTCGAATTTTTACGAAAATGAGCAAAAATTGTTCGGACACCAAATCAAACTCAAAATTATATCTAAAGTATTCTAATATGACGATTAAACAAGATGTCATCTCAAAAATTCGATATTCAATCTGTATCTGAGGCCGGAAACCCAACATTTTTTAAAACGAATTAAAACACGATTTTAATCGGTCTCGTTCGTCAATACTAGTTTAGAATAGTTATATTTAGTAATCAAAACCAAAATAATGGATCAAAACTTACCAAATTGGGGGAAATGGTAAATTCCCCAAAATTGGATTCCGGAGACTTTTCGAGTTCTTCGCGTGAATCCGTACACACCGCTCACTAATCTGACGATCCACCGCTTGGGAATGATAACGATTCTCGAATACTCAAACCTCCCTTATACATACCTCTTGACATGATTGACTTCAATTTGTTGAAATTTGGCGCTTCGTGGACGAAAATACCCCTCTGAATGATGATGACTATTTCGGACTCGATCTTAAAATTTTACAAAAACCGAATTATATTACTATTGAACAACTACAAACAAAGATCAAAAGTTACTCTTTATCACTTAGTAGCAATGTTTAATGGTGTTGGCTCGATGTTTCCGCCTCTCAGTACTCAGGATTAAAATCATCCGGCTACGGTGCCGGTTCTGTTAAATCAACTGTCTCAACAACACTTTCTGTCGGCACAACTTCGATATAATGTTTCAAACGCTGACCATTCACAACAAATTGCTTTCTGTTGTCCGGGGCGTCAAGTTCCACCGCTCCATGGGGGTAAACCTTAGTAATTCTGTACGGCCCGTCCCATCTTGATTGGAGCTTACTGGGAAACAATTTGAGTCTTAAATTGAACAACCACACTTTTTGGCCGACCTCAAAGCTTTTATTTATGATGTCTATCATGGAATTCTTTGGTTCAGGCATTCTATATTCTAGAATTCTCATATGCATTGTTCCACAACTCCTCAAGCTCTGCGAGTTAGAGTTTCTCTAAGCACCTGATTTTTTGATATCAAAATTCAATCTTCTGATTTCCTAATATGCTCTGGGATCGAGTTCCACAGGGAGATGACACGCCTTACGATAGACCAATCTGTATGGTGACATACCAATCGGTGTCTTATTAGCGGTCCTATATGCCCATAGTGCATCATTTAACCTTGTCGGCCAATTCTTCAAATCAGGATCCACAGTCTTATCAATAATATAATTGATCTCCCTATTCGAAACCTCCACTTCACCACTCGTCTTTGGGTGATATGGCATTCCAATTCTATGAGTGACACCATACTTCTTGCACAAGGCCGGAAGAAATTGGTTGTTGAAGTGGTTACCGCCGTCACTGATCAACACTCGTGGCATACCAAATCTAGAAAATATATTTGATTTAACAAACTCCTCAACCACAATGTGATTCGCATGCGACATAGCAACAACCTCTACCCATTTAGAAACATAATCAACTCCCAGTAATATATACTGCTTATCGGCGGCTTTTGGAAACGGTCCTATGAAGTCAATGCCCCGAACGTCAAACAACTCAACCACCAAAATCGGATTTAGTGGCATCAGGTCTCGTCGAGATATGGATCCCAACTTTTCACATCTCAGACAAGATTTTCAAAACTCGAATGCATCCTTGAATATGGTGGGCTAATAAAACTGCGACTGTAGTTGTGTAGTTCATCTGAGCTTCATTCAAAGTTATACTGGCATAGTAAATCACATATGGCAACTTGTCTTTTCTCTGCCCCAGCACAACTCCGATTGCATAATCTGAAGCGTCACACATTAGCTCGAATGGTAGAGACCAGTCTAGTGAACAGATAATTGGGGCGGATGAGAGTTTAGTACGTAATTCCTCAAAGGCATGAAGACATTCTTCGTCAAAGACAAAGACTACATCTTTAGCCAGTAAATTACATAATGGCGAGGCAATTTTGCTAAAATATTTGATAAACCTTCTGTAAAACCCGGCATGGCCCAAAAAAGAGAGTATATGCTTCACATATGCGGGATGAGGTAATTTTGAAATCAGCTCGACTTTTCCTTTATCGACCACAATCCCCTTCTTTGATATAATGTCGTCATGTACTATTCCCTCTTGAACCATAAAATGGCTCTTCTCCCAACTAAGAATTAAATTGGTCTTTTTACACCTTTCAAGTACTAGTGTTAAATGTCTCAAATAGTCTTCAAAGGTTGCCCAAAAGACTGAGAAGTCAGACATGAATACTTCCAGAAACGTTTCTACCATATTAGAGAAGATAGACATCATACACCTCTGGAATGTCGCTGACACATTACATAAACTAAAGGGAATCCGTCTGTATGCAAATGTGCCATATGGACAAGTGAAAATGGTTTTCTCCTGATCTACAAGATCAATTGCCACTTGATTATGGCCGGAATATCCATCCAAAAAGCAGTAATAGCTTTGTCCGACTAGTCTTTCCAGGATTTGATCGATGAATGGTAATGGAAAATGATCATTCCTGGTGTTAGAGTTGATCTTTCTATAGTCGATACACACATACCACCCCATAGTCGTGCGTTAAGGAATTAGCTCACCCTTTTCATTGGGCACCACTGTGATTCCCGACTTCTTCGGTACCACATGAGTTGGGCTTACCCACTTACTATCAGAGATTAGGTAGATGATTCCCGCATCCAGTAACTTCACTACTTCATTTCTTACTACCTCTATCATGTTCGGATTCAATCTTCGATGCATCTCCTATGATGGTTTTACCTCATCTTCCAAATAAATCCGATGCATGCAAATTGATGGATCAATCCCTTTCAACTCAGCCACAGTCTACCCAATTGCTTCTTTATTCTTGGTCAAGACCTCAATAAGACTCGATTCTTGTTCTACTATCAACTTTGATGAAATAATTATAGGAAGAGTTTTGTCGGGTCCCAAGAAAACATACTTCAGCTTTTCAGGCAACTCCTTTAGTTCTAAAATAGGCGGAGTTGTAAGTGATGGAACTGGGGGAGTACTTTTGACTATTGGGAGTGGTTCCATGCAGTCTCAATTTTATGCAACTCTTTGTTCTGCTATTCCATATATGCATCCCAATCTTCAATTTCTTCATTCGGTACCTCATTTACCAGAAATTCTTCAAGCTCATCTTTCTCCAAAATTTGAGTCGCAAAATCACATATAATATCATCTAACTTGTCGCACTCATCTATCTGGAAATAGTCCATAGACTCAGGTAATTGATGGCTTCCCTCAAACACATTCATCTTGACTTTCTTGTTCCCAAAGGTCAGATCCCTGACTCCGGTTCTGCAATTTATGCATGCATTTTCCATGGCCAGAAATGGTCTGCCTAAGATCACTGGAATGTATTTTTTCGAGTCCGGGACAGGTTCCATCTCCAGGATTACAAAATCAACTGGAAAGTAAAACTTGCCCACTTGAGCTATGACGTCTTCCAAAATACCTTTCGTTTGCTTGACAGATCGATCGGTAAACTGCAGTACAACCTCTATGGGACTGAGCTCTACCAACCCTAGCTGTTTATAGACTGAATAAGGAAGCAAGTTAATACTCACACCTAGATAAAAAAGGGCTCTACCAATTTCCTGGTCACCGATAACATAAGAAATAATGGGAGCACCGGGATCTTTCCTCTTTGGTGGAGTATTGCTTAACAGCAGTGAACTCATTTGCTCAGTCAAGAGTATTTTCTTTAGATTCTTTGTTATGCTTTTCCTCTTCTGTGTACAGAGATCCTTGAAATTTTTTTGATAATGTGGGATTTGGGTAATCAAGTCTACGAACAACAGATTAATCTTGACTTATCAGAATGTATCTAACATATCATATTCTTTCATCTTCCCATACTTAGCCAGTTCTTTAAGATGTTGAGGAAATGGCGGTCCCTCCTCGTAGTTTACCCTATCTGGCTCATCAAGCAATGTCTCATCGACACTTTTATCTACTGGTAGTTTATCTGTCTCAACTTCAGCTTCTCTGCTCTCAACCTCTTTCTGTTGTGCTTCTTCCACTTCCTTTCTTTGAGCTTGCTCAACTTCTTTTCTTCTACGCAGCTTCTCCTCATGTTCATTCTCTACTTTGCTCTCCACTACCCTTCCACTTCTCAGAGTCGTAATTGCTTGAACAGGCTCGTGATTAACATTGGTAAATGATCCAAGCTCTTGCACTTGCTGGATCTTTGGGTTAAGGATACGCTGACTAAGAAACTGACCTGGCTCTCTAGTATTTTTCTAATTTTCCATTTATCCTAACTGCATAGTGATTTGGGTCAGTGCTTGAGTATATACCCCCATCTAATTTTGGAGGTTCACCAAGGTCTACTTTATCCTGTTATTTTGAAATCCGGGTGGTGGAGCTTGGTTTCTTTAAGGCTGGAGTTGATATTGGAATGGTTGGATAACCTGGTTATTATTGAATGGCTAAAGAGCCAGGGATTTATTAGGTGGCTGTCTAGGTTGGAAATTTGATTGAGAGTTGTGATCCAGTATAGTTGGTTGAGATTGGAATGATTGTTGGCTCTGTTGGAACCTTGGATGCGAGGTATATTGCTGCCTTGGTTAAAAATTGGATTGAGAATTGGACCACTGCCCTTGTTGAACATTTTCTGGAGGATTCTCCACATTTGTGGGCTTATAGGACATGAATGGATAATTTCTATTATTTGGAGAGAATGAGTTGGAGAATGGGCCATTATTGGAGTAATTCCATGCAGCATTGACATCAGCGGCTATTATGTCCTCACACTCATTTTGAGAATAATCTGGTTCAACCTCAAAAACTTCTCTTTTAGGAGAATGATTTCTTTGGGTAAGAATTTTTTCAAATCGCTCTAACCTCTCCTCTATCAGTGCCACTGGATTTTTCATATCATGATTAACCTCAAATGTTTTTTCTGATCTTCTATCTAGTTCACCTTTAGTCCTCAGATCAGATTCATACTGAAGGGCATTTTCAGTAATGTTATTAAACATCTCTAAAAGCTCTCTTACGGGTTTCAAGGAAACTAACCCTGTGTAGAGGCATCTATTAGATTCCTATTCTTTACACCTAGGCCCATGTAAAATTTTCTAGCAACATCCTGATCAGAAAACCTATGGTGGGGAAATTTATACAAAATCTCATTGTACCTTTCCCATGCATCATGAAGTTGCTCTCCCGGCAACTATCTGAATCGCTTAATCACATCTTGGGCTTCTGAAGTCTTTCCTATGGGAAAATGTTTCTCCTAAAATTCTTGTTTAAGTGTTTCCCAGTCAAGTTTAGTTGCTTGAGTCAATTAATATACCATCATTTTGCTTTGTCTTTTAAAGACCATGGGAATAGACGTACTCTTAGATCATTTTTAGTTAAACCATCATACCTAATGGTTGATGCAACCTCTAAGAATTCATTGACATGCTGGTACGGATCTTCTATCTTGAGACAAGAGAACTTTGGGAGCTGTTGATCATACTCGTCTTGATCTCAAAATGCTTTGCACCTTCCTCTTCTGGAAATTTAGCATACGATTCATACGCGTCTGGTGCGTAGAATCCCTTGAATAAGGTATCTGGTCCTCTCCGTGGATTAATTCTTTCGTCACCCATCTCGACCTCTTCTGTCTGACGACGCACTTCAATATATTTTCATAAACGCCTTAGAGTTCTTTCGATCTCCGGGTTGTATACAATTAACGCGGAATTTGAATTTAAACGCCTCGATCTATCTGAATTTACACTAAAAGCTTCTTTTTTTCGTAATTTTCTCTTCTTTTTTTTTTCTAATAAAGCAAATTATCTAAACTTATCTAAACTATGAACAAAAATTGTACCTGAAAATGAAACAAAAATTTTAACTTTAGCTTTAATCTATAATAATGCAATGCAAATAAACTACTAAAGCTATTGAACAATGCCAAGTCCCCGGCAACGGTGCCAAAAACTTGATGGGCGTCAGGTGTGTGCAAAATATGTGGTTAAAAACAATACCTTAATGACACTTTAGGTTTTACCCTTCTGCAAGCACACAGATCAATGAAAATAAAGCATAGTTTTGCTTGAGTAGGGGAATATCAATCCCACAGAGACGAGGATCGTTCACTTTAATAGTTTAAAAACACTGAATTATAGTTTTCTGAAAAGAGTTAATTTTGTGAATTATCTAATATTAATGAAAATAAAGCATAAAACAATGATAAATAATGGCTGTGATTCAGAGGGAGAGAAAACTAGGGTTTTCTCACTCCACCACTAACCGCATAATATAGTCCAAATATTATTTCAGTTGCATGAGGGCGATCCATTGACTGTGAATTAGGTCGCACCGCGCCAGCAGTTTGACCCCAAAAAGGATTACACTCAACAGGATCGCGACAACCCATCTAAAGACCAAACTAATTAGTGCATGCTTAGTACTAAATGAAAAGTAAATTAAAGCAGAAAATTAAACTAAAACATGTCTATATCAGTTTATCAGGGCATGGCTTGTGTTAACCTAGGGATTTGAGTTTTATGACCACCATTGTGTAGAAAATCAAAGATTAAGCATCCGAGTTCCAGCCCATAGTGAATAATTATGATTGTGTAAGATAAATATATTCAAAAAGTCTAAGACAAGAATCAATTCAAATATATAAACTTGTATCAGGAATAAAAACGGTCTCTCATCTAACACAATCATCACAGTATAGTCACAGTTTCCCCTCTCTACAATTGAATATAAAATCAGAACTACATTACTTGGCTGAGAGAATAGGTTGGGTCCAATTTTCCAATTTTCCTCTCTCACGACGTAGGGTTTAATGCATTTTTGTTATAAAAATTCGTCTTTTCATATTTGAGATAGACTGGCCGCCAGTGACTCCCGATGTTTTTTAGTGAAGTATTCATGTCTAAAAATGACATTTTTGCCTTTTCGGTGAGATAATGATGTCGAGAAATGACCATTTTGCCCTCCGGTAGCTCTTCTTTGCATTGGCACACCTCTTGATTCCTTTCTTGAGATAGAAACGAACACGAACTTAGTTAATTCACCGAGATTAGCTCTATTTCTTCATTAAGATCCTGAAACATGCTTAGACACACAAACGAGATAAAAATTCCAAGTAATGGAATGTGAATACATAACAAACGCAAGATATGGGCGAAAAATGACCAATATGGAACACCTATCACTATGCCATAGGAGCTATGTTGGGTCAAAGAAAAGATAAGTTATCGTATGCTATTTACAATGCTAGTAGGACTCTGAATGAAGCTCAGATGAAGTACACAACTATTGAGAAGGAGTTGCTGGCAGTTGTCTTCGCCTTGGATAAATTCTAATCATATCTATTGGGTGCAAAGGTTGTTGACTTCTTGGATCGTGCCGCTCTGAAGCATTTGCTGAGAAAGAGAGACTCTAAGGCCCGACTGATTCAGTGGATTATGTTGTTACAAGAATTCAAACTGGAAATCAAAGATAAGAAGGGTTCAGAGAATGTTGTTGCGGATCATTTGTCAAGGATTATTGTCGAATCCACAAAGGAAATTACTCATCTTAAGGATTCTTTCCTAGATGAACATCTGTTCAATACGGATGTGGTGGAACAAATACCATGGCATGCTGACATTGTCAATTATAAAGCCACACGTCGAATCCCAAAAGGATGGTCTAAGAATAAAAAAGACCGATTCTTCAACCAAGTCAAATTCTATATCTGGGGTAATCCGCATTTGTACAAGTATTGTTCTGATCAGATTATCATAAAATGCGTCCATGAGATTGAGGTACAAAGCATACTGACATTTTGTCACATGTTGGAGTGTGGAGGGCATTTTGGAGCTCAGAAGATAACCCACAAGGTGCAGCAAAGTGGATTTTACTGGCTGTCCATATTTAAGGATGCTTTTGAGTTTTGCAAGGCATGTCTGCGATGTCAAAAGCTTGGATCCATATCTCGATGAGACAAGATGCCTTTAACCCCAATTCTAATCATAGAACTATTTGATGTGTGGGGTATTGATTTCATGGGACCATTTTTGAAAGCAGATAAGAAGGAGTATATACTTATGGGGGTTGATTATGTTTCAAAGTGGGTAGAAGCGATAGCAACCAAATGTGCTGACCATGTTGTGGTGGAAGAATTTATAAAGTCGAACATTTTCTCATGATTTGGTATGCCAAGAGTTTTGATGAGTGATGGTGGAAGCCGTTTTAACAACCAATTTCTTTCTGCTCTGTGTAAGAAGTACAGTGTCACTCATAGAATTGGTATGCCCTATCACCCCCAATTGCAAGGTCAAGTGGAGGTTTCTAATAGCGAGATTAAAAATATCTTGGAAAAGACTGTGCGTCTAGATTTGAAGGATTGGCCATGAAGGCTAAATGATGCACTTTGGGCGTACATGACTGTGTTTAAAACACCAATTGGTATGTCAAGATATCGTCTTGTGTATGGTACAGCATGTCATCTCCCTGTAGAGCTGGAAGACCGAGCATATTGGGCTATTCGAAGACTGAATATTGATATAAAGAAAGCCGGTGCGCAGCGAAAACTC
The DNA here is from genome assembly GCA_963922005.1 of Cornus suecica. NCBI lineage: Eukaryota > Viridiplantae > Streptophyta > Magnoliopsida > Cornales > Cornaceae > Cornus > Cornus suecica. Next base: position 51,205,853 of record OY998241.1, on the reverse strand, counting down.
CAACTTCAAGAGCTTGAGGAGTTGAGTAATAATGCATATGAAAACTCTCAAATTTATATGGCTCGAACAAAAGCGTTTCATGATAAACATATTAGAAATAAATTTTTTGAGCTTGACCAAAAGATCTGGCTATTTAATTCGAGACTCAAACTGTTTCCTCGTAAGGTCCAATTGAGATGGGATGTGCCATACAAGATTACGAAGGTTTTCCCCTATGGAGCTGTGGAGCTCGATGTCCTGACATTGGAAAGAAGTTTGTCGTGAATGGACAAAGATTGAAGCACTACATAGAAGTTCAACCAGCCGAGTATGTGGTAGAAACAATTGATCTAACTAAACCACCACCCGAGCTGGATAAACTTGATCCGGAGTATTGAGAGGCAGCAACGTCGCACCAATGACATTAAATATTGGTACTAGGTAATGAAGAATAACTTTGATCCTAGTTTGTAATTGTAGACGGTAATTTAGTCATTTTGGTATTTAAGATCAAGTCCATAAAATTGAGTCGCGAGGTCATCATCATTTGAGTAAGAAGTATAAATTGAGCCAAGAATATGAGCTAGGGGTATGTAGGAAGCATTGAGAGTGGAAGGGGTTGAAGATGACATGAGAAGACGAAGGATAAATATTTGGGCCATGGAGACCTACGCTTCAAGCGTAGCTACGGGCCTGTTATAAAATAAACATGTCAGGCAGTTTGCCCCCAATTTCATTCAAACTTCTCTCTCTCCCTCAATTCTCCTCTAATCGTCATATTGGATATATTTATATATAGTTTGAGTTTGATTCGGTGCCCGGTTCATTATTGCTTATTTTTCAAAAATTCCCTATTGTAGACATGGCACAGACCAAGTTATCAGCGAGACAAGTGGCTCAGGCCGCAGTTGCAGCTGATCCACCGGTGCGATAGAGATGGAGATCGTCATCTCCTGCCCCATCCCCTAATTTCCGTTGGAGTACACGCGCAACGAGACCATAATATATCGATCCCGCATCGTCATCTTCCTCATGTTTTGAGGCGGAAGTCCCAAAAAGTTCTATATAGGGACGGGAGATCCTTCTGCCCCATTGTTGCCTTATTTTTTATCCAATTGCTCCATGGGCACCATCACCACCATAGTTGCCTGAGCCATAGGCTGAGGAGATGGAGGAGGATACCGATAATGATAGGGTGAGGTAGGAAGATGACACCAATTAGGGCAATGATCGAGCGGATGAGGGGGTATCGGAGCCACTTGTAGAGGGGGACCCTAGAATTTTGACTACATTTTTACATGTGCCCCGAACAGCATCGGTGGAGGATTTACTAGATCGGGCGATCCAGAAGGGGTATCAGCAGGAGCGTATATACTTATTACAGATATTTGAGGGATTACTGCCTGTACCTGCTTGGACGATAGGTCGGTTGAGGGCCCGCTGATTATTACCTATTCTTGCCCTGGCTACTCCGCATATTTGTGAGGATATGATCCGGGAGTTCTTGCTACACATGTGCCATTTTAGCAGGGGGATGAGACTACGAACAATGGTCCAAGGTATTGACATTGAGATTACTCCCCATACTATTGCTGAGGCGTGGGGTATTCTAGATGACTGTCAACCCGAGCTAGCTGTTGAGTTCTCACCTATGCCCAAGATACTCCCATCTATTTCTAAGCTTGTTGTATTTCAGACTCAGGGCATTGGGCTGATACAAATTACAATTGCACGAAAAAGGTGAATTATCACCCGATGCTTTGGTTTTGGGATGTGATTGTTCGATCCCAGATTCTGCCGCACAGCCATACTACCATGTGTTATGCGTCATTTCTGGCCCTCCACTATGCTTTGAAGTTTGAGCGGTGGATTTTTATCCCACGGATTTTGTGGGAGGGCCTATATACACATTATATTCATTTACGCAAGGAGACTTAGGTTGGTCAGCTTATATTCCTCATTTGATTCCCGTGCTTGGTGATAAAGCCTATGATGGATGCCAGGATTGAGATGGATACGGGTGAGCATAATAGATTCTGAGAGGGTACCTGATATGCCAGAGGGATGTGGACTGGTGTTTGGACCCGGTTACATGGAGATGTTATTATGAGGTAGAGACTAGGGTTCGGTATATTACCAGCCCCAGATGCACAGGCTCAGGAGGAGGCTTATGATGCGGGTCAGGCTAATACGGGTGTGGCTCAGGATACTGAGGTGGTTGATGACGATGCTGTTATGCCACAGATGCCAACTGCTGAGGAGGAGGTTGTGTAATTGGAGGCACCTGAGGGTAGTACTGTTACTCAGTCTCAAGCACAGTTTGATGCTCTTATAGCACGGATGCAGGGGCTACAACAGACATTGGCAGAGGATAGACAAACTCGGTAGTGTGAGAGAGTGCACCATCGGCTAGAGCAGATGTGGTTATTTCATAGGTTTGACTGTATGAGTTGGCATATGGGTATGCAGATTCCACCCACACCACCGACCTCTAATGATGAGGCTTAGTATAGTTTTAGTTAGGTTTTTGTTTTCTTTTTATTTTCTTTTTTTTATACATTGGAGATAAATTATCGAACAAATAGTTTGTATAGGGATTTATGTGACCTCTTGGATGATTATTTTCTAAATATTTTTGTTATTTTCTTAGTTTATAAAATAGCAGTTTTTATGATCAATCGTATTGAGTTGGATATGTCCCCGAATTTTTACGCTTATTTTACATGTGATGATAGTTTGAATACTTTCACATTTTATATCGCACTATGCGAACATTTGTGCATTTATGTTTGGGGGTGTATATGTGTTGGATTGATCGGATGAGTGTTATTTGAAAAAAAAAATGTCCAGGCCAACAGTAGGATAACAAGGTGGATTTTGAAAAGTTGAGAATTTTACCTGTTTGAGCAGTGTTTTGGCCTGGTTTGTATATGTATTTGTATTAGGATTTATTTAAGAAAATTTTAGGATTTTTTGTAGAATTTTTGTAGCAGTTTTAGAGTAATCCTAATCCGACAAGGAAAAAGAAAGGAAGTATAAGTTGGAGTTAGATTATTCATTGCTTCTACTTTTGTACTCAGTCGAGGGTTTTAAATCATTTTTCTTCTCTGATTCTAATACATCATTCTATAAATACATCCATAGACTAGACACAATTCACAATTCTCAAGAGTTGAGCATTAAAGTTAGATATTCTTCTTCTATTCTCTCTATTCCAAGATTGTGAGGATGGCTAGTAATCATAAGAATTATTCTGACCTGGAGGAATTCATTGAGGGTGAAGAACAGCATGTCGAGGCCGAAAGTTCAAATAATGGAGCAACAAGTCGAAAAGGAAGAAAAACCACACCGAGATTGTTTCTAGAGTGCATGATGCAATTTGAAGAAGTATTTCATCCGAAGAGGATGAACCGAGTATTAATTGAACATGGGAGGAAAATCCTTAACGAACGAGGATTGAGAAGTTTAGAGAAACCGGCGGGAGAGAAGGTATATCCGGGCTTGGTATGAAGGTTCTATCAGAATATGAATATTACCGGACCACTAAGATTTGAGGTTATGTCGGATAAAGTGACTCAGTGGAGTGCTTTTATAGTAATAGGAAGGAAAAGTTTGACCGATGCGTGGAATATAAGGATTGGTAGTCCGGCACACTTGGAAGGGAGACTGATAAAGCATCCTCGGGTATGGCCCCATACGGATAAGGAGATGGTGAGAGAATTATGTCCTATGTCAGTTCCAGGAGATAAAACGTGTGAAAATTGGTGGCTGAAGTCGAATCTGCTTTATTTGGATTGTCTCATTTTTGCTCAAATTCAACCGAATACTTGGACTAATGTAAGGGATCACACGATGCTTAGAACATTATATGCCCTAACCCATGGGTATGAAGTGTGTATTCCAGCGGTGATCATGGCTGAGATGTCAATTTCCCAAGCAATTGTGAGTAGAGAATGGGCGGGTGCTGATGATTTTGAACATTATCTTCCATACCCATTTTTATTATCAAAGATCATAGCTGAGCAATTGGGTGATAGGATAGAAGAGTTAGATGAGATGCGATGGACAATTATGAAGACATATCCGGAGGAGGATTTGGAAAAGTTGAAAAAGATAGCGAATTTTCGGATATGGTTAAAGAGCGCCATGACTAGTGATGATGAAGAGACGGATGGTTAAGATTAGGGTTTAGTTTTAGTATTAGAATTTTTTGTCATGTTTTGTTTTGTTTGTAGGGACTGTAGACCCTTAAGGTCACGTCTGTATTTTTTATTATTATTATTATTTTTTTTTTGTAGGATTGTAGGCCTGTAAGGCCAAATCATTTTTTTTATTTATCAGTATTTTTAATAAAAAAAAAGGAGAATTTTAATTCCTTGAAAAATTGGTATGACTTTTTGGATATGTTTGAAATTTCCTTTCCCTTGCTATGATTGGGCATTTGTGTTTTGTTGATTATATCTAAAGGTGATCAAAATCAAGTTGAAGGGAGGGGATTCATTATTTGCTTTGGAAACCAGAATCGAACTTCAAGGGTAACTATATATGTTCTTCTATATTATTTTTAACCATGGGGACATGGTCTGATTTAATTTTGGCGGTGAGGGTATTGTATTATAAGGAATGGAAAATTTTTGGAAATTTTTGAAATTTTAAAATTTTGTAGTTATTTGTTTTCACCAATGAATGTTTTGTATTACAAGTTGATTAAGTTTATGTTTATGATGTATGAGTAGTATGTAATGTAATATTCTCATTCATGAAAGTAATTGTTAGATCGAGTTAGTGAAGTGATGTGGTTTTACATGGGTGAATAGATTAGTGAAATTGAAACAAAAAAGGACAACTCTGACCTATAACCACAAGCACACATTCACTATGAGAAATAGGTTAATTTTTGACTATGTAGTTGAAAAATAATTTTGCCACAATAAAAGGGGAGATGGAGAGTTGTTATGGTTGAAATAGAGAAAATTGAAAAAAACATTTTATTTTAAGAAAATAAAATACAAAATATAGTTTTTCGATCTGAGTAATCGGGCATTGATATCACCAATATCACTGTTTGCGTAAAAAGGGGAGAAGACTAATGAGGATAAATCCCATGGAAGAAGCTCGGGCCCAATTGGTCGGGACTAAAATCCTCGCTGGAAAGTCCGAAGACTTAGAAAGACAAAAAGGGATAAAAGTGGAAAAATGAAAAGATGAGTTTTTACGAAAAATGGCAAAATTTGATCAATGAATTAGGAAAAGAGATATTAAAATATCATGGTTGAATGTTCACAAAAACACGGAAGGTTGTCCAGATTGAGAGTAGAAAGTAGTGAAATCATTCACTTTAGTGGGAACCATTCATGACATGAAGCTCGATATAATTGTTGTTCGGTAGTGAGTTGAAGTATTTGCATCCATACTGTCTTTTTCATTATATTATGACTTAATTAAATTTGTGTGTGAACTCATGATTGCATGATTACAGAGAACTGAGATGTTTTTTAGGTACCATCACTAGAAACCTTCACAAGACTTTACTCGTCCACTAGGGGTAGCCTAGGGGTTTAAAAGGCTTGTTATACGTGCTAAGTGTAATCGTTGACCCTGACGAAAGTAAGGGAGTAGGTTAGATTAGTTAGAGTAGATAGATTAGAAATCATCACAAGAAAGCTCCCTGAGTTTATTGCTAATGAACTAGCAATATGTAAGTTTGGGGGTGTGATAGGTGTTAAATATTAGACATTTTGACCCCTTAACTTACTCTTGTGACGTTCTTTCATTCCATTATTTGGTATTTTTATATTGTTTGCGTGTTAAAGCATGTTTCAAGAGCTTAATGAAGAAATGGAGCTAACTTCGGTGAATTAACTGAAGAGTGTGTTCTTTCTATCTAAGAGGAGAGTCAAAGAGGCAGTCCGAGACAAAAATGGCTTCCGAAGGGCAAAAATGGCATTTCCAGTAGCCGTCATCTTCAGCAAAAAGTATCGTGGGTTCATGATGGCCATTTTAGTGCATTCACGGAGAAAAATGATTTTCCATAAAATACATACGCTTTTGCCTATGCTTTCAGTTTCAAAAAATGGCTGGAAATCACACTTACGCTTCAAGCGTAGCCAAGCGTAGCAGGCCTACGCTTCAAGCGTAAGTGTGGCAAGAATTTAAGGTTTTTCGATTGATTTTGCCTGTTTCACCCCTGGGTCGATGGGAAGACATTCCTGCGACTCCAGACCTCTATATATATGTATGTACACTTATATATATCAGAAGTTAGGGTTTACATGAAGTGGAGACTGAAAAGACTAAAAAGGGCTTCTCTATACCATTGCGTATATATACACGAATGTATATTATGAGTAGGGTGTGTTTGTTTTGTGAGACGTTCATAGAGGCTGATGGAGTTTTAGAGGTTCATTCATTTAGACTTACTGATGTTGAGAGCCATATTCAAACCTAGAGATCCGGAGAAGAAGACCATGGAGATCGTTTCTACATTAACGATGCAATCACCTTCTATCATGGCCAACTAACTCGATATCTAGGGTTTTCTAGCAAAACTCTAGCCAAATAATGTAGTTTTTTCATTATTTTTAATTGTAATGAGGGGAAATTGTTGACCATACTGTGATGATTGTAATAGTTAAGAGACCATACTGATTTACAGTATAAAATTATGTATTTTTTCTAAATTCTTGTCTTAGATGAAATGAATATATTATGTTGCACAGTTATGATTATTCACTATGGGTTGGAACTCGGATACTTAATCATGGTTTTCTACACAATGGTGGTAATGAAACTTGAAACCCTAGGTTGACACAGGCCGTCCCTTGGCAATTTAATATAGACATGCTTTAGTTTATTTTCATGCATTAGGAGTAGATTAGAGAAAAATAATTGACATGTATTAGATAAGTCAGTCATGAGATGGGTTGTCGCAATCCGATTGGTGGTACTCCTTTTTGGGGTCGTATTTAGCTATTTGTGGTACTACCTGATTCACAGTTATGGATCACCCTAGTACAATTGATACAGTGAGGAACTATATTATGTGGTTAGTGGTGGAGTGATGAAAACCCTAGTTTTCTCTCTCATCTGAATCACAACCAATTTAATTTGGTTTCTTGATAATTATTAGTTAAGATATATAATTTGGTCTTTAACCACCTAAACAATCCATATTTCAGAAAATATAATTAAGTGTTTTTGAACTATTAAAGTGAGCAATCCCAGTCTCTGTGGGATCGATAACCCTTACTCAAGCCATTTTCTATTCTATAATTAATACTTGCGCTTGCGTAGGGTAAAACCTAGAGTCGTTAAGGTGTTATTTTTAACCACATATTTTTACACACTTGACGTCGCATCAGAACACCCCCTAGCCAGTTGTTGCGACTATCTAAATGCTCCATATAGATATATATGATACACATGAGGCATGCTACCAACACCAAATCAATATATATATGTTCACGGTGCTACATGAATGCAAAATGCCTCTACATGGACCTAATGCTCAATGATTCAGCATAAATTTCCATTTTGTTTTCATGTCAAACATACTTAAAATCAAATTACAACAAAAAATCTCGAATAATCCATCATGGGAACATTAATTCACAATTTATCAACTCTTTATAATTTACGAGAAAAATAAAAAGGGAACTAATTCACGTTTATAGTTCAAATCCTAGATTAATTAGTCATAATTACACATGTAAAGCATTCACAAATCATCATTTAACAGCGTTCACTAGAAAGGGATGAAAAATAATGTCTAAATTCAACGTCCACTTTTCACAATTTCCACAAACCTTCTTTAAGCCTCAGGAGGTGCTAAGCCGCTTATTCCAATTCAATTTAAGTAAGTTTTAATTTATTTGATTTCTCGAGCGAATTACTATCTTTCGCCTCGTTTCCAGCCCACCTAGAGGCATTCAGTATCGAGTTTATAAAGCTTCTAAATCACGTCTATAGCTAGAAACACGGAGCATGCGATTACACATATAAATACACAATAATAGGAAAATTATAATTTCCTAAACATTTAAAACATGCTCGATAAATAAATAATAACAAAATCTTCGGCTCCATATGCCACGAGTGTGAAAGTTAGATATATTTTTAAAAATAATATCCCACCTAAATTTACACTAATGAAACAGCCCCGAAACGGGTCCACCGTGAACAGTGTCGGTGCCCAAAAAAGGGGCCCGCTGACATAAGTTATCCGAATGAAATCCTTCTTGGACTAAAACGACATTCTTGCCATCCTATTCAGCATAGTTAAAGCCCATTAGCGATGTACAAATAAATTTGAACAAATCTAAAACAAATGAAACTGAAAATTGTACCAAAAATCTAAATTTCCTGGCAAATCGCTCAACGGTTTCGCACCAAAATCGAGTATTGTGTACATGACAATGAGGCCAAGCTACCTTCCGAAAATCATCCCAAACAGAGCACGAATCACCACCGAGTCGACAGAACTTAGTTCGGCCGAACTCGGGACTGTCCGTCACGTGCCACCACGACGCGAACCAGCACCACTACCACGTTGCCATGACCTCCTGCGCAACGCTGCCGTCACCAGCCCTCTCGAGCGAAACACCTAATAACCAGGCCAGGTCGCGACTCTTCTGCTCGAGTGGCTCCCTTTCTGCCCGACCCCTTTCTCAGCCAATCGTGCCACCACCATGGCACTGCACCACTGTCACTACCCTCGCTGTAAGTCCCCCTCACCAGATCGTTGAAGCTCCACCACCAGGTCGCATCCTTTATCTCTTTTTTTTAAGCAACGACTTATCTCTCTCTTCTCCTCTCTATAAAAAATCGATGATAAAGATGGTGGTCGAAGAATAATGGCGCATCGAAAAAGATAAAGATGAGAGGTGGAGAAGAATTGTCGATCGTGAAGAAGGGGAAGGAGCCCTGATTGTTTAAGCCTCTCTCTGACAATAAACACATATACATATACATATTTTAGTACTTATATTTACCCAATAATTCATTTATTTAATTAAATACCCAAATATATACATCTCTAATTAAATATATATACATATACAATAAATCCCGAAAATGTATCGAGAACCCCCAAATAAAACCACACGAGCCCGAAAAACTAAACGGGACGCCTAATAATTAATATAACTAATATAACTAGCTTGGGGTAAAACCCAAACACCAAAATATCAGGTACGTATGTAACCCACCGAAACTCCTAAAATAAGGAAATGCAAAAAGTTAACCCAATAAGTCTAAAAATACATGTCACACAAGTACAAATACGGGAAAATAAACAAGCTAACACAAATACCCCTAAGCACGCAAGTCAAACAATACATAGGGGCACACACATACAAATACAGAGCACGTCAATCAAATAAAACATGTACTAATCCCATTATAAGGGAAAACAAAACGTCGACCCCTATAGCCCTAAATGTTGCCTCCAAAACAACTAAGTTGGAAACTTAGATGTCGTACACCCAAAACGTATCACTGGTAGTTGAAACACCAAACGGAAAACGTTACAACAAAATCACGTAATCGGCACTAAAACCCACATAAACATCTAGCCATGTCCGAAACACAATACATCACGTCAAGTCGCGTAATCACCAAATAACCTCCACGAGGTCATCGAGGAAACTATCGTCAAGTGGTCCCATCGAATCCGGATGTAAATGCAAAAAATTTACACGTGACTTACAAAGATAACCATAATGTCGTGGACAAGTGACGTCACAACCGAAAATAAATCTAAAAGATCTTTAGGAAAAAGGGAAAATAACATGGGGTGTTACAACAGCCTTGTTTGATGTGTGGGCAATGTGAAGCTTTTCCCGTTTTTTTTTCTTATGGTGGCTTTAGGGTATCTCTATTTGGGTATGCCCCTCTCACTTAGTAAGCCATTAGCTTTTCTAGTCTTTTAACATTGCAGATTTTCCAAAACAAAATAAATAGTACCTGATTAGGGCATATATTTAAATAAATATCTTAATCTTGAATAATTAGGGGTGTACAGGGTTCGATTTGGTACGGTTTTTGATAAAGTTGGAATCAAACATTTATCAATAGTTCCTTGAAAATAGAACCAGAACCAGAACCGTTCGTGAAGGAACCTGCAAGAACATATATTATTATTTTTATGTTTGGCATGTTCTAGACAATAACCATGTTGAGTGAATTATGAAGTCGAGTAGGTTTATGAAAGTTGAAGTGGTCGAGCAAAGGCATGGACAAGCTTCGTCAAATTCAAATCAAGCTTAAAGAAAGTGGTAAATACAAGAGAAATGAATAAGGACGCAAGTTTGAGCGAAAAATGCATTCCGGATGACATAAACGACATTTTTCAGAGCCGAAAGATCGAGAAACATATCAACGGAGTCGAGGGGGTTCAAATGGAAGAAAAGTTGGGAAAAGTAGTTTTCATGAAAATTGTTATGTTCCACCTACAGACTAAGTAGCTAAAAGTGGCTAGAAAGTGCTAAAATTACGCCCCATTTACGCCTATTTAAGTTTAGCTTATGCATCATGCGTACCTTAAAGCTGCGTGTCGCGCGTAGGAGGGAATGCGTTGTTAAGTGGTGAAACTGATAAAATTGTCCCAGGGTTGTTTTCTTTTATGCGGCGAGACTTCTGCACCTCAATACACGTGTATAAAAGATATATAAACTAATATTGGTCAGATTGACTCCAAATTATAAGAAAATTAAATAAGGGAGGAATTCTAGTTAAAAAAGGATACAAGTTTACTCATTATAGGATTCCTCTCTCTATACATAAGAGGAGTTTTTACAAAATTTGGGGTGGCTTTTGTGAGATCTCTGAAATTTTTCTACAGTTTATATTCTTCAACAAAGTGAGAGAAAAAAAAAATCTCTTGATTATTCTATATCAAGGGTTTATCTAGTTTTTAGTGATTATTCAATTGTGTTTCTACATTGAAGATCCTTATGCATAATTGGATGATCCGTTGCTGAAAAATCATCACACCACCTATTGCAACATGATTGCATTGATCCGTTGAGAATGGAGCTGTTTGAGTGCGGAGATCGAAGCAGGAGACTTCGTGGTTCATTGATTTGTTGAGAAGCGGAGCCGTCAGAGTACGGAGCGGAGCGCGAGCTTCGTGGAGCGCAAGTGATTCAAGTATATCAGACATCAAGTGAAGAAAGGCAGATCAGGAGTGATTTGTAAGTCTAAAATTTCATAGAGTCTGTGTAGTTCTTGATTCATAGTGCATCGATAGCCGAACGTATCCGTGGTTTTTACTTGGAGCGTTTTCGAAGGTTTTCCAAGTAAAAATATCATATGTCTCTATTGCTTTATTTTCTACACTTAGATTAATCTTTGCATGATTTATCTTGTTAGAAAATTGGATTAAAATTAACTTTTCCGCAATTAATTTTAATTTATCAATAAATCCATAAAAAGTGTATTCACCCCCCCCCCCCCTCGAGGCTATTTTCATTAGTTGCCTAGGTAATTTCATTTGGTATTAAAGCGTGGTTGCCCCATTTTAGGTTAACTACCTAGGGTTAGATTCTGAACTTAGGTGGCTCAAACTACACCTATTGGAAAGCGAGGATGAGAGCATTTTTGAAATCTCTAGATGAGAGTGCTTGGCTTGCCGTAGAGGTAGGATACTCACCTCCCACTGTGAAAGATTCTAGTACTAATGAATCTAGAGTAAAACCATCAAGCGCGTGGACTTCTGCTGAGACAAACAGTGCTAGTTGGAATTCCAAAGCTTTAAATGCTTTATACATCGCTGTGACTGCGAATAAGTTTAAGAGAATTTCCACATGTGAAATTGCCAAAGAAGCATGGGATATTCTCTAAGTAACTCATGAAGGGACTTCAAAAGTTAAATAGTCGAAACTCCAAATTCTAAATTCACAATTTGAATAGTTTAGGATGGAGGATGATGAATTTTATATTGATTTTGAGGCTAGATTAACTGATATTGTAATAAGTTATCATAATCTAGGTGAGTCTATTCACGAGACTACTATAGTGAAGAAAATTCTTAGGTCTCTACCAGAACATTTTTGGTCGAAGGTTATTGTCATATCTGAAATCATGAGTTTTAAAGAGATTAAACTTGAAGAATTAGCAGGGAATCTAAAATCTTCTGAGATGAAGATGTGTGCTCAATCCTCTAAGAAGTCTAGCGGCACAAAAGAGAAAAGCATAGATTTTAAAACCACTAAGAAGGATCCTAGTGAGTCTGATGAGGAGGGTAGGAGTAGACCAAGATAATTTAGTATGATCATGAAGCAGTTTCATAAGTTTTTAAACTCTTCTTATGGTCAAGAATTGATTAAAGGACAAACATTTGGAGACAAATCATATGAATTTAAAAATAAAAAACCCAAAATCAGAATTGATCTTTGCTCAGGGTGGTTAAAAATATTGGTTAAGAACGCACACTTAAGTCGACTTAGGTTTTACCTATCATAAGTGCCCGAATCATTTTGTAGTATAGTTCGGCTTGAGAAAGATTATCGATCTCACAGACTAAGTTATATTTTGAATTCTCGTAAAATAATACTCTTAAATTACGATAAAAGTATGAATACCATCAACCGGATTTGCTACAACCCATCTCCGGACAGAGTATAACTAGTGCACGCAAATTACTTTACTCTAATCTACTTCTTCAGCATGAAATTAAACTAAAACATGTTTATATCATCTCGCCGAGGCATGGCCTATGTATACCTAGGGTTTCAAGTGTTAAGCACCATTGATGTAGAAAATTACACTATGTTTATGATAACGTGATTGTGAAAGAATATATATTCATTCAATCTAAGACAAGAATTAAGAACAAATATATAATCTTGTGTCAAGAATAAAAATGGTCACTCATCTACAATGAATCATCACAGTATGGTCACCGTTTCCCTTCGTTACAATTGAAAACAAATAAAAGAACTACATTACTTGGCTAGGGTTTTGCTAGAAAACCCTAAATACTGAATTAGTTGCTCATGGTAAATGGTAACTGCATCATTGATGTAGAATCACCCTCCATGGTCGTCTTCTTCAGATCTCTAGGTCTTGAATGGCTCCTCCCTTTTTATTATATCACTCTGAAAATAAAGCTCTGAAAATTGGGTAGAAAGAAGTCCCCAAACTCTATAGCAAAGCTCGATATTTATAGACAAAGGTGAGGGAAACCTTAATGGTTGCCCTTTTTGGTAATTTTACACAAAACCTAATCACAACCCTATATTCTGATGTATATAGGTGTATATTCATATGCATTGAGGTGTAAAGTCGCAGCCACCACAAGGGAGAATAACTCGGGGCAAAATTGGGATTTTGCAACTTTGAAATACGCAAAAAAATATGAATGGCCCGTAGATACCCTATGTGCGGCGCGTAGGTAATAGATGCTCAATATTGGTAATTTTTCGCTCATATCTTGCGTTTGTTATGTCTTTACATTATATTACTTGGTATTTTTATCCCGTTTGTGTGTGTAAGCATGTTTCAGGAGCTTAATGAAGAAACATAGCTAATCTTGGTGAATTAACTGAGTTCGTGTTCATTTCTATCTCGAGAAAGGAATCAAGAGGTGTGCTAGAACAAAAAAGAGCTACCAGAGGGCAAAATGGTCATTTCCCGACATTGTTATCTCACCGAAGGGCAAAAATGTCATTTCCAAACATTATTACTTTAACCAAAAGCATCAGGAGTCAAAGGTGACCAATCTAGCTCAAATATAAAAAAATTGGTTTTTAGAGCAAAAGTGCATGATACCTTACGTCGTCAGAGGCAAAAAGAGACAGACTGGACCTTAGTTACGTTTTAGTTTGTGAGCTAAAGGAGAACCCTACACCCAACCAGAGGTCACGGGCGTAGGTCCTACCTTGTGGCCACGTGATCCCTTTACGTGCAGAAGTTGTTTAAGAATTTTCCAGTTTTATCCCTACTTCAATATTTTAAGTGATCGGTGATTACAGACCTCTACATACTGGCTTATACACATATTTACATCAGATTTTAGAGATGTTATTCATGTATTATGAAATTAACAAAAAGGGAAACCATTAGGGTTTCCATCACTTATCTATAAATATGAGAGGGTTAGGTTTAGTTGGGGAGTTTTGGTTCTGATTTTCACGCACGTTCATTGAGTTGGTGGCTGAGTTCATTGCTTCCATAGAAGAGAATCACCATTGATGACCTAGAGATCCGGAGAAGAAGATTATGGAGAGCGTTTCTACACCGACAATGCAGTCTCTCTCCGCCATGATCAACTAACTATGTATCTAGGATTTTTTCGTAAAACCCTAGCCAAGTAATGTAGTTCTAATTTTATATTCAATTGTAGAGAGGGGAAACTGTGACTATACTGTGATGATTGTGTTAGATGAGAGACCATTTTTATTCGTGATGCAAGTTTATATATTTGAATTGATTCTTGTCTTAGACTTTTCGAATGTATTTATCTTACACAATCACAATTATTCACTATGGGCTGAAACTCGGATGTTTAATCTGTGATTTTCTACTCACTGGTGGTCATAAAACTCGAAAGCCTAGGTTGACACAGGCCATGCCCTGACAAACTAATATAGACATACTTTAGTTTATTTTCATGCTTTAATTTACTTTCCTGCATTTACTTTCTATTAGTAGTTGGCATGCACTAATCAGTTAGTCTTGAGATGGGTTGTCGCAATCCGGTTGAGAGTAATCCTTTTTGGGGTCAAACTGCTGGCGCGGTGCGACCTGATTCACATTCAATGGATCGCCTTCATGAAATTGATATATAATCTGAATTATATTATCTGGTTAGTCGGTGAGTGAGGATACCCTAGTTTTCTCTCTCCCTGAATCAGAACCATTATTTATTATTGATTTCTGTTTTCTTTTTGTTAGCATCAGATACTTCACAAAAACAAACTCATAATTCAGTTTTGGACTATTGAAGTGAACAATCCTCGTCTCTGTGGGATCAATATTCCCCTACTCAAGGAAAACTATCTACAATTAATTTGTGCGCTTGCAGAAGGGTAATACCTAAAGTGTCGTTAAGGTTTTATTTTTAACAACATATTTTGCAAACACCTAACACCTACCAAGTTTTTGGCACCGTTGTCGGGGACTTGGCATTGTTAAATAGCTTTAGTAGTTTATTTGCATTGCTTTATTGTAGATTATATATAAAGTTGGAATTCGTGCGTTTTTGTGAGGTATTCTAAGAAGTATAAAGGGATTTGGTGGAGTAGTGAAAGTTGCGTCGTTGGACCTCTTGTGAGTTTTAGTTTACCTTAATTTTCCACATAATTTTTAGATTTATTTTTGTTAATAGTTAGAAGAGTTTAGAAGTAGTTAATTTTATTTTCTGAAAAAAAAAATCCGATTTTCGCAAACGAGGTGTGGTTTTTGAGTGAAAAAGGGCCATTGAACAAGACTCGCGTTGCAATGAGCTCAGTCGATCTTTGGCCGAAAAATGTCGTTTAGGACCTCAAAACTGCGATTTTGTGATTATTAAAAAAAAAAAAACTTTTTGTAAGCATAGTGGATGACTGATAGATTGACCCATTCTAATCCAAGTACAATGTTAGTGTTTTACGACCTTGTGATCGAAATAATTCTAAGTTGTTTACGTCGAGATATTGAAGAGCGTCATTGTCGGACAGAAGAAAGCACAATGGGTGACGAGATAGTGAATCAACAGAGGGCACCAAACATATCGCTGAAAGGATACTACGCACCGGAGGCGTATGATTCCTATGCTGATTTCCTAGAAGAAGAAGGCGCGAAACACTTCGAGATTAAGTCAAGCGTTATCAATATGCTTCCAAACTTTTATGGCCTTAGGATAAAGGACCCATACCAGCATATAAATGATTTCTTAGAGGTTGGATATACAGTGAGGTTTGAGGGTTTGACTAAAAATGATTTGCTAGTGCGTATATTTCCTTGGTCATTTAGAGACAAAGCTAAAAGATGGTACATAAAATTAGCTAAGGCGATTAAAATTGATTGGGAAGCCCTTCAAAGAGAATTTATAGAAAAACACCATCCCATAGGAAAGACCTTAGAAGCACAAGATGCAATAAAAAGTTTTATAGAATTGCCTGGTGAGCAGTTTCATGATGCTTGGGAAAGATATAATGAAATCTTGTATAAATGTCCCCACCATAGGTTCATTGAACAGGATGTGGCTAAATTTTTTTACATGAGACTTAAAGATAAACATAGGAATTTGATTGATGCGACAACACAAGGGCAATTTATCTTGAAGCCGGCAAAAGAACTCTTAGACTTGTTTGATAGTATTAGTGAGAATGTAATTCAATGTGAATTTGAGTTAAGGTCTAAAGGTGAACTAGATATAAGATCAGAAAAAGCTTTTGAGGTTAATCATGATGAAGGTAAAGATCCAGTGGCATTAATAGAGGATAAATATATTTGAAAAGCTTCTTACCCAAAGCAATCATTCCCCTAGATAGTTTTTCTGAATTCATTGCTAAGGGACTAGCAATATGTAAGTTTGGGGGTGTAATAGGTGCTCAATATTGGTCATTCTTCGCCCCTATCTTGCGTTTTTTATATCTTTACATTCGTTACTTGGTATTTTTATCCCCGTTTGTGTGTGTAAGCATGTTTTAGGAGCTTAATGAAGAAACCAAGGTAATCACGTTGAATAAATTGAGTTTGTGTTCGTTTTTATCTCGAGAAAGGAATCAAGAGGTGTGTCAGAGTAAATAAGAGCTACCGGAGGGCAAAATGGTCATTTTCCAACATTGTTATCTCACCGAAGGGCAAAAATCTCATTTCTAAACATTATTACTTAAACCAAAAGCATCGGGAGTCAAAGGCGACCAGTCTAGCTCAAATATGAAAAAACGGGTTTTTATAGCAAAAGTGCATGATACCCTATGTCGTCAGAGGCAGACTGGACCTTAGCTACGCTTTGGTTTTTGAGCCAAAGGGGGACCCTATGCCCTAGACCTATACCCAAGCATAGGTCAGGGACGTAGCTCCGACCTTGTGGCCACGTGATCCCTTTAAGTACAGAAGTTGTTTCGGAGTTGTTTCAGAATTTTCCAGTTTTGTCTCAGCTTCGATATTTTAAGTGATCGGTGATTCCAGACCTCTACATACAGGCTTATACAGATATTTACTTCAAATTTTAGAGATATTGTTCTTGTATTATGAAATTACACAAAAGGACATCCATTAGGGTTTCCCTCACTTGTCTATAAATATGAGAGGGTTAGGTTTAGTTGGAGAGTTCTGGTTCTGATTTTCATGCACGTTCATTGAGTTAGTGGTTGAGTTCATTGTTTCCATATAAGACAATCACCATTAAAGACCTAGAGATCCGGAGAAGAATATTATGGAGAGCGTTTCTACACCGACAATGCAGTCTCTCTCCGCCATGATCAACTAACTCGGTATCTAGAGTTTTCTCGTAAAACCCTAGCCAAGTAATGTAGTTCTAGTTTTAAATTCAATTGTAGAGAGGGGAAACTGTGACTATACTGGGATGATTGTATTAGATGGGAGACCGTTTTTATTCGTGATACAAGTTTATATATTTGAATTGATTCTTGTCTAAGACTTTTCGAATGTATTTATCTTACACAATCACAATTATTCACTATGGGCTGGAACTCGGATGCTTAATCTGTGATTTTTTACACAATGGTGCTCATAAAACTCGAAACCCTAGGTTGACACAGGCCATGCCCTGACAAACTGATATAGACATGCTTAATTTTATTTTCATGCTTTAATTTACTTTCCTGCATTTACTTTCTGTTAGTAGTTGGCATGCACTAATCAGTTTAGTCTTGAGATGGGTTGTCGCAATCCAGTTGAGAGTAATCCATTTGGGGGACAAACTGCTGGCGCAGTGTGACCTGATTCACAATCAATGGATCGCCCACATGCAATTGATATATAATATGAACTATATTATGCGGTTGGTGGTGGAGTGAGGAAACTCTAGTTTTCTCTCTCTGAATCACAACCATTATTTATTATTGCTTTCTGTTTTATTTTTGTTAGCATTACATAATTCACAAAAACAAACTCTTTTCAGAAAAATATAATTCAGTATTTTGGACTATCGTCGTGTCTGTGGGATCGATATTCCCCTATTCAAGCAAAACTAGTTACAATTGATCTGCGCGTTTACAGAAGGGTAAAACTTAAAGTTTCGTTAAGGTATTGTTTTTAACCACATATTTTGCACACAGCTGATGCCCACTAGTAGGCATAGGCTACGCGCAACACATAGCTTTTCCTATGGGTGGTGCATAGCCCCATTTTCAAGATCCGTAGGTAGTCCATCAAAATAGTCTTTTCTAGCCCCTTTTACCTACTGGGTTCGTAGGTGGTCCATAAGATTTTTCTTGGAAATCATTTTTCTTGGTAATTGTACCGTTTAAACCTCCTCAACTCCATTGATTCTTGAAGTTGCGGCTGGAAAAAATGACGTTTCTACCGCCCGGCAAACACTTTTCTCTTGAAAACACATCTTTAGCTCTCCTCTTAAATAGAAATGAGCACTTATCTAGTTAGTTCACCAAAGTTTGCTATTTTTCTTCATTAAGTTACCGGATCTCAGTACCTTAACAAGCATTGTGTATTTGCGTAAAAAGGAAGACGTGATTATCTTCAATTTTTCAATCCGAGTAACTGGGCCTCTTGCCTTAGTAAGCATTGAGTGTTCGCGTAAAAAGGGGTGAAAAAGAAAAATTGTGAGGCAAAAAGAAAATAAATTGTGTTCCTTTAATTAGCAATCAGGTCCGAGTTAATGATTTGACTTCTAGCTTAAGCTTTGAACTGAACTATCATCACGGTTAGTGAGGAGATTATTAAAATTTATACGTATTCCTTTCATCTAGGGTTGCAAATGAGACGAGCTATTCGTGAATAGCTCGGGCTCAGCTCGTTAGTAAACGAGCTGAGCTTGATCACGATTTCCAGCGTCACGCCCCGAAAATTCCCGAAACTCCAACATGGAGAATCAGCGAATTTTTAAGGGGTAACGTAAGTCAAGCGACCACTAAATTCAACAATAACAAGAAAATACATGGAATAACAAAAAAATATTATATTCCATGTCTAATTGAATGATAGAAACTCAACAGAATGCTCTGATACCAAACTATCACGCCCCTAAATTCCTAAGACTCCCGTACCGGAACATCCTAGGAATCCGAGGTGTGATCCATACAATAAGCGACCAACTAAGATATCATTAACCATTAAAACATAAGGAATAATGATGAAAATGATATATTTCATACCCAATTGAATTGTAGAAATACACTGCGGACTCTAACAAAAATCCGGCAGAATTCCGTTTGTAAATGGAATATCCCGGAAACACAACTCCACAGAATAACCTGCCAATAACAATTCGACAACAACAATGGCTCACAACTCAACATTCATCAATCCCACTAGGGCCGAGGTAATGGAAAGAAACCACCAACCCCTACACAACCCTCTATAATCAACAGAGCCACAAATGCTCGAATAAGAATACAAAAATGCACATGGCAGTGCCGAATAGATACAGTGACATCCTGAAATAATAAATACATGAAATAAAAGATACGCCAATAGGGATATGCCAACAGATTGACTCCCAAGAGAAATATATTACAATCCCACAAAACATGGGTAAAGAAATTGACAGAAGATAACTATCGTCCCCAAACCAGTTGCGCTGCAACCGTAACCCCATAACCCTGCGCAACTCTAAAACCTGTATGAAGGAAAACAAAAGAAAACTGCAGTGGAATCACATGTTGCCCGTAGCCGCAACATTTCCTGCAACCTAGCGTGGGAATACTAGGGGGCGATGAAATACCCCTGTGAGGAAATAAGCTCAGTGGGAAAAATGATATCCTAACTACCACATCCTCTAACTGTTTAGGTAATGCTAAACCATCCAATAAGATACACAGCCACAACAAATCCCAGCCACAAAAAATACACGACACGCCCTCATATACTACCGTAAATAAGTATATATCGGGGATATATATATACATACATATAAGTACACAACATGAGTCTTTAAGGTACGGCTAAGACTCGTACTCCAAGTACCAACACCGGTAGTCTACACTACTCTCACAACGTACACTAGGTACACGACACCCAGGTCCAATCTAATAAATCATCAAGCACTCATAATGCCAACCAGAAGATCCAAACAGAGGGAATCACACTCACCTCTAATATCCACAGGAATCAAAATCCACAACTAATACTAAGAAAGGCTTAAATCCCTCTCCCCGAGAATATAGGAGGAAAATCACTCACCTCCTTGCGTACTTACACAATCGTTATTTATATATATATACAATATATATATATGTATATATATATGTATATAAGAAACATGATCCCATTCCTAGAGGAAATCTACCTCTCAAGAACTGGATCACCTCAATCATATCACCATATAAATCTCATAATACTATCTCCAATATGATTAGTAATTTACCAACACTCTCACTATGCATCAAGAAAGCTAAGCAAATCAAAACACTGAGAATACATGGACACTACTCTCATGAACAACCACACAAGGGTCAATAAATAAAGCAAGGGAAAAAAGGTCCCAATGCTAAACCAACGGATAACCGAGACAACAACGTCAAGGTTAAGAACACCACAAGTGCTTAGGGAGAACACCCGGACAAAAGAAACCAATCCATTCGACATCCATGCCCCTAACACGTGTAACAACTCAAATCACCTAGGTGGTGACATCAACAACCAAGAAGAAGTGAAAGGCAACACTATATATGTGCACTGAATAACACCAAGACTCAGAGCCGAGACTTAGAAATGATCCGAAGCAAATGTGAAACAAGAAACCACCTTTATATGTCGAGATTTTTGAGAAAAATGTCTTGTAACCTCAAAATCTCTAGAATTTCTATAAAATAGGTTTTCTTTAAAAATCCACACAATGAAACTGACCGTCTTGCCCCCGGTCTCTGTCGTTCGCCTGTCATGGCTTTGGGGGTAGTCAAAAATGGGTTTTTCTTTTCTAATACGAATGAGTTTCTTTTCAAAACATGAAAAACTCCGTTTCCGACAGACAACTAGATAAGAGTGACTACAACTCCAAGGATTCATATAATGTCCATGGGGACAATGAAGGAATAACAATACATTGGACTCACGGAACACAACCATCTGTTTCAAATCCACAAAATCAAATGACACCACGAGGAAGAGGTTCGACACCACATCGTAACCGACGGCTCAATGAGTTGCATACAAGTCAAAAAACATATCCTCTAGTATACAAAGGATAGTGCAAGGAATGAATGCTTAGGAGAATGAACTAAGCACGAGAAACAAGACTGCAAAGCTACAGTACCTCGAGTACTTAATAAAATCACTTAGACCCCTTAATATCATGAAAATGGAAACTAGTGGCCGATATCACAGAACTAACTAGTTTCAATTAATACCTCTTCCAATTTATTCTAACCACAATTTCACATTTGATACTAACAGAATCAAGAGACCATTACCACTCAACCATATAGGTTTAATTAAAACCTCATCTAACATATCTCAAAACCTTAAAAGTACTATAAAGGATACATCCCTCTAAATAGGAAAAAAACATCAAGGGTCAGTAATATGCAACCAACCAAAACCACAAGACTATCACCTACCTTCTCAAGGCCTCAACTCACCGTTTATACTACACACTCAACTATGTTTACAATCTCATCACCCGCCTTCTCTAAGCCATTAACTCAAAATTGACTCTACAGTTCATTACTAGCCTCAACTATCCACAGAGGTCACTACACCAATATACTTAACCCCCTAAGGGCATAATGTAACACCCAGTGTTATTTTCCTTTTTACCTGAAATTATTTTCGATTTAATTTCAGTTATGACGTCACTTGTTCTTGACGCATTGTTTATTCTTGGTATTTCGCGTGTAAATTTTTCGCGTTTAGTTTTAAAGTCGACTGGACGACATTATGGTTTCTCTTTGACGAGTTCGAGAATTCTTGTTATTGACTACGCAGTTTCGTTTCGACGTTTAGCATTAGTGCTTTGACTGGTTGGCTACACGTTTTATTTGATCGGGCTAGTATTGTAGTTTTGGAAACTATCGTCACATTTATTTCATTTGACTACATTAGCAAAGTCACATGGGTCATTTGAAATTAAGGGTACAACTTTTCTAAATTGAACTAGGGCATAAATGATATGTATATGTATATATATCTGTATTGAGAGAAAACTGAGCACGACTTTTTTTCTTCTATTCTACGCCGCGAGACTGAACCATCTCCTCTCTTCTCCACAACTGTAGCTTCTCTTCCACCTCCTTCATCAGCTTAATCATGCCAAAAAAGAGAGAGAGGACGGAGAGATAATTGGGGATTGCGCAAGAGTGGAGATCACTGACCTGTGTCGACGACGGCGGCGACGAGCAGAGGTGGCAACGACGGCGATGTGCATAGGCTGGGTCGCAACGGTGGTGGCGTGTCCAGGTGGTTGCGCCGGTGCGCAGAGGGCGAGCAGCGGCAACACTGTGATGGTTCGTGCATGGCGTGCGACAGGGGTGGCTTCGGCCAGAACTTCGGCCGGCGATTTGGTCGGTTTCCCGTTGTCCGTTTGGGCCAATTTTTGGTGAGTAGATTCGTCTCTACTTAGTGTTCATCATACTAAAATTTTGTAATTTTTGGTTGAGCGGTTTGTCGGAAAATCGCGTTTATAGGTTAGAATTTTCATTTTGGTTATTTTAGATTTACCCAAATTGATTAACCTATTGTTAATGGACATCGTATATATCATATAGGTTGTCGAGGCGGACGTTTTGGTATATTCGAAATATTTTTCGGGTGACTTTGATCCGTGGGCTCCATATACGGGCACCGATACTGTTCACGGTGGGCCATTTCGGGCTGTTCTGTAAGCGTAAATTAAGGTGGGAAATTTTATTCTCACTTCCGTATCGTTGATGTGGTTTGGGTGTGCAAACCAATATTTATTTTAATTTAGATATATTAAATTATGAATTTAAAATATCTAAAATTGGGTTAGAATCGAAATAGGACTTAGGAATTAATTTAAGTAATTAATTAAATTATATTCCTACGAAATTAAATAAATTCCTATTTAAATTGAAAGATAATAGGTGGATTAGTAACCCCTTGAGGATTAAATGAGTTAGTAGAATTTTGTAAAAGTTAGACGTGAACTTAGAACGCTATATTAGTTATCTTTTGACTGTGTTAAGGGATAAGTGAACGTGAGGGACGTAAAAACTTAGACGTTATGCTAGGTTCCCTTTATGATACGTGAATTATTTGCTTTATTTGTTTTAAAGGCATGTTAAGAGAAATTGAAATATTTTCCTAGATAATTAAAGAAAAGATATTGTTTAAAACATGAACTTGTTTCCATGTGATTTAAATGCCTTTATTATATTTTAAAATCATGTTAAAGAGATTATGAGATTCATGTTGGTATCATGTGGATATTTTTATAAATATGATACATTACATATTTATGTTGAGGCATGATTTTTATTGAGTACACTATGTCATGTGAGTACATGGGTGTTGGTGCATGTAGTGCATGAGTTCAACTTTTCTAGAGAAAATTCAATTGGTGTGGTCTACATCCGTTTGCGTATGGTACGTGAGTAGACTTGTGTTTGGATCGTCGTTAACAACTGGCCAGGGGGTGCTTCTTGCTCCTACGGAACTAATCTTCCGAGAAATGCAGACTATGTGCGCGACTGAGTCATGGAGAACGTCTTCCTGATTAAAACTGTAAGTGTCAAAAGCACTTGAGAAGAACGGTACGATAAGTCTACCTTCCTTAGTGAGCTTGTATCCTTAGGGGAATGGTGGAGAATGATCCGTTCACCCTTGGGAAGGGTGTGTTTTTGTGTACGTATCATGGGTGTGTTGAGTCACATTGTATGACATTGCATTTATGTGATTTCATTGACATGTATATATGATATTATTACATGTGATGTTGGAGCAGGTTTACCATGTGCTATTATTACCTGTGGATTTTGGAACATGTTAATTATGAATATTGCGAATTAAATTAATATTTTATAAAATGCTCAACTGAAAGTGAATAATGTGAAAACATGAGTTAAATGTGTTAATTGAAAAAGTATAATGAATTATAATCTTGTACTTGTAATTATATACTTTTGTGCCCTTAGGGGAGGTTAAGTATATTGGCATAGCGACCTCTTACCATAGTTGAGGTTAGTGTTGGACTATAGAGTCGGTTTTTTGTTGAGGCCTTAGAGAATGTGGTTAATTGTTTTGTGATTGTTGTTAATTGTGTCACATCTTTAGAGATTTGAGGTCAGGGATTGATTTTAGTATCAATTGAGATTTGTGGCCTTAGAGAAGGCGGATGATGAGATTGTGAACTTAGTGGATGTTGTAGTATAGACCTTTAGGTGCCTTTCACCTTTTGAGGAATGGGCTGTCAATTGTATCTGAGATTTTGATTGGGTTAGAAGAGGTTATGGTTGAGGTGATTTTATTAAGTACTTGGGGTACTGTAGTGTTGTAGCGTTGTTTTTCATGCTTAGTTCATTCTCCTAAGCATTCCTTGTACTGTGTTTTGTACACTAGTATGTGATTGTTGACTTATATGTCATTCCTTGAGTCGTCGGTTACGGCGTGGTGCCAAACCTCTTCCATGTGTGGTCATTTGATTTCGTAGGGTTGGAAATGAATAGTTGTGTTCTGTGAACCCAATGTAGTACTCTTCCTTCCTTGTCTTCTTGGACATTATAGGAATCCGTAGAGTTGTGTTCACTCTTATTTGGCTGTCTTTCGGAAATGGTATTTTCTAAGTCTTGAAATAAACTCTTTGTATTTAAAAGAAAAAAACCGTTTTCGCCTACCCCCGTAGCAACGAAAAGTTTTAGTACTTTATAAAATGATCTTAGGATCTTCTTTAAAAATATTTTTAACTTCTAAAATCCAGGACAGGCGAATGAGGGAGACCGGGGGCAAGACAGTCATTTTTACTATGTGGTTTCTTAAAGGAAAACTATTTTATTACTTTTCTCGAGCTTCTAAGATTTTGAGACTTCTTTCCCAAGATCTCGCCCTGTAGAGTTTTGAAAGGTGTTTTCTTGTTCACCTTTACTTTGATCATTTTTAAGTCTCGGGTTTGAGGCTTGTTGTTGTTCAGTGCACACATATAGTGTTGCCTTTCCTTTCTTCTTGGTTGTTGATGTCACCACCTAAGTGATTTGAGTTTTTGTACGTTAGGGGCATGGATACCGAATGGATTGGTTCGAGTTTTAATAAATTTTCTTAAAAACTATTGAATCCCTAGGATTCATCTTTTTATAACTTTCACTCTCGGCCATTCGCTTTTGGTTTTCCTTGTTCGGGTGTTTTCCCTAAACACTTGTGGTGTTATAACCTTGATATTGTTACCTCGGTTATCTGTTGGTTTAGCATTGGGTCTTCTTTTCCCTTGCTTTGGTTCCTTAACTCTTACGTGGTTGTCATGAGAGTAGTGTTCAGGTACTCTCCGAGATTCGACCGTTTAGCGTTCCTTATCCATAGTGAGAGCGTTAGTGATTTGATTAATCCTATTGATGATAGTATTATGAGGTCGATGTGATGATGTGATTTATGGTATTGATGAAGAGATATGATTGAGGTGATCCCGTCCTTGAGAGGTAGATTTTCTTTAGGAATGGGAAGAGGTTTGCTATATATATATACATTGTACATTTATATATATATAGATGACGATTATATAAATACGCAAGGACGTGAGTGTTTTTCCTCCCGTGTTCTCGAGGAGTGAGTTATGAGTATACCTTGGTACTAGTTGTGGATTTTGGTTCCTGTGGATATTAGAGGTGAGTGTGATTCCCTCTGTTTAGATTTTCTGGGTAGCGTTGGGAGCGCTTGATGATTTATTAGATTGGACCTGGGTGTCGTGTACCTAGTGTGCGTTGTGAGAGTAGTGTAGACTACCGTTGTTGGTACTTGGAGTACGAGTCTTAGTTGTACATTGTAGACTCCTGCTGTGTACTTATATATATGTATATATATATATCCCCGATATATACTCGTTTACGGTAGCATATGAGTACGTGCCTTGGGTTTTCGTGGCTGGGTTATGTTGTGGGCTATGTATCTTGCTAGATAGTTTAGCATTTCCTAAACAGTCAGAGGATGTGGTAGTTAGGATATCATTTTCCCACTGAGCTTATTTGCTCACAGGGGTATTTCATCGGCCCCTGGTATTCCATGCCAGGTTGCAAGAAATTTTACGGCTATGGGCAGCACGCGGTGCAACGATAGTTTCCTTTTGTTTTCCTTGTTACAGGTTTTGGAGTTGCGTAGAGTGATGCGGTCACGGTTGCAGCGCGACTAGTTTGCGGACGATAGTTATCTGCTGTCAATTTCTTTACCCATTTTGTATGGGATTGTAATGTATTTATCTTGGGAGCCAGTCTGTTGGTATATCCCTATTGGTGTATCTTTTATTTTCTTGTATTTATTATTTTAGGATGTCATTGTATCTATTCGGCACTGCCATGTGCATTTTTGTATTTTTATTCGAGAATTTGTGGCTCTGTTGATTATAGAGGGTTGTGTAGGGGTTTTGGTTTCTTTCCACTACCTCGGCCCTAATAGGATTGATGAATGTTGGGCCTGTGAGCCATTGATATTATCGAACTACTATTGGCAAGTTATTTTGTTATGGTTGTCTGTCCGGATGTTCCATTTACAAACAGAACTTTGCTGGATTTTCATTAGATTCTGCTACTTTGTTCTACATTCATTTTTGTATGAAATATACCATTTTTATCATTATTCCATACGTTTTCGTGGTTAATGATATCTTAGTTGGTCACTCATATTAAGGATCACATCCTGGATTCCTTAGATGTCCCTGTTCGGGAGACTTAGGAATTTAGGGGCGTGTAAGTTGGTATTAGAGGATACTATTGAGTTTCTAGTATTCGATTAGGCATGGAGTATATTTTTCATTGTTATTCCATGTATTTTCTTGTTATGGTTGATTCTAGTGGTCGTTTGACTGACGTCATCCCTTGGAAATTCGCTGATTCTCTAGATTAGAGTTTCGGGAATTTTAGGGGCGTGACACATAAAAGTATATAATCACAAGTATAAAAATATACATTTCATTATACTTTAATAATTACCGCATGTAATCATTTTCTGTCACATTATTCACTTTCAGTTGAGCATTTTAATAAAACATAAATTTATTTCGCAATATTCATAATCAACATGCTCCACAATTCACAGGTAATAATATCACATAATATACATGTAAAATGAAATCACATAAATGCTACGCAAATGCAATGTGACTCAACAACACCCGTGGTACACACATGACCACACACCCTACACTAAGGGTCAACAGATTGTGAATCTCTACCCATTCACAATTGAGGATACAAGATCACGAAGGAATGTAGACTTGTCGTACCGATTCTTCCCAAGTGCTTTTGAAACTTCACACTTTTAACAAGGAAGACCGTCACCACGAACACGATCGTGAACCTAGGATCGGAACAAGTCCTTCTATAGCATCTCAATTTCTCGGAAGATTTTTTCCGTGGAGCGAAAAGCACCCCTGGCCAGTTGTTACGACGATCCGAACAAGTCAACTCACACTTGGTTACACAACTCATATAGACCAACACCCATGTACTCACACGACACGGTGTACTCAATATGCATACAGGGCCTCAAGAAAAACCCTGCCTCAACATAAATATTTAATACATCATATTTATGAACAATATTCTCTAACATGCTTTTACATCACTAAAGCAATAAACCACGAGAATATTAATTTTATTTCTTTTAACATGATTTTATTTCAATTAAAGCACTTAAATCACAAGGAAACAAGTTCATTCCTTTAAAGATGCTTTTTAATTCACTTAAAGCAATAATCTACATATCATAAGGGGAAACTTGCATAACATCTAAGTTTTCACGTCCCTCACTTTCTCATATCCCCTAACATATTTTAATTTTAATAAACACAACCAAAAGGGGAACTAATATTGCGTTCTAAGTTCACGTCCAACTTTTACAAAAATTTCTAATCCGTTTTAATTCTCAAGGGTTTACTAGGCCACCTATGTCACGCCCCTAAAATTTCTGAAACTCAAATCTAGAGAATCATCGAATTTTTAAAGGATGACGTAAGTCAAACAACCACTAGATTCAACAATAACAAGGAAATACATGGAATAACAATGAAAAATATATTCCATGTGTCACGCCCCTAATTTCCTAGGACTCCAAAACCCAAGCCTAAGAGCTAAGGGAGTGAATACGGAAGAAATAAAAATGAAATAAAATCCATTTCAGTCATAAAATACCCATACAAGGGTAAAATAGACATAAAACATCTCAAAGATGTCAAAAAGATCACACGGGATCGAAAAGGAGGCAAACCGAAACACTCGGTACCTTGATCGAATCATTCTGACCCACCATGTTCACCAAAGGGTAAAATGGTCAAATCAGGGGTAAAATAATAATTTCCAACTACAAATACAAAATTTGTACCTAAAACTAGCAATACGAACAAACGGGACCTAATTTGAAGCCACGAGGAAGGAGATATGAATTTTCAAAAGTGGCGTCAGACAACACCGACCTAAAACTAAAGTTGAGGTACCCCTCTTTCACCAAGGGTAAAATAGTCATTTCAGGGCCAAACTGATCATTTCAAATTTTATCTATAAAATTTGGACATAGGACAATCCATAGAAACAAACGGGGGTCCATTCCGACATCCGAGGAGGAAAATACGATTTTTCAAACATCGGACATTTCATGCCGCTGCAGCAGGCCATGGCATGCCATGCCGCGTGCAGCGCACCGCGCGCGCGCGCACAACAGCCATGCGCGGCCTGCTGCGGCTGGCATGTCCAAAGCCAAAAAATGGGATTTTTTTGGCAAAGTTGAAAATCTGAAAATTTTTCTAAGTATAGAATAGCTTAGCCTCTGCCCAAATCTGCATTTTTGCTTAAAGTTTAAAAATGCAGAAACGCGAGATTTTGCGATATGGCTTTGTTTTTCGCGCCGTCGGTCCCGAAAAATCATAAATATTGGAAAAATGAGTTTTTCCTTGGCGGAACCCAAAAATAGTTTCCGAAACCTCGGGAAACGCGAAAAACGTAAACTTAGCAAAATAAAAAAAAATATTGATTTTTGTAAGTTTTCATAAAATCTTCCGTCTTGCCCCCGGTATCCGTTTTAACTACCGCCGGTTTCTAAAGTTTAAAATATCTAAGAAAACGAATTTAATTAAATCCGTTTCTAAAAGCAAGGAAATTTACCGGGGCTACGGGGGTAGGCGAAAACGGGTTTTTCCATTCGAATCGAAAAGGGTTAGTTTGAAAACCTAGAAAAACGCCGTTTTCGGCCAAACACCTAATACTCGCAATTCATGGAAATTCATCCAATTCACATTCATAACTCCAAGGGAAAATATTCAATAATGATATTAAAGCGCTCTAAGGCGAAACATGCTAGAATTTGTCCAAAATTACATATTTCCACAATTCGGCACCGAAGTACCCCAAAATAATATAATCCCCGCGCATAGCGCTCCAAGGGATGTACATTGAGAATAACGCCTCGGCTAACATGCTAGCCGGGTGAAAATAAAATAGTTTTTCAAATTCAACTTACATGGACAAAATGAACATTTAAATACATATTTATCAACTAAATGTCCAACAAAATAAGTGTGGTCCGTCTCATGCACAAAAGGACGGACATACAACCACACGTCCTCGGAGAGACTACGGAACTCTCCCAACAGGATCATCACCTGAAAAAAATGTATATAACGTGGGGTGAGCTCACTAGCCCAGTAGAGGAAGCGTCATTGCCTCCATCTCGGTAGTCCGAGCGGTTCAACCCAACCAAGGTTCATGCCACTAACCCTAGGTCGGTCTCTTGTCCCACATGGCTCTCACGCCAATCCGGAACCCCTTCGAACCCCACAAATAAGTTTCCCCAACATGCTCACAACATAATTTTCTATAATTATAGCATGCTTCCACAATAACATCATATTCACATATATATGATAGTCTAAATGCACCATGACTCGACACACCCCCCGAGACACACGGCGCCCAACTCAGGTTAACGGATACATACTCTGTCCAATTACTTGTAGAGTACCGCACCGACTCTTCCCAAGAGATTTTTCTCTCTATCACTTCAACAAGGTAGACGGTTGTACGAGAGCCCAACATGCAACTCCGTACGCCATGACTACAAAAGTGAAGAACATGAGCCTCTACCCGGACTCCTAACTCACATTTGGTCGGCTTTTTAGTTCCGTAGGCGTGATACCTCCTGGCCAGTTGTTGCTTTGATCCGAACCCGACTACCAACACATCACTACACCACCCACATATTCCAACATCATGAATTTGACACTACATGAGTACTCAATATGCACATATGATTTTTCATCAACCATACTCCATCATAATATATGCTTTTTCTCTTTAGGCAATATATCATGTCAAAACTTTCCACATGCTCATAATATTACATTTATGATCACTAAACCACAACATCAATTTATATCACATTTATGATCAATAAACAACAACATGAATTCATATCACATAATCATATTATCAAGGGCCTAAATCATAGTCTAAGTTGCCCAAAACCAACTCGTATATATATATACGGCATATATACACTTAGACGCACACACCCTCTTACAAAGACAAAGACAAGTCATTTTCCCCTACCTCAATTCCAATCAAGCTAGCTCAAGAGTGTCCAAGAGAGGTCCAAGTAAGCTACCAACTCAAATGTTCAAGGAAAGAGCTTCCAAAATTGCAATTACACCATTCAATGAATAACAATTAATATGGTGTTTCTATAAACCAAAATTATTAAAGTGGCTTCAACCACAAAACAAAATCATCCCTAACAATAGCAACTTAGGGTTCTAAGAAAACACAATTCAAGAGAAGGAATTCTTGAACTTACCACAACTCTTCCACAATAGGGGTCAAGAATCACAAGATGAGCTCCAAGCTTTTAATAACCGAAATAATTGGTGAAAAGGTTCAACTCATGTCCCTTAAAAAGATTCAAGAGAAAAAGGGAACCAATTATCAATAATTGAACACAAAGCTTCAAGGAAATAAATTCTAGGGTTTGAAATCAAGAACCCTAAAGAAGTGAAGAACACTTACCAATTTTTTTATCAAAGGGAAGATAAGGCCATCCTCTACAACTCTTATGTTCAAAGGTTCTTCAAACTCCAAGCCAATGATGATGTTCTTGAAGAAGAACCAAGGAAGAAGAAAAAATATAATGGACGTGAGAAGAAGAGAGGTTTGTGGTGAATGAGAGAAGTCTTGCACTTTAGAAGACAAAAATCAATACATAATGGTGTATATGTATAACCCTAAATGAGTGTTCTAATCCAAGGGTTCATAACAAAGATGGGGAAGAAAGAAATGAATCCAAGGGCTAGAAATGAGTCTTGCCAAGTGGAAGACTTATTACACAACTCACAAAACTCATTATTTTGCCAAACAAGGCCTTATCATCCAAGGGCTTAGAATAAAGATGGGAATTAACAAACCATCCAATGGTTGAGAAAAAGTCTTGTCAAGTGGATGACCAAGAATAATGGATTATTCCTTTTAAGTGCCAACCAAACAAGGCCTTATGATCCAAGGGCTTAAAACAAAGATGGGAGAATGAGATCAAGGGCTAGGAATGAGACAACACATGAAAGGTGGAAATGACCAAATTCATCCAAAGTTGGGGTTAATTACAAGAGTGCCATCAAGACTCTTTATTACCCTTTTACCCCTTGTCATCCTCCCTAATTACTAAAATGCCATTCTTGCCCTAATTTCTACATTTTCCACTAATTGTTCCAAATGTGAAATTACTCTTTTACCCCTCGGTCATTTCCTTCCCGAAATCGTTCTCAATAATTTTCATTAATTTCAAAATGAAAATAAAACATGCTACGTACAATTTTTATAACACGTACAACATGTAAGGCATGCTAAAACAATTAAACACATTAAGCACATAAGCACATAATTGTTTAAATAAAAATTTTAAATTAACCCGTAAAAATACCGGACGTTACAACCTCCACACCTTAGGAGATTTCGTCCTCGAAATCAAGACGTACCTATAGTAGAAAACAAGTCCGGGTATTTTTCCCGTACTTCACGCTCACGTTCACAAATCCCTTCCTTGACCTTTACTAACGGAAAGGTTTTGCCTCACAAAACTCGCCCTCGAGCAACTAAGGTCCTCACGGTTCGCTCCCCGTAGGACACGTCCATAATAACGACGACCACTATCCTACTCAAAACATGAGATGGATCCGGCTCGCACACGAGAAGGATAAAACATGGAATAAGTACTGCGAACCCCGTTGAGCTCCCATGATAACCCACTCAGTAGGCTATTACACCATAATCATCTAGAAATACAAAGGGACTAATCCCAAGTCCAAAACTCAAGGTTGGAATAAAAGTCTAATAATCACTATCAAGACTCCTATGACCAAATGATCGTACCTCAAGTCCGTGCACTACATTAACCTCAGTAAGAAAGATTAAATCTTCAACCTCAACAACACCAAAAGGATCCACTACCTAGCAAAACATATGCCAAGGCCATATCAAAGCACCCAATCCTCAAGTAATAATGGTTTTCCTTGGCCCTATAACCATATCACTCAATTCACTATCTCAACCATGAAAGCACTAGATCCATAATCACGATCATATTCAATAATATACACTTAATGACCTCAACAATTCCTTCACATTTCAATTCTATAATCATTATATCATTGCCTTCCTGAGTCAATCATTTTGAACCTCGAATTCTCAATTGATTCATCTAATACTCATTATATCATAATGTTAAAGTTACACTTTGAATTTCCAAAGTCTAATCACGATTAAATCTCTATTACAACCCACAATCTCATAGATAAGCTATGATTAAACCTCGATTACTCAAATCGCCAATCTATAAGGTATAAAAGTCTCCCAAGAAGATATCTCAATCAAATCCTTTAATTACCGATTGAACGAAAATCATTTATCAACTCAATTCACTAGTTCCTACATTATATACAATCCCTATAAGGATCCATACCACGTAGGTGTTACCACTAAAACATAACAGATCATACCATATAACTCACTCTCTAATGTGCATAAATTTCATTGCTCTGCGAAACCTGTCTATTTCAAAGCCAAGTCCCCAACTCTAAAATCAAATGATCCAACTAGTTTTACCATAAACCACACCTCAAAAGGTAACACAAGTAACATGTCCCTAAGAAACCCTTAATAGAGCAATATTTTATCTAAAACGTACATCGACAACAAACGTACCTCAATATATAAAACAGGTATACCCAAGGTAGATGTACAAGCAGAAGTAATAAAAGAATGCGAAGCTCCAGAATTAATAAGAACATGAGCCCAACAACCGTATACAGGAAATGTACCTCTCACGGTAAAAGGTCCTGCTACACTGTCTTCTGCTATGACTGCATAAGCATGGCCTTGAGGATGTCGAGGCTGCTGGATAGTCGATGCAGATGTCCTAGTTTGAGAACCCTGAGCTAATGGTGATGGCTGTTGCGGTGCTCTATACCCAGACTGACTTGTTGGCTGTGTAGTCCTAGACTGCTGCCCAATCCCACTCGTAGGAGTGTCACTACTCTGTCCCTGACGGCAGTTCCTGGCGATGTGGCCCTGCTGCCCACACTGAAAACAGGCCTTCATACGCGCCGAACCATTATTCTGCCCCTGCTGAAGGTGTGGACACTCAGGCCTCTTGTGTCCAGGCTGACGGCACAGATAACATACCACTTCCCTCTGGATAGCCCCAGAAGGAAAAGAAAGAGTCGGCGCAGGAGGAGTTGACTGTTTCAGAGGCGATACCCTGACCAACGGCCGACTACGCACGAAGGGACAGTCCTTAGCACGATGGCCTACCCGACCACAACGAAAACATAGTCTCGGAGGTCCAGCAAGAATGGGCAGATGATGAGGACAAGTTGACAGGCTGTGCCCGAATTGTCCACAGAAAAAGCATCGACGAGGAAGACTGGAAGACGAAGGAATAGATGGAACCGACTGTGAGTGCTGCTGAACTGCAGTAATACGAGCACCCCTCCTCAAACGCTTCCTAGAACCCTGCTCTAGCCGTGTCCCGATGCGCACTCCTGAGCTCTGCGCCCCCTGAGAAACTAGTGCATCCTCAACCGCCCAAAGAGCTCTAGTCGCTTGTCTAAGCACTGCTGTCAGCTGACGCGCAGTTTGTACCTCATCAACTGGAGCTGCATTCCCTGGCTCCCCGACTCGCATAAGATTCATTTCAGATGACATGACTCTGAAAGAGAAACACGAGGAAGAAGTTTAAACCCATAAGGATGAACCTTACTTTCGAACATCCAACACACTAGTACGACATACGTAAGCTAAACGCACGTCACATTCCTCTAACAAGTCAAATTTATAATAATCTATTCACACAAGGAAGGTTAATACCAATCCATGTCCAATAATGAAGTTGAAGCTCGTTATGCTAAGGGGAGTAAATCCCAATGATAATGACCGTCCATAATTCCTTTCTCATAGAAACCGCAATTATGTACTAACTACTATTCATTGTGCTAAGATCACACTACTTCTTACTTAATCCACAAAAATCTAAACATCTCCGATTTCCATGTTTTCTAGGTCAACGAAGGCTTAAACTCATGTTCTAACAGTAACATAAACCCTACAACACCAACAACTATTTATCAAGCCCATAATCTCTTCGTGATAGATAATCATACTCATAACTAATCCTCAAATCATGTTTCGATAATTAACACTCTCACATACTAGCCAACAATCATGTCTCAAGTGAATCATCAAGTCATATGCCCGGAATTAAAAGCTTACATAACAGTTATTAGCTATAACACCACCAAAAATAAATATCAAGATCCCCAATCAAAATCATCACTAATAAGTGAGCCTAAACGTACATTAACCCTCAGAATTTTAACCATCACCTAATAACTAGCAATTATTTCCTCAAATACCATTCCTACTTTCAATAATTAATCAAGACTTATACTCAAGTCCACAACTTACAAACTACAACAAACGAATCACTACTCTTAGACCTCAAGTCCATCGACAACAATTGAAAGATTTAGATATTTCACAACTCCAAGTTAAACAACCTCGAATAATATAATGATACTCATTAATAACATTAAATACCACAAGAGATAACATTTATTCACAACAACTCATATAGGGCAAATCCACCTCATGATGACTACACAAGGCATCTTACCATCCAGCCCTTTAACGGCTCAAGAAAAGGGAACCCAAGACATAAGTTATACACTACTTCTCAGTAGCGCATATACAAACTAGACATCATTAAGAAAAGAGAAGCTAGTCCCAAAGATAAGCAAGGAAAAAGCTAAGGCGTACGAAATAAAAGGATAAGAAAATCCCAAATCACCAATAAGTTAATCCAACTCCCAAAAATAAGAAGGAAGGATTGAAGCATGACCACCCAAAGGTACCCCAACAATATAATACCGTCATGCCGACATATGCATATGCGACCCGATAAAACAACCGATACTACTAGGTGACAAGTCGAAATCTAACGGCCACAAAGCGAAAAGTGGTAACGGCCCCCGCCCGTCGTCCCATAGAGAAAGAACACGCTCTGATACCAAGTTGTCACGCCCCTAATTTCCTAGGACTCCAAAACCCAAGCCTAAGAGCTAAGGGAGTGAATGCGGAAGAAATAAAAATGAAATAAAATCCATTTCAGTCATAAAATACCCATACAAGGGTAAAATAGACATAAAACATCTCAAAGATGTCAAAAAGATCACACGGGATCGAAAAGGAGGCAAACCGAAACACTCGGTACCTTGATCGAATCATTCTGACCCACCATGTTCACCCAAGGGTAAAATGGTCAAATCAGGGGTAAAATAATAATTTCCAACTACAAATACAAAATTTGTACCTAAAACTAGCAATACGAACAAACGGGACCTAATTTGAAGCCACGAGGAAGGAGATATGAATTTTCAAAAGTGGCGTCAGACAACACCGACCTAAAACTAAAGTTGAGGTACCCCTCTTTCACCAAGGGTAAAATAGTCATTTCAGGGCCAAACTGATCATTTCAAGTTTTATCTACAAAATTTGGACATAGGACAATCCATAGAAACAAACGGGGGTCCATTCCGACATCCGAGGAGGAAAATACGATTTTTCAAACATCGGACATTTCATGCCGCTGCAGCAGGCCATGGCATGCCATGCCGCGTGCAGCGCACCGCGCGCGCGCGCACAGCAGCCATGCGCGGCCTGCTGCGGCTGGCATGTCCAAAGCCAAAAAATGGGATTTTTTTGGCAAAGTTGAAAATCTGAAAAATTTTCTAAGTATAGAATAGCTTAGCCTCTGCCCAAATCTGCATTTTTGCTTAAAGTTTAAAAATGCAAAAACGCGAGATTTTGCGATATGGCTTTGTTTTTCGCGCCGTCGGTCCCGAAAAATCATAAATATTGGAAAAGTGAGTTTTTCCTTGGCGGAACCCAAAAATAGTTTCCGAAACCTCGGGAAACGCGAAAAACGTAAACTTAGCAAAATAAAAAAAAATATTGATTTTTGTAAGTTTTCATAAAATCTTCCGTCTTGCCCCCGGTATCCGTTTTAACTACCGCCGGTTTCTAAAGTTTAAAATATCTAAGAAAACGAATTTAATTAAATCCGTTTCTAAAAGCAAGGAAATTTACCGGGGCTACGGGGGTAGGCGAAAACGGGTTTTTCCATTCGAATCGAAAAGGGTTAGTTTGAAAACCTAGAAAAACGCCGTTTTCGGCCAAACACCTAATACTCGCAATTCATGGAAATTCATCCAATTCACATTCATAACTCCAAGGGAAAATATTCAATAATGATATTAAAGCGCTCTAAGGCGAAACATGCTAGAATTTGTCCAAAATTACATATTTCCACAATTCGGCACCGAAGTACCCCAAAATAATATAATCCCCGCGCATAGCGCTCCAAGGGATGTACATTGAGAATAACGCCTCGGCTAACATGCTAGCCGGGTGAAAATAAAATAGTTTTTCAAATTCAACTTACATGGACAAAATGAACATTTAAATACATATTTATCAACTAAATGTCCAACAAAATAAGTGTGGTCCGTCTCATGCACAAAAGGACGGACATACAACCACACGTCCTCGGAGAGACTACGGAACTCTCCCAACAGGATCATCACCTGAAAAAAATGTATATAACGTGGGGTGAGCTCACTAGCCCAGTAGAGGAAGCGTCATTGCCTCCATCTCGGTAGTCCGAGCGGTTCAACCCAACCAAGGTTCATGCCACTAACCCTAGGTCGGTCTCTTGTCCCACATGGCTCTCACGCCAATCCGGAACCCCTTCGAACCCCACAAATAAGTTTCCCCAACATGCTCACAACATAATTTTCTATAATTATAGCATGCTTCCACAATAACATCATATTCACATATATATGATAGTCTAAATGCACCATGACTCGACACACCCCCCGAGACACACGGCGCCCAACTCAGGTTAACGGATACATACTCTGTCCAATTACTTGTAGAGTACCGCACCGACTCTTCCCAAGAGATTTTTCTCTCTATCACTTCAACAAGGTAGACGGTTGTACGAGAGCCCAACATGCAACTCCGTACGCCATGACTACAAAAGTGAAGAACATGAGCCTCTACCCGGACTCCTAACTCACATTTGGTCGGCTTTTTAGTTCCGTAGGCGTGATACCTCCTGGCCAGTTGTTGCTTTGATCCGAACCCGACTACCAACACATCACTACACCACCCACATATTCCAACATCATGAATT
Organism: Cornus suecica; assembly: GCA_963922005.1. NCBI lineage: Eukaryota > Viridiplantae > Streptophyta > Magnoliopsida > Cornales > Cornaceae > Cornus > Cornus suecica. The sequence goes on along the minus strand of OY998241.1, from coordinate 51,167,855 downwards.
TGACACTACATGAGTACTCAATATGCACATATGATTTTTCATCAACCATACTCCATCATAATATATGCTTTTTCTCTTTAGGCAATATATCATGTCAAAACTTTCCACATGCTCATAATATTACATTTATGATCACTAAACCACAACATCAATTTATATCACATTTATGATCAATAAACAACAACATGAATTCATATCACATAATCATATTATCAAGGGCCTAAATCATAGTCTAAGTTGCCCAAAACCAACTCGTATATATATATACGGCATATATACACTTAGACGCACACACCCTCTTACAAAGACAAAGACAAGTCATTTTCCCCTACCTCAATTCCAATCAAGCTAGCTCAAGAGTGTCCAAGAGAGGTCCAAGTAAGCTACCAACTCAAATGTTCAAGGAAAGAGCTTCCAAAATTGCAATTACACCATTCAATGAATAACAATTAATATGGTGTTTCTATAAACCAAAATTATTAAAGTGGCTTCAACCACAAAACAAAATCATCCCTAACAATAGCAACTTAGGGTTCTAAGAAAACACAATTCAAGAGAAGGAATTCTTGAACTTACCACAACTCTTCCACAATAGGGGTCAAGAATCACAAGATGAGCTCCAAGCTTTTAATAACCGAAATAATTGGTGAAAAGGTTCAACTCATGTCCCTTAAAAAGATTCAAGAGAAAAAGGGAACCAATTATCAATAATTGAACACAAAGCTTCAAGGAAATAAATTCTAGGGTTTGAAATCAAGAACCCTAAAGAAGTGAAGAACACTTACCAATTTTTTTATCAAAGGGAAGATAAGGCCATCCTCTACAACTCTTATGTTCAAAGGTTCTTCAAACTCCAAGCCAATGATGATGTTCTTGAAGAAGAACCAAGGAAGAAGAAAAAATATAATGGACGTGAGAAGAAGAGAGGTTTGTGGTGAATGAGAGAAGTCTTGCACTTTAGAAGACAAAAATCAATACATAATGGTGTATATGTATAACCCTAAATGAGTGTTCTAATCCAAGGGTTCATAACAAAGATGGGGAAGAAAGAAATGAATCCAAGGGCTAGAAATGAGTCTTGCCAAGTGGAAGACTTATTACACAACTCACAAAACTCATTATTTTGCCAAACAAGGCCTTATCATCCAAGGGCTTAGAATAAAGATGGGAATTAACAAACCATCCAATGGTTGAGAAAAAGTCTTGTCAAGTGGATGACCAAGAATAATGGATTATTCCTTTTAAGTGCCAACCAAACAAGGCCTTATGATCCAAGGGCTTAAAACAAAGATGGGAGAATGAGATCAAGGGCTAGGAATGAGACAACACATGAAAGGTGGAAATGACCAAATTCATCCAAAGTTGGGGTTAATTACAAGAGTGCCATCAAGACTCTTTATTACCCTTTTACCCCTTGTCATCCTCCCTAATTACTAAAATGCCATTCTTGCCCTAATTTCTATATTTTCCACTAATTGTTCCAAATGTGAAATTACTCTTTTACCCCTCGGTCATTTCCTTCCCGAAATCGTTCTCAATAATTTTCATTAATTTCAAAATGAAAATAAAACATGCTACGTACAATTTTTATAACACGTACAACATGTAAGGCATGCTAAAACAATTAAACACATTAAGCACATAAGCACATAATTGTTTAAATAAAAATTTTAAATTAACCCGTAAAAATACCGGACGTTACACCATGCCTACTCGAATACTAGAAACTCAATAGTATCCTCTGATACCAACTAACACGCCCCTAAATTCCTAAGACTCCCGAACCGGGACATCCAAGGAATCCAGGATGTGATCCTTAATGCGAACGACCAACTAAGATATCATTAACCATGAAAAATTATGGAATAATGAAAAAAAATGGTATATTTCATACCCAAATGAATGATAGAACAAAGCAGCGGAATCTAACGAAAATCCGACAAAGTTCAATTTGTAAATAGAACATCCGGACACCCAACCATAACAGAATAACATGCCAATAACAGTTCGATAATAGCAATGGCTCACAAACCCAACATTCATCAATCCTACTAGGGCCAAGGCAGTGGAAAGAAGCACCGCTACCCCTACACAACCCTCTATAATCTTTGGAGCAACAAATGCTCGAATAAGAATACAAAAAAGTATATGACAGTGCAAATAGATACAATAACATCCTGAAATAATAAATATAGGAAACAAAAGATACACCAATAAGGATATGCCAACAGACTGACTCCCAAAAGAAATATATGACATACAAAATGGGTAAAGAAACTGACTGCAGATAACTATCGTCCCCAAACCAGTCGCGCTGCATCCGTAACCGCATCACCCAACGCAACTCCAAAACCTGTAACAAGGAAAACAAAAGAGAACTATTGTTGCACCGCATGCTGTCCGTATCCGCAACATTTCTTGCAACCTGGCGTGGGAATACAAGGGGGAAAATGAAATACCCCTGTCAGCAAATAAGCTCAGTGGGAAAATGATACTCTAACTACCACATCCTCTGGCAGTTTAGGTAATGTTAAACTATCTAGCAAGATACATAGCCCACAACCTAACCCAGCCACGAAAAACCCAAGGCACGCGCTCATATACTACCGTACATAAGTATATAGGGGATATATATATACATATATATATAAGTACGCAAAATGAAACCATAAGGTACGACTAAGACTCTTACTCCAAGTACCAACACCGATAGTCTACACTACTCTCACTACGTATACTAGGTACACAACACCCAGGTCCAATCTAACAAATCATCAAGGGCTCACGACGCTGACCACAAAATCCAACAGAGGAAAACACACTCACCTCTAATATCCACAGGAATCTAATCCACAACTATTACTAAGGAAGGCTCATAACTCATTCCCCGAGAACACAGGAGGAAAAACACTCACGTCCTTGCGTACTAACACAATCGTCATCTATATATATATATGTATGATATATATAAATATAAGAAACCTCATCCCATTCCTAGAGAAAATCTATACCTCAAGGATGGAATCATCTCATCATATCACCATATGGAAACCTCAAATGATATCTCCAACAAGGTCAATAATTCACTAACACTCTCACTATGGATAAGGAAAATCACCCGATCAAATCACTAAGAGTACACGAACATTACTCTCATGAAAGACCGCCTAGGGGTCACCAAAAGAAGCAAAGGAATAGAGTTCTCAATGCTAGACCAACAGGTAACTGAGACAATAATGTCAAGGTTAAGAACACCACAAGTGTTTAGTGAAAACATCCGAACAAGGAAACCAAAGCAAGGGAAAAGAAGTCTCGATACTAAACCAGCAGATAACCGAAACAACAACGTCAAGGTTAAGAACACCCCAAGTGTTTAGTGAAACACCCGAACAAGGAAACCAAAAGTGAATGGTCGAGAGTGAAAGTTATAAAAAGATGAATCCCAAGGATTCAATAGTTTTTAAGGAAAATGTTTTAAAAACTCGAACCAATCCATTCGGCATTCATGCCCCTAACATGTGAAAAACTCAAATCACCTAGGTGGTGACATCAACAACTAAGAAGAAATGAAAGGCAACACTATATGTGTGCACTAAACAATACCAAGCCTCATACCTGAGACTTAGAAATGATCCGAAACAAAGGTGAAACAAGAAACCACCTTTCAAAACACTACAAGGCGAGATCTTGAGAAAGAAGTCTCGAAATCTCAGAATCTCAAAAAAAGTAATAAAATAGTTTTCCTTTAAGAAACCACACAGTAAAAATGACCGTCTTGCCCCCGGTCTCCGTCAGTCGCCATCACCGGCTATTAGAAGTTAAAAATCTTTTTAAAGAAGATCCTAAGAGCATTTTATAAAGTGTTAAAACTTTTAGTTGCTACGGGGGTAGGCGAAAACGGATTTTTCCTTTTAAATACAAAGAGTTTATTTCAAAACTTAGAAAACACCGTTTCCGAAAGACAGCCGACTAAGAGTGAACACAACTCCACGGATTCCTATAATGTCCAAGAGGACAAGGAAAAAAGAGTACTACATTTGGTTCACAGAATACAACTATCCGTTTCCAACCCCACGAAATCAAATGACAACACATGGAAGAGGTTCGGCACCACGCTGTAACTGATGACTCAAGGAGTGGCATATGAGTCAAAGACATGTACTAGTATACAGAGTACGGTAAAAGAAATGCTTAGGGTAATGATCTAAGCACTAGAAACAAGACTGCCAAGCTACAGTACCTTGAGTACTTAATAAAATCACTTAACCCCCTAATATCATGAAATGGGAAAACTAGTGGCCGATACCACGGGAATAACTAGTATCAATCAATACCTCTTCTAACTCAATCAAAATCTCAATTACAATTGATAACCCATTCCTCAAAAGGTGAAAGGCATCTAAAAGCCTACACAACAACATCCACTAAGTTCACAATCTCTTCATCCACCTTCTCTAAGGCCTCAAATCTCAACTGGTACAAAAATCAATCCCTAACCTCAAATATCCAACAAGGCCACACAACTAACCACAATCACAAAACTATTAATAGTCTTCTCTAAGGCATTAACTCAAAATCAACTCTACAGTCCATCACTAACCTCAACCAACCACAGAAGTCACTATGCCAATATACTTAACATCCCCCAAAGGTACAAAAGTATATAATTACAAGTACAAGAACATAATTCGTTATACTTTTCCAATTACTACATTTAATTCATGTTTGCACATTATTCATTTTCAGTTGAGCATTTAATAAAATATGAATTTATTTACAATATTCATAATTAACATGCTCCAATATCCACAGGTAATAATAACACATATACATGTCAAATGAGATCTCATAAATTGTATGCAGTGTAAAGTGACTCACAGACCACCTGTGATACGCACACAAAAACACACCCTCTCAAAGGGTAAACGGATCCTTCTCCACCATTCCCTTGAGGCTGCAGGCTCACTAGGGAAGGTAGACTCATCGAACCGTCATTCCCAAGTACTTTACACTTTTAACCAAGGAAGACGTCTTCCACGACGCGGTCGTGCGCATAGGATTTGGATGATATGTCCTCCCCCTATCATCTGCATTTCTCAGAAGATTAGTTCCGTGGGAGCAAGAAGCACCCCCTAGCCAGTTGTTTCGACGATCCAAACACAAATATCTACTCATGCACCACACGCAAAGGAAGTAGACCACACCAATTGAATTTTCTCTACAAAAGGTGAACCCGTGCACTACATGCACCAACACCCATGTCCTCACACGACATGGTGTACACAATAAAAATCATGCCTCAACATAAATATGTAATGGATCATATTTATGAAAAATATCCACATGAAATTACCAACATGAATCTCACAATCTCTTTAACATGCTTTTAAAATATAATAAAGGCATTTAAATCATGAGAAAATAAGTTCATGTCCAATTCATATTTCAAACAATATATTTTCTTTTAATTCTCTAAGAAAATATTTCAATTTCTATTAACATGCCTTTAAAACAATTTAATGCAAATAATCCACGTAACATAAGGGGAACCTAGTATAACGTCTAAGTTTTCACGTCCCTTACGTTCACATATCCCCTAACACAGTAAAAAGGGAACTAATATAGCGTTCTAAGTTCAAGTCTAACCTTTTACAAAATTCTACTAACCAATTTAATTCTCAAGGGGTTACTAAGCCGCCTATTCTTATTCAATTCAAATAAGAATTCATTTAGCTTTGTAGGAAATAATTTAATTAATTTCTCCAATTAATTTCTAAGTCATACTTCGATTCTAACCCAATTACAGATATTTAAATTCACAATTTAATATATCTATATTAAAATAAATACGGGTTTTCACACTCAAACCACGTCAATGATACGAAAGTGAGAATAAAAGTTTCCACCTAAATTTTACGCTTACAAAACAGCCCGAAACGGCTCATCGTGAACAGTACCGGTGCCCGTATATGGAGCCCGCCGACAAAAGTCACCCGAATAATATTTTGAATATACCAAAATGTCCGCCTCAACAACCTATACGATATATACGAAGCCCATTAGCAATAGGTTAATCAATTTGGGTAAATCTAAAATAACCCAAACAAAAATTATAACCGATAAACGTGATTTTTCGACTAACCGTTCAACGGAAAATTACAAAATTTTAGTATGATGAACACAAGGTAGAGATGAACTAGCCTACTACGCCTCTATCGCTTGCCGCCACTGCGCGACCCACCAGCAACCACCACCTGCTACGTCGTCGCCTTGCCTGAGTCATCGCCGCACCTGCAAGTCGTCGCTCCCCTATGCCGTTGCCGCTACTCCATCCAGCAAATGACTATGGGTTGCGCCTCTGCGCGAGACTCTCTTCTTTCCTCACGCAACTCCTCTCTCTCTCACCGGCGAGATGATGATTAGGATGGAAGTGGTCGCTGCTCATGGGGAAGAAGAAGGAGACGCAGAGTTATGTTTCGTATAGAGAAGAGAGGAAGAATAGTAGTCTGTGATCGTTTCTCATTCCCCAGACACATAGATACGCATATACATATATATGTATATTATATAACCTTTAATTCAATTAGGAATTTATACACTTCAATTCAATAGGTCCAAGTGACCTAATGATATGACCAAATTAAATAAGTGTGACAATGGTTCTCTAAATTACCATACAAGTCCACCATTAATCATTTCCCATTTTCGGACAACTTCAAACGAAATTACGCGAACCCAAAAATCCAAGGGACGCTAAATAAATAATATAAGCCCAAATAAATACTCTGGGTTACAAAACCAAATCGTCGGAACCTTATATGTCGAACAAACTAAACGTGTCGTCGCTCCGTTGAAACTCCAAACACTAAACGTCGAATTGAAACCGCGTAGTCGGTAACAAGAATTTGCGTTGTCGTCAAAGAGAAACCGTATTGTCGTCCAGTCGACTTTAAAACTAAAAGCGAAAAATTTACAAGCGAAATACCAAGGATAACCAGAACGTCACGAACAAGTGACGTCATAACCGAAATTAAATTATAAATAATTTCGGGTTAAAAGAATATAACACGGGGTGTTACAACCTATTCTCTTTCAATTCAAATTGGTATTAATTTAGTTTCGCAGGAAAATAATTTAATTAATTTCTCAAATTAATTTCTAAGTCCTGCTTCGATTAAAACCCAATTATAGATATTTTAAATTCATAATTTAATATATCTAAATTAAAATAAATATGTGTTTACACACCCAAACCACGTCAATGATACAGAAGTGAGAATAAAATTTCCCACTTTAATTTACGCGTAAAATAGCCCCGAAATTGCCCACCGTGAACAGTGTCGACGCCCGAATATGGTGTCAGCCAACCAAAGTTGCCCGAATACTATTTTGAATATATGGAAACGTCCGCCTTGATAACCTATACCATATATACGAAGCCCATTAGCAATAGGTTAATCAATTTGGTCAAATGTAAAATAACCCAAACAAAAATTCTAACTTACGAACGCGAGTTCCCGACAAACCGCTCAACGAAAAAATACGATTTTTTTACATGCCGTACCTGGCATTGAGACAAAGCTACCCTCCAAAAATCGTAGTTATCCGAGCTTGGGAAGTTGACTAAAATAATGGCCGAAGTTCCGGCTAAAGTTCCCCTATCACGCGACTCCAGCTCTTCCGCGACCACGCGCTGCTTCGCCACAACCATAGCGCCTCAACCTGGTTCGTTGGTGCCGGCGTGGCCCTCTATCATCGTCGCTACTCCAGCCGACAACTCTCCATGGGTCGGGCCTCTGTGCACGACTCTCCTCCAGCCCAAACTTTCTTTCTCTCACTCTCTCTATGATCGACGGTGTAGCTGGTGGAGGGAGAAGTGGTGTCGCTGGTTTGCAAATGAACAAGAAGAAGCAGGTTGGGCTTGGTCGCGCGTGAAGAAGAAGGTCTGCTCTCCCAATACAGATATATTTATCTATCTATATTTATTTAAAATAAATATATATATATAAACACTTATATATATATATAATTCCCCATTAATAATATATATGTCCAATAAATCCCAAAATATATCGGTAGCCTCGAAATAAAATCACGCAAGTCCGAAAAATAAACAGAATGCCCAATAACAGAGATAAATTTAAATAAATAATCAGTGTTGTACAACCCAATCACTGAAACACCTAACGTCATATGTCGAAATGTCAAAACTCAACTACGTAGTCGGTAAGAAGAATTTTCATGATGTCGTTAATGAGAAAATCGTAAAGTCGTCAAGTCGACTTTAAACGTAAACGCAAAAAATTTACACGCGAATTACTATGAATAAACCAGAACATCGTGAACAAGTGACGTCACTATCAAAAATAAATCGGAAAGAATTTTAGGAAAAAAGGAAAATAAAACGGGGTTTTACATCCAGGCTTGTTTAGTAAACGAGCTAAGCCTAAGCAACAATAAGCTCGGCTCGTATATGTTCGTGAACATGAGATCGTTAAGACTCGTTTAAGTTCGTGAATAAAGCTCGTTAATATTATATTTTTTATACATAATTACATATTTAAAATGTAATTAGGGAATTAAAAATAATAATCTTTGTTCATTAATTTTCATAAAGCAAGATAGTTTTTAAAAATAAATCAAATTTATTATCTAACTTCAAAAATTTTAAAATTTCAATAACATTATATCAATATGCAAAACAAGAGAGAGAAAAAAAGGAGAAAAATAAATTGAAAATCAAAATACACATATATATGTATAATATCAAAACAACAAATAATAAATTTGCAAAACCACACAATAAAATAATTACCGTATGTTGAACATCAAAAACTCAATATTAGAATAGTGAAAACCATCTAATTAAATTAGTTAGAATTGTTATTGTAGATATTGGATTCCTCTAAAAAGAATTGTCAATAAATTTATATTATTCATATATTTGACATACTGGGCTATTAACCATAGCTAATCTTTTTCTTTCTAAATTTGGTTAAACATCAATACTTTTATTTTATTTCATTTATTTCTTGCCAAATTGTATATATTCAATCAACCATATATTATTATTTTACGTTAGTTATTTTTAACGTAATAGAAAAATTGAAAATAGAATATCAAATTAATCAGATATCATTCTTTTATATTACGTAACATTTAATTAACCATATTACGTAACTAAATTTGATTCAATTTAAGTAAGGGCTTACTTTATTTTCCTAAATTGAACTCAATTTGACTCAATTGAATTATGATTTAGTTATTCAAACTCAATTTGACTCAATTGATTTGGGGTTTTGCTAATTTTACTAAATTGAACTCAATTTGACTCAATTGAATTGAGATTATCATTATTTAAACTCAATTTAACCCAACTAAATTGAGGATTTGCTTAATTTCACTAAATTAAACTTAATTTGACTCAATTGAATTGGGGACTTACTTGAATTCCCTAAATTGAACGCAATTCGACTCAATTGAATTGGGGACTTACTTGATTTTCTTAAATTGAACTCAATTCGACTCAATTGAATTGGGGACTTACTTGATTTTCTTAAATTGAACTCAATTGACTCAATTGAATTGGGATTTTAGTTATTTAAACTCAATTTGACTCATTGAATTGATGATTTTATTAATTTCACTTATTTGAACACAATTTGATTCAATTGAATTGAAGATTTTATTAATTTCACTTATTTGAACACAATTTGATCTTTAGTTATAAAATGTTTTTTATGAAAATAAAAGTGAATATTCAATAAATCAAAATGAATTGATCGTTGAATGTAAGACATTTACGACCAAAGTACAATATAGTTGTAATTATTTGGTATATTGTCTAATTGATCTCCTAACTAATTACTCGAATATCTTAATCCTCCATTCGAGAGTTTATATAATAGATATTATCGAATTGACTAATATTATTGATCATGGATTTGTCTCAATCTTAATAATAAAAATTAAGTAGAATTACTTTAAAAATAATATATAGTATAAAAATAAAAAATGAAATTAACCATATTTTATTTTCGATTACATTATTATCATAATTGTAAAGATATTGCAAAAAGAATCTAACCACAAAGAAGAAGTGTTCAACCGACCATGAAATAATACAAGTTTTTCAATATTATAATAAATACACATTAAATTATTATAATTTAAATGTAAAAGTTTATAAGTTGTATATTTAATTATCCTAATATATACCATATATTGTGTAAATGGTGGTGGTTTTTATTGGAGTATTTTTCAAAAGCTGCAACTTAATCATATTGACTTTTTTAAACTTTAATATTAAATATTAATTAAAATATTTGTAAAAATTAAAGTTAATATGTGACATTTGTTCTAAAATATTTTTTCTGAAAAGAAAAGTGAATTCTTAATGAATTAAAATAAATTATATTTGAACACAAATGGAATTATTTAATGAAATGTCCATTAGTATTAATTAATTACCTTAAATAAAAATAATAACATTGAGATATTTTCATAAGGATTGTAACTAATCGCTGAGTTGAATAAAATAATTGTTTTTATATATTAATTCATCTTAATAACAATAATGAGTAAGGTTATTGTCTAATTAATATCCTAACTAATTAATCGAATTTCTTAATCCTCCATTCGAGAGTTAAGATAATAGATAATATCGAATTGACTAATATTATTGATCATGAACTTGTCTCAATCTTAGCCACTCACTCATCCTATGCTCAAGCCACAAGTCAATCTCATCTTATTTGTTATGTAACTATTATTAAAAGGAGATTCATTTTTTATTAATTATATCAATTTCAATATTTTTATATCTTCTTAATATCTTAACTCTATAATTATGTGAAATTTTGATTCTTTATATGCATTTATTGTACATAAGTAACCATTAATATTAAGTCATCCATGAAAATAACAATGGATATTAATCAAGTAATATTTGTTTTAAAAAAATACTATAAAAGCAAAGAATCTAATTACAATCAATTAATACGCATAAATTAACATAAAAATAGAATATGAAATATAAAAATCTTTTGAATTATATATTTAAATACTATAGGGCTCTTAAAATATTGAAAAAATGTAAAAAGTAATTCTTCAATCTAAGTAACCAGGCCTCTTGCCTCAGTAAGCATTGAGTGTTCGCGTAAAAAGGGGAGAAGACTAATGAGCATAAATACTATGAAAGAAGCTCGGGCCCAGTTTGTCGGGACTAAAAATCATCACTGGAAAGTCCAGAGCTTAGAAAGATAAAAAAGGGATATGGTGAAAAAGTTGAAAAGATGAGAAGGATGAAATTGTGTGACAAAGAGAAAGTATCTTTTATGTTTTGCCTTCTAGTTTGGATCTTGGATTGAATTATCATCACGGTTAGTGGGGAGATTATTAGCTTTAGTATGTATTGTTTTCATCTTACCTTAGTGCTTGCAAATGAGAATTTATATATATATATATTTGTAAAACTTGACTTGTGCATTCTTGAGTTTACAAGGTATATGTGCTGATTTTCTTCTATACCGTGTATAATGATCGAGATAAATATAAGAATATGATGTGTTAATGATTGACTTTGTGTCTATACTACCTTGCTCAAAGATTTCTAAAAAAAAAAATATATTGTTTTATTTTTATTCATGACATTTTGCATTCATGCATTAGTAGTACGGTCATGCATCAGTAGTACGGTCATGATAAGAGTTCTATATCTTGGTGTTTTCCATTGAGTACTTCCTTGCATCTCCCTACATTGTTGCTATGGAATACACTTTCTTTGCTTGACATTTCAGTGACAAAAAAGAGGAGAAGTATTAAGTAAGGGAGAGAGATATTGGTTGGTTAAGATTGTTTGATTAAGAGAGTGAATATTTAGAAAGGGAGATTTTATTTTCAGGGGGATAATGATGATTATTATGTGTGCATTATTGTTATGATTTTCTGATGATCATTATGTTGGTTTTTATCTATTTTCCACACTTGCGTTTAATGGTTTGTTCAGTGTTGTGGTTACAGGATTGGTAGACCATCATGAAAGTAAGGTGACAATTTATATCTATGTTTGTCGATGTGTGTTCATAGGTATAGATGTTATGTTGTTATTTGTGAGGCAATATTGTAAAACATGGTTTTATCTCAGAAAATGCCAAGGGGGAGATTGTAAGAACATTTGTAATATTATTTGTGTTTGACATATTCTAGACAACAACCATGTTGAGTGAATTGTAATGTTAAGAGTTTTGTATATTTGAAATCAAGTTGTTAGTATGTTCGTTTCTATCTCGAGAAAGAAGTCTAGGAGTGTGTAAAAATAAATAAAGCTACCGGAGGGCAAAATCGTCATTTCCAAACATCGCCACTTCTCCGAAGGGTAAACATGTCATTTCCAAACATTATGACTTCATCCAAAAGCATCGGGAGTTCGAGATGACCAGTCTAGCTCAAATATGAAAAAACTGCAAAAGATGTAACATACCTATATTGTTAGAGGCAAAAAGAGGGAGAATGGCTCTAACCTACGATTTGCTTTTTGGAGCTGGGAATGGACCCTACGCTCTAGACCTTCGTGGGTCCCAAGCGTAGGCCTACGCCCTAGGCCTATGCCCAAGCGTAGGTCCCAATGCTTGGTCACGTGATCACTTGTTACGTAGGATTTGTTTCGGGGTACTTTCGGATTTTTCCAGTTTGGTCCCTACTTTGAGTTTATAAGTGAACAACGACTTCAATCCTCTACATTTAGGCATATACACATATTTACATCATATTTTAGAGGATTTATCAAGGTATTGTGAAATTACGTAGGAGGGCAAGGTAAGGATTTTCTATGACTTGGTTTATAAATACCAAGGTTTTACAAGAGAAGAGGTTGCGTCTTTGAGAGATCTATGCAGTATTCTATCATTCATATTCTTATATAGAGATATAGATATAGAAAGATAAAATATAATTGAGTGATTAGAGATATACAAGTTCTCTCTTATTTTTGGACATCTTCAATTGTGCTTCTACATCGACGATTTCTATGCACGACTGAATGGTATAGTTGCTGAAAAATTCACACACTGTTTATTGCAACGATGTTTTTTTAATCCGTTTAAGTACAGAGCCATTTGAGGATTTCAGATCACAAGTATATAAAGGAAAATCAGACGTGATTTATGAGTCTCTCATAGTGTCTGGCGGAGCAAGCATGCTTCATGAAGTACGGGTGATTCAAGGGTTTCAGATCGCGAGTAAAGGAAGGCATATCAGAGTGATTGTAAGTCTAAAACTCTCATAGAGTCGTTAATTGTTGATTCATAGTGCATCGGTACTTGAGTGTACCCGTGTTTTTTTCCTTGGAATGTTTCATTATGTCGTCTCTTGCCTTTAGTTTTTGCACTATATTGATGTTTTCTTGATATTGCTCGATAGATCTATTTTTGGAATTAAATTGAAAATTAGGGTTTATGACTAATTAAAATTGAATTTTCGCTAAATAATTTTAATTAATCATAAAATCAACAAAAAACCTATTCACCCCCCTCTAGGCTGTTTTCCCTATCATCTATGCAATTTCAATAGTAATTGTGTTCTTCATATGGTGTGTTGCTTGTGTTGAAAGCTATCCTATTGAACAGTTGGAGTGGTAGCTTGGGTTAGACCTCCTTAGGGCATTCTTAAATAGGCTTGCTTAGAATTGAGTTAGGGGAAAAATGAATTATTTTCGTCTTTGTACCAAGGTGTGTGCATCTATATGTATATATGTCATATATATATATATGCGAGTTGGGTCTTGACAACTTAGACGATGAATTAGGCCCTTGAAAGCATGATTTTGTGATATAAATTCATGTTGCGGTTTATTGCTTATTAAATGTGAAATTGTAAGAATTGTGATAATATGAGTACAATATATTGCCTAATGAAATGAGCGTGTATTGTGATGGAGCATGTTGAGAAATATTGCTTATAAATATGAACTTGCTTATAAATATGAAATTGTAAGCATTCTATTTAGTTGGATACAATATAATGCAAATTGAGATAAACATGTATTGTGATGGCATATGGTTATTATGGAAAGCCTTGATGCATTTTGGATACACCATGTAGTGTCAAAAACATGGTTGTTGGTTTATACGGTTTGTGTAAACATATGTGAGTAGTTTTGTGTCGGATCGTCGCAACAACTGGCCAGTGGGTGTTCCTAACCTATGGAACTAGTGTGTTCGAGAATCGGGTATAGGGTGAGTCGTCTCATTCTCAAAGTCGCGGGTCGTCTTGTGCATTCGATATACGAATATTTAGTCATGGGTTGTCTCTTGCAACCGCTCTTCCATGTTGAAAGTGGGAAGTGTCAAAATCACTTGGGAATAATCGGTGCGGTACTCTTTCTCATTGTAAATGGGTGGAATGTGTATTCGTTAACCTCTATTGGGCAAAATGTGTAATATGAGGTGTGTGTTAAGTCATATTGCACTTGAACTATCATATATGTGATTATGATTTTGATGTTGAGCCATGTTATAATTGTGAATAATTATGATGTAAGCATGTTGGGGAAATTGCTTGTTGGGTTTGGTGGGGTTCTGATGCAACGTCAGGTGTGTAAAAATATGTGGTTAAAAATAACACCTTAACAACTCTAGGTTTTACCCTACGCAAGTACACGTATCAATTGTAGAATAACAAATGGCTTGAGTAAGGGATATCGATCCCGTAGAGACTGCGATTGTTCACTTTAATAATTCAAAAACACTGAATTATATTTTCTGAAAATTATTTGTTAGGGTGGTCAAATACCAAATTATCTATTTTAACTAATATTATCTAGAAAGCAAGTTAAATTGGTTGTGATTTAGATGAGAGAGAAAATTAGGGTTTTCATCACTCCACCACTAACCACATAATATAATTCCTCACTGTATCAATTGTACAAGAGCGTTCCATAGCTGTGAATCTGGTCATACCACAAATAGCTAAATATGACACCAAAAAGGAGTACCATCAACCAGATTGCGACAACCCGTCTCATGACTGACCTAACTAGTACATGCCAATTATGTTACTCTAATCTACTCCTAATTCATAAAAATAAACTAAAACATATCTATAATAAATCGCCAAACCACGACCTATGTCAACCTAGGGTTTCAAGTTTCATTACCACCATTATATAGAAAACCATAATTAAGCATCCGAGTTCCTGCTCATCTTGAATAATCATAGTTGTGCAAAATAATATATCCATTCCATTTAAGACAAGAATTTAGAACAAATATAGAATTTTATATAACAAATCAGTACAGTCTCTTAACCACTGCAATCATCACAGTATGGTCAACAATTTCCCCTCTTTACAATTGAAAACAATGAAAGAATTACATTACTTGGCTAGGATTTTGCTAGAAAACCATAGATACCGAATTAGTTGCTCAAGGTAGAAGGAGACTGTATCGTTGATGTAGAATCGCCCTCCATGGTCATCTTCTCCGGATCTCTAAGTCTTGAATGGCTCCTTCTTAAAATGATAGATGAAGCTCAAAAAAATATTTTGAAAGCTTATGTGTAGAGGATTCCCAAAATTGGCTGAAGAGGAGTCCCTAAATTCTGTAGCAAAGCTTGGTATTTATAGGCAAAGTTGAGGGAAACCCTAACTTGGAGAATAAGATTACCCTTTTTGGTAATTTCACACCCAACCAAGAAAATCCTTAATATATAATGTATAATATTTGTATATTATATGTATAGAGGTGTTGGGGTCTAACTTAAAGTCATCCGGGTCGAAATGGATCAATTCGGGTCAAAATAGGATTTCAGCCCGAATCTGAAATTTCTAGCTTTTTCTGCAGGACACCTCACACTCTTTTGATCATATATGGAACTACACACATTCTATGGAGGCGTGTAATATATCGTTGGAAATCGGACTTCAAGTACTTGATGATAGGCTCAAGAATCACCTCATATGGACCTCCTTTGACCGAGATATGATCTCCCGAAGTTGAAAAATATTTTTTGCTGAAAACATTGTAGCATTCCGCACCTACGCTTCAAGCGTAGCAGGCCTACGCTTCAAGCGTAGGTCCCAAGTGTACCTCCAAGCATAGGTCCAAGCGTAGAAATGTGATTTCCAACCACTTTTTGAAATTGAAAGTATAGGCAAAAGCGTAGGTATTTTGTGGAAAATCACTTTTCTCCGTGAATGCACCAAAACGACCGTCTTGAACTCACGATACTTTTTGCTGAAGATAACGGCTTCTGGAGTTGCCGTTTTTGTCCTCCGGGAGCCATTTTTGTCTCGGATTGCCTATTTGACTCTCCTCTTGGATAGAAATAACATACCATTCAGTTAATTCTCCGAAGTTAGTTCCATTTCTTCATTAAGCTCCTGAAACATGCCTTAACATGCAAACGCAATAAAAATACCAAATAATGAAATGAAAAGACATAACAACAGTTAGATAGGAGCTTAAAATGGATACTTTTGAGCATCTATGACACCCCCAAACTTATATATTGCTAGTCCTTTAACAATTAACTCAGGAACACTATCTTGTGATGATTTTTATCCTAACTAACTTATACCAATCTACATTACTCCCTTGCTTTCGTGAGGGTCGACGATGACACTTAGCATGTGTAACAAGGCTTTTAAACCCCTAGGTTTCCCCTAGTGGATGAGTGAAGTCTTGTGAAGGTTTTCAGTGATGGTACCTACAAACATCTCAGTTCTCTATTAATCACGTAGTCATGAGTTCACACATAAGTTCAATTAAATCATGATATAATATAAAAGACAGCACGGATACAAATACTCCCACTTACTACCGAACAACTATTGTATCAAGCTTCGTGTCATGAATGGTTCCCACTAAAGTGAACGATTTTGCTACTTTCTACTCTCAATCAAGACAACCTTCCGTGTTTTTATGAACACTCGACTATAATATTT
This sequence comes from Cornus suecica, assembly GCA_963922005.1. Lineage (NCBI taxonomy): Eukaryota > Viridiplantae > Streptophyta > Magnoliopsida > Cornales > Cornaceae > Cornus > Cornus suecica. Next base: position 51,150,913 of record OY998241.1, on the reverse strand, counting down.
CAGGTTCTCTTCTCCTACTTCGTTGATCATAAATTGCCATTTTTAAAAAAATCATATATTTCCATCTTTCCACTTTTCATCCCTTTTTATCTTTCTAAGTCTCCTGACTTTCCAGCGGGGATTTTTAGTCACGACCAACTGGGTCCGAGCTTCTTCTATGGGATTTATGCTCATTAGTTTTCTCTCATTTAAATGCGAACAATGATATTGGTGATACCAAGGCTCGGTTACTCAGATTGAAGAACTAGTTTACGTATTTTATTTTGTCAAAATAATTTTTTTCAATTTTCTCCATTTCAACCATAACATCTCCCCTTCTCCCCTTTTATTGTGGCAAAATTATTTTTCAACTACATAGTCAAAAATTAACCTATTTCTCATAGTGAATGTATGCTTGTGCTTATAGGTCAAAGTTGTCTTTCTTAATTTCAATTTCACTAATTCATTCACCCATATAAAACTACATCACTTCACTTACTCGATCTAATCAATACTCTCATGAATGAGAATTTCACATTACATACTACTCATGTATCATATACAAAAACTCAATCGAATTGTAATGCAAAACATTCATGTGTGAAAACAAAGAACTACTCCAAAATTTTAAAATTTCAAATTTTTTCGAAAAATTTCATTCCTTGTAATCCTATACACTCAACCCCAAACTTAAATGAGACCATGTCCCCATGGTAAAAAAGAAAGTATGAGAACATATACAGTTACCCTTGGAGCTCAATTCTGGATTCAACATTGAAGCACTTCATCTCTTCCCTCAAACTTAATTTGGATCACCCCACAATCATAGCAAGGGAAAAAGAAATTTCAAAAATATCTAGAAATTAACACAAAATTTTCAAGGAATTAAAAATTATCTGTTTATTTTTTTTTATTTTTTTATGATTTTGCCTTAAGGGCCTACAATCCTACAAAAATAGAGAAAAAGACGTGGCCTTAAGGATCTACAGTCTCTAAGAATTGAAATTTCAACGACTTGTCCTTAAACGACTACAGTCTCTAAGAATTAAAATTACATAAATTAAATGATATCCTATTTTACAAACCTAGGCTAGAAACTAACTTTCACAACTTAGGACCAATGTTTAACGTCGTCGTCACGACAGAACCACTCAAAGGGTTATCTAACACCCTTCCTCTCTACAACACTTCCTCCACTCATAGGATAAAATATAGGAAATGACTCTCTCAATGCTCTCACCTGTGAACAATTAATATTATCCAAGACATCAAATATAGAACAATAATCACCATATAAAGTACCTCCTCTGTCACGTTCTAACTTCACCCCATGTATAGGTAATGTGTCCAACAGATCATCCTTCAACACCTTATGTAATGGTCCCTCCACCAACTCATCACTCTCCATTAAACTGATAGATGCCATAACTTCTGATCCCGGATCAATCTCCTCATAAATCTTTACCCTATGACCACGCCTCTTTAACCTATCACTTTCAAAACCTACCTCTCCGTGGGGGTAAACCGATTTAACTCTAAATGGTTTGTCCCTTCTTAACCGGATCTTACTTGGAAAAAATCTCAGTTTCGAATTACATCGCCGTCCTTTTCGGCGAGGCTCGAAGAACTAAAGTGAACATGCTTAGCATGATGCACTCTTGTCCAAGCTATGTAAATTTGAAAATCCTCATACTCATTTATTAATCACGGATCTTTCCAGGCATACAGATTGTCTACCATGTTTATACTCAACACTCGCTCATTTAAAAAGGGGTCCTTAAGAGGGGTGTCATCCTTGGTAAGCTCTATGACAGTTTGTGGAAAATGCTCAACTCTAATATTCTTCACACCCTTTTTATCTTTGAATACATCATCCTCCCTATGTAACACCATCTCAGGAAGCATACTTTTAGACACCAACTTATGTGGAGGAATAATTTGAGGTTCAAGTGACACTCTTAATGATCTCTCTAACGGCGAGTACAACACAACTCCCAATGCAATAATAATTTTCAAATTAGATCGTTGTTGGTCCTCCCAATTTTCAAAATTCACCTCCGATCTTTTCATCACTATGGTCTTCTCTCGACGTTCAATGTCGTCATACAACCCAATCTTATAAAGTGAGTTGTCGGGCACCAATGATGTTGGTGACACAAATGGAGATTTAGGCAAATCTCTTGGCTCATCCCCTGGTTGCAAACCTAGAGGTCTTTCAAATGCATTCGATCTTTCCATCACAGCATCCATATCATTTCTCGCTTGACTCTGAGGTATCGATTATTCACAATCCTTATTGACTTCATCTACATTAAAGCATTCAGTCGATGTATTGATTCGATGACCTGTATCAAAAACATTCATCCTCACCTTCATATTCCCAAAAGATAGATCCATCGCTCCTGTCCTGCAATCGATATGTGCATTATTTGTAGCCAAGAACAATCTTCCTAATATCACTGGGATATGTTTCTTCAAGTCTTGAGCAAGTTCTGTATCGAGAATAATGAAATCCACTGGAAAGTAAAAATTGTCCACTTGAATGATGACATCTTCCAAAACTCCCCTCACTTACTTAATTGACATGTTTGCAAATTGGAGCTCCACCGAAGTAGGACTAAGCTCTCTCAACCCTAGCTCTTTATAAACTGAATATGGTAGGAAGTTAACACTTGCACCCAGATCAAGAAGAGCTCTACTAATTTCCTTGTCACCAATGACACATGGATTAGTGGGAGCACCAGGATATTTCCTCTTTGATGGTATGTTACTTAGAAGTAATGAACTCGCTTGTTTAGTCGTCATGTTCTTCTTTGGAGTCTTTGCTTTATTTTTCCGCTTTTGTGTACAGATGTCCTTGAAAAACTTAGCATAAGGTAGTATTTAGTCTATAATGTCTAAGAGAGACATATTAATCTTGGCTTGTCGGAATGTCTCCAACATGTCTGACTCTTTATTCTTACCATTTTCTATTGGCTCTCTAAAGCGTTGAGGGAATGATTCTTCCTCTCCAAATAATGCCCTTTCTGGCTCTTCATCTTCCTCCACTTAAGATTGATCTTTTTGGACTTGGTCAGCCTCCTTTCTTCGCTCTTCTTCATCTTCCTTTTTTTGCGCTCGTTCCGCCTCCTTTTTTATCGGTAACCTCTCTTCATGTTCCTCCTCAACTCTAATCTCCACTTCCCTTACACTTCTCAGAGTCATAATGGCTTGGACTGTTTCATAATTATGCTCAGCAATTGAACCACGATCCACTACTTGTTGACTCTTTGGATTAACCACTGGTTGCCTAAGCAATCTTTCCTCTACAAGCAAATTCACCACATTAGCTAGTTGTCTCATTTGGGTTTCTATTTGAGCAATGGATTAGGATTTAGAGTTCATTGATTGGATACCTGCTTGAAAAATGATTATATTGATTTTTTAACTCCCTAAAAACTTGATTTTTTAACTCCTTCAAGGTGCTCATCACCTCTTCTTCAAGGTGCTCATCACTTCTGCTTGAAAAATGATTATATGGATTTTGAGTTGGATTTTGATGTTGGACATGATTTTGAGGATATTGAGGGTAAGCTAGATTTGGATTGAATCCTTGGATTTGGTTTCCTTGAAGTTGAGTTTGGTAATTATATGGTTGGACAACCTAATTAGTATGAATGGTTGGAGAGCCTGAGAATTATTGGATGGATGGAGAACTTGAGAATTATTGGATGGCTGTCTGGGTTGGTAATTTGACTGAGGATTTCTAGCCATGATTATTGGTTGTGAGTTGAATGATTGTTGACTCTGTTGGAACCTTGGTTGTGGGTTGTATGATTGTTGTCTCTTAGTGAACCTTGGTTGTTGGTTGGATGACTGATGTCTTTCTGTGAACCTTGGCTATTGATTGAGTGATTGCCCTTGTTGGAAATTTGATGGTGGATTTTCAACATTGTTAGATTCGTAGGACAGGAGTGGATGATTTCTGGCATTGGAGGTGTATGAATTGGTGAAATGAGCATTACTGGAATAGTTCCACAGAGCATTGGCATCTGCAACCATTATCTCCTGACACTCATTTTGGAAATACTCAACTTTTACTTCTAACATCTCTCTAGGAGGGGAATCACTTTGCTGAAGAAACTTGTCAATTCTCTCCTATTAATGCTACTGAATATCTCACATCATCATAATTCATGCCATAAGCTTTCTCAGATCTTCTATCCTGTCCACCTCTAGCTCTCAACTCAGATTCATATTGCATTGTGTTTTCACTAATATTATCAAACAAATCTAAGAGTTCTTTTGTTGGCTTCAGGATAAATTGACCTTGTGTTGACGCATCTATCAAATTTTTATGTGCATCTCCAAGTCCCATGTAAAAATTCTTAGCTACATCCTGTTCAGAGAACATATCATGGGGACACTTATACAAGATTTTACTATATCTCTCCCAAGCATCATGAAACTTCTCACCAGGTAACGCTCTAAAACTTTTAATCGCATCCTGGGCTTCCGAGGTCTTTCCTATGGGATAATGTTTTTCTATGAATTCTCTTTGAAGGTCTTTCCTAATTCTTAAACACATCATTCAAGCAAACATCAATATAGTGCAGAAAATAAAGCAAGACACACACACGATATTCTTACGTGGAAAACCTTGGAAAGACTCCAAGTAAAAACCACGGATACGCTTGGGTATTGATGCACTATGAATCATAGAATTTGTACAGACTCTACGAAAATAGTACTTACAACCAATGTAATCTGTTGTTCTTCACTCAACATCTGAAAGTCTAGATTAACTCGCACTCCATGAAGCTCTCATTCCGTTCCGTACTCTAATGGCTCTGTTTCTCAATAGATCAAAATACCACAAAGCTTCTCGCTCCGATCTCCACACTCATACGACTCCGTTCTTCAACAGATCAAAAAAACCTCATTGCAATAGACGGTGTGATGATTTTTCAACAACTAGATCATCCAATCGTGCATAAAGAACTTCGGCTTAAAAGCACGATTGGAAAACCTCAACACCAGAGAGAACACCAATATGCATGATCACTCCATAATCACCTCTCTGTATGTATCACTATATAGAAGAATATGAATGATAGAATATTGAAGAACTCTCACCAAAAACCCTCTTGAAAAATCGTCATAAAAAACCGTAGCCTTTTCTCTTGTAGAACCTTGGTATTTATAAACCAAGTCAAATAAAACCCTAACCTTGTCCTCTTCCGTAATTACACAATAACTTGATAAATCCTCTAAAATATTATGTAAATATGTATATATGCCATTACATAGAGGTCTGAAGTCGTCGATCACTTAAAAACTCGAAATAGGGACCAAACGGGAAAAATCCGAAAGTACCCCGAAACAAATCCTGCATAACAAGTGATCACGTTGCCATCAAGTGGGACCTACACTTGGACATAGTTCAGGGGCATATGGTTCATTCCCAGCTCCAAAAACCAAAGCGTAGGTTAGAGCCATTCTGCCTCTTTTTGCCTCTAACAGCGCAGGGTATGATTCATCTTTTCTTTAAAAACTTGTTTTTTCATATTTGAGCTAGACTGGTCGTCTCGGACTCATGATACTTTTGATTGAAGTAATAATGTATGGAAAAGACATTTTTGTCCTCCGGTGAAGTGAGGATGTCTGGAAATGACATTTTTGCCCTCTAGTAGCTCTTCTTTGCTCTGACACACACCTTGACTCCTCTCTCGAGGTAGAAACGAACATATTAACTACTCGATTACAAATACAAAAAACTCTCAACATGACAATTCACTCAACATGGTTATTGTCTAGAACATACCAAACACAAATAATACTATAAATGTTCTTACAATCTCCCCATTAGCATTTCTGAGACAAAACTATGTTTTTACAATATAGCCTCACAATCAACATAACATCTATACCTATGAACACGCACCAAAAAACATGGATATAAATTGTCACCTTGCGTTCATGACGGTGTATTAATCCTATAATCACAACACTGAACAAACCATTAGACGCATGTGTGGAAAATAGATATAAATCAACATAATGATCATCATAAAATCATAACAACAATGCACACATAATGATCATCATTCTTCTCCTTAAATAATTACTCCCCTTACTCAAAACTTATCCCCCTAAGACCATTACTCCCCCTTACTCAATATTTCTCCCACTTTTTGTCACTGAAATGACAAGGAACAACAAAAACAATCAAAGCACACGAGAGAAACAAGGGAAAACCTCAAGAAGAAACATAGGAAAGGATCACAGAGGATACTCAAGAGAATCTAAGCCAAGCACTAAATACTAACATAAAGTACTTTATTCGAATATATCCAGATTCTCCAATAACATAAATCTCTACAATGCATGAACTTAAGAGTAATGCATGAATGTAAAATGCAAAATAACCAAAAATCTTTTTGTTCTTAGAACCATGTGAGTAGGGTAGTAGAGACAATGATTTAGTCATTAACACGTCATATACGCATATTAACTTAACTATTATACATATGATAGTGAAGAAAATCAACACACATACCTTGTAGATATAAGCAGTCACAAGACAAGTCCAACTAATTAACTTATAATTAATTAATTAAATTAAATTAAATATATCCAATATAAATAAATAAAAATTATGGGGTATTACAAAGCATAGGTCCAAGCGTACCTCAAAGTGTACGTCCAAGCGTAAAATTATGTTTTCCAGCCACTTTTTGAAACTGAAAGCGTAGGCACAAGCGTAGGTATTTTATGGAAAACCACTTTTCTCCGTTCATGAACCAAAATGACCACCTTGAACCCACGATACTTTTTGCTGAAGATGACGGCTTCTGGAAATGCCATTTTTGCCCTTTGGGAGCCATTTTTGTCTCGAACTGCCTCTTTGACTCTTCTTTTTTAATACAAAGAACACTCTTCAGTTAATTCACCGAAGTTAGATCCATTTCTTCATTAAGCTGCTGAAACATGCTTTAACATGCAAACAACATAAAAATACCAAATAATGGAATGAAAATACATAACAACACTAAGATAGGGGCTTAAAATGGATACTTTTGAGCACCTATCAGAAAACTAATGAGCATAAATCCCAAGGAAAAAGCTCAGGCCCAGTTGGTTGGGACTAAAAATCCTCGCTGGAAAGTCTGGAGCTTAAAAAGATAAAAAGGGATAAAGTGGAAAAGATGGAAAGAAGAAGATTTACATATAAAATGGCAAAGTTTGATCAATGAAGTAGAAGAAGAAATATTGGTCTACCAGTGGAGAATATTCACAAAAACACGGAAGGTTGTCTGGATTGGGAGTAGAAAGTAATGAAGTTATTTACTTTAGTGGGGATAATTCTCAACATGAGCTCGAGATAGTTATTGTTCGGTAGTGAGTGGGAATGTTTGAATCCATGTTATCTTATACATTATAACATGGCTTGGTTAAGCTTTACATAGAATTTGCATATATGAAAAATATTCAGGTGAAAGTAAACACCCAAGACGAAAGCAATACGTACTAATTCTGATAATCTTCTTCACTAATGGTGATGATACTTCAATCCAGAACCTAAGCTAGAAATCAAATCATTCATTTGGACCTTATTGCTTATTTTTAAAAAATAATACCCTATTGTCACATAAATTATTCTTTGCACCTTTTCAACTTTTTCACAAAATCCCTTTTTGTCTTTCTAAGCTCCTGACTTTCCAGCGAGAATTTTTAATCACAACCAACTAGGCCCGAGCTTCTTCCATGGGATTTATGCTCATTAGTCTTCTCCCATTTTTACGCGAACACTCAATGCTTACTGAAGCAAGAGGTCCGGTTACTTAGATCGAAGATTTACCTTTTGCATTTCTATATTTTAAACATCTCATTCTTTTCTCTTTTCAACTTCACAACAATATTCATAAGCATGAAAAAAGTATAGATCAATCTAGCATAACTCAAGAACCTACATATCACTTCGGATGAGATGAAAAAGATTAAAAGTCTCAACAAGTATTACAGTCATCTCCGAAGTAAAACTAGCACCCAAAGTAGATGACTTCCAAAAATAATACTTAAACATGTCAAGTGAATAACTCATAACCTCAGGTCAGACTAACAACTCCAACTCTCATAAGCATAATAAGAAAAGTAAATATGAGAATATAGTGAAATATGACAATCATTTGTACCATTAGCCAAGCTCAACATGCTAAGAATTGTTTTTTAATTTTTATGGAATTTTTGTCATATGAATGCATGCATGAATAATCCTAATAGTAGCAAAACATGATGCATGCATAATAATAAAATAATAAAACAAAAAAATAAACATGCAAATAAAATAAAAAATGCATGATAATGTATCAATTTTAGGATAAGAGATAATGTAAGATATTCCTAGAATGATATATATGAAGACATCTATCCTAATGATAACATGCCACTAGATTTTCTAAGATGCACATGCTTTTGAAAATCTAATGATTTTGTAGAGATATATATTGACTGAGACTGTGGATATAAACTCAAGATCTTTCTCAGTACACAATTTAGGAATTATGCAATACCGATTATCAGATGTACGTATAGCTTCCATAAGATAATTTCCAAAAGAGTCATTAATAATGCATTTATCACAATGGAAATTGACATATTGATAATCATTGCATATCTGGCTAATGCTAAGCAATCAACATGTTCTAGTCTAGGTAGACTAGAAGCAATAATGATGCATTTTCCTAAACCTTTAGACTTTTTCTTTTCATTAAAAGAACCATTCTTACCTTCACTATCTTTGAGATTATCAACCACTGACTTATCTCCTTTCATGTGCCTAGAGGATTCACTATCTAAACACAAGGAACTAGAGTCACCTGCTCTAAGTTCAGTATGAGCTTTACAAAAATGTAGCTCACCTTTTCTAACTCATGTACGAGCATCACAATAATTTAGCTCACCTTTTCTAACCCATGCTTGTCTGATCTTAGGTATTTTACTTGGATGGTTAGACAAATTCTTTATCTCTTTACTGAAAACCCTAATTTGATCTTCAACATTGGGTCTTTTCTGAGTTCTCGATTTCATTTTAGATTTCAAATTCTTTCCCTTTAACTTTGAACACAAAGGTCGAATGTGACCTTTCACTCCACAATGATGGCATATTGGGACAAACTTTTGAAAACCATTATTCATACCCTTAGAGGTAAAAATAACCCTTCCTTTAACAGGTTTTCTGACATAACAATGAGCATTAAACTTCCTATCAGACTTACCTTGAGAATAACTCGATTCTACATGAGATCCCTTAACAAAACAGTTTTGGGAATGACATTATGATCATTCGGTGATCCTACAAACCCCAAACCTTTTGTATTTTCCACAGATTTTCCTATACTCAACATATGATCAAGCTTAAGAGTTCCACTAGACCATCTATGAATAGTTGAGTTAGCATCTTCCGAATTCTTCTCCAAATCTCCAATTTTCATATATTTTTCAATCAAATCAGATCTTATAGTTGTTAGTTCCTTATTGAGATCTTCTACACGCTATAAAAACTCAATCCTTTTTTTCAGACTTTCTCAAACTTTCAATCTATTTAGATTTATCACTCATGTGTTGATTAAAGTCATGGGTAATGCTAGTTAATTCTTCTCTTAAGGATTCTTTTTCCTTGTCAACACTTTTAAATCTACCAATAGATTTTGAGAAAACTTCGCTAAGATGAATGTACTTATCATGCAATTTATTGTACTTAGCTTGAAGCGAATCATCACAATTATCATCACCGTGATTATTTAACCTATCAACAACACGAGGCCTATCAAGGAAATCTCGTTCATGAAGAAATTCCATCGTCTTAGTTCACAATCTAACCCAAGGCAGTTAACCTAAATCGGGGCAACCACACTCTGATACCAATTGAAATTACCTAGACGATGGTGAAAATAGCCTAGAGGGGGTGAATAGGCTTTTGTGGATTTATTGACAAATTAATATTTAATTGCGGAAAAGTCAATTTTAATCCAATCACAAAACCCTAATTCTCAAACAACATCATTCAAGCAATATCAAGGAAACATCAATATAGTGCAAAAAATAAAGCAAGAGAGACACATGATATTTTTATATGGAAAACCCTGGAAAGACTTCAAGTAAAATCCCCGGATACGCTCGGGTATCGATGCACTATGAATCAGAGAATTTGTACAGACTCTATGAAAACAATACTTATAACCTATGTAATCTACTATTCTTCACTCAACATCTGAAAATCTAGATTCACTCACGCTCAACGAAGCTCTCGCTCCACTCCATACTCTGACGGCTCTGTTGCTTAACAAATCAAATAACCACGAAGCTTCTCGCTCCGATCTCCACACTCAGACTACTCCAATCTTCAACGGTTCAATCCAACCTCATTGCAATAGACGGTGTGATTATTTTTCAACAACTAGATCATCCAATAGTTCATAAAGAACTTTGATGTAGAAGCACAATTGGAGAAGCTCAACACAAGAGAGAAAACCAATATGTATGATCACTCCATAATCACCTCTCTGTGTGTATCACTCTATAAAAGAATATGAATGATAGAATATTACAGAGTTCTCACTAAAAACCCTCTTGAAAAATCATCGTAAAAAATAGTAGCATATTCTCTTGTAGAACCTTGGTATTTATATACCAAGTTAAGTTAAAGAAAACCCTAACCTTGCCCTCTTAAATAATTTCACAATACCTTGATAAATCCTCTAAAATATGATGCAAATATGTGTATACACCAATACATAGAGGTCTAAAGTCATTGATCACTTAAAAACTCGAAGTAGGGACCAAACTGGAAAAATCCAAAAGCACCCCGAAACAAATCCTGCATAACAAGTGATCACGTGGCCACAAAGTGGGACCTACGCTTGGGTGTAGGTTCCATTCCCAGCTCCAAAAACCAAAGCGTAGGTTAGAGCCATTCTGCCTCTTTTTGCCTCTGACAGCGTAGGTTATAATGCATATTTTGCTGTAAAAACTTATTTTTTCATATTTGAGCTAGATTGGTCATCTCGGACTCCCGACACTTTTGGTTGAAGTAATAATGTCTTGAAATGACATTTTTACCCTTCGGTGAAGTGACGATGTCTAGAAATGATGTTTTTGCCCTCTGGTAGCTCTTCTTTGCTCTGACACACCCCTTGACTCCTCTCTCCAGATAAAAACGAATATACTAACAACTCGATTGCAAATACACAAAACTCTCAATATGATAATTCACTGAACATGGTTATTGTTTGGAACATGCCAAACACAAATAATACTATAAATATTCTTACAGGTCCTTTATCGTAAGGCCAGAAAATTTTGGAAGCATATTGATAACACTTGACTTGATCTCAAAGTGCTTCGCACCTTTTTCCTCTGGGAACTCAACATAGGAATCTTACGCATCGGGCGTGTAGTATCCCTTCAGGGACGTCTGATAGGTACTCAATATTGGTTATTTTTTGCCCCTATCTTGTGTTTATTATGTCTTTACATTCCGTTACTTGGTATTTTTATCTCGTTTGTGTGTGTAAGCATGTTTCAGGAGCTTAATGAAGAAAAATAGCTAATCTCGGTGAATTAACTGAGTTCATGTTCGTTTCTTTCTCGAGAAAGGAATCAAGAGGGGTGTCAAGGTAAAGAAGAGCTCCCAGAGGGAAAAATGGTCATTTCCCGACATCGTTATCTCATTGAAGGGCAAAAATGTTATTTTCAAACATTATTACTTCATCCAAAAGCATCGGGAGTCAAAGGTGACCAGTCTAGCTCAAATATTAAAAGAAAAGTTTTTACAGCAAAAGATGCATAATACCTTATGTCGTTAGAGAGAAAAAGAGGCAAATTAGACCTGAGCTATGCCTTGGTTTGGACCCAACGCCCTAGACCTATGCCCAAGCGTAGGTCAAGAGCGTAGGTCCCACCTTGTGGCCACGTGATCCCTTTACGTGCTGAAGTTGTTTCGGAGTTGTTTTAGAATTTTCTAGTTTTGTCCCTGCATCGATATTTTAAGTGATCGGTGATTCCAGACTTCTACATACAGGCTTATACACATATTTACATCAAATTTTAGGGATATTATTCATGTATTATGAAATTACAGAAAAGGGCAACCATTAGGGTTTCCCTCACTTGTATATAAATATGAGAGGATTAGGGTTTAGAGAAAAAAAGTTCTATTTTTAGTTATGTTTTTGAGAGTTAGGGTTTTGATATATATACACGTTCATTCATAGAGTTCTCTTCCATTGAAGACCTAGAGATCCGGAGAAGAAGATTATGGAGAGCATTTCTACACCGACAATGCAGACTCTTTCCACCATCATCAACTAATTCGGTATCTAGGGTTTTGTCGCAAAATCCTAGCCAAGTAAGGTAGTTCTAATTTTATATCCAATTGTAAAGAGGGGAAATTGTGACTATACTGTGACGATTGTGTTAGATAAGAGACCGTTTTTATTCGTGATACAAGTTTATATATTTGAATTGATTCTTGTCTTAGACTTTTCGAATATATTTATCTTACACAATCACAATTATTCACTATGGGCTGGAACTCGGATGCTTAATCTGTGATTTTCTATACAATGATGGTCATAAAACTCGAAACCCTAGGTTGACACAGGCCATGCCCTGACAAACTGATATAAACATGCTTTAGTTTATTTTCATGCTTTAATTTACTACTTTAATTTACTTTCTTGCATTTAATTTTTGTTAGTAGTGGCAAGGACTAATCAGATTAGTCTTGAGATTGGTTGTCGCGATCCGGTTGAGAGTAATCCTTTTTTGGGTCAAACGGCTGGTGCGGTGCGACCTGATTCACAGTCAACGGATCGCCCTCATGCAATTGAAATAGAATTTAGACTATATTATGTGGTTAGCGGTGGAGTGAGAAAACCCTAGTTTTCTCTCTCTTTAAATCACAACCATTATTTATTATTGCTTTCTGTTTCATTTTCATTAAAATTAGATAATTCACAAAGCCAAAATCTTTTCGAAAAAATATTATTCAGTGTTTTTAGACTATTGAAGTGACCAATCCTCATCTGTGTGGGATCGATATTCCCCTACTCAAGAAAAACTATCTATAATTGATCTGTACACTTGCAGAAGGGTAAAACCTAAAGTGTCGTTAAGGTGTCGTTTTTAACCACATATATTGCACACACCTGACACCCATCAAGTTTTTGGCACCGCTGCCAGGGACTTGGGATTGTTCAATAGCTTTAGTAGTTTATTTGCATTACGTTAGTGTAGATTAAAGCTAAAGTTAAATTTTTTTGTGTGATTTTCAGGTACAATTGAAGAGCGTGAAAGGAAAAGGCAAAGTTGCTGAAGTTGCGTTTAGACCCTTTGTGAGTTTCAATTTTGCTTGTTTTTTGCATTTAATTTTTAGTTTTTCTTTTTGTTCATTGTTTAGATAATTTGAGAAGTAGTTTAATTAATTTTCTTTATTTCAGAAAAAAAAAACATTTAGTGTATGTCCGATAGATCGATGCGTTCAAATTCAAATTTTGCGTTAGTTGTATATGACCCGGAGATCGAAAGAACTCTAAGGTGTTTACGAAAATCTATTGAAGAGCGTTGTCAAACAGAAGAAGTAGAGATGGGTGACCAAAGAGTGAATCAACAGAGGAGACCAGATACCTCATTGAATGGATTCTACACACCGGACGCGTATGAATCGTATGCTGAATTTCCAGAAGAGGAAGGTGCAAAGCATTTCAAGATCAAGACGAGTGTGATCAACATGCTCTCAAAGTTCTCTGGTCTCATGATAGAAGATTCATACCAGCATGTTAATGAATTATTAGAGGTAGGATCAACTGTTAGGTATGATGGTTTGACTACAAATGATTTAAGAGTTTGTTTGTTCCCATGGTCTTTAAAAGATAAAGCAAAAATATGGTATATTAAATTGACCCAAGAAACTAAACTTGACTGGGAAGCGCTTAAGCAAGAATTCTTAGAAAAACATTTTCCCATAGGAAAGACCTCAAAAGCACAAGATGCAATTAAGTGATTCAGACAGTTGCGAGGAGAGCAATTTCATGATACGTGGGAGAGGTACAATGAGATTTTGTATAAATGTCCCCACTATAGGTTTTCTGATCAAGATGTTGCTAGAAATATTTACATGGGTCTAGGGGAAAAGCTTAAAAATCTGATAGATGCCTATGCATAGAGTCAGTTTACCTTGAAACCCGCAAGTGAGCTTTTAGAGATGTTTGATAATATCAATGAAAATGCCTTCCACAATGAATCTGATCTGAGGCCTAGAGATGGTCAGGATAGGCGATCTGAAAAAGTATTTGAGGTTAATCATGATGTAAAAAATCCAGTGGCATTGATAGAGGAGAGGTTAGAGTGATTTGAAAAACTTCTGACCCAAAGAAGTCATTCTCCAAAAAGAGAAGTGTATGAGGTTGAACCAGATTATTCTCAAAATGAGTATGAGGACATAATAGCTGCTGATGTCAATGCAGCATGGAATTACTCAAATAATGCCCTGTTTTCCAACTCATACTCTTCAAATAATAGAAATCATCCATACCTATACTATAAGTCAAGAAATGTGGAGAATCCTCCAAAAAAAGTTCAACAAGGACAGTGGTCCAATTCTCAATCCAATTTTCAACCAAGGTAGCAATTTACCACCTAGCCAAGGTTCCAACAGAGCCAACAATCATTTCAATCTCAACCAACTATATTGGCTCGCAATTCTCAATCAAATTTCCAACTCAGACAGCCACCTAATAATTCTTTGGGTCTTCAGCCATTTAATAATAACCAGGTTATCCAACCATCCAATATCAGCTCCAGCCTCAAAGAAGCCAAGCTCCCCCACTTAGGTTTCAAAATAACAGGATAGAGCAGACTTTGGTGGACCTCCAAAATTAGATGGGTGTTTATACACAAGCACTAGCCCAAATCACCATGCAGTTAGGATAAATGGAAAATTAGAGAAATACTAGAGAGCTAGGTCAGTTGCCTAGTCAGCCTATCGCTAACCCAAAGATTCAGCAAGTGCCAGAGCTTAGATCGTTTACCAATGATAATCACGAGTCTGTTCAAGCAATTATGACTCTGAGAAGTGGAAGGATAATGGAGAGAAGAGTGGAGGAAGAACATGAGGAGAGGTTGCATAGAATAAAAGAAGCTGAGCAAGCTTAAAGGAAGGAAGAGAAAATAGCACAACAGAAAGAGGTTAAGAGCAGAGAGGTTGAAGTTCAGACAGATAAACTGCAAGTAGATAAGAGTGTTGACAAGACATAGCTTGATGAGCGAAACATGGCGAACTATGAGGAGGCATCGCCATTTCCATAATGTCTTAGAGAACCGGCTATGTATGGGAAGATGAAAGAATCTGATATGTTGGATACGTTCCGATAAGTCAAGATTAATCTACTACTCTTATACGTGATTGCCCATATCCCACCTTATGCGAAATTTTTCAAGGATCTCTGTACCCATAAAAGGAAAAGTAAAATGAAGAATCCAAAGAAAATATTCTTGACTGAGAAAGTGAGTTCACTGCTGTTATATAATACTCCACTAAAGTGGAAAGATTCCGGTGCTCCCACTTTTTCTTGTGTTATCGTTGATCGAAAAATTGATAAAGCCCTTCTTGATCTAATTGTGAGTATTAACTTGCTTCTTTATTCTGTCTATAAATAGCTAAGGTTAGGAGAGCTTAGTCCCACAGAGGTCATACTGCAATTGGCCGATCGATCTGTCAAGCTACGAAAGGAATTTTGGAAGACGTCATAGTGCAAGTGAGCAAGTCTAACATTCCAGTTGATTTTCTAATCCTGGAGACGGAACCTGTCCCGAACTCGAACAAACACATCCCAGTGATCTTAGGTAAACCATTTTTGGCCGCTGTAAATGCCTGCATTAACTGCCCAACTAGAGCCATGGATCTAACCTTTGAGAACATGAAAGTTAGGATGAATGTGTTTGAGGGCAGCCATCAATTACCTGAGTCTATGGACTGTTTCCAGATAGATGAGTGCGATGAGCTAGAATATATTATACATGATTTTGTAACTCAAATTCTAGAGAAAGACGAGCTTGAAGAATTTCTGGCAAATGAAGTGTCGAATGAAGTAATCGAAGATTGGGATGTGTATATGGAATGGAAGAACAAGGAGTTGGATAAAATTGAGACTGCGTTATACACGCAACCTTGGAAGCAAGAACTAGTGGAACCACTCCCGATAGTCTCAAGTACTCCCTCAGTTCCATCACTTACGACTCCGACTATTTTAGAACTTAAGAAGTTGCCAGAGAAGCTGAAGTATGTTTTCTTGGGACCCGACGAAACTCTTCCTGTAATTATTTCATTAAAGTTGACAGGAAACAGGAATCGAGTCTGATTGAGGTCTTGACCAAGAATAAAGAAGCAATTGGGTGGAGTG
Source organism: Cornus suecica (assembly GCA_963922005.1). Classification (NCBI taxonomy): domain Eukaryota; kingdom Viridiplantae; phylum Streptophyta; class Magnoliopsida; order Cornales; family Cornaceae; genus Cornus; species Cornus suecica. Next base: position 51,134,492 of record OY998241.1, on the reverse strand, counting down.
TGGCTGATTTGAAAGGTATTGATCCATCCATTTGCATGCATTGAATTTATTTGGAAGATGAGGCAAAGCCGTCAAGGGAGATGTAGTGAAGATTGAATCCGAACATGATGGAGGTGGTAAGAAAAGAAGTAGTGAGGTTGCTGGATGCGGGAATCATCTACCCGATCTCTGATAGTAAGTGGGTAAGCCCAACTCAAGTGGTCCCCAAGAAGTTGAGAATCACAGTAGTGCCCAATGAAAAGGGTGAGCTAATTCCTCAACGCACAACTATGGGGTAGAGTGTGTGTATTGACAACAGAAACCTCAACTCTAACAGCAGGAAGGATAATTTTCGATTGCCATTCATCGATCAAATCCTAGAAAGACTAGCCGTACAGAGCTACTACTACTTTTTGGATGGATATTCTGGCTACAATCAAGTGACAATTGATCCTGCAAATCAGGAGAAAACCACTTTCACTTGTCCATAAGGCACATTCACGTACAGACGGATGCCTTTTGGTTTATGTAATGTACCAGCGACATTCCAGAGGTGTATGATGTCTATCTTCTCTGATATGGTAGAAACGTTTCTAGAAGTGTTCATGGATGACTTCTCAGTTTTTGGGGCAACCTTTGAAGACTGTTTAAGGCATTTAACATTAGGACTTGAAAGGTGTAAAGAGACCAATTTAATTCTTAGTTGGGAGAAGAGCCATTTTATGGTTCAAGAGGGAATAGAACTTGGCCATATTATATCAAAGTAGGGGATTGAGGTCGATAAAGCCAATGTCGAGCTGATTTCAAAATTACCTCATTCCACATCTGTGAAGCAGATACTCTCTTTTCTAGGCCATGCCAGGTTTTATAGAAGGTTTTTCAATGATTTTAGCAAAATCACTCAGCCATTATACAATTTACTGGCTAAAGATGTAGTCTTTGTCTTTGAGGAAGAATGTCTTCATGCCTTTGACGAATTACGTTCTAAACTCTCCTCTACCCCAATTATCTATCCATCACACTTGTCTCTACCGTTCGAGCTGATATGTAACATTTCAGATTATGCAGATGGATTTTTCCTATGGTAAAGAAACGACAAGTTGCCAAATGCGATTTACTATGCCAATAGAACTTTGAATGAAGCTCAGATGAACTACACAACTATTGAGAAGGAGTTACTGGCAGTGGGGTTCACCTTGAACAAATTCAGGTTATATTTGTTGGGAACCAAGGTGGTCGTGTAATCAGATCATGCCAGACTAAGGCATTTGCTAACCAAGAAAGACTCCAAGCCCAGACTAATTTGATGGATTCTGTTGCTACAAGAATGCAATTTGAATATCAAAGATAAGAAGGGTACGAAGAATGTTGTAGCTGATCATTTGTCAAGAATTGTTTTTGAGTCCACAAAGGATGATACTCCTCTTAAGGATAAGTTCCCGGATGAACATGTGTTCATTGTGGCTGTTATGGAACAAATATTGTGGTATGCAGATATTGTCAACTATAAAGCCACAGGTAGAATTCCTAATGGATGGTCTAAACATGAGAATGATTGTTTCTTCAGCCAAGTAAAATTTTATATCTGTGACAATTCGCGATTGTACAAATATTGCCCGGATCAGATAATTCGTCACTGTGTTCTAGAAAGTGAAGTTCAAATCTTGGTGCTCAGAAGACAACTCACAAAGTCCTACAAAGTGGTTTTATTGGCCAACCATATTCAAGGATGTGTTCGAGTTTTGCAAATCTTGTCTGAGATGTCAGAAGTTGGGATCCATATCTCGACGAGACATGATGCCACTAAATCCTATTTTGGTGGTTGAGTTGTTTAACGTTTGGGGCATTGACTTCATGGGATTGTTTCCAAAAGCCGGCAATAAGCAGTACATCTTAGTGGGAGTTTATTATGTTTCTAAATGGGTAGAGGTTGTTGCCACGTCGCATGCGAATCATATTGTGGTTGAAGAGTTTGTTAAATCCAATATCTTTTCTAGATTTGGTATGCCACGAGTGTTGATCAGTGACGGCGACAGCCACTTCGACAACCAGTTTCTTCCGGCCTTGTGCAAGAAGTATAGTCTCACTCATAGAATTGGAATGCCATATCACCCACAGACGAGTGGTCAAATGGAGGTTCCGAACAGGGAGATCAAGAACATTATTGAAAAGACGGTGGATCCTGATTTAAAGAATTGGCCAAGAAGGTTAAGTGATGAACTGTGGGCATACATGACCACTTATAAGACACCAATTGGTATGTCATCATACAGATTGGTCTATGGTAAGGCGTGTAATCTCCCTGTGGAACTCGAGCACGGAGCATATTGGGCAATCAGAAGATTGAATTTTGATATCAAAAGATCGGGTGCTCAAAGGAAACTCCAACTCGTAGAACTGGAGGAGTTGAGGAACAACGCATATGAGAATTCTAGAATATATAAAGCCTGAACCAAAGCATTCCATGACAGACATATCAGAAAAAAAATCTTTGAGGTCAGCCAGAAAGTGTGGTTGTTCAATTCAAAACTTAAATTATTTCCCAGTAAGCTCTAATCAAGATGGGATAGGCAGTTGATTTAACAGAACCGACACCGGAGCCAGATGATTTTGATCCTTAGTACTGAGAGGCGGCAACGTCGAGCCAACGACATTAAATATTGGTACTAAGAGATAAAATGTAGCTTTTGATCTTAGTTTGTAGCTGTAAAATAGTAGTTTAATTCAATTTTTGTAAAATTTTAAGATTGAGTCCGAAACAGTCGTCATCGTTCGGAGGGGTATTTTAGTCCACAAAGCGCCAAATTTCTACGAATCGAATTCAATCAAGTCAATAGGTGTCTATAGGGGAGGTTCGAGTGTTCAGGAATAGAGAACCAAGCAAAAATGGCCGAAGCCAAGAATTCGGCCTTGGGACCTACTCCCAAGCGTCGGTTACTGTACACCCAAGCATAGATCACGAGACTGTATAAATATAGTCCCGCGGCTTTTCATTTGAACATTTCACTTTTCTCCCTCTCCTCTCTGTAAAATCGACTCCCGTTCGTTCCTAAAGCCGAATATCAATATTTCTTATCATTCCCAAGCAGCAGATCATCGGATTAGGGAGCAATGTGTACGTATTCACATGAAGGACTCGAAAAGTCTCCAGAATCAAATTTTGGGGAATTTGCCATTTCTCGCAATTCGATTAGTTTTGATCCATTATTTTGGTTTCGATTACTTAATATAACTATTCTAAACTAGTATTGACGAACGAGACCAATCGAAATCGTGTTTTAATCCATTCTCAAAAAGTTGGGTTTTCGGCTTTAGATACGGGTTGAATATCGAATTTTTTAGATGAGGTATCATTTAGTTGTCATATTAGAATACTTTAGATATAGTTTCGAGTTTGATTCGATGTCCAGATAATTTTCACTAATTTTCGTAGCAATCCGAATTCTGTAGGCATGGCTCGCGTAAAAGGAGCAAGTAAGGCTGCTGCGGGAGCATCTACGTCGGGGACGGCAGTCTAGAGAGACAAATCATGGTCACTGCCCCTGGAGAGTACGCGACTTGTACGCTGTAGTACCCTAGTGCCGAGACTGGTGTATGTTGAACGGGATTTGTCAGATGAGCAGGAGGCTGAGAGGTTGAGTGCACTAACATAGGGCATCGAGTTAGACTTGAGATATGGCCAGATGACAATTCCACCTACTTAATTGAGGGCATTATCACAACCCCAGGCACAATCTCCAGTCTCCGAGCCATCACCACCGCCACATGACTCGGAGACATCCGATGAGCAGACTACCGAGAGTGGTGATAGTGAGGATGGGTAGGAAGAGCAGGAGGCAGAGCAGGAGGATGAGCTGGAGGACGTTGAGCGCAGCGAGGAGCCTTATCCTAAGCCGACAATTGATGGTGACAAGGCTTACTTCATTTCTTACAGATGGAAGCATTCCACGGTCTCCAAGGAGACACTGATGACCCGGGCTTTGAAGAAGGGGTTCCAACAGGTACGCACTTTTGCTATTGTGCCACTTGAGTGGATAAAGCCAGTTCCATAATAGACCATAGGCGTACTGAGAGAGCACAAATCATTACTATCCTAGCCCCAGCTACACCACATATTTGCGCTGACATGATTAGCTAGTTCTGGCTTCATATGAGGCATTACAGTAGAGGGACTCGGCTAGTGACAATGGTGTAGGGGCGGGAGTTTGAGATTACTCCTGAGAGTATTGTTGCTGCATGGGGTATTCCACACGAGTGCCCTGCAGAGCTGGAGGACCAGTTCCCACCTATTATGATATGGTGAGACTACAGACTGAGGGGCAATTGGCAGATAATAGGCGTAATGGGACCAAGAAGTCCAACTATCATCTGATGTTTTGGCTCTAGGATGTGATAGTCCGGTCCAATGTGTTAACACATAGCCATGAAACCATGTGTTACCCGCCATTTCCGGCACTGCACCATGTTTTCGAGTTTGGTCACTGGTATTCTATTCCACACGCCTTTTGGCAGACTTTGTTTCGGCATTATATTCACTTACGCCGGGAGAACAAGGTCGAGACTGCCAAGTTTAAGAAGGTTTTTCCCTGCCTTGTGATGAATTTAATGTTCGATCAGGGACTACAAATGGATGCCGAGGAAAAGTATGCACCACTGATTGCATATGGCAAGGGAGTGTGGAATAAGGGGTGGATCAAGAAGGGTCCATCGACATATGCTCGTCGATGCAGATTCGAAAAATATTTACTGCCAGGTGCACAGGAGAATGATACAGGGTAGGCTATGCCGGATGAGATCCCTGAGGTAGAGGTGCCATAGGCTGAGAAGGCTGCTCTAGAAGGTGATGCGCCACAGGCCCCGGCTGGGGGTGCTGTTATTATGACTCAGGCTCAATACGAACAGTTGATTGGATGTATTGAGGGATTGGAGCGCTCATTTGCAGAGCAGAGGCATGCCCGACAGCGTGAGCACCGTGAGATGATGGATCGATGGGATATTATGATATGACACATGGGAATGGCAGTTCCACCACCACAGCCACCGCCGGATGATGCTATGTAGTTGTAGTTTAGTTTTGTTTATTTTCTTCTTTTTTTTAGGATTTTTCTTGTTTTAGCTGTCCACAATAGAGATCAATCCTAGAGCGGAGAGTTAGTGTTCGATCTTTTATAACTACTTTAACAATCATCTCTAACTATTTGGGATATTTTTGCTTTTGTATAAAATGACAATTTTTGACCACTTTTACTAATACGCGTGCCTTACTCTGATTATTACATTGAGTATGTGTGATTTAATTTTCGCACTATGAGGATATGTGCGCGTTTAAGTTTGGGGGTGCATCGGAATATCGTGAAAATGAATGGGAAAGCGAGTCATGAAAAAAAAATTTAAGCCCTACCCTATGCCCAAGCGTAGGGTACCTTACGCCCAACCATAGGGTAGTATGTGGTTCGGCCAAAAAATTTGAAATATTTATTCGTTTTTGGGATGTTTTAGCCTGGTTTGTACTTATACTTGTTTAAGTAATTTTTAGGAATTTGTGTAGAATTTTTAGAGTAATCCTAATTTGACAAGCAGATTTCAACTAGAAGTTGGATTATTTATTGCTTCCCCTTTCCTAGTCAGTTCAGTGTTTTATATCCTTTTTCTCTTCTAATTCTACTACATCCATCTATAAATACATCCATAGGGTAAACACAATTCACAATTTATAATTCTCAAGGAGTGAGCATTAGATTAGGTATTCTTCTTCTATTTTTCTTTTATTCTTTCTATTTCGAAGAGGGTTTGTATGGATAATGCTAATGAAGATTATTCTGACCCAGAAGAATTCATAGAAGAGATGGAACCATATCTGCTCATGAAGAGCACGAATAAAAGAACTACAAGTCAGAAGGGAAGCCGAATCATACCAAAATTGTTTTTGTAGTGTCGGTTACAATTTGAAGAGGTATTTCATCCGGAGACGATGAATGGAGTATTAGTTGCGCCTGGAAGGAAAACTCTTAGAGAACGAGGATTGAAGAGTTTAAAAAAATCGGCAGGTGAAAAGGTGTATTCGGGCTTGGTTCAAAAATTCTACGAAAATATGATAATTTTGGGACCACCAGGATTTTAGGTGATAAAGGCTAAAGTGACTCAGTGGAGAGCTTCTGTTGTGGTTGGAAGAAGAAGTATTGCCGATGCATGGAATATACCAATCAGTACTTTAGCAAACTTACAAGGAATATTGAAGGAACATCCTGGTTATAGACACATAAAGATGAGGAGATGGTTTAGGAATTATGTGCAATATCAGATCCGAAAGATAAGATATGTGATAATTGGTGGTTGAAGTCAGATCTGCTTTATTTGGATTGTGTTGTTGCGGCTCAACTTTGGCCTAATAATCGAACTAGTGCAAGAGATCACATTATTCTTAAAACTTTGTAAGCTCTAACTCATGGGTAAGGAGTGTGTGTTCCTATATTGATTATGGCTGAGATGTCGTATGCTCGAGCAATTGTGAGTAGAGAATGGGCGGGTGCCGATAAAGTTGAATTTTCTCTTCCATACCCGTTTTTACTACCAAAGAACGTTGCTGAGCAGTTGGGTGATAGAATGAAGGAATTGGATGAGATGCAGTGGACATTTATGAAAATATATCCGGAGAAAGATTTAGAAAATTTGAAAGAGACTGCAGATTTTCGGATATGGTTGAAGAGTGTTGTGTCAAGTGATGAAGAAGAAGAGGCGGACTAGAATTTAGGTTTAGGATTTTTACGTTATTTTATTTGTAGGGACGGTAGACCTTTAAGGCCACGTCTTTGTTTCTTTTATTTTTATTTTAGGATTGTAGGCCCTTAAGGCCAAATCAGTTTTTTTATTATTATTTTTGTTATAAAAAATATTCAATAAAAAAAAGAAAAGAATCTTTGGTTCCTTGAACACATGTGTCGATTTCTGGATATTTATGATGAAATTTATTTTCCATTTCTATGATTGGGTATGTGTGCTTTGTTGATATATCTCCAGATGATCCAATTCAAGTTTGGGGGAGAGGATTTGTGCTTTGCTTTGGAATCCGGAATTGAGCTTTAAGGGTAACTATATATGTTCTCCTATTTTCTTTTTGACCATGAGGACATGATATGATTTAAGTTTGGGGGTGAGGGTATAGTATTACAAGGAATAAAGATTTTCGAGAAAAAATAAAAAACAATTTGGAACAATTCTTTGTTTTCACGGATGAATGTTTGTCATTTACAGTTGATTGAGTTTATGTTTATAATGTATGAGTAGTATGTGATGTGATGTTCCCACTCATGAGAATAATGATTAGGTCAATTTAGTGAAGTGATGTGGTTTACATAGGTGAGTGATTAGTGAAATTGAAATTAAAAAGGACGACTTTGACCTATAAACACAAGCACACATTCACAATGAGAAATAGGTTGATTTTTTACTATGTAGTTGAAAAATAATTTTACCGTAATAAAAGCGGAGAAGGGTAGTTGTTTTGGTTGAAATGGAGAAAAATGAAAAAGCAATTGAGAAAATAAAATGCAAAAAGCAATTCTTTGATATGAGTAACCGGGCTTTGGTATCACCAATATCACTATTCGCGTTTAAAATGCAAAAAGCAGTTCTTTGATCAATGTTTTAAGACTATTGAAGTGAACAATCCTCATCTCTGTGGGATTGATATTCGCCTACTCAAGCAAAACTATCTACAATTTATCTGTGCGCTTGCAGAAGGGTAAAACCTAAAGTGTCGTTTTTAACCACATATTTTGCACACACCTGACGCCCATCCAAGTCTCCGGTGCCCTTGGTAGGTTGGCTCTTTGCTCACTCATTGCTTCTTCTTTTGACTGACAATGACGCTTTTCAATAGCTCGACGATTTCAAAAAAAAAATCCGTTCAATCTCAGGATCAAAAGGTTCTAATTAAACGTTGGGATTAAAACGGAATTTTCGATCAATCATACACCAAACAATTTTTTCTTTTTTACTTCTAAACTACTCTAAATATTAACAGAAAATAAAGCTAAAATTATGCACGAAATTAAGATAAACTAAAACTCACCAGAGGTCCAACAACGCAACTTCTGCTCCGCCAAATCCCTTTATGTTTTTCAGAGTACCTATTAATCCCACAAAAATTCCAACTTTCAGTACACTACAATAACGCAATGTCAATAAACTACTAAAGCTACGGAACAATGCTTAGTCCCTGCCAGCGACGCCAAAAACTTGATGCGACGTCAAGTGTGTAAAATTATGTGGTTAAAAATAACACCTTAACAACTCTAGGTTTTACCCTACGCAAGTGCATGTATCAATTGTAGAATAGGAAATAACTTGAGTAAGAGATATCGATCCCAAAGACACTACGATTATTCACTTTAATAATTCAAAAACACTGAATTATATTTTCTGAAAATTATTTGTTTGGGCGGTCAAAGACCAAATTATTTATTTTAACTAATAAAGCAAATTAAATTGATTGTGATTTAGATGAGAGAGAAAACTAGGGTTTTCATCATTCCACCACTAACCACATAATATAGTTCCTCACTGTATCAATTGTACGAGGGCAATCCATAACTGTGAATCAGGTCGTACCGCAAATAGCTAAATACGACCCAAAAAAGGAGTACCATCAACCAGATTGCGACAACTCGTCTCATGACTACCCAAACTAGTACATGCCAATTATGTTCTTCTAATTTACTCCTAATGCATTAAAATAAATTAAAGCATGTCGATATTAAATCACCACGGCAAGGCCTATGTCAACCTAGGGTTTCAAGTTTCATTACCACCATTGTGTAGAAAACCATAATTAAGCATCCGAGTTCATGCTCATATTGAATAATAATAGTTGTGGAAAATAATATATTCATTACATCAAAGACAAGAATTTAGAACAAACATAGCATTTTATAATGCAAATCAGTACGGTCTCTTAACCACTATAATCATCACAGTATGGTCAATAGTTTCCCCTCTTTACAATTGAAAACAATGAAAGAACTACATTAATTGGCTAGGGTTTTGCTAGAAAACCCTAGATACTGAATTAGTTGCTCATGGTAGAAGGAGACTGCATCATTGATGAAGAGTCGCCCTCCATGGTCATCTTTTCCGGATCTTTAGGTCTTGAATGGCTCCTCCTTGGAATGATAGATGAATCTCCAAAAATATTTTGAAAAATGATGTGTAGAGAGGTCCCAAAATTGGGTGAAGAGGAGTCCCTAAATTTTGTAGCAAAGCTTGGTATTTATAGGCAAAGTTGAAAGAAACCCTAACTTGGAGAATAGGATTACCATTTCTTGTAATTTCACACACAATCAAGCAAAACCCTAATATCTAATGTTTAAAATTTCTATATTACATGTATAGAGGTGTTTGGGTCGAACTTAAAGTCATCCGGGTCAAAACAGATCAATTCGTGTCAAAATAGGATTTCAGCCCGAATCTGAAATTTCTAGCATTTTCTACAGGATACCCCTCACTCTTTTGATCATATATGGAGCTACACACAGTTGATGGAGGCGTGTTATATATCTTTGGAAAGAGGACTTCAAGAGTTTGATGATAAGCTCAAGAATCACCTCATTTGGACCTTTCTTGACTTAGATATGAGCTCCCAAAGTTGACTGAAATTTTGTGTTGAAAACACTGTAGCATTCCGCTCCTACGCTTCAAAGTGTAACAAGCCTACGCTTCAAGCGTAGGTCCTAAGCCTACCTTCAAGTATAGGTCCAACCGTAGAAATGTTATTTCCAGCTAGTTTTTGAAACTGAAAGCGTAGGCAAAAGCGTAGGTATTTTGTGAAAAATCATTTTTTCTCCGTGAATGCACCAAAATGACCATCTTGAACCCACGATACTCTTTGCTAAAGTTGACGGCTTCTGAAAATGCTATTTTTGCCCTTCAGGAGCCATTTTTGTCTTGAACTGCCTCTTTGACTCTCCTCTTGGATAGAAAGAACATACTCTTCAGTTAATTCACCAAAGTTAGCTTCATTTCTTCATTAAGCTCCTGAAACATGCCTTAACATGCAAACACAATAAAAAAACCAAATAATGGAATGAAAAAACATAATAGTAAGATAGGGGCTTAAAAAGGATACTTTTGAGCACCTATTTGGTTCCGGATTAGCGTAAAAGCTATGTGGAACAAGAGACCGACCTAGGATTAATAGTATGAGCCTTGGGTGAGTTGTACCACTTAGACTACCGAGATTGAGGCGATGACGCTTCCTCTACTGGGCTAGTGAGATCACCCCACGACTTATATATTTTTAAGGTGACAATTACGTTGGAAGTGTTTCGTAGTATATCCGTGGACGTGTGGCATTCTGTCCGCCCTTTTATGCATAGGTGGCAGACCATACTTATTTTTGTTGGGCATTAAGTTGAGAAACATGTATCAATATGTTCCTTTTGTCCATGTAAATCAAATGTGTTAAATTACTTTCTTTTGACCCGACTAGCATGTTAGCCAAGTAGTGATTATTGATATACATCCCTTGGAGTGCTATGCGCGAGGATTATATTCTTTTGGTCGATTTCGAAGCCGGAGATGTTGTAAGGACTATTCCATGTTATGAAACTATGTACTATTTTGCCTTAGTACATTTTAAATATCAAATTTATGAACTCTTTCATTTCGAGTTGTGATGTGAATGATAGTTATCGAATATGGTTATTAGGTGTTCGGCAGAAAATGGCATTTTTCTAGGTTTTCAAATATATCCATTTCAATTTGAATGGAAAAACTCATTTTCGCCTATCCCCGTAGACCCGGAAAAATTACTTGTTTTAGAAATGATTTTAAACTGATTTTATAAAGATTTTTATTTTTATAAACCGGTGGTCGTTAGAACAGAGACCGAGATCAAGACGGTTATTTTTACAGATTTTCAAGAAATTGTCTTTAATAAACATAAACCGAGTTTAGGCGATATTTTCCCATTTCTAAAGTTCCTAAATGATTTGAGGACTTTGTCTCGTGTTTCCTAAGGGTTTAAAGTTGTTTGGGAATCATTTTTGGGGTTTCCAGGGAAAGGTAGTCGACTAGCTAATCAAGCATTTAGCTGTAAAAATCTCTGCCTATTCCATTCAACTGGTTCATTTAAACATGCCAGTCAACTTCCTCTTCAAAATCCAGTCGACTGGGTCACTAAGCCAGTGACTGGATGGTTCTGTTTAGCCCCGATCGGACCCTATTTTACTATTTTGCTTATATCTCGAGCTACGATTGTCGGATGAAGGTGTTCTTTATCTTTTTATGTTAGGCTTACAGCTATTGATGTTAGGCTTTTGAATCATTCCATTCGATTCATTTTTAAGGGCGTAATGGTCGTTTGAATGTGACGGTATTATTCGAACTTTCGCACCTTGCGAAGGCCAATTTTCAAAATGTTGTGGTTTCCACCTCGCACCTTCAAATTTGGTTTCGTTTGTTCCTACAGATTCTTTTAGGTCCAAACCTTGTCTTTATACTTTGAAATTATTATTTTACCCCTTGAAATGACCATTTTACCCCTGGGTGAACTTGGGGTGTTTAAATGGTCCGTTTAAGGTGTCGTTGTTTCGTTTCACTTCTATTTCAATCCTGAGTTATCTTGTTGATATCTTTTAGGTGTGAAATGATTTTTTTTACCATTGTGGGGGTGTTTGAAGACTATAGGTCATTTGTTCTCGTTTCTTTTTACTTCCGCATTCACTCCTTTAGCTTTTAGGCTCGTGTTTCGGAGTGCTAGGAAATATTGGGCATGACATTTCATATATGAAAATGCTATGTAAAGCTTGCCTTGTGACTGCTTATAACTACAACATACGTGTGCTGATTTTCTTCAAAATCATGTGTATAATAGCTAAGTCAAATATGTGAATATGATGTGTTAATGATTATCTCATTGCTCTACTACCCTACTCACATGTTTATAAGAACAAAAATATATATTTTTAAAATTTGAACATTTTGCATCATGCATTAGTATTAGGTTCAAGGATTGTAGAGATTTTTTTGTTACTCGAGAATCTAGAAATAATCTTATAGAGTACTTTATCTTCGTATTTAGTGCTTGACTTAGATTCACTAATGTCTCCTCTGTTATCTTTTCCCTATGTGTTTATTTTGAGGCATTCCCTATGCTTTGGTTATTATATCTTTGTTTGTCATTTCAGTGACAAAAAGGGTGAGATGTATTAAGTAAGGGGGAGAGATTGGTTGGTTCAGAGGGAGAAGTATTGAGTAAAGGGGAGTATATTCTTAGGGGGAGAAAGAGTTTTTTGGATATTATGATGATCATTATGCTTTAATTTCTATTGTGTTATTTTCATGATCATTATATTGATTTATATCGATTTATATATATTTTCCACACTTGATTTTCATGGTATATTGTTTAGTGTTGTGGTTATAGGATTGGAAGATCTTCATGAGGGCAAACTGATATTCTATATGTATGTTTGTGGGTGTGTGTACATATGTATAGATATTATATTGTTATTCGTGAGGATATCTTTGTAAAATATGATTTTGTCTCTAAAATTTCAAGGGGAGATTGTAAGAACATATATTATTGTTTTATGTTTGGCATGTTTTAGACAATAATCATGTTGAGTGAATTATGAAGTCGGGTAGGTTTAAGAAAATTGAAGTGGTCGAGAAAAGGCATGGACAAGCTTCGTCAAATTCAAATCAAACTTAAAGAAAATGGAAAATACAAGATAAATGAAGGAGGAAGCAAGTTTGAGTGAAAAATGCATTTCGAAGGATATAAATGACATTTTTCGGAGCCGAAACTTCGAGATGCATATCAACGGAGTCGAGGGGGTTCAAATGGAAGAAAAGTTAGGAAAAATAGTTTTCATGAAAATTGTTATGCTCCACCTATGGACCCAGTAGCTCAAAGTGGTTATAAAGTCCTAAAATTACGCCCCATCTATGCCCATTTAAGTTTGGCTTACGCGCCACGCGTAGGTAGGACTGTATGGTTAAGTGGTGCAAATGACAAAATTGTCCTAGGGTTGTTTTCTTTTGTGGTGGCTGCGATTTCTACACCTCAATACACATGTATAAAAGATATATACACCAATATTGGTCAGATTAACTCCAAATTATAAGAGGATTAAATAAGGGAGCAATTCTAGTTTAAAAAGAGGAGTTTCTACAGAATTTGGGGTAGCTTTTGTGAGATCTCAGCAATTCTTCGACAATTTATATTCCTCTGCAAAGAGAGAGAATAAGAAATCGCCTGATTATTCTATATCAAGGATTTTTCTACTTTTTGGTGATTATTCAATTGTGTTTCTACATCGAAGATCCTTATGCACAATTGGATGATCCATTGCTGAAAAATAATCACAACACCTATTGCAATGTGATTGCATCTATCCGTTGAGAACGGATCCGTCTGAGTGCGGAGATTAAAGCAAGAGGGTTTGTGGTTCATTGATCCGTTGAGAAGCGGAGCAGTCAGAGTACGGAGCGGAGTGAGAGCTTCGTGCAGTGCGAGTGATTCTGTAAGAACATTTATAGTATTATTAATGTTTGGCATATTCTAGACAATATCCATGTTGAGTGAATTGTCATGTTAAGATTTTTGTATATTTGTAATGGAGTTGTTGGTATGTTCATTTCTATCTCGAGAAAGAAGTCAAGGAGTGTGTCAAAGCAAATAAAGCTACCGGAGGGAAAAAATGTCATTTCCAGACATAGTTACTTCACCAGAGGGAAAAAATGTCATTTCCAGACAGTATGACTTCAACTAAAAGCATCGGTAGTTCGAGATGACCAGTCATGCTCAAATATGAAAAAACTGCAAAAGATACAACATACCTACATTAGCAGAGGCTGAAACAGGATAAATTGGCTCTAACCTATGTTGTGGTTTTGGAGCTAGGAAGGGACCCTATGCCCTAGACCTATGCTTAGGCGTAGGTCCCAATGCTTGGTCACGTGAGCACATGTTATGCATGATTTGTTTCAGGGTTCTTTCGGATTTTTCCAGTCTGGTCCCTACTTCGAGTTTTTAAGTGATCGACGACTTCAAACCTCTATATATTGGCATATACTCATATTTACATAATATTTTAGAGGATTTATCAAGGTATTGTGAAATTACGTATGACGGCAAGGTTAGGGTTTTCTCTCTTGGTCTACAAGAAAAAAGGCTACAGTTTTTTACAATGATTTTTTAAGAGGGTTTTTGGTGAGAGCTCTATAATATTCTATAATTCTTATTCTTCAACAGAGTGATACACATAGAGAGGTAATTATTGAGTGATCATACATATTGGTGTTCTCTCTTGTGTTGGATTTCTACAATCGTGCTTCTACACGAAAGTTCTCTATGCACGATTGGATGAGTGATTGCTGAAAAATCATCACACATCCATTGCAATGAGGTTGTTTTGATCCGTCCAAGTATGGTGCGATTTGAGCATTTTAGACCGTGAGTAGAGAAAGACAAATCGAGCGTGATTTGTGAGTCTCTCATAGTGTCTAGCGGAGCAAGCATGCTTCGTCAAGTACGAGTGATTCAAGGGTTTTAGACCATAAGTAGAGGAAGGCGTATCAGGAGTGATTGTAAATGTAAAACTCTCATAGAGTCTGTATTTATTGATTCATAGTGCATCGGTACCTGATTGTACCCATGGTTTTTTTCCTTGGAATGTTTCCTTGGTTTTTCCACGTATAATTCTTTGTATCGTCTCTTGCTTTATTTTCTACACTATATTAATGCTTGCTTGATATTGCTTGAATGATGTGATTTGAGAATTAGGATTTTGTGATTGGATTAAAATTAACTTTTATGTAATTAAATATTAATTTGTCAATAAATCCACAAAAAACTTATTCACCCCCACCCTTCTAGGCTATTTTTACCATCGTCTAGGTAATTTCAATTGGTATCAAAGCGTGGTTGCCTCGATTTAGGTTAACTACCTAGGGTTAAATCGTGAACTGATATTGTAACAGGTTGTCATAACCTAGGTGAGCCTATTCATGAGATTACCATAGTAAAGAAAATCCTTAGGTCTCTTCCTGAACGTTTTCGATCTAAGGTCACTGTCATCTCTAAGGTTATGAGTCTTAAAGAAATTAAGGTTGAAGAATTGACAGAAAATTTAAAATCTTATGAAATGGGGATGTTAAAAAATCCTCCTAAAAAGGTGAGTGGCACAAAAGAGAAGAACATAGCTTTTAAAACCACTAGGGAGGATCTGGTTGAACTTGATAAAGAAAGTGAGTTGAGTCTGAATGATATTGCCATGTTTGCTAAGAGGTTGAACAAATTTGTTAGGGCTAAACAGAATGGCCAGGAACAAAAATTTGGGGATTAGTTGGGTGAGTCTAGAAATAGAAATAAGACTCAAATTAGGAAGGACCAGTCTGATCCTAAAAAGAAGAAACCCAAATGTTTTGAATGTCAAGGATATGGTCATATAGCTGCAGAGTGTGCAAACACTCTAAAGAATTACAAAGGATTAGCTGTTAGTTGGGATGATGACTCTGACAATGGATCAACTAGTGATGCGACAAAATAAAATGAGGTTAACGAAGTTGCTTCAAGTTTAGCGATGTCTGAAGAGGAGGGTTCTGAGAGTGATGGAGATTGTGATGAAACACTTTAAGAGTCTTATAATAAATTACTTGATAAGACCACACAACTTCACAAGAATCACATGAAACTGTTAACTAAAAGTCTTAACATGGACAAAGAACTACATTATTTAAAATATGAATTAGCCAATAGTTCTCAAACTCTAAATTATCTACAGACCCAAAAGGCCAAGTTGATTGAAGATTTGAATAAGTCTGAACTTGAAAAAACTGAGGTTTTGAAGTTAATAGATGGTCTCAATAAGGAATTGGTTGAGATCTACTAAGATTAAAAATTTGGAAAAAGAGAAGAAAGATGTTAACTCAATTGTTCAGAAGTGGTCTGGTGGAACTCTTAAGCTTAATCATATGTTGAGTGTAGGAAAGTCCGCAGGAAATACAAAGGAACTAGGTTTTATTGCAAAATTCGAATGTTACTGCAAAAATCACCTTTGTAAAAGCCTCCCAAGTAGCATCGAGTTCTTCAAACAAAAATTCAAATAGAAATCCTAGGGTTCAATCCTATGTCAAAAGACCTGTTGAAAACAGGCCTTTCCTTACCCCTAGATATCCTAGGAAGTCAACTGATGGAGTCCGAAGGTTTGTTCCTATTTGTCATCACTGTGGTGTCAGTGGTCACATTCGACCAAGGTGTTCAAAATTGAGAGGGAAGACTCAGCAATCGGTGAAAAAACAAAAAGTTCAACATGGAGATCATGTTCAAGATCAAATTCAAATGTTGAATGAAGAAATGAAGAATTTATCAAGATTGACAAAAGGAGCTTCGAAGATGAAGAAGGCTTGGGTGGGAAAAAGTGATCTACACTATCTTGTTGTTCATACTGCACTTAGAGCACGCAAGTCTACATCTTGGTATTTGGATAGTAAATATTCGAGGCATATGACTGGAGATAAGTCATTGTTTGGATTTCTCAAGGAATGTCATGGTGGGATAGTCACTTTTGGTGATGGAAAGAAGTCGAAGGTTCTAGGCAAATGTACTATTGTGGTTTCTTGTCTACCTAAACTAGAAGATGTATTTTATGTAGAGGGTCTTAAAGCAAATTTGTTAAACATAATTCAAATATGTGATAACAATCATAATGTTACTTTTTCTCCTGATAAGTGTTCGATCATTGACTTTTCTGGGAATTGTGTAATGGAAGGTATTCGTTCAACTGATAATTGCTATTGCATTGTTCCTAATTTTGAATTGTTATACAATATAGTTAAACTAGATGAAGTTGAAATTTGGCATCAGCGGATGGGACTTGTTAATTTTCGTGAATTAAGAAAAATTATTAAGAGCGAAATTTCTAAGGGAGTTCATAAGGAGTTGTGTGTGGATCATGTCAGAAGGGTAAACAAGTTAGATGTCAGCACAAAAAGACAAATGTCATTGGTACTTCTAGACCTTTAGAGTTGTTGCATGTTCATCTAATTGGTCCCACTAGGACCATGAGCAAAGGAGGAAAGAAGTATATTTTTGTCATGGTGGATGATTATTCGAGATTTGCATGGGATGGATTTCTAAGTGAGAAGCCTGAAGCTCCTGAAAGTTTTAAGAGAATTTGTTTAAAAATTCAGACTAAGAAGAATTGTTCCATTTCTAGAGTAAGGAGTGATCATGGAAGGGAGTTTAAAAATTCGGAAATTGAAGTGTTTGTGAAGAGAAAAAAATAAAAAATGAATTTTCAGCACCTAAAACTCCTCAACAAAATGGAGTAGTTGAAAGGAAGAATAGGGTTATTCAGGAAATGGCTAATGTTATGTTACAGGGTAAGAATGTTCCTAGGTATTTTTGGGCCGAGACGGTGAACACAACATGTTACACCTCAAACAGAGTTTATCTTAGGTTTGGCACCTTAAAAACTCCTTATGAACTGTGGAATGGCAAGAAACCCAATGTAAATTATTTCAAAGATTTTGGAGCCAGGTGTTATTTTCTTAGAGATCGTAAATTTATTGGGAAGTTCTAGTCTGAGAGTGATGAAGGAATATTTTTGGGTTATTCATTGACTAGTCGAGCATATAGGGTTTCTAACCTTAGAACTCAAACGATGATGGAATCTGCCAATGTAGTGGTTGATGACTCATGTATTGATGAGTCTCGAATGTCTGCTGAGGAGGAAGATGGTGAGCCATTTTTATATTGGATAATGATTCTTCTGAGGTTGAAAAAGAGGACAATGCGGTTAGTAATAATACTTCAAGTCCTGCAAAATCACATGATTCAATTGGTGATGTTCAGCCTACACCGTCTAAGGAACCATCTGCAAGGGTAAATTTGTATCATCCTTTGGATAATGTTATAGGATTTGTTGATCAGATGAGATGACACGGAGAAAGGCTAGGAATGAGGTTTCATATGCATCTTATACATCTTCTTTGGAACCTGAAAATGTCAAAGAAGCTCTTCAAGATAGTGAGTGGATAAATGTTATGCAAGAAGAACTTTAGCAGTTTATTAAGAATGATGTATGGTATCTTATGCCTAGACCGAAGGAGATAAATGTGATTGGTACCAAGTGGATATTCAAGAATAAAAAGGATGAACATGGTACAGTAGTTAGGAATAAGGCTAGGCTTGCTGCTCAAGGTTATACTCAATTGGAGGGTATAGACTTTGATGAGACATTTGCTCCAGTAGCGAGACTTGAATTTATTCGAATTTTATTTGCTATTGCGTGTCATCTTGGATTCAAGTTGTATAAAATAGATGTGAAGAGTTCATTTTTGAATGGTGTTCTTCATGAGGAAGTATATGTGGAGCAGTCCAAAGGATTTGAAGATCCTTATTATCTAGATCATGTTTACAGGTTGAAAAAGGCTTTGTACAGGCTAAAGCATGCTCCTAGAGCTTGGCATGAAAGGTTGACAAATTACCTGTTGAGGACAGGTTTTACTCGAGGGGGAGTGGACAAAACACTATTTATTCAGAAAATTGAGAGTGATACAGTTGTTGCTCAAATTTATGTTGATGACATTGTGTTTGGATCCACTTCTGATAAGTCGAATTGGTCCAGATTCAAGGCCATAACGGTTGATATAGAGGAGCTGAAGAGAATGGACCATGTCACAATTACGGGAAATGAGGGTTTTCTCAAGGAGAAGAATTTGGAGATGGATAGGTAATGGTAAGGGATCAAAGCAAGAGATCTGCTCATTATTTTAGAGATCAAATGAAGCATGAATTTGAGATGAGCATGATTGGTGAATTGAACGTCTTTCTAGGGCTTCAAGTTAGGCAATTAAATGATGGGATTTTTGTTTCTCAAACTCGTTATGCCTTGGAATTGGTGAAGAATTTGGTTTGGAAAAGGCTAAGGATGTTCGCACTCCTATGAGTACAAATGTTAAGCTTTGCTTGGATACTAAAGGCAAAGATGTCAATCCTACACTTTATAGGAATATGATTGAGAGTTTGTTGTATTTGACTGCTAGTCAACCTGACATAGCATTTAGTGTTGGTTTTTGTGCACGTTACCAGGCAAGTCCTAAGGAGTCTCATATTATTGTTGTGAAAATGATTATCAAGTATGTTAAAGGGACAGTGAATTACGAACTGTGGTATCCATCGGGTATTAATACTGATATCGCATCCTTTTCTGATGCTGATTGGGCCGGTAATGTTGATGATAGAAAAAGTAACAGTGGAGGGTGTTTTTTATTGGAAATTGCTTAATTGTTTGGCATAGCAAGAAGCAAAATTGTGTTTCCCTTTCCACTGCTGAGGCTGAGTATATAGCAGTTGGTAGTTGTTATACTCAGGTTTTGTGGATGCATCAAATGTTGCAGGATTATGATTTTTCTCAAGGTACAATGACTGTGTTCTGTGATAACATGAGTGCAATAAATATTTCTAAAAATCATGTTCGACACTCTAGGACAAATCATATAGATATTTGACATCATTTCATTCGTGATCTTATTGAAGATGGTATAGTGTCTTTAGAGTTCATATCCACAGATTCTCAGTTAGCAGATATCTTTACAAAACCATTAGATTTTCAAAAGCATGTTAGTCTTAAGAAATCTATTGGTATGTTTTCTTTAGAATAAATATCTTCTTATCTATCATTCTAGGAGCACATTGCATTATTTTCCTAGAATTGATAAGTAATCATGCATTTGTATTATTTTTATTGATGCATGCATTTTATTTTGAAATAAATGACAATAAATTTTTTGAAACTGTTGAGCTTGACTAGAGTACAAAAATTATCATATTTTACTCTATTTTCACATTTACTTATCTCATTATGCATATGTGAAGTAGAGGTATCAGTTTGACCTAAAATTTTTGGATGATCACTTGGCATGATTATTTTATGTTACAAAACTTCAATCCTAAGTGCTAGTTGGTTCGGTGATGATTATAATGCCTGTTGAATCTGTTAATTTTTTTTTATTTAACCCGAAGTGGTATGAAGGTTCATGAGCTATGCTAGATTGGTCTATGCATGAAATATTGTTTGCATGTGTATGAATGTTGTGGTGATGTTGAAAAAAATGAGATGTTTAAAATATTAAAAATGCAAAAAGTAGTTCTTCAATCTGAGTAACCGGGCCTCTTGCCTCAATAAGCATTGAGTGTTCGCGTAAGAAAGGGAGAAGACTAATGTGCATAAATCCCATGAAAGAAGCTTGGGCCCAGTTGGTCAGAACTAAAAATCCTCGCTGGAAAGTCCAGAGCTTAGAAAGACAAAAAGGGATATGGTGAAAAAGTTGAAAAGATGAGAAAGAGGAAATTTGTGTGACAAAGAGAATGTATCTTTTATTTTTTTCCATCTAGTTTGGATCTTGGATTGAATTATCAACATGGTTGGTTGGGAGATTATCAGTTTTAGTATGTATTATTTTCATCTTACCATAGTGCTTGCACATGAAAATTTTCATACATATATATATATTTGTAAAACTTGACTTGTGCATTCTTGAGTTTACAAGGTATATGTGCTGATTTTCTTCTATACCGTGTATAATGATCGAGATAAATATAAGAATATGATGTATTAATGATTGGCTTTGTGTCTCTACTGCCTTGCTCACAGATTTCTAAAAATAAAAATACTTTATTTTATTTTTATTCAAGACATTTTGCATTCATTCATTAGTAGTAGAGTCATACATAGTAGAGATTTCTGTTACTCTAAGAATTTGAATATGATCTGATAAGAGTTCTATATCTTGGTATTATTTCATTGAGTACTTCCTTGCATCTCTCTACATTGTTGTTATAGCATATACTCTCTTTGGTTAACATTTTAGTGACAAAAAGGGGGAGAAGTATTAAGTGAGGGGGAGAGATTGTAGAGATTGTTTGATTGATTCAGAGGGTGAAGTATTTAGCAAGGGGGAGAATGATGATCATTACGTGGGCATTGTTGTTATGATTTTCTTATGATCATTTTATGTCTATTTTCCACACTTACGTTTAATGGTTTGTTTAGTGTTGTGGTTACAGGATTGGTAGACCGTCATGAAAGCAAGGTGACAATTTATATCTATGTTTGTCGGTGTGTGTTCATAGGTATAGATGTTATGGTGTTATTTGTGAGGTTATATTGTATAACACGGTTTGTCTCAGAAATGCCATGGGGGAAAAGGTAAAAACATTTATAGCATTATTTGTGTTTGGGATGTTCTAGACAATAACCACGTTGAGTGAATTGTCATGTTAAGAGTTTTTGTATTTGCAATCGAGTTGTTGGTATATTCGTTTCTATTTCGAGAAAGAAGTCAAGGAGTGTGTCAAAGCAAAGAAAGCTACTGGAGGGCAAAATCATCATTTCTAGACATCGTCACTTCACCGGAGGGAAAAATTTTCATTTCCAGACAGTATGACTTCAACCAAAAGCATTGACCAGTCTAACTCAAATATGAAAAAACTGCAAAAGATGCAACATACCCACGTTAGCAGAGGCTGAAACAAGATAAATTCGCTCTGACATACACTATGGTTTCGGAGCTGGGAGGGGACCCTACGCCCTAGCCTACACCCAACCGTAGGTCCCAATTCTTGGTCACGTGATAAGTTGTTATGCAAGATTTCTTTCGGGGTGCTTTCGAATTTTTCCAGTTTGGTCCCTACTTCGAGTTTTTAAGTGATCGACGACTTCAGACCTCTATATATTGGCATATACACATATTGACATGAAATTTTAGAGGATTTATCAAGGTATTATGAGATTACGTAAGTGGGCAAGGTTAGGGTTTTCTATGACTTGGTCTATAAATACCAAGGTTCTACAAGAGAAGTGGCTATGGTTTTTTATGACAACTTTTTAAAAGGGTTTTGGGTCAGAGCTCTGCAATATTCTATCGTTCTTATTCTTAAACAGAGTGATACACATAGAGAGGTGATTATTGAGTGATCATACATATTGGTGTTCTCTCTTGATTTAAGTGACATCCAAACAAGACCCTATGATCTAAAGGTTGATATTAAAGATAGGAGAAGAAGATTAATGGCTATAAGTGAGACACCACATAAAAGTGGAAAATGACCAATTTATTCTTAACTTAGGATTAATTACAAGAGTGTCATCATGCCTCTTAATTACCCTTCTATCCCTTGTCATCATCTGTATTTACCACTATGCCATTCAAAACCCAACAATTAGCCAAGTTTCTACATTTTTCACTAAGTGCTCTCAATATGAAAATACCAAATTACCCTTCGGTCATTTTGTTTCCGGAAATCATTTTTAACTATTTTCATTAATTATAAAAATGAAAATACAACAAGTAATGCACGTATTTACGCATATCAAGAAACATCCGTTAAATATGTTAAGCACCATAAACATATATTCACATAAGTGCTACACCAGAACATCTATAATAAACTAGGGTAACACGTTCAGGAACCTAACACGATTGCCGAAACTCCAACTATAAAATGTTGTAATGAACTCACGTAGTCACCAACGAACAATAAATCATGAATTCTGAAACAAAAGTCCACGACGTCGTCCCACTAAGTCCAAAACATAAATGCAAAAAATTTATATGTACCAAGATTACACAAGACGTCATGAATAATTGACGTCACAAAACGTTAACACTTGGAAAAGAATTCCATAAAGGAGAAAGGAAACGCGGGGCATTACAAAATAATTATATATATTTATTTTCAAAAATTAGAAAAATAGAAGTTTTTTAGGATCCATCGAGTACTCGGTGAGGAAACTACCGAGTACTCAGTAGTCCCTGTACCAGAAAATTTTCAAAATATAATTTTTCATTAATAAATATATATATAAAGTTATACATAGAATATATATAAGAATTTATTAAATACATTTAAAAATAAAATATCTATAGATATATAATACATAAATCTTTATATAAAATTAATTAAAATAGAAACATCCATTTATAGAAGTTAGAATTTTATAAAAATATTTTTGAAAAATCGTACCCTCCTCCAAACTTATATTGTTATATCCGTATAAATAAAAAATAGATAAAATCTAAATAATTTGCTCGATAAATACCAAAATATCCATTTTTATTAATTTTCTAATATTTTGCATTGGGGACCGAG
This sequence comes from Cornus suecica, assembly GCA_963922005.1. Classification (NCBI taxonomy): domain Eukaryota; kingdom Viridiplantae; phylum Streptophyta; class Magnoliopsida; order Cornales; family Cornaceae; genus Cornus; species Cornus suecica. Next base: position 51,111,352 of record OY998241.1, on the reverse strand, counting down.
TACTAAAATGAAATTAACAAAATAAAGCAAATAGTACAAAATAATGATTCATGGATCGACGTATGGAAATATCTAGAACATAATTTTATGCCAGCGCATGATCGAATACTCTCTCTAAATCCTAAGACTCAGACGGTGGTGGATGAGAAGTGGAGTTGGCGCCTAATCGCTTTAAGATCGCCTAAAATCCATGAGCCATCTATGCTCGGATCTCAGCTTGGCCATGAAGAATCTGCTCCTGACAGGCTACTAAATCTACATACTGCTCCCTAGATTGAATCACTGTCTCCCTCTGCCAAGGTTCCTGAGGCATCTCCTCATCTGTAGCCTCGTCATCATCCCCACTCTTTCTTGTCTCTCCCTCTATTGCTGTTGCATCACCCTCCTCCTCCAAAGCATTAGAATCAGCCTCCTCCTTAGCGGCTACTACCTCCAAGCCTCGACTCATCTTGTTGTGAGAATGGCTAAAGATTCCATATGCCATCGGCGAGTGAACGGGTCGCTCCACCTCTCCCTCGGCTAGTTATATATCCAGATGTCGTAAAATACCGGTGATCAGAGAGGGAATAGGAAGTAACCACTTCTTCGACCTAACTGCAGCCTCATCGGAGAGCTCCTGCAGCACGGTCCGTATGATCTGAACTATAACACTCGGAATCGAGACCCAGTGGTGAGCATAGAAACAGTACATCACCTCCAGAAGAAGACCCCGTATCTCTGTGTCATGGCCATGAGGGTGAACCTGATAGTAGAGCACGGTATCAAAAAACCATAACTTTCGGGGAATATACCTCTTCCCCGCACAAGTCGCGCTATTCAAATCTCCATAGTGCCCCGGCATTTCCATTGTACTATCTCATGAACGTCGGGGAATGGCTCTGGATAAGGTGAAAAATCAGCCCGTAAATCCTCCAGACACTCATCCAGTATGCCCCACATTGCTGCAATGAGGGCGATATCAATCGTGAAATGATGACCTCTCACCGTCGAAGACAAACCGGTCGCCATATCATAAACTAAGTTACGATAGAACTCGCGAACCATCTCCGGGTAGTACATAGCCAATACCGGAGTCAACAACGGCCTCAACCCCCTTTTGTTCAACCTCTTCACGCTTGTCTTGCACTTCGGCACGGATCTGAAATCGATGTATTTGAAGTACGCTCAAGCTAAAAATACTTAGCAAGCCCGATTTCCCGTACCCTTTACCGCGACTCGGCCTCCCTTTAGATCGATCGTGCTTGAATCTCACAACTGTTGCCGATGATTCTCCATCCTCCGTAGTTATGTTTCTCTTATTGGGTGCCATTGGAACGATTTCAAATGGTTTTGAGTGATTTTTGAGGAATAAACTGATGTGTATATATATAGCTATCTATATAGGTTCGAAAATGGGAGAAGAAGAGGGAATTTTTGTGCATTTTGGAATGGATTAATTGGTGGGTTTTAGTCGAATTAAGGCAAGAGTGAATGTGTGAAGCTTGATTTGAGAAACAAAATGATCAAAAATTGAGGATTTTAGGAAGAAACGAATGTGTATATTGGCGTGTATATGTATAGGTTCGAATTTAGAAAAGAATAAGGATTTTGGTTCAAATCGAATGAAATAATAAGTGAGTTTTGGTCGGATTAGGGCAAGGATGATGATTATGTGAGTGATTTGGATCAAAATGAACAAGAGTAGTGGATTCAGAGAGGAAAACTATTGTGTATATACGTTTATATATATACGTATGTATATGTATATATGTAGAGAGGTATATTCGTTTCAAGGTCGATTGGAGGTGTGATTTTTGTTGGATCAAGAGTAATAGAGGTATATGAGAGTTAGGATGTAAGTTTTTGAGAGAGAAACTGAATATTAAGTGATTTGTGAGGAGAGAAAAGAAACCCAATAAGAACTGCCGAGTTCTACTCGATTTAGTTCAAATTTTAAGTCACCGAGTACTCGGTGAGAACACCGCTGAGTACTCGATAGTTCATAACTGCTGAAAATTTTCTTTTAAACTCTTTTTTAATTTCTGATTCATTCATTCACTCCAATACTTACTCCTATTGTTATTCCTCATCTAAACTTAATAAAAACATAATGTAACTAAAATTAACTAAGATTAATTAATCAAAAACTAAGATAATTAAAATCCTATTACTACATACCCATCTAAGAGAACATGAACTCTCTTAGTCGGTGCCTAATCCTTAAAAATTATTAAAATAATCCTAAAATCATTCCTCAAAATAAAATAAATCATAGAACATGCAAAAAGAACAAAAAATCTAATTAATATACAATTCTGGATTACCGGCGCCAATCTTTACCGTCTTTGGCAAGACCGCGTCTAATTGTACTATCTAACACATTTTCTCTCTGCTACGCATCCACCAAATTTTGGTCTAAGTTTGGAAATTAAGTCGTTAATTGGTGTCCATTGTGAGTATTCAGCAATGAGCAAGAGATTATGCAAATAATAATCGTCATATAACTTACCTCATTTAACAAGTTTTATATTCATCTCATATTTAATCCTTGTGTCTAACGATTCTTTCATCAACTTATGAGGTAATATGTCTTCCATCACCTCGTCAATTCCCTCAATTACATAGTATTCCTCTCTTTTATTATCGTGAACTTGTTCCTTGAGACAAGGGAAAATTGATTCTTTGAATTCACATGATGTCTCAATTGACTTTTTAGGTTCTTCAGATTCTGATGTTGATAAATCTATATGTGCATAACTGAATGGTATATTCAAGGTGATTGGTAGTGACTCTAGTGGTTTTTTCCATGACTCTCCATATAGTGCTCTTTCTATTGCTATGATGTCATCAAGGTTATATTGTATTTGTTTATCCCAATCAATATTTGTGAAGTCTTCCTTTCCGTTAGGAAATTCATCTTTTCTAACCTCTACTTGTACCGACTCTTCTTGTGAGATTTTATTATTTTACTCGAATTGTTCCTCTATTTGATTATAATCATCCTCCCCATCCTCATAAGTTATATAGAATGGACTAGTTTCTTCTTCATCACTAAGGGATCCTAGCTCAACTATACTTTGGTCTATTGTATCAACTACCGCTTGACGTGGTCGTTCCTCTTCTCTTCTATTTAAAGAACTAGCTAGTTGGTCTACTAGGGTTTCTAACTTACAAAGGGATTGTGAATGAGAATGGAGTAATTGTGATTCAGCTTCTAACGTGCTAAGGGCCGTCACAACACTATCTTCAAAATTGTTTGACTGGGGAGGTGGATTTGAAATTAGATCCGGAACAAAATCTTTATATTGAGGTTGATTTAAATCATAAGAATAAAATTTTCGATTATCTAATTCTGAGTATGAATTGTCTACCTTGTGTGTAATCTCTTCACACTCACGAGTTGTTGCTTCAATATTCCCTAGGGCCGCTAAAATCTTATCTTCAAAACTCACTAGCTCTTGGGGAAAATATTGATTTGACTCATCATATAATTGAGAGTTCTATGATTGATTGAAACATCATGGATCTTGATTTAAGCTTTGATATTGACTTCCCATGTATGGTTGGTGATATGAAAAATTGGGATCATCTAACCAACCCAGATTATATGTATTATAATATAGAATATTAGTTGAATTGATATAGGTGTTATACAATTTATATATTTTTTAATATGAATAAATAAAAATAAAAATAAATATAAATTAAGCAAGAAAAGTAAAGTAGAATTGTGCAATAACGATAAATACACTTAAAACTCACAAATGGTCTAGCGAAACAGTGGCCACCTGCTTATCTGGTTCTCCTTTTGCTTCTTTCGATGTACCTCGTCAAAACACACAATTCAACTTTAAAAAGAAGAAAATAAAATTAAAGCAAATAAATAATTTAGCTATAATAATTATTTGAAAGTATAGAATATCGTTAGTCCCCGGCAATGGCGCCAAAAACTTGATCGGTCGGCCAAACCTCAATAGATTCAGCCTACTAGGCTTGGATAATAAATAATAATAATAATAATAAAGTTGTGTGCAAATAAGTCCTTAAAGTTGACCTTGTTTTCCCTATCGCAAATGCACGAATTAATTATAGTATAATATAGATGAGATAGGGTATATCGAATCCACATAAACTATTATATTCACAACTTTTTTATAATTATTCTAACTAAATTATGAAAGATAATTTGTTTTTTTGGTTTTCTAGAATTAATTTGACAATAAATAAAATAACATAAAAGTAATGATATATTTTGGTTTTAGTTGAAAACAATGGAGATAAAGATCTAGGGTATTTATAACTCCACCACTAACCACATAATATATCCTCCTAATCATTTAATGGTAAAGGGCGATCCATCATATGTGAATCAGATATTGGGTTGCAAACATTGGCAAAACCCTAATCCCAAAAAAGGAACAATTAATCCATCATTGGCACAAGCCATCATTGAACAAGCATAAATAGTACATGCATCTACTTGAAACTACTCCTACTAAGATAAATTAAAAGCATGTCAGTCGTTATCTTTCCTTATGCATGGTTTGTCTAAATCAAGATTGCATATTAATTACCACCATTGTGTAGAAAATCATGAGTTAAGCATCCGAGTTCTAGCCCATCTTGAATAACTATGATTATGTAAGATAAAACATTCATTCAAGCTAAGACAAGACATAAAATAAATGAAGAATTTTCTATAAAATCAAACGTAATCACTCATCTACACAATCATCACATATGTGTCCTTCAGTTTCCCCTTATACAATAAAAATAAGAAAGAGTCTACATTACTTGACTAGGGTTTTGTTAAAAAACCCTATATACTGATTTAGTTGTTCATGGTAGTGTTGTTTGCATTGTTGATGTAGACACGCCCTCCATGTATGATATTCTTGCCCAACTCTCCAAGACTCGAATATAACTTACCAATATAATCTCTATATAATCTATATATAATTGTAAAGGAGACCCCTCTCTTTTATAGAAAAAAAGAGAAGTCTTTATTTGGTAATCTGATTGCTTAGTGATTAAGTTAGGAATGTGTATCTTGATATTTCTTGAAGAATGCTATGAAATCTCATAAAATAAGGTCAATATTGTGTCCAAGATAGCTTAGAGATCATCCCATATTGATTCTAGCCGAAACGGGTCCCACTGTTGTGTATACAAGTTGCTAATATGGCTTGGCCGTTTTTGGTCTCACTGAGTACTCGGTGAGAATTCCATTGAGTACTCGGTAGCACTTGAGTGATGTGCAAACGGGCGCAAGTGCGCTAAAATTTCTGGTCATATTTCATGTTTTATGCAAGTGCGCTCACTTTTGCACTTTACCAAGTACTCGGCGAATGCACTACCGAGTACTCAGTAGTTCTTCACCTTAAACTTTTGTATTTCATTTTCTTTGCTCCATTTCTCTTCTCAGCTTCATTCCTCTTTATTCCTTTTTCATCCTTGACTTATTATTGGTCCTTTATAGGTCTTTTATCCATGGTTTCGGCTCTCGAACAATCTTGAGTCACCAATCCAGTTTTTTTACCGAATTTAACTCATTTTACGTGACATAGCCTGAAACGTCTTAAAACACGAAAATTGTATAAAAGCACCAATATAATGATATATATAAATATAACAATGTATAATTAGGAGCCTTAAATGTATGATATTTGATTCCTATCAACGGCTCTGAAAAATGTCGTTTACACCCTCCGAAATGCATTTTTCGCTTAAACTTGTTTCTTCTTCATTTCTCTTGTATTTTCCACTTTCTTTAAGCTTGATTTAAATTTGACAAAGCTTGTTGATGCCTTTGCAAGACCATTTCAATTTTCCTAAACCTACCCAACCTCATAATTCACTCAACGTGGTTATTGTCTAGAACATGCCAAACATAAACAATAATATAAATGTTCTTACACTTCTAAATACATAATTTTCATAACACTATCTCTGTAGATTTACATCTTTCGAAGAAGGGAGAAATTCAAGACCTAGAGATCCGAAGCAGAAGATCATGGAGGGCGTTTCTACATCAACGATGCAGTATCCCACCACTATGAACAACTAAACCGGTATTTAGGATTTTATAGCAAAACCCTAGCCAATTAATGTAGTTTACTTATTTTTTTCAATTGTAACGAGGAGAAATTGAAAACCACACCTGTGAAGATTATGTAGATGATAGACCATAGTTATTTAATATAAGGGGTTTTATATTTATTTCACTCTTGTCTTAGATTGAATGAATGCATTATCTCAATCAATCATGTTTATCTGGCATTCTTTAACATATCATGATTTTCTACACAATGGTGCTTGACACTCAAAACCCTAGGTTTACATAGGCCATGCCTCGGCGAGGTGATATAGACATGCTTTTGTTTAATTTCATGTTGTAGGAGTAGATTAGAGTAAAGTAGTTTGCATGCACTAATCACACTCTTTTCGGAGATGGGTTATAGCGAATTCGGTTTTACAGTACCTCTTTGGGGAATATATTCGACTATTTGCGGTATAATCTGATTCATGGGTACTGATAGATCGCCCTCTTACAATTGATCAAGTAGATAGCTACATTATGTGGTTAGTGGTGGAGTAAGAAAACCCTATTTTTTATCTCTATTGTTCTTGTCTTAATCTATTTTTACTTGCTTTATTAGTTAGTTAGTTAATAAATCACAAACAACAAACTATACTTTTATAGCAATTTAAGGGTATTACTTTACGAGAGTTCAGAATATGACTTAGTCATTTGGGTTCGATAACCTTTCTCAAGCTGAACTATACTACAATACGATTCGTGCACTTGCGATAGGTAAAACTAGGTCATTGTAAGGGTCCGTTTTTAAACACTATTTTTAACCCTAGTTTAGCCGCATCAATCCCTATGATTTTGAATAATCTCATATATACGCCATTTAGTTACGTTTTTTTTATAGGTAAAATACACACTCAAACACCACCCACAATGTCTCCTAGGAAACTCGAACCCCCATCTCTTCATTTGGGAGGTGAGGTTATACCATTGCACCACTTGTGTGCTACTAAAAAGGTACTTTTTCGTTACCACCATTTTAATTAAGTTAATGAAAATTGGGGTCTAAGTGAGAATATTAAAATTAAAGGTTCTAAGTGAAATGTTGATAAACCTTTAGGTTTCACTCGAAATTGATCTCACATATATTTTTATTTTCATGCCTCTACCAAACACTGACCTCTACTCACACATTTCACATCAACAGTTTCATTCGAGCTAACTCAACAATTTTAAGGCGACTGTAGACACCTCATTTTGGTCTCCCTCCTTTAATCACTAAAATTTCACTCAAGAAGTCCCTACCAGGTTGCCACCCTTTTGACCACCACTGTCTTGCAAAGTGCAAAACCTATGTTTGTACATTTTCTCTCAAATGAAGGTTGGTTCAACAATTTTATTTCTCCAATGCTTTTTATTTTTTTAGGAGCCTCGGGAACCACTCAATGATATACTATTGTGTAATCACATGGGAGCCACTTGATGAATACTGGTGGGCATCAGGTGTGTTCCAAATATGTGGTTAAAATGACACCTTAACGACACTTTAGGTTTTACCCTTCTGCAAGCGCACAGATCAGTTGTAGAATAGCAACGACTTGAGTAAGGGATATCGATCCCACAGAGACTAAGATTGTTCACTCTAATAGTTCAAAAACACTGAATTATATTTCTAAAAATTATTTGTTTTGGTGGTCAAAGACCGAATTATCTAATATTAACTAAATTAATCTAAAAAGCAAAGTAAATTGGTTTATGATTCAAGAGAGAAAAAAACTAGGGTTTTCGTCACTCCACCACTAACCGCATAATATAGTTCTATCAATATATCAATTTCATGAGGGCGATCTATTGACTGTGATTCAGGTCGTATCGCGCTAGCAGTTTGACCCCAAAAAGGAATTACCATCAACCAGATCGCGACAATCCATCTCAAGACTAAACAGATTAGTACATGCAAATTATGTTACTCTAATCTACTTCTAATGCATGAAAATAAACTAAAGCATGTCTATATCAGTTTGTCAAGGCATGGACTGTGTAACCTAAGGTTTAAGGTTTTATGAACACCATTGTGTAAAAAATCATGGCTTAAGCATCCGAGTTCCAGCCCAGAGTGAATAAGCCTGATTGTGTAAGATAAATATATTCACAAAGTCTAAGACAAGAATCAATTCAAATATATAAACTTGAATCATGAATAAAAATGGTCTCTCATTTAACACAATCATCACAATATAGTCACAGTTTCCCCTCTCTACAATTGAATATAAAATTAGAACTGTATTACTTGGCTAGGTTTTTGTGAGAAAATCCTAGATACCGAGTTAATTGATCATGGCAGAGAGACTCTTCATTGTAGGTGTAGAAACGCTCTCCATGGCCTTCTTCTCCGGATCTCTAGGTCTTGAATGGCTCCTCCCTTTTGAATAAGATGAATCTCCAAAGGCGGCTCTGAAAATTATACGTTTCAAGAAGCTCTCTAAAATCTATAGCAAAGTTTTGTATTTATAGACAAAGTTGATGGAAACCCTAACTTGGAGAATAGGATTACCCTTTTTGGTAATTTCACACCCAACCAAACAAAACCCTCATATATAATGTATAATATGTGTATATTACATGTATATAGGTGTTAGGGTCGAACTTGAAGTCATCTGGGTGAAAACAAATTAATCTAGGTCAAAATAGGATTTCAGCCCGAAAATGAAATTTCCAGTTTTGTCTGCAGGACACCTCTCACTCTTTTGATCATAACATAAGTTCTACACATTTTATGGAGTCATGCAATATATATTTGGAAAGCTCACTTCAAGATATTGATTTTAGGCTCAAGAATCACCTCATTTGAACCTTTCTTGACTGAGATATGGTTGCCCGAACTTGGCTGAAAATTTGTGCAGAAAATACTGTTCACTACGCCAAAACGTAGGTTAGGAGCGTAGGTACACTCCTTGTGCTCTGTTTTGCTGCTTCCAAACTCCTTTAGCCACTGTGAGCGTAGGGTAGAGCATAGGAAACCCCTGGAAACCATTTTTCTTGATAATTGCTCTATTTGAACCTCGTTGACTCCCTTGCTATGATTCTTGAAGTTGCAGTTCCGAAAAATGATGTTTTCGCCCTCTAGTGAAGTGACAGTGTCTGGAAATGACATTTTTGCCCTCCGGTAGCTATTTTTTTGCTCGAACACACTCCTTGACTCCTTTCTTGAGATAGAAACGAACACAAACTCAGTTAATTCACCGAGATTAGCTCTATTTCTTCATTAAGCTCTTGAAACATGCTTAAACACATGAACGAAATAAAAATACCAAATAACGGAATGTAAAGACATAACAAATGCAAGATAGGGGCGAAAAATGACCAATATTGAGCACCTATGAAATACCCCATGTCACACCCCGTTATTTCTGAGACTCCCATTTGGAGAATCAGCGAATCTCAAGGTATGACGTCAGTGGAAAAAGACCACTAGAATTAATAATAACAAGAAATCACATGGAATAAGGATGAAAAATAAGGTATTACATGCACACCTGAGTGATAGCAACTCAATAGAGAAATCTAACAAAAATCCAGCAGAGTTTCGTTTGTAAATGGAACATCCGGATACACAACCACAACCAAAACCGAATAACATGCACATAACAAATTCAATAATAACATTGGCACGTAACCTAACATTCCAGAAACCAACTAGGGCCAAGGTAGTGGAAAGAAAACCACCGCTACCTCTACAGAACCCCTCTAAAACCTACAGAGCTACAATGCTCGAATAAAAATACAAAGAAAACCACATGGTGATGCCAAAAAAGTGTAATGGCACCTAGAAATAATAAATACCCGAAATAAAAGATACAACGTAAGGGGTATGCCAATAGACTGGCTCCCAAGAGAAATAAGAATACCCCATAATAGATATGGATAAAAGGAGAAAATCAAAATACAAGCATCCCAAGTCACCCGTACAGTCACTGTTGTACATGTCATACTGCATCCACCAGCAATCCTGCAATCTGTGTAGGGGTGAGCAAAAACCATGGCTCACCAATAATATCCCTAACAAACACACCCCTAGCCGCTAGGAACCTCTAACCGTCCTATGTACATGCATCTATCCTAGGTCAGTCAGTTGTCTCATCTGGCATCCACACAAATCTGAGACCCCAAAATTGCCCCACAAATAATCCAAATCACATCTCATGACTACACAAGAAGGCGTAAAGTGTGAAACATAGAGCAACCCACAAGTCTCAATTCTATAAAAACATGTAAGCACAGTCGTATATATCTAGGTATATAAGATATTATATATAATTCTGTAAGTGACTAATCATATCTGCGTGTGTACATAAATACTCCAATATGCACCATCGCTCTGAGGTACTACAAGAACTAACTATCCATCGCACTATGCATCGAGCACACCGTTGAAAGGTCCTAAGAGGTAAATAAATCGCTTATATGGATAACCCAAAAGGAATAATCATAACCACGCTCACAACTCAACTGAACCGCACTTCTACATACCGCTATGAAATCATCCCTAAAAATTCTCACTCTCACAATTTCTAACCCCATTCGATACTTGTATTCACAATAACTAGTGAACTAATTCGTTCACTCAAAGGAACATAAACAGAAAAATATATTATCACCAATTCGGATTCGATAACCAACAAAAATAATTTCCAACTCACACCATCTATTGAGGCACAAGAAAGGGATACCAGAGTCATTTAGTCCCAAACGGATGCCGAGGTCCTCGGGTTTTAAAAAAAATGCTGAACTCCGAAGGATTCAACCGATTTTTTAAAAAAACGTTTTAGGATCCGGTCAAATCTATTTGGTTCTAACATCTCCGAACCCAACCAACATATTAGCAACCGCACTATGTGTGTGCAAGTCAACATCACATCTCTTACCTGAGAATACGAATAGAACGAAAACAACACAAGTCAACATAAGGTCCGCCCCAAAGGCTGAAACCTTATAATCCCAAGTCCGGGCTAAAAACCAAGGAATAATCACAACGAGGAAGAAGAACATCCAGAGTTCAACCAAAAACCATTTCAAAATCCCTTTTTAAACCCCTTTCGAAACTAGTCCTAAGACCTTTAACATTAATTTAAAAATTTATGAAAACTTCTCAAAGAATACCCAAATAGAACCGGAATCCAAAGGAATCTCAGAATAACTAGGAGAAACCTGGAGTTCTCGAACTCTAAAGATGCCAAGATCTCGGAAACAACCTCGAGACCTCACAGAAACGTTCTCAAACTGGATTTTCTGACATTTCTTTAAAAAGTGGTTTGCTTCCGATACTACCGGACCCAAGAATTTAAAAATATTTTATAAAACAATTTTTTAACTTCTAGTTTTCAAAAATAGTTAACGAGTCCCGAGGTAAGTGAAGAATGTAGCTTTATAAAAAAATCCTCAAGCTTTAAGTTTTCAAAACTTTAAGAGAACCTTGATTTGGTCCAAAAGATCCAAACCGTAACCGAGACTTTCCATATAATGGTTAAATACCATGTATTTCTCAAAACATTTTCAAAATGGAGGGGAAAGTGACTAGCTCCAAATAACAACGGTCGGAAGAGAGGGAAAACAATGCTATCGAGCTTAAACCCATCTTTGAATTTATAAATTTCCCCAACACAATAGGAGTGGTACACCAACCATCCCGCGATGACATCAATCACTCAACACCAAGGCCTATATGACCGAAAATCATAATCTCATCTAAGTCCTAGAGAACGTTGACCAGCACTCTATAAATCAAACTTATGGGAAAGCAATTATTCCATTAAACCACTCTTTACTTAGTCCTATGAATCCACTTAGAACACAAGCCAACCATAACTCCATCGTCCCTGGTTCTTAATTTTATTACACTTTTTACCTTTCATCTCAAAGTGTTTAAGTTTTCATTTTCGTTAATCAATTTTATAACATCAACAAGGGATATCTATATCCAAAAGCATACTCATAATCATAAATATTGTGTCGTAGCACACAAGGGGACAATATAGACTTTTAAAGCAATCCACATACAACCTACTCAATATCAGTAAGCAATAACAACAGAAAATCTCAACAGATAATCATATAGAAAATTAATACCCAATGTGAATGCCAATGCAATGTCTATACTCGTGACAGTGCCAATGCAACTAAAGTAAAAACCCTATCTACATGAGGGTTAACAGATATCAAGGAATCCCAAACCGTTCATTTATGGGGGTAACAAGCCCACAAAAGGAAGGGTGGGTGTCGCCTAATAGAGTATGGAGACCACAAGTCCTTCCGGAACGGCAAGTGAGGCCAAAGACCTCACCCCCAACTACTCAATATTTGATATATGCTAGCTCCCTAGGTGCGAGAACACCCCTTGCTAGTTGTTGCGACTATTGATAAGTGCCAAATATTATATATTTAAACTCCTTAATTTACATCTTTTAGTTCTATAGTGATATCTTTTATTCAAGTTTTATGATATTTTTGTGTTTATCTTATTTTCTAGGTCTTCATGAAGAATTCAATCAATTCCATGCAAATTGGGTCATCAACTATGCATGAAATATATTCATCCTGACCACCCTTTACTTAAATGCCTATAAATAATTCTGTGTTTTGATTCTGTAAATGACATTGGTACCATTGGAAAGTTGATTCAGAGACCTTCAATTTGAGCACAAGAATGACCTTATTTTGATTTGAAATGAAGGCGTTATGGCAGTTGCAAGTCAGCTTCAAAACTGCAGAATTGTGCAGAAATCAATGCCGGTTCGGGTTTACCAAAGGGTGATGTGAATTTTACATTTTCTTGAAGATTTACCACATTCATTGGATTATTATTTTACAAGAGTAAATCTGATCCATGTCAAGAAACAAAGGCACATGTGAAAAGAAGACAATGGGGTGGAAAGTAATGAATATTCAAACAAAAAGAAATCCAATTTCTCTTTTCTAGTTGTCATTTGATTCCATATTTTCCCTATAAATAGAGGTAGTCTTTCATTTGTAAAGGAGGAAGAATAGGAGTGAAGAGAAACATAGTGATTTATATATTTGTAATGGAAGAGTAATTCTCTAGCTAAGGCTAGGGAATGAATTTAAAATGAAGAACCAAGTGTTTGCATATCCAAGTATTTAATGCTTCAAGGTTAGTATTATTGATAATATATGAATCTAATAATTTTTATTCAATGATTCTTTGCCTCTTTATGCCATGTATATTGAGTTCTTTGAATCAATGAATACACTTAGGTAATTACATCTAAGATTCATTATGCCATACAATGATATAAGTAATGCTCAACCCACTTTATGTGGTGTTCTTGATTTCTTATAATCTTACATAGGTATAATGAATACTTTGAATGTAATTACATCTTTATAGTTCACAATTCTTATGATTCATATGTAATTAATAATACTACTTATTTAATGGGATTTACTAGATCATTAGTATGTTTATTATTATTGCTAATATAGGCATGATTTGTAGAGTTGCTTCATTAGCGACCACTTTCTTGCCATAGCATTTATAATGAACATATAATGTTTCTATTAGTTAACTTATATAATTCATTTAGTATGTTAATTATTTATTGCTTATAGACATGATTTGGAGAGTTGCGTTGTTAGTATGGATTATCCTACCAAGCGACCCCTTTCTTGCCATGCAAATATAATTAACATATGATGATTGTATTGGTTAATTTTTATTACTTATTTGGATATGTGGTACACTTGGTTTCGACATTGGAAAGGAATTCCCAATGCCTTAGTATTTAATTTAATTCAAGAAAACAACCAAAATCAATCAATCAAATCAATTCAAGGACAAAAATAAAATTCATTTTTCATACATCTTTCCGACTCTCCCTGAGGTTCGACACTTGGACTCACCAAGACTATTATAACTTGACTACCTATACTTGGGTATTGTAACGTGGAACACATTTCTAGACACGTCAAGTTTTTGGCGCCGCTGCCGGGGAGACGGCGAAAGAAGAAATTTCAGTTTTGTAATAAATTTATTTTCTTTTCTTTTCTTTTATTTTTTTCATTTTGTTTATGATTGTTTGGACACGAAATTCTGTAGGACGTGTTGAAAGAAATCTTGTAGTGGGTACATCTTTTTGTAATCCTTTGTATTCAAGATCATCGTGTTCAATGGAGGACGATCAAAGTGTGCATGGAGATAATGAAGAACATCAAATCCCAAGAGGAGTGGAAGTTCCTCCCGGTCCTCATGTTCGAACTATGAGGGATTATCTCCAACCACCGCGAAGCACTGCACCATCATGTATTATTCTTCCTCTTCATGCCAATGCTTTTTCCTTCAAGCCAAGTATGATTCAATTATTACCTAGCTTTCATGGTATGGAATCTAAAAACCCTTATCTTCATCTAAAAGAATTCGAAGAGGTATGTTCTACTTTCCGAGATCGGGGGACTACTGAAGAAGTTGTAAGGCTTAAATTGTTTCCCTTTTCTTTAAAAGACAAAGGCAAAATTTGGTTAAATGCACAAAGGCCTCGCTCCATTAGATCATGGCAAGACTTACAAGCGGAATGTTTGAAAAAGTTTTTTCCGATTCATAGAACCAATGCTTTGAGACGACAAATTTCAAAATTTTCTCCCAAAAATAATGAAACTTTTTATGAATGTTGGGAGCGTTTCAAAGAACTTTTAAATGCTTGTCCACATCATGGGTATGAGAATTGGAGTATAGTGAGTTTCTTTTATGAATCTCTACCGGCTCATATGCGCCAATTTGTCGAAACCATGTGTAATGGAGACTTTTTAAACAAAGATCCCGAGGAAGCCTTTTTGTTTTTTGACCAAATAGCCGAAAGTGCCCAAACTTGGGACACTTGTCATCTTGATGAAAGAACTAAACTTCCGGGAAGGGGTGGAATTTATCATTTAAAAAGTGATGATGATTTAGGAGCAAGAGTAATGCATTTAACTAAGAAATTGGAAGCCTTAGAGTCCAAAAATGTGAATAGGGTTAATGCAATAGGAGAAGTAGTGTGTGGAATTTGTGATGAACTTGGACATTTGACAAATGAATGTCCGACAATCCCTGCATTTAAGGAAGTCCTTAATGCTCGGTCGAAGTCAATGCTTTCAATACTTTCAAAAAATCACAGAATTCTCCTTACTCTGAGACTTACAATAGAGAATGGCGGAATCACCCCAACTTTAGTTGGAGTAATTCTAATTTTCAACAAAGTCAACCCCAACCAAGGCCACAAGCTCCTTATGTTCCACCTCCCAAAAGAGATTTAGAAGCTATTCTTGCACAATTCATTCAAAAAAATGATCAAAAGTTTGACCAAATTGTGCAGTGTACCAACCAATTCATGCAACACATGCAAAAGACTGACCGAGCCATTGATGATATAAGGTCTCACATATCAAAATTAACCCCCATGCTTTCACCTCAAGAAAAAGGTAAATTTCCTGCCCAACCTCTTCCTAATCCACAAGGCCAATTTATGGTCCAAAGTGGAGAACCTTCCCAAGTCAACATGAAACATGCCAAGTCAATCTCTATCTTAAGAAGTGGAAAGGTGGTTGATAAAACTATTTCAAAGGCCCAAAAGCCCGAGGAATTGGAACCTTCAAAGGAAGCTAAGAAAAAGAGCGAGAATGAGCAAGAAAATGAGGAAATTGAAAAAATCAAAAATAGTGTCACTGTTCCATTCCCACAAAGATTAAATCAATCTTTGTCGGCAAGTTCCAATGCTGAAATTCTTGAAGTCTTTAAGCAAGTAAAAGTCAACATTCCATTGCTTGATGCTATCAAGCAAATCCCTTCTTATGCGAAATTTTTAAAAGACATGTGCACAACGAAGAGGAAGATGAATGTAAGAAAAAAGGCTTTTATGACTGAACAAGTAAGTTCCATTTTACAAAACAAGAGACCTTTAAAATTCAAAGATCCTGGTTGTCCCACAATCTCTTGTATCATCGGGAATTGTCATATAAAAAGAGCGTTGCTTGATCTTGGAGCAAGTGTAAACTTACTTCCATTTTCGGTATACGAACAATTGGGTTTGGGGGAACTTAAGGCAACTAATGTGACATTATAACTAGCCGGCCGTTCAGTGAAAGTCCCTAGAGGAGTTGTGGAAGATGTTCTTGTTCAGGTGGATAAATTTTATTTTCCTGTGGATTTCATTGTGCTCGACACCCAACCAGTGTCCAACCCCTCAAGTCAAATTCCAGTGATTTTGGGAAGACCATTTCTTGCAACCTCAAATGCTGTCATCAATTGCAAAAATGGAATGTTGAAATTAACTTTTGGGAATATGACTCTTGAACTTAATGTTTTCTCCTTAAGTAATCAACATAAGGAGTATAATGAGGAAGAAGTCGAGGGGGTTAACTTCATTGAAACAGTTGTGGAAGAATATTTTGAAAAGTCTTTTGTATTAGATCCATTAAAAAAATGTTTAAATGAATCTAATACTTATTTACACAACATTGACTCATTACTTGATGATCCACAGGAACAGAATATTGCAATGGGGATACACATGGTACATGAAGATATTGTCATCACAAGAGAAGAGCAAAACTTGGAACTCAAGCCATTACCGAGTGACTTGAAGTATGCCTTTTTGGGAAGCAACAATACTTACCCCGTGGTAATTTCATCCAAACTCGATGGTAAGCAAGAGGTAAGATTGATTAAAATTCTTGAAAAATATAAAAAGGCAATTGGGTGGACTTTAGCCGACCTCCAAGGTTTGCAAGAGGTTGTAAGAAATGAAGTTTTAAAATTACTTGATGCAAAAATCATCTACCCAATCTCAGATAGTAAATGGGTAAGTCCTACACAAGTAGTACCCAAGAAATCTGGATTAACTGTAGTAAGAAACGAGCATAATGAACTTATACCCCAAAGAGTCACTTCAGGGTGGCGAATGTGCATTGACTATAGGAAACTAAATTTTGTGACCCGGAAAGATCATTTTCCCTTGCCATTCCTAGATCAAATGCTTGAAAGGGTAGCAGGTCATAGTTTTTACTGTTTCTTAGATGGCTACTCAGGGTATAATGAAATTGAAATTGATTTAGAGGATCAAGAAAAGACCACTTTCACATGTCCTTTTGGAACATTTGCATATAGAAGAATGCCCTTTGGTTTGTGCAATGCACCAGCCACTTTTCAAAGGTGTATGCTTAGCATTTTTAGTGACATGGTGGAACGTGATCTTGAAATTTTTATGGATGATTTTACTGTTTATGGATCCTCATTTGATAAATGTCTTACAAATCTTGAGAAAGTCTTGTGCAGGTGCGTGGAGAAGAATTTAGTACTCAATTGGGAGAAATGTCACTTCATGGTGACACGTGGAATTGTGTTGGGTCATATTATATCATCAGAAGGAATTGAGGTAGACAAAGCCAAAATTGATGTCATTACCAAATTGCCAATTCCAAAAATGGTAAAAGACATCCGATCATTTCTTGGGCATGCTGGTTTCTATAGGAGGTTTATTAAGGATTTTAGTCTTATTGCAAAACCCTTATGCAACCTTCTAGCCAAAGATACACCATTTGAGTGGAATGAAAAATGTGATAAAGCCTTTGTCAAACTCAAAGAAATGCTCACTACTACACCCATTATGCAATCACCGGATTGGAGCCTACCATTTGAACTAATGTGTGATGCCAGTGACTATGTTGTGGGGGCGGTACTTGGCCAAAGAAAGGAAAAGAAACCATGTGTTATATATTATGCAAGTAGAACGCTCAATGATGCTTAAATGAACTACACCACCACAGAAAAAGAGCTTCTTGCTATAGTATTTGCACTTGACAAATTCAGGTCATACCTAATTGGTTCCCCAATTGTTGTTTTCACCGATCATGCTGCACTTAAGTATCTTCTTACAAAGAAAGATTCTAAGCCAAGACTGTTAAGATGGATCCTTCTACTTCAAGAATTCAACATCCACATCAAAGACAAAAAGGGAGTAGAAAATGTGGTGGCAGACCATTTGTCCCGCCTTACTTTTAATGAATCTTTAGAACCCTGTCCTATTAAAGATTCATTTCCAGATGAGAATTTATTTTCTATTTCATCTTTACCTTGGTATGCTGATATTGTGAATTATCTTGTTTCAGGTAAGATGCCAATATCATGGTGTGCTCAAGATCGGAGGCGATTTGTCCAAGAAGCTAAAAGGTTCTACTGGGACGAACCATACCTTTACAAGTATGGCGCCGATCAAATCATTCGACGATGCATCCCAGATGAAGAAATTGAAAGTGTGATGTCTTTTTGTCATAATGAGGCTTGTGGAGGTCATTTTTCTTCAAAGAAAACAACCGCAAAAATTCTTCAATGCGGACTTTATTGGCCTTCCATTTTCAGAGACACCAACAGCTTTTGCAAAGCCTGCCCAAGATGTCAAATGCTAGGGGGAATTACAAGACGGAACACGATGCCACTAAACCCAATCTTAATCCTTGAGATATTTGACTGTTGGGGCATCGATTTCATGGGACCATTCCCATCCTCATCTGGTAATTTGTATATTTTACTTGCAGTTGATTATGTTTCAAAATGGGTGGAAGCTAAAGCTTGCAAGGATAATACTCACAAAACTGTCGTGAAATTCTTAAAAGAAAATATCCTTGCAAGGTTTGGCATTCCCAAAGCAATCATTAGTGATAGAGGGTTGCACTTTTGCAATCGTACAATTGAGAAACTCATGCAAAAATATGGTGTTACACACAAAGTTTCGACCGCCTACCATCCTCAAACAAATGGGCAAGCCGAATTGGCTAATAGGGAGATAAAACAAATTTTAGAAAAAACGGTAAATCCAAATCGTAAAGATTGGTCATTACGTTTAAATGATGCACTTTGGGCTTACCGTACTGCTTTTAAAACCAATCTTGGAATGTCTCCCTATCGGCTAGTTTATGGTAAGAGTTGTCATTTGCCTGTAGAATTAGAACATAAATCTTTTTGGGCAGCTAAAATAATGAACTTTGATTTTTTTAAGGCAGGTGAAAATTGAAAATTGCAACTCGAAGAACTGGAGGAATTAAGGAGGGATGCATATGACAATGCCAAGATATTTAAGGAAAGGGCGAAAGCATTTCATGAGAAAAAGATTTTGAGAAAAGATTTTGAAATTGGGCAAAAAGTTCTTGTATATGATTCTCGTTTACATCTTTTTCCCGGAAAAATAAAATCAAAATGGAAAGGTCCCTTTTTAATCAAACATGTGTATCCATATGGCACCGTGGATGTGGAGGATCCAAGTAATGGCTTTGTTTTTAAAGTTAACGGACAACGATTGAAGTCATTCTTTGAAATTCCAACTCTGGAAGAATCCATGTCTTTAGAAGACCCAACCTATGTGTAAAAACATTGGTTGTTCTTTAGAGTGTGTGTATATTTATTGTTTTGTTTTGCAGATTTGTTTCCTCTTTTCTCATCACAGAATTGGTAAGATTTCAACCTTACATTCTCTTTATACATTGAGGACAATGTCCGTTTCAAGTTTGGGGGTAAGGTGATTATATTTTGTTTTTATTTTGTTTATATTTGTTTTTCAATTTCTTTGGGTGATTATATTTAGTTTTTATTTTGTTTTCAATTTTTTTCAATTTGTGATGTTTTAAAAAAAAAAAAAATTGAAAATTTTATTAAGTTCTTCATTCGAAATATGTGATTGAAGTCAAGTATAAGTTAATTTGTGAACATGTTATGACTAGGAAGATAGTTGTATACAATTACCCCACTCATGAGTACGGAATAGTTTGATTAAATTAATTTTTAAGATGTGGTCCACATGGGTGAATAGATGAGTGAAATTGAAACCAAGAAAGATAGTTTTGACCTATAAGCACTTGCACATATTCTCTATGGGATGATTAATTGATTTTTGACTATGTAGTTGAAAAAATAGTTTTGTTTCAATGATAAGGGGAAAAATCTAAAAAAAAAAAAAATGAAAATGCAGAAAGTAGTTCTTCGATCTGAGTAACCGGCCCTTGGTATCACCAATATCATTGTTCGCGTAAAAAGGGGAGAAAACTAATGAGCATAAATCCCATGGAAGAAGCTCGGGCCCAGTTGGTTGGGATTAAAAAAATCCTCGCTGGAAAGTCCGGAGACTTAGAAAGACAGAAAGGGATAAAAATGCAAAAGTGATATTGAAGTTGTGTCATGGAAAAACTTGATCAATGAATTAGAAGAAGGGAGATTACTCTACTATAGAGAATGTTCACAAAAACACGGAAAACTATGTGGATCGGCTGTAGAAATTAGCAAGTTTATTTCACCACTGTGGGGACTATTCTTTTAAATTTAATTCATGAAAACTTTTATTTATGAGTGAGTGGGGATAATTTGTATGCATTTTATTCTTACGACATCATAGCATTACATGATTAATGAGTATTTGATTTCATGAGCATACAAGAATGAAGAATAAAAAAAAAATACGAAAAAAAAAAAAAAACAAACAAACAAACAATGTTTGTGGGTACCATTTCTGTTAAACCCTCATGAGACTTCACTCGTCCTACTAGGGATGCCTAGGGGTTTAAAAGACTTATCAATTTTAATTTTACTCTTTTTAATTTATGTTGGTATTACTAGGGACTAGTAATATGTAAGTTTGGGGGTGTTGATAAGTGCTAAATATTATATATTTAAACCCCTTAATTTATATCTTTTAGTTCTATAGTGATATCTTTTATTCAAGTTTTATGATATTTTTGTGTTTATCTTATTTTCTAGGTCTTCATGAAGAATTCAATCAATTCCATGCAAATTGGGTCATCAACTATGCATGAAATATATTCATCCTGACCACCCTTTACTTAAATGCCTATAAATAATTCTGTGTTTTGATTCTGGAAATGACATTGGTACCATTGGAAACTTGATTCAGAGACCTTCAATTTGAGCAAAAGAATGACCTTATTTCGATTTGAAATGAAGGCGTTATGGCAGTTGCAAGTAAGCTTCAAAACTGCAGAATTGTGCAGAAATCAATGCAGGTTCGGGTTTACCAAAGGGTGATGTGAATTTTACATTTTCTTGAAGATTTACCACATTCATTGGATTATGATTTTACAAGAGTAAATCTGATCCATGTCAAGAAACAAAGGCACATGGAAGAAACAAAGACACATGTGAAAAGAAGACAATGGGGTGGAAAGTAATGAATATTCAAACAAAAAGAAATCCAATTTCTCTTTTCTAGTTGTCATTTGATTCCATATTTTCCCTATAAATAGAGGTAGTCTTTCATTTGTAAGGGAGGAAGAATAGGAGTGAAGAGAAACATAGTGATTTATATATTTGTAATGGAAGAGTAATTCTCTAGCTAAGGCTAGGGAATGAATTTAAAATGAAGAACCAAGTGTTTACATATCCAAGTATTTAATGCTTCAAGGTTAGTATTATTGATAATATATGAATCTAATAATTTTTATTCAATGATTCTTTGCTTCTTTATGCCATGTATATTGAGTTCTTTGAATCAATGAATACACTTAGGTAATTACATCTAAGATTCATTATGCCATACAATGATATAAGTAATGCTCAACCCACTTTATGTGGTGTTCTTGATTTCTTATAATCTTACATTGGTATAATGAATACTTTGAATGTAATTACATCTTTATAGTTCACAATTCTTATGATTCATATGTAATTAATAATACTACTTATTTAATGGGATTTACTAGATCATTAGTATGTTTATTATTATTGCTAATATAGGCATGATTTATAGAGTTGCTTCATTAGCGACCACTTTCTTGCCATAGCATTTATAATGAACATATAATGTTTCTATTAGTTAACTTATATAATTCATTTAGTATGTTAATTATTTATTGCTTATAGACATGATTTGGAGAGTTGCGTTGTTAGTATGGATTATCCTACCAAGCGACCCCTTTCTTGCCATGCAAATATAATTAACATATGATGATTGTATTGGTTAATTTTTATTACTTATTTGGATATGTGGTACACTTGGTTTCGACATTGTAAAGGAATTCCCAATGCCTTAGTATTTAATTTAATTCAAGAAAACAACCAAAATCAATTCAAGGACAAAAATAAAATTCATTTTTCATACATCTTTCCGACTCTCCCTGAGGTTCGACACTGGGACTCACCAAGACTATATTATAACTTGACTACCTATACTAGGGTATTGTAACGTGGAACACATTTCTAGACACGTCAACTATCCAAATGGTTCATACGTATATATAATACAAATGAGGCATGCTACCAACATAGAATCAATATACATATGCTCACGGTGCTACATGAATGCAAAATACCTCTACATGGATCCAATGCTCACTGATTTAGCATAAATTTTCATTTTTCATTCAAATCATGTTTCTAATCAAATTACAGTAACAATTTATGATAATTCCATCTCCGGGCCATCCAGTTCACAAATTATCATTTATTTATAATTTACGAGAAAATAAAATGGGAACTAGAATAGTAATGCGATGTCAGGGTGTATAAAAATATATTGTTAAAAATAACACCTTAAAGGCTATAAGTTTTACCTTACGCAAGCATATGTATCAATTGTAGAATAGAAAAGCGGCTTGAGTAAGGGATATCGATCCCACAAAGACTAAGATTGTTCACTTTAAAATTTTAAAAACACAAAATTATATTTTCTAAAAATTGTTTGTTTGGGTGGTCGATGGCAAAATTATTTATATTAACAAAAATTATCTAGAAATCAAATTAAATTAAGTTGTTATTCAAGAGAGAGAGAAAACTCGGGTTTTCATCACTCCACCACTAACCGCATAATATAGTTGATCATTGCTTCAACTGTAAGAGGGTGATCTATAATTGTGAATCAGGTCGTATCGCAGATAGTTAAATACGACCCCAAAAAGGAGTACCATCAACCCGATCGCGACAACCCGTCTCATGACTGACCTAACTAATACATGTCAATTATATTAGTCTAATGTACTCCTAATGCATGAAAATAAACTAAAGCATGTCTATATTAAATCGCCAAGGCACGACCTGTGTTAACTTATGATTTCAAGTTTCATTACCACAATTGTGTAGAAAACCATGATTAAGCATCCGAGTTCCAGCCCACATTGAATAATCATAATTATGCAAAATAATATATTCATTCCATCTAAGACAATAATTTAGAACAAACATATAATTTTATATTACAATTCAGTACGGTCTCTTAACTACTACAATCATCACAGTATGGTCACAGTTTCCCCTTGTTACAGTTAAAAACAATGAAAGAACCACATTACTTAGCTAGGGTTTTGCTAAAAAACCCTAGATACCAAATTAGTTACTCATGGTAGAAGAAGACTACATCGTTGATGTAGAATCGCCATTCATGGTCGTCTTCTCCGGATCTCTAGGTTTGAATATGGCTCTCAACAGCAGCAAGTCTGAATGAATGAACCTCTTGAATGAATGTCTCACAGAACCAACCAGCCTCTCTCTATCAAAACCTCCAGAATATCCCCTTTCACGTCTGATGTATGGTCTTGTATATATGGGCAATGGCATAGAGAGGCCATTTTCAGTCTT
Source organism: Cornus suecica (assembly GCA_963922005.1). Lineage (NCBI taxonomy): Eukaryota > Viridiplantae > Streptophyta > Magnoliopsida > Cornales > Cornaceae > Cornus > Cornus suecica. The sequence continues at coordinate 51,087,719 of OY998241.1, read as the reverse complement.
TTCACTCTCAAAACTCATCAAAGCCCTAAATATAAGTGTATATACATGTATACAGAGGTCTGGAGTCGCGGACACGTCTTCCAATTAAGCCCGGGGTGTGTAACACTCAGTGTTATTTTCCTTTTTACTGAAATTATATTTCAATTTAATTTCAGTTATGAGGTCACTTGTTCATGACATTCATGTTATCCTTGGTATTTTGCGTGTAAATTTTTTGCGTTTACTTTTAAAGTCGACTGGATGACATTACGGTTTCTCTTTGACGAGTTCGAGAATTCTTGTTACCGACTATGTGGTTTCATTTCAACGTTTTTTGTTTAGTACTTCGACTGGACGATGACATGTTTTAATTGATTGGGTTCGTTAGGTGTTCCGACGTTTGGGTTCCTACCCCGGTGCAGTTATTTTGGACTATTTTAGTTAATTGGTATCCCGTGGAATTACCAGTTTGCATGATCACACTTGGGAGTTGGTCTATTATAATTTTGGATTAATTGTGCCTATATAGATTATTGCAAATAATTATATAGAGGTGGGGTTAGTTTGTAATTATGGATATTAAGAGGGTCATTTTTGCAATATATCATATATATGTATATGTATATGAACGTGTCCGCTGAACCACTCCCGCACTACCCTTTTCTCCTTTATGACCACAGATCTGCGTCTCCTTCCTTCACTCCTTTTGTCGCCGATCATGGAGAGAGAGAGAGAGGAGTTGCGTGATGGAGAAGGAGCTGCGCGAGAGAGAGAGCAACGGCCAGGTGGTAGTCGCTGACTGGGGCGACGGCGGCGACCAGGTGGTAGCGACAGCTCACGGCGGCCATAGGTGGCTGAGGTGTCGCCTGGTGGTGACGCGATGGCATGCTGGTGGGTCGCGTAGCGCGACATGCGACAGAGGCGGAGCAGGCCAGTTCGGCCGGACATTTGGGCTGTCGGTTTGGCGACTTCTGTTAGTTCGATGACGATAATTTTTGGTGAGTAGCTTCGTCTCTACGTTGTGTTCATCATACTAAAGTTTCGTAATTTTTCGTTGAGCAGTTTGTCGGGAAATCGCGTTTATAGGTTATAATTTTTGTTTGGGTTATTTTAGATTTACCCAAATTGATTAATCTATTGCTAATAGGCTTCATATATATCGTATAGGTTGTCGAGGCGAACGTTTCGGTATATTCAAAATAATTTTCGGACGACTTTGGTCGGCGGGCTCCATATACGGGCGCCGGTACTGTTCACCGTGGGCCATTTTGGACTGTTCTGTAAGCATAAATTTAGGTGGGAAATTTTATTCTCACTTCCGTATCGTTGACGTGGTTTGGGTGTGCAAACCCTTACTTATTTTAATATAGATATAGTAAACTGTGAATTTAAATATCTATATTTGAGTTAGAATTGAGGCAGGACGTAGAAATTAATTTGAGAAATTAATCTATTTATTTTCCCGCTAAATTAAATAAATTTCTATTTGAATTGAGAGTTCATAGGTGGCCTAGTAAACCCCTTGCGAATTAAAATGGGTTAGTAAACTTTTGTAAAAGTTAAACGTAAACTTAGACATTATGCTAGGTTCCGCTTACGATACGTGAATTATTTGCTTTAATTGTTTTAAAGGCATGTTAAATGAAATTAAAAAATTTTCCTAAAGAATTAAAGAAAATATATTGTTGAAACATGAATTGTATAGGAACTTGTTTTCTCACAATTTAAATGCCTTTATTGTATCTTAAAAGCATGTTAAAGAAATTATGAGATTCATGTTGGTATGTTCATGTGGATATTTTCATAAATATGATGTATTACATATTTATGTTGAGGCATGATTTTTATTATGTACACCATGTCGAGTGAGGACATGGGTGTTGGTGCATGTAGTGCACGGGTTCACCTTTTGCAGAGAAAATTTATTTGGTGTCGTCTACTTCTGTTTGCGTGTGGTACGTGAGTAGATTTATGTTTGGATCGTCGAAACAACTGGTCAGGGGGTGCTTCTTGCTCCCACGGAACTAATCTTCCGAGAAATGCAGATGATAAGGGGAGGACATATCGTCCAAAGCCTATGTGCACGACCGCGTCGTGGAGGACATCTTCCTAATTAAAAGTGTGAAGTGTCACAAGCCCTTGGGAAGGACGGTTTGATGAGTCTACATTCCTTAGTGAGCTTGTATCCACAGGGGAATTGTGGAGAATGATCCGTTACCCTTGGGAAGGGTGTGTTTTTGTGTGCATATCATAGGTGGTCTGTGAGTCACATTGCATTGCACAGTATTTATGTGATTTCATTGACATGTATATGTGATATTATTACATGTAATGCTGGAGCAGGTTTATTGTGGATATTGGAGCATGTTAATTATGAATATTGCGAATTAAATTCATATTTTATAAAATGCTCAACTGAAAGTGATTAATGTAAAAACATGAATTAAATGAGGAAATTGTTAAAGTATAATGAAACGTATATCTTTATACTTGTGGTTATATACTTTTGTGCCCTTGGGGGAGGTTAAGTATATTGGCATAATGACCTCTGTGGTTAGTTGAGGTTAGTGATGGACTGTAGAGTTGATTTTAAGTTGATGCCTTAGAGAAGGCGGGGTAATAGTTTTGTGATTATGGTTAGCTGTGTGACTTCTTTGGAGAATTGATGTCAGGGATTGATTCTAGTATCAATTGAGATTTGAGGTTTTAGATAAGGCGGTTGATGAGATTGTGAACTTAGTGGATGTTGTTGTATAGGCCTTTAGTTGCCTTTCATCTTTTGAGGAATGGGTTATCAACCTTGTCTTGAGATTTTGATTAGGTTAGAAGAGGTTATGGATGAGGTGATTTTATTAAGTACTCGAGGTACTGTAGCCTAATAGTCTTGGTTCTAGTGCCTAGTTATTTCTCCTAAGCATTTCTTTTATTGTACTCTATATACTAGTACATGTCTTTGACTTGCATGTCACTCATTGAGCTGTTGGTTACGGCGTGGTGTCGAACCTCTTCCTCGTGTTGTCATTTGATTTTGTGGAGTTGGAAATGGATTGTTGTGTTTCGTGAGTCCAATGTATTGTTATTCCTTCATTGTCCTCTTGGACATTATAGAAATTCGTGGAGTCGTGTTCACTCTTATTTGGCTGTCTATCAGAAATGGTGTTTTCTAAGTCTTGAAATAAACTTTTTGTATTTAAAAGGAAAAATCCGTTTTCGCCTACCCCCATAGCAACTAAAAGTTTTAACACTATACAAAATGATCTTAGGATCTTCTTTAAAAATATTTTTAACTTCTAAAAGCCGGTGATGGCGACTGACGGAGACCGGGGGCAAGACGGTCATTTTTACTGTGTGATTTCTTAAAGGAAAACTATTTTATTACTTTTCTCGAGATTCTGAGATTTCAAGACTTCTTTCTCAAGATCTCATCCTGTAGAGTTTTGAAAAGTGGTTTCTTGTTTCACCTTTCTTCGGATCATTTTAAGTCTCGGGTTTGAGGCTTGTTGTTGTTCAGTGCACACATATAGTGTTGCCTTTCCCTTCTTGGTTATTTGATGTCACCACCTAGGTGCTTTGAGTTTTTCGTACGTTAGGGGCATGGATGCCGAATGGATTGGTTCGAGTTTTATAACATTTTTCTTAAAAACTATTGAATCCTTGGGATTCATCTTTTTATAACTTCCATTCTCGGCCATCCGCTTTTGGTTTCCTTGTTCGGGTGTTTTCACTAAACACTTGGGGGTGTGCTTAACCTTGACGTTGTTGTCTTGGTTATCTGTTGGTTTAGTATTGGGACTTCTTTTCTCTTACTTCGGTTTCCTTGTTCGGGTGTTTTCACTAAACACTTGTGGTGTGCTTAACCTTGACGTTGTTGTCTTGGTTATCTGTTGGTTTAGTATTTGGACTTTTCCCTTGCTTTGGTTTCCTTGTTCGGGTGTTTTCACTAAACACTTGTGGTGTTCTTAACCTTGATGTTGTTGTCTTGGTTATCTGTTGGTTTAGCATTGGGAACTCTTTCCCCTTGCTTTGTTTTGGTGACCCTTAGGTGGTCGTTCATGAGAGTAGTGTTCGTGTACTTTCAGTGATTTGATCGGGTGGTTTTTCTCGTCTATAGTGAGAGTGTTGGTGATTTATTGAACTTATTAGAGATAGCATTTGAGGTTTTCACATGGTGATATGATGAAGTGATTCCATCCTTGAGTTATAGATTTTCTCTAGGAATGGGATGATGTTTCTTATATATATATATATAGATGACGATTGCGTTAGTACGCAAGGACGTGAGTGTTTTTCCTCCTGTGTTCTTGGGGAGTGAGTTATGAGTATTCCTTGGTACTAGTGGTGGATTTTGATCCCTGTAGATATTAGAGGTGAATGTGTTTTCTCTCTGTTGGGATTTTCCTAGTTAGCGTTGTGAACGCTTGATGATTGGTTAGATTGGACTTGGGTGTCATGTACGTTGTGAGAGTAGTGTAGACTACCGGTGTTGGTACTTAGAGTACGGGCCTTAGTCGTACCTTATAGACTCATGTTGTGTATTTATATATATATATATATATATATATCCCCTATATACTTATGTATAGTAGTATATGAGCACGTGCCTTGGGTTTTTCGTGGTTGGGTTAGGTTGTGGGCTATGTATCTTGCTAGATAGTTTAACATTTCCTAAAGAGTCAGAGGATGTGGTAGTTAGGATATCTTTTCCCACTAAGCTTATTTGCTCACAGGGGTATTTAATTTCCCCCATGGTATTCCCACGCCAGGTTGCAGGAAATGTTACTGATACGGCAGCATGCGGTGCAATGGCAGTTCTCTTCTTGTTTTCCTTGTTACAGGTTTTGGAGTTGCGTTGGGTGATGCGGTTATAGATGCAGCACAACTGGTTTGGGGACGATAGTTATCTGCTATCAGTTTTTTACCCATTTTGTATGGGATTGTCATATATTTCTCTTGGGAGCCAGTTTATTGGCATATCCCTATTGTTGTATCTTTTGTTTCCTGTATTTATCATTTCAGGATGATGCGGTTACAGATGCAGCACGACTGGTTTGGGGACGATAGTTATCTGCTGTCAGTTTCTTTACCCATTTTGTATGGGATTGTCATATATTTCTCTTGGGAGCCAGTCTGTTGGCATATCCCTATTGTTGTATCTTTTGTTTCCTGTATTTATTATTTCAGGATGTTATTATATCTATTTTGCACTGCCATGTGTTTTTCTGTATTCTTATTCGAGCATTTATGGCTCTGTTGATTATAGAGGGTTGTGTAGGGGTTGGTGGTTTCTTTCCACTACCTCGGCCCTGGTAGGATTGATGAATGTTGGGCCTGTGAGCCAGTGATATTATCGAACTGTTATTGACAAGTTATTATGTTGTGGTTGTGTGTCTGGATGTTCCATTTACAAATGGAACTCTGCCGGATTTTTGTTAGATTCCGCTATTTTGTTATATCATTCATTTGGGTATGAAATATACCATTTTTATCATTATTCCATACATTTTCATGGTCAATGATATCTTAATTGGTCACTCATATTAAGGATCGCATCCTTGATTCCTTGGATGTCCCGGTTCAGGAGTCTTAGGGATTTAGGAGCGTGTCAGTTTGGTATCAGAGGATACTATTGAGTTCCTAGTATTCGATTAGGCATGGAGTATATTTTTCATTGTTATTCCATGTATTTTCTTATTATTGTTGACTCTAGTAGTCGTTTCACTAACGTCATCCCTTAGAAATTTATTGATTCTCTGGATTTGAGTTTCGGGAATTTTAGGGGCGTGACATGGTGAAACAGGAAAAATCACATAGAAATCCTCAAAGTTGTCGTACTTACGCTTGGGGGCTACGCTTCAAGCGTAGGTCCAAGCATACCCTCCAAGTGTAGGTCCAAGCATAGATTTTGCAATTCTAGCCACTTTTTGGTAATGGAAGCGTAGGCACAAGCATAGGGTTTTTATGGAAAACCATTTTTCTCCGTGAATGCACCAAAACGTCCGTCTCGAACCCATGATACTTTTTGTTGAAGAAGACGGCTTCTAAAAATGCCATTTTTGCCCTCTAGGAGCTATTTTTGTCTCGGACTGCCTCTTTGACTCTCATTTTGGATAGAAAGAACACACTCTTTAGTTAATTCAACGAAATAGCTCCATTTCTTCATTAAGGTCCTAAAACATGCTTTAACACGCAAAAAACATAAAAATACCAAATAATGGAATGAAAGAACGTAACAATAGTGAGTTGAAGGGTCAAAAGGACTAATATTTGACACCTATCACACCCCCAAACTTACATATTGCTAGTCCATTAGCAATAAACTCAGGAAACCATTTTTTTGTGATGATCTTTTTACTCTATCTATTCTAACTAATCTAACTACTCTAACCTAATCACTTGCTTTCGTGAGGGTCAACGATTACACTTAGCACGTGTAACAAGCCATTTAATCCCCTAGGTTCCCTCTAGTGGACAAGTGAAGTCTCGTGAAGGTTTTCAGTGATGGTACCTACAAACATCTCAGTTCTCTAAAATCATGCAGTCATGAGTTCACATACAAATTAATTAAATCATAATACAATGCAAAAGATAACATGGATGCAAATACTCCCACTCACTACCGAACAACAATTATATCAAGCTTCGTGTCATGAATGGTTCCCATTAAAGTGAATGATTTCGCTAATTTACACTCTGAATCCAGACAACCTTCCATGATCTTGTGAACACTCGACTATGATATTTCAGTTTCTTTTCTCCTACTTTATTGATCAAACTTTGTCATTTTTAATAAAAACTCATATTTCCATCTTTCCACTTTTCATCCATTTTTGTCTTTCTAAGTCTCCGGACTTTCCAGTGAGGATTTTTAGTCCCGACCAACTGGGCCCGAGCTTCTTCCATGGGATTTATGCTCATTAGTTTTCTCCCCTTTTTACGCGAACAATGATATTGGTGATACCAATGCCCACTTACTCAGATTGAAGAACTACTTTTCGCATTTTATTTTCTCAAAATATTTTTTTTCAATTTTCTCCATTTCAACCATAACATATCCCCTTCTCCCCTTTTATTGTAGCAAATTAATTTTCAACTACATAGTCAAAAATCAACATATTTCTCATAGTGAATGTGTCCTTGTGCTTATAGGTCAAAGTCGTCTTTCTTATTTTCAATTTCACTCATTCACTCACCCATGTAAAACCACATCATTTCACTTAGCTTAATCTAATTATTACTCTCATCAATGGGAATATTACACCATATACTACTCATGCATTATAAACACAACTTAATCAAATTATGATACAAAATACTCATGCGTGAAAACAAAGAACTGCTCCAAAATTTTTAAAATTTCAATTTTTTTTCCGAAATTTTTCATTCCTTGTAATTCTATACCCTCACCCACAAACTTAAATGAGACCATGTCCCCATAGTCAAAAATAATATAGGAGAACAGATACAGTTACCCTTGAAGCTCAATTCCGGATTCTAAAGCAAAACATGAATCCCCTCCCCCAAACTTGATTTGGATCACCTGTAGATAGCATCAACAAAGCACAAATACCCAATCATAGCAAGGGAAAAGAAATTTCGTAATAAACATCCAGAAATCAACACATGTTTTTCAAGAAATTAAAAATTCTCTCTTTTTTTCTTTTTTTTCAAATGATTTGGCCTTAAAGGCCTACAATCCTATAAATAAAATAAAAATAAAAGAAAATAATAAAAATAAAAACAAAGATAAAGACGTGGCCTTAAGGGTCTACCGTCTCTAGGAATTTAAAAATTGTATATATTAAATGACCTACTATTTTACAAACCTAGGCTAGAAACTAACTTTCACAACCTAGGACCATTGTTTAACATCGTCGGCACAACAAGACCATTCAAAAGGTTATCTAGTACCCTTCCTCTCGGCAACACTTCCCCTACTCATAGGACAAAATGTAGGAGACGACTCTCTCAGTGCTCTCACCTGTGAACAATTAGTATTATCTATGACATCAAATATAGAACAATAATCACTATATAAAGTACCTCATCTGTCACATTCTAACTTCACCCCATGTATAGGTAATGTGTCCAACAGATCCTCCTTCAACACCTTATGTAATGGTCCCTCCACCAATTCATCACTCTCCATTAAACTGACATATGCCATAACTTCCGGTCCCGGATCAATCTCCTCATAAATCTTTAGCCGATGACCACGCTTCTTTAACCTCTCACTTTCCAAAGCTACCTCTCCGTGGGGGTAAACCGATTTAACTTTAAATGGTCTGTCCCTTCTTAACCGGATCTTACCTGGAAATAATTTCAGTTTCGAATTACACCGCTGTATTTTTCAGCAAGGCTCAACGAACTTAAGTCGAACATGTTTATCATGATGTACTCTTGTCCGAGCTATGTAAATTTGAACATCCTCATATGCATAATTTTGTATCCCCTCATACTCATTTCTTAATCGCAGATCTTCCCAAGCATACAGCTTGTCTACCATGTTTATACTCAGCACTCGCTCATCTAGAAAGGGGTCCTTAAGAGGGGTGTCATCCTTGGTAGGCTCTATGACAGTTTGTGGCAAATGCTCAGCTCTAACATTCTTCACACCTTTTTTATCTTTCAATACATAATCCTCCCTATGCAATACCATCACAGGAAGCGTACTTTCAGACACCAACTTCTGTGGAGGAATAAGTTGAGGTTCAAGCAACTCTCTTGATGATCTCTCTAACGACGAGTACAATGCAGCTTCCAATGCCGCAATAACTTCCAAATTCGATTGTTGTTGATCCTCCCAATTTTCAAAATTCACCTCTGATCTTTTCATCACTAAGGTCTTCTCTCAACCTTCAATTTTTCTCGACCTTCAGTGTCGTCATACAACCCAATATTATAAAGTGAGTTATCGAGCACCAATGTTGCTGGTGAGACAAATGGAGATTTAGGCGAATCTCTTGGTTCCTCCCCTGGTTGCAAACCTAGAACTCTTTCAAATGCATTCGATCTTTCCATCACAGCATCTAGGTCATTTCTTGCTCAACTCTGAGGTATCGGTTCTTCACAAGCCTTATTGACTTCTTCTACATTAAAGCACTCAACCAGTGTATTGATTCGATGACCTGTATTAAAAACATTAATCCTCACCTTCATATTCCCGAAAGATAGATCCATCGTTTATGTCCTGTAATCGATATGAGCATTGGCTGTAGCCAAGAACGGTCTTCCTAATATCACTGGGATGTGTTTCTTCAAGTCTTAAACATGTTCTGTATCGAGAATTATGAAATCCACTAGAAAGTAGAACTTATCCACTTGAATGATGATATCTTCCAAAACTCCCCTCGCTTGCTTAATTGACCTGTCTGCAAATTGGAGGTCCATCAAAGTAGGACTAAGCTCTCCTAACCCTAGCTGTTGATAAACTGAATATGGTAGTAAGTTAACACTCGCACCCAGATCAAGAAGAGCTCTACCAATTTCCTTATCACCAATCACACATGGAATAGTGGGAGCACCAGGATCTTTCCTCTTAGGTGGTATGTTATTTAGAAGCAATGAACTCACTTGTTCAGTGATCATGATCTTCTTTGAAGTCTTTGCTCTATTTTTCCGCTTTTACGTACAAAGGTCTTTGAAGAACTTAGCATAAGGTGGTATTTGGTCTATAATGTCTAAGAGAGGCAGATTAATCTTGACTTGTCGGAATGTCTCCAACATGTTTGACTCTTTATTCTTACCATTTCTAGTTGGCTCTCTAAACCATTGAGGGAATGATGATTCCTCTTCAAATGATGCCCTTTCTGGTTCTTCATCTTCCTCCACTTGAGACTGATCTTTCTGGACTCTATCAACCTCCTTTCTTAGCTCTTCTTCAGCTTCCTCTCTTTACGCTCGTTCCGCCTCTTTTCTTATCGACAACCTCTCTTTATTTTCCTCCTCAACTCTACTATCCACTTTCCTTACACTTTTCAGAGTCGTAATGGTTTGGACTGTTTCATAATTATGCTCAGCAAATGAACCACGACCCACTACTTATTGACTCTTTGGATTAACCACTGGTTGCCTAAGCAATCTTTCCTCTTCAATCCTATTCACCACATTAGCTAGTTACCCCATTTGGGTTTCTATCTGAGCAATGGATTGGGATTTAGAGTTCATTGATTGGATAGCTGCCTGAAAATGATTAGATTGATTTTTTAACTCCCCAAAAACTTGATTTTTTCACTCCTTAAAGGCACTCATCACCTCTTCTTCAAAGCCATGTGGTCTTGGTGGTGGATTTTGATTTGGATTTTGATGTTGGAGATGATTTTGAGGATATGGAAGGTACTCTTGATTTGGATTGTATCCCTGGGTTGGTTTCCTTAAGACTGAGTTTGGTAATTATATGGTTGGACAGCCTAATTAGTATTAAATGGTTAGAGAGCTTGAGAATTATTGGATGGATGTCTAGGTTGGTAATTTGACTGAGGATTTCTAGCCATGATTGTTGGTTGTGAGTCGAATGATTGTTAACTCTGTTGGAACCTTGTTTGTGGGTTGTATGATTGTTGTCTCTCAGTGAACCTTGGTTGTTGGTTGGATGACTATTCTTGTTGGAAATTTGATGGTGGATTTTCAACATTGTTAGATTCGTAGGACATGAGTGGATGATTTCTGGTATTGGAGGTGTATAAATTGGTGAAAGGAGCATTATCGGAATAGTTACACGATGCATTGGCATCAGCAGCCATTATCTCCTAACACTCATTTTGGAAATACTCAGTTTCTACTTCTAACATCTCTCTAGGAGGAGAATGACTTTGTTGAAGAAACTTGTCAATTCTCTCTAACTTCTCTCCTATCAATGCTACTGAATCTCTCACATCATCATTATTCACGCCATAAGCTTTCTCAAATATTTTATCCTGTCCACCTCTAGCCCTCAACTCAGATTCATATTGAATCGTATTCTCACTAATATTATCAAACAAATCTAAGAGGTATTTTGTTGGCCTCAAGATAAACTGACTATGTGTTGATGCATCTATCAAAGTCTTATGAGTCTCTCCAAGTCCCATGTAAAAAAATTTAGCTACATCCTGTTCAGAGAACCTATGGTGGGGACACTTATACAAGATTTCACTATATCTTTCCCAAGCATCATGAAACTTCTCACCAGGTAACTCTCTAAAACTTTTGATCGCATCCTGGGCTTCCGAGATTTTTCCTATGGGATAATGCTTTTCTATGAATTCTCTTTGAAGGGTTTCCCAATTAATTTTAATTGCATTAGCAAATTTGACGTACCATCTTTTAGCTTTTTGTCTCAACGACCAAGGAAATAGACGCACTCGCAAATCATTCTTAGATAGATTATCATACCTAACAGTCGAGAAAAACTCTAATAAATCATTAAAATACTGGTATGGGTCCTCTATCCTAAGGCCAGAAAATTTTTGAAGCATATTGATAACGCTCGTTTTGATCTTGAAGTGCTTCGCGTCTTCTTCTTCTGGGAAATCAGCATAGGAATCATACGCATCCGGTGCGTAGTATCCTTTCAATGATGTCGCTGGTGTCCTTGGTAGATTGGCTCTTTGGTCACCCATCTTCTCGAAATCTTTTTTTTTTCTCTAATAATCGCAAAGTCATTGTTTTGAGGTTCTAAATGATGTATTTTAGCCTAAAATCAACTGGGCTCACTAAAGCTTAGTGAGTTTTGTTCAATGGCCCTCTTCCACTCAAAAACCTCACCTCGTTTGCGAAAATCGGAGTTTATGATAGTTTATATAAAAACTGCAGTTTTTTTTTTCAGAAAATAAAATTAACTACTTCTAAACTCTTCTAACTATTGACATAAATAAATCTAAAATTATGTGCAAAATTAAGATAAACTAAATCTCACAAGAGGTCCAACAACGCAACTTTCACTGCTCCGCCAAATCCCTTCGTACTTCTCAGAGTAACTCGCAAAAACACAAAAATTCCAACTTTAAATACAATACAATAACGCAATGTAAATAAACTACTAAAGCTAATGAATAAAGCTTAGTCCCCAGCAACGGCACCAAAAACTTGATGTGACATCAGGGTGTATAAAATATGTGATTAAAAATAACACATTAACGACTCTAGGTTTTACCCTACGCAAGCGCACGTATCAATTGTAGAATAGCAAAGCGGCTTGAGTAAGGGATATCGATCCCACAGAAACTGAGATTGTTCACTTTAATAATTTACAAACACTGAATTATATTTTCTGAAAGTTGTTTGTTTGGGTGGTCGAAGACAAAATTATCTATATTAACTAAATTTATCTAGAAAGTAAATTAAATTGAGTTGTGATTCAAGAAAGAGAGAAAACTAGGGTTTTCATCACTCCACCACTAACCGCAAAATATAGTTCATCACTGTTTCAACTGTAAGAAGGCGATCCATAACTGTGAATCAGGTTGTATCGTAGATAACTACATATGACCCCAAAAAGGAGTACCATCAATCGGATCACGACAACCCGTCTCATGACTGACCTAACTAGTACATGCCAATTATATTACTCTAATCTACTCCTAATGCATGAAAATAAACTAAAGCATCTCGAAATTAAATCGCCAAGGCACGACCTATATCAACCTAGGGTTTCAAGTTTCATTACCACCATTGTGTAGAAAACCATGATTAAACATCCGAGTTCCAGCTCATATTGAATAATCATAATTGTACAAAATAGTATATTCATTCCATCTAAGACAAGAATTTAGAACAAATATATAATTTTATATTACAAATCAGTACGGTCTCTTAACTACTACAATCATCACAGTATGGTCACAGTTTCCCCTCGTTACAGTTAAAAACAATAAAAGAACTACATTACTTGGCTAGGATTTTGCTAGAAAACCCTAGATATCGAATTAGTTACTCTTGGTAGAAGGAGACTACATCATTGATGTAGAATCGCCTTCCATGGTCATCTTCTCCGGATCTTTAGGTTTACATATGGCTCTCAACAGCAGCAAGTGTGAATGAATGAACCTCTTGAATGAATGTCTCAGCGAACCAACCAACCTCTATCTATCAAAACCTCCAGAATATCCCCTTTCACGTCTGATGTATGGTTTTGTATATATGGGCAATGGCATAGAGAGGCCCTTTTCAGTCTTTTCACTCTCAAAACTCATTAAAACCCTAAATATAAGTGTATATACATGTATATAGAGGTTTGGAGTCGCGGGCACGTCTTCCAATTAAGCCCGGGGTGAAACAGGAAAAATCACTTAGAAATCCTCAAAGTTATCGCACTTACGCTTGGGGGCTATGCTTCCAGTATAGATCCAAGCGTAGGTCCAAGCATAGATTTTTCAATTCTAGCCACTTTTTGGTACTGGAAGCGTAGGCACAAGCGTAGGGTTTTTATGGAAAACCACTTTAATTGTGAATACGCCAAAATGTCCGTCTCAAACCTATAATACTTTTTGCTGAAGATGATGGCTTCTGAAAATGTCATTTTTGCCCTTTGGGAACACCACCTCGCACCGTCACCGCCACTCCTCATCCACGCTATCGCCGTCCTCCATCTCTGGCGACCTCCAGCACCACCAAGTCCTACGAACCAGCCCTCCCTCTCCCAGCCCGACTTCTCTCTCTCTCTTCTCCTTTCCTTCTCATTTTCCTCTCTAGAATAGGTTGATGATGAAAATGGTGGTAAGATAAGAAGTTGTGCTAGTTAACTATGATTAAGGAGAAGAAGAGCTTGCAGAGAAGGCCTGGTTAAGAGAGGTAGTAGAAGAGTTGAAACTATGTCATTTTCCTTCACAAAATATCTCCCATCCAATATATATATATAATTTCCTATATTTATATATATATAAACCCATTTAATACCCATATATATATATATTCCCAATTAATAATATATATGTGTACAATAAATCCCAAAAATATACCGGGAACCTCAATATAAAATCACACGAACCCAAAAAATAAACGAGACGCCCAATAAATAATATAAACTGAAATAAGTAACCCGAGGTATAAAACCCAACCTCCGAAACCCAGTCTACGTCTCTAACCCATCAAATAACTCCAAATAACTAGGGTACGAAAAGAAATCCAAAACAATAATCAAACACAGCCACATCAACACATAGGGGCATGTAGAAACACAAAGAACAAAGCACACCAAATAAACAAAGCATGTACATATACACACAAAACAAATTACCAAAGCGAATATAAATACTCCTAAGCGCGCCAGCTAAATAAGTCACGTACTAATCCACTTACAAAGGGACACAAAAATATTGAACCCTTAAAGCACTAAATGTCGCAACCGAAATAGCTGAGTCGGAACCTTAAACATCGGACAAACAAAGCGTTTTGCCACCTAGTCGAAGCACCAAACGCTAAGCGTCAAAATGAATCCACTTAGTCGACAACAATAACCCACATAAATGTTTCACTAAGTTTAAAATACTACTGTCACGTCAAGTCACGTAATCGCCAAAGAAAGACTACGAAGTCATCAAAGAGACAATCGGCAAGCCGCCCAGTCGAATCCAAACGTAAACGCGAAAAATTTACACATGAAACACCAAGAATAACCACGACATCATAAACAAGTGACGTCACAACCAAAAATAAATCGAGAATAATTTTAAGAAAAATGGAAATTAACACTGGGTGTTACACCCCCACCAAGGACAAAGTCATAAAATTTTGATTTCTCCTCATCCCAATGTTGTGTTATTGAGCTGCTTCCACCGGTGATTTAGTATTATCCTAATTCAAACATTAACCATAACCAATGGTCCATAGTTTCTCCAAGAAGGTACATGATAGGTGTCAAATATTAGATATTTGGACCCCTTAACTCACTATTGTTACGTCCTTTCATTTCATTATTTGGTATTTTTATGTTGTTTGTGTGTTAAAGCATGTTTCAGGAGCTTAACGAAGAAATAGAGCTAACTTCAGTGAATTAACCAAAGTGAATGTTATTTCAATCTAAGAGGAGAGTAAAAGAGGCAGTCTGAGATAAATAAATAAAAAAAAAAGGCTCCCAAAGGGCAAAAATGGCATTTTCAAAAGCCGTCATCAAAAGAAAAACGTATCGTGGGTTCAAGGCGATCATTTCGGTGCATTCACGGAGAAAAGTGATTTTCAAGAAAACACCTACACTTGTGCCTACGCTTTCAGAATCAAGAAGTGGCTGGAAAGTGTATTTTTAAGCTTAAAGGTACGCTTAAGGGTACGCTTGAAGGTACGCTTGTCCTACACTTGAAGCATATGCCAGTTACACTTAAAGCGTATCTGCGACAAGTGTTTATGATTTTTGATAATTTTTGCTTATTCTACCTCCGATTCTACTCCAAGTCATGGTTGCGATTCCAGACCTCTATATACATGTATATACAGACATATATATGATATTTTAGGGTTTTGATGAAGTTTAGTGTGAAAAGAATGAAAATGACCTTTCTACATCATTAGCTATATATACACGATCATATATCAGAGTCGGGGGTAGTTGGTTTTGGTTCATTCAAAAAAGTTCATTCATTCAGTTGGCTGGTTCATTGAGTTTTCTCACATTCATATTCAGAAATGTTTTTGTTGAGAGCCATATTCAAACCAAGAGATCCAGAGAAGAAGATCATGGAGAGCGTTTCTACATCAGCGATGCAGTCACCTTCCACCATGGCCAACTAACTCGGTATCTAGGATTTTCTAACAAAACCCTAGCCAAGTAATGTAGTTTTTTATTATTTCAATTGTAAATGAGGGGAAACTGTTGACTATACTTTGATGATTATAGTAGTTAAGAGATAGTTTTGATTTTCAATATAAAATTCTATGTTTGTTATAAAATCTTGTCTTAGATGGAATGAATGTAGTATTTTACTTAACCGTAATTATTTAATATAAGGAATAACTCGGATGCTTAATTTATGTTTTTCTACATAATTGTGGTAATGAAACTTGAAATCCTAGGTTGACACAGGCCATGCCTTGGCGATTTATCATAGACATGCTTTAGTTTATTTTCATGCATTATGAATAGATTAGAGTAATATAATTGACATGTACTAGTTAGGTCAATCATGAGACGGGTTGTCACAATCCGGTTGATAGTACTCCTTTTTGGGGTAGTATTTAGCTATTTGCGGTACGACCTTATTCACAGTTTATGGATCGCTCTCTTACAATTGTTATATTGATGAACTATATTATGCGGTTAGTGGTGGAGCAATGAAAACCCTAGTTTTCTCTCTCATCTGAATCACAACAAATTTACTTCGCTTTCTAGATAGTTTTAGCTAATTTAGATAATTTAGTCTTTGACCACCCAAACAAACTGTTTTCAGAAAATATAATTCAGTGTTTCTGAATTGCTAAAGTGAAAAATCTCAGTCACTATGGGATCGATATCCCTTAATCTAACAATTGTTGTTCTATAATTGATAGGTGCACTTGTGTAGGGTAAAACTAGGCCATCATTAAAGAGTTGTTTTAACACATATTTTTAGTACACTTTGACGGACATCAAGTTTTAAGCGCCGTTGCCGGGGACTTAGCATTGTTCAATGGCTTTAGTAGTGTATTTGCATTGTGTTATTGTAGTTGTAACTAAAGTTAGGTATTTGTGTGATTGACAGGTACTCTGAAGAACAAAAAAGGAAAAGCGGAGATCCTGAAGTTGCGTCTGGAACTTTCTTGTGTTTTAGCGTTGCCTTAATTTTTGCATATTCATTCTAGCTTTATTTTCTGTTGATAGTTAAAGTAGTTTAGATTAGTTAATTTAGTTAGATTTTATTTCATAAATATATATATATATTTTCTGGAAAAAAGAAAAGTCGTTTAAGTAGCGTATGACTGATAGATTGACCCGTTCTAATTTTAGCACTGTGTTAGTTGACTATGATCCTGAGATCAAAAAGACTCACCATCGTTTACGCCGAGCTATTGAAGAGCGTCAACGTCATTCAGAAGAAGAATCGATGGGTGACCGAAGAGCCAACCCGCCAAGGGCACTAGAGACATCACTGAAAGGATATTACGCGTTCGATGCGTACGATTCCTATGTTGATTTTTTGGAGGAAGAAGGAGCGAAGCACTTCAAGATCAAAACAAGCATGATTAATATGCTTCCAAAAATTTCAGGTCTTAGAATAGAGGACCCATACCAGCACATCAATGATTTCCTAGAGGTTGCCTCTACTGTTAGGTATGATAATTTGTCCAGAAATGACTTGCGAGTGAGATTATTCCCTTGGTCATTAAAAGAGAGAGCTAAAAGATGGTACATCAAATTAGCAAAAGAAATTAAAATTGATTGGGATGCCCTTAAGAAAGAATACATTGAAAAACATTATCCCATAGGAAAGACCTCAGAAGCATAAGATACAATCAAAAGCTTTAGGTAGTTACCTAGTGAATATTTTTGTGATGCTTGGGAGAGATATAATGAAATTTTGTATAAGTGTCCCCACCATAGGTTTTCTGAATAGGATATTGCTAAAACAATTTACATGGAACTTGGAGATGCGCATAAGACTTTGATAGATGCAGCAACACAAGGTCAGTTTATCTTGAAGCCAGCTAAAAAACTATTGGAAATATTAGATAATATCAATGAAAACACAATTCAATATCAATCTGATTTAAGGTCTAGAGGTGGACAATAGGATAGGAGATCTGAGAAATCTTATGTTGTAGAGCATGATGATGTGAGAGATACCATGGAATTATTTGGAGAAAAATTAGAGAGAATTGAAAAGTTTATACAGTGAAGTCATTCCCTTTCGAGAGAGACGTTTGAAGTAGACGCTGAATACTCCCAAAATGAGTGTCAGGAGATAATGGTTGTTGATGTCAATGCATCATGGAACTATTCCAATAATGCTCCTTTCACCAATTCATACACCTTAAATGCCAGAAATCATCCACTTCTGTCTTATAAATCTGTAAATGTGGAGAATCCACCATCAAGGCCCCAACAAGGACAATCATCTAATCAATAGCCAAGATTCACTGAGAGACAGCAGTCATATAATCCACAACCAAGGTTTACTAAGAAACAATAAGCATACAACCAATAACCAAGGTTCCAACAGAGTCAACAATCATTCCACTCATAACCAACAATCATGGCTAAAAATTCTCAGTCTAATTACCAACCCAAAACATTCAATAATTCCCTAGCTCTTTAGCCATTCAATAATTCCCAACATCTTGAGCCATTCAATAATAATCAGGTTGTCCAACCATATAACGACCAAACCCAACCTCAAAAAAGCCAAACTCCTCCACCCGATTTCCATACTAGTAGGTTAGAGCAGGATATACTAGACATTCATAACAAGCTAGGCATTCATACCCAATCATTGGCATAACTGTACATGTAGATGGGCTAAATAGCTAATGAGAGGAATGTAAGAGAACTAGGAAGATTGCCTAGTCAGCTGGTAGCTAACCCAAGGCAACAACAAGCATTGGAGCTCGGATAATTTGTCAATGAACCTAATAAGATGGTTCAAGAAATCAAGACTCTGAGAAGCGTAAGGGAAGTGGAGATTAGAGTTGATAAGGAACATGAAGAGAGGTTGCAGAGAATAAATGAGGCGGAACGAGCACAAAGGAAGGAAGCTGAAGAAGAGAAAAGAAAGAAGGTTGAAAGAGTCCAGAAGGATCAACCACAGGGGGATGACAATGTCGATCGGACATTACTTGAAGAGTCAGCCAGGGCAAGCTATGAGGAGCGAAGAATCCAACAAAAATACTCTTGATTGAGCAAGTAAGTTCATTATTTTTAAGCGATACTCCACCTAAGAGGAAAGATCCACGTGCTCCCACTATTTCATCTGTCATCGGTGACCATGAGGTTGAAAGAGATCTGCTTGATCTAGGTGCGAGTATTAACTTGCTTCCTTATTCAGTCTACCAACAGCTAGGGTTGGGAGAGCTCAGTCCCACTGCGGTCGTACTTCAATTTGCTGATGGATCGGTTAAGCAGGCAAGAGGAGTCCTCGAAGATATTATTGTTCAGGTGGGCAAGTTTTACTTTCTACTTGATTTTATAGTCCTAGATACAGAACCTGTTCCAGACTCAAAGAAACACATTTCGGTGATATTAGGAAGACCATTCTTAGCTACGGTAAATGCATGTATCAACTGCAGAACCGGAGCTATGGATCTGACTTTTGGAAATATGAAAGTCCGGATGAATGTTTTTGAAGGCAGTCACCAACTACCTGAATTAGGGGAATGCTTCCAGATTAATGAGTGCGATGAACTTGATGATATCATAGCAGATTTTGTAACTCAAATTCTGGAAAAGGATGAGCTAGAATTGTTCATGACTAGAGAATGGCCGGATGAGGAAGTAGCTGATTGGGAGTCACATTCGAATATGTAAAATGAAGAGCTTACGAGATAGAGATAACCTTATACACTCAACTATGGCGAGAGCAGGTTGAACCACTTCCGATAGTTTCAAAAACTCCATCGATTCCATCTTTAACTACTCCTCCTACCTTGGAACTCAAGGAACTGCCCGAAAAGCTAAAATATGTTTTCTTGGGACCCGATGAGACTCTTCCTGTGATTATCTCTTCAAAACTGAGAGAAAAATAAAAATCGAGTCTGATCGAAGTCTTGAGTGAGAACAAAGAGGTAATAGGATGGAGTGTTGTTGATTTGAAAGGCATAGACCCTTAGATTTGCATACATCGCATACATCTTGAGGAGGATGCAAAGACATCGAGAGAAATGCAACGAAGCCTGAATCCAAATATGAAATATGTGGTGATGAAAGAAGTGGTGAAATTGTTAGATGCGGTTATCTCTACCCCATCTTTGATAGCTGTGGGTGAGTCTGACTCAGGTGGTGCTAAAGAAGTCAGGCATCACAGTGGTGCCAAACTCAAAAGGTGAGCTAATTCCACAGCATATGACCACGGGGTGGCGTGTGTGCATTGACTATAGGAAGCTCAACTTGAACACAAGGAAGGATCATTTCCCTTTGTCGTTCATCGATCAGATCTTGGAGAAATTAGTCGGGCAGAGTTATTACTACTTTCTGGATGGATATTCTAGCTACAATCAAGTGCAATTGATCCTGTTGATAAAGAGAAAACCACTTTTACTTGTCCGTATGACACTTTGCGTATAGACGGATGTCTTTCGGTTTATGTAATGAGCCAGCAACATTCCAAAGGTGTATGATGTCTATCTTCTCTAACATGGTAGAGAAATTTCTTGAAGTGTTCTTGGATGACTTCTCAGTTTTTGGGGAAACCTTTGAAGACTATATAAAATATCTAGAACTGGTGCTTAAGAGATGTAAATAGACGAATTTAATTCTAAGTTAGGAGAAGAGAAATTTTATGGTTCAAAAGGGGATCATACTGGGCCATATTATATTGAAACGAGGGATAGAGGTTGACAAAGAGAAAGTTGAATTAATTTCAAAATTGCCTCATCCCTCATCTATTAAACAGATACGCTCTTTTCTGGACCATGCCGAGTTTTACATAAGGTTTATTAAAAATTTTAGCAAAATCACCCGGCCATTATGAAACTTACTGGCCAAGGATACGACCTTCATCTTTGACGAAGAGTGTCTTCATGCCTTTGAGGAGCTGCATACTCAACTCTCAACAACCCCAATTATTCGTCTGCCAAATTGGTCTCTACTGTTTGAGCTCATGTGTGATGCTTCTGATTATGCTATAGGAGCTGTATTAGGTCAGAGAAAGGATAAGTTTCCATATGCGATTTACTATGCCAGTAGGACTCTGAATGATGCTCAGATGAACTACACAACTATCGAGAAGGAGTTGTTGGCAGTTGTGTTTGCCTTGGATAAATTTTGATCATATCTATTGGGCACCAAGGTTGTTGTGTATTCGGATCATGCCGCGTTGAGGCATTTGCTAACCAAGAAAGACTCTAAACCCAGACTGATCTGGTGGATTCTGTTATTGCAAGAATTTGACCTGGATATCAAAGATAAGAAGGGTTTGGAGAATGTTGTTGCGGATCATTTGTCAAGGATTATAGTCGAGTCCACAAAGGAAACTACTCCTCTTAAGGATTCATTCTCGGATGAACATCTGTTCAATGTGGCTGTTGTAGAACAAACCCCGTGGTATGCTGACATTGTCAATTATAAAGCAATAGGTCGAATGCCAAAAGGATGGTCTAAGAATGAGAAAGACCGATTCTTCAGCCAAGTCAAATTTTATATCTGGGATAATTCGCAACTATACAAGTATTGCTCTGATTAGATTATCAGAAAATGTGTCCCAGAGAGTGAGGTGCAGAGCCTATTGACATTTTGTCATACGCTGGAGTGTGGAGGGCATTTCGGAACGCAGAAGACAGCTCATAAAGTGCTGGAAAGTGGATTTTACTAGCCTACCATATTCAAATATGCTTTCGAGTATTGCAAAGCGTGCTTGAGATGTCAAAAGTTGGGATCCATATCTCGACGAGATATGATGCCTCTAACCCCAATTCTGATTATGGAATTGTTTGATGTATGAGGTATTGATTTCATGGGACCATTTCCGAAAGCAGATAAGAAGGAGTACATACTTATGGGGGTTGATTATGTTTTGAAATGGGTAGAAGCTATAGCCACCAAACGTGATGACCATGAAGTGGTAGAAGAGTTTGTGAAATCAAATATATTCTCACGATTTGGTAACCACGAGTGTTGATTAGTGATGGTGGAAGCCATTTTGACAACCTGTTTCTTCCTGCTCTATATGAGAAATACGGTGTCACTCATAGAATTGGTATGCCTTATCACCCCCAATCACAAGGTCAAGTGGAGGTTTCAAATAGGGAGATTAAAAATATCTTGGAAAAGACTGTGCATCCTGATTTAAAGGATTAGCCGAGAAGGCTAAATGATACACTTTGGGCATACAAGACTGCGTTTAAGATGTCAATTGGTATGACACTATTCAAACTGGTATATGGTAAAGCGTTTCATCTCCCTGTAGAGCTGGAACATCGACCATATTGGGTTGTTCAAAGATTGAATTTGATATAAAGAAATTTGGTGCGCAGCGAAAACTCCAACTTCAGAAGCTTAAGGAGTTGAGAAATGATGCATATGAAAACTCTCGGATTTATAAGGCTCGAACAAAGGCATTTTAGGATAAGTAATTCGAGACTCAAGTTGTTTCCTGGTAAGCTTTAATCGAGATGGGATGGGCCATACAAGATTATAAAGGTTTTCCCCCATGGAGCTGTGGAGCTCGATGATCCTGACACTAGAAAGAAGTTTGTCGTGAATGGGTAAAGATTGAAGCACTACACAGAGGTTCAACCAGCTGAGTGTGTGGTAGAAATGATTGATCTAACTAAACCACCACCCGAGCTAGATAAGCTTGATAAGGAGTATTGAGAGGCAGCAACGTCGCACCAACGACGTTAAATATTGGTACTAGGTGATTGAGAGTAGCTTTTGATCCTAGTTTGTACTTGTAGACGGTAATTTAGTTTAGTTTCTGTACTTTTCGTTCGTAAGATCGGCTTCATAAAATCAATTCGTGAAACCATCGTCATCCGGTAATTTAGTTTAGTTTCTGTACTTTTTCGTTCGTAGGAAGGGTAAATTGAGCAAATAGGATAGATAAAGGTGTGTAGGAAGCATTGAGAATGCATGGGGATGGAGAAGACGTCAATTAAAGAAAAGAAAATATTTTTTGGCCTAGGGACCTATGCTTCAAGCGTAGTCCCAGCTACACTTCAAGCATAGGGACGGGCCTGTTATAAAACAGGCCCATCAGGCCATTCCCCCCATTTTTATTTCAAACTCCTCTCTCACCCTTGTTTCTCCACCAAATCATGCGAGGTTTGTTTCTACCATTTACTCATCTTATTCTTCATCATTCTTTGGCGTTGGATCGTCAGATTAGTTGGTGATTTGTCCAGATTCACGTGAAGAAATCGAAAAGTCTCCGAATCTCAATTTTGGGAAGATCATTGTTTCGCTCGATTCGGTGAGTTTTGTTCCATTATTTTGATTTCAAATCACTTATTTAACTATTCTAAACAAGTATTAACGAACGAGTCCGATCAAATTCGTGTTTTGATCCATTTTCCAAAAAGTTGAGTTTTTCGACTTCGAAAGCGGATTGAATATCGAACTCTTGGGATGAAAGATTGTTTAACCTTCATATTGGATATATTTAGATATAGTTTGAGTTTGATTCAATGCTTGAAACAATTTTGCTTATTTTTCAAAAATTCATCTCTTATAGGCATGGCATGAACAAACTAGTCGGCAAGACGAGTGGCTCAGGATGCTGTTCCAGCTGATCCACCGGAGAGACAGAGGTTGAGGTCACCTACTCCCGCTCCTTCACCTATTTTGCGCCAGAGTACTCGTGCTCTGAGACGCCAGTATATTCCTCAGCCATCGTCTACTTCATCATCTTTTGAGGCAGAGGTGCAAGAGCTGACTACACGGGGCCGTGATCTTCACCTACCTTACGGGAGGCTTAGAATAGATCCGGTTATTCCACATGCACCATCTCTGCCACATGTACCTGAGCCACAGGTAGCGCTGATAGAGGAGGATACTGATAGTGATCATGGTGCTCGGGAGGATGAGCACATTGAAGAGGCTGATCAGGGCGATGATGTCGGTTATTCAGATGAAAGGGTACCTAAGCCACCAGTGGAGGGTAACCCGGGTGTTTTAACTACTTTTCTCCATGTACCTCCAACAGCTTCAGTAGAGGATTTTCTAGATCGGGAAATTCGGAAGAAGTATCAGCATGAGCGGACATATCTAGTGGCGGTGTTCGATAGGACATAGCCAGTACCTGCATGGACTCTAGGCCAATTGAGGGCACGCTGCTTATTGCCCATCATGTCCTCGGCCACCCCACATATCTACGAGGGTATGACCCATGAGTTTTGGCTCAATATGCGGCATTACAGTAGGGGGACAAGATTACAGACTGTGGTTAAAGTTACCGAGTTTGAGATCACGCCTTAGTTTATAGCTGTTGCGTGGGGTATTCTCGACGAGTGTCCACCAAAGTTAGCTGCTTAGTTCCAGCCTATGCCAAAGGCACTCCCTTCTCTTTCAGATCTTGTCACACTACAGAATAAGGGAGAGTGGGCTGATAAACGGAGGAGCTGCACGAAGAAGTCGAATTATCACCCGATGCTTTGGTTTTGGGATGTGATAGTTCGCTCTCAGATTCTTCTTCATAGCCATGTTACCATATGTTGTTCGCCATTTCTAGCCCTCCACTATGTTTTTGAGTTCAAGAGGTGGATCTCTCTTCCACAGGTCTTGTGTGGGGGGGGGGGGCTTGTATGTACACTACATCTATTTGCACAAAGAGACCAAAGTGAGGCAGCGTCTATTCCGTGTCTGGTTCCCGTGCCTAGTTATGAAGTTGATGATTGATGCTGGGATCGAGATGGAGGCGAGACAGCCGAATAGGTTCAGGACTATTTCCACGTATTTAGCAGGGATGTGATTAGGTGCCTGGACCCGACTACATGGTGCTGATATTTTAGTGCAGAGACCGAGGTTTAGTCCACTACCAGCTCCGGACGCTCAGGTCGAGGCTGATGTGGGTGAGGTTCCCCCATGGGATGGGGATGGACAGGTAGCTGATGATGATGTTGATATGCCACAAATGTCGGCCGCAGAGGAGGAGGTTGTTATGCCACAGGAACCTACTGATGGTATTACCTTGTCACAGGCTCAGTTCGATGCCCTTAGAGCACAGATCCAGGGGCTAGAGCAGTTACTCACTCAGGAGAGACAGGCCCGTAGACATGATCAGAGGCGGTTATGTCATCAGATTGACAGCATGAGGCAGCACATGGGCGTGAACATTCCACCCACACCACCAACCTCAGATGACGAGGCTTAGTGTAGTTTTAATTTAGATTTTCGTCTGATTTATGTTTTATTTTTGGTACATTAGAGATAAATTATGGAGCGGATAGATTGTGATAGAGCTTTATGTGACCGCTTTAACAATTATTTTCTAAACGTCTTTGTTATTTTGATATTTTATAAAATGACAATTTTTGTGATCAATTTTCTCGAGTTATATGTGTGAAGTTTTGGATATTTGTGCAATTTTTTTTCCCTTACTATGATTATGGGTATTTGTGTTTTGTTGCGTATATCTACAGGTGATCCAAATCAAGTTTGGGGGAGGAGATCAAGTGCTTCAATGTTGAATCTAGAATTGAGCTTCAATGGTAACTATATCCGTTTTCATAATTTAATGTTGACCATAAGGACATGGTCTCATTTAAGTTTGGGGGTAAGGGTATAGGATTACAAGGAATTGGAAATTTTCAAAAAAAAATTGAAATTTAGAAAAAAAACAATTTGGAGCAGTTCTTTATTTACACGCATGAATGTTTTACATTATAATTTCATTGACTTCATGTTTATGATGTATGAGTAGTGTGTGATGTGATATTCCCGCTCATGAGAGTAATGATTAGATCGAGTTAGTGGAGTGATATTGTTTTACATAGGTGAGTGAGTAAGTGAAATTGAAACTGAGAAGGACAACTTTTACATATAAGCACAAAACACATATTCACTATGGGAAATAGATTAATCTTTGACTATGAAACTGAAAAATAATTTTGCCGAAATAAAAGGAGAGAATGGGAGATGTTATGGTTCAAGTGGACAAAATTGAAAAAATATATTTTGAGAAAATAAAATGCAAAAAGTAGTTTTTCGATTTGAGTAACTAGGCATTGGTATCACCAATATCACTATTCGTGTTTAAAGGGGAGAAAACTAATAAGCATAAATCCCATGGAAAAAGCTCGGCCCCAGTTGGTCGGGACTAAAAATCCTCGCTAGAAAGTCCAGAGACTTAGAAAGACAAAAAGGGATAAAAGTAAAAAAGAATGAGTGTTAAATTCAAGGGTTAATTTCAGTAAACCCCCCTATACTATCCAATTTAATCAACTAACCCCTACTGTGTCCACTTTGCCCCCTATACTATTCAATTTCATCAATATTCCCCCTCACCTCACATTTTGAGTCAAAATACCTAAACTACCCTCAATAGTATAAGGGGGTTTAGTGAAATAGATATATTTCTGAATTTATAATTTCCGAAAATATATTTTCATACTATAATTTCCATATTTTCCGAAAATATGAAAAATATATTATAATTTCCGAAAATTAATAAATATCAAAATATGAATTATTTCGGAAAATATAATATATATTCAAATTTATTTATTTTTAAGAAATATGAATTATTTCCGAAAATATATATTTCTGAATTTATTAAATGGTCTATTTCACTAAACCCCCTTTAATAAATTCAGAAATATATATTTTCGGAAATAATTCATATTTCAAAACAAAAAATAAAATTGGAATATATATTATATTTTTCAGAAATAATTCATATTTTGATATTTATGAATTTTTGGAAATTATAATATATTTTTCATATTTTCGGAATTTTTGGAAAATATGGAAATTATAACATGAAAATATATTTTCAGAAATTATAAATTCAGAAATATATATATATTTTTCGCAAAAAAAGTATTTTTCAGAGGGAGCATATCATTTTCCAAAATATGAATTATTTCCGAAAAAATAATACATACTTTTGGCAAAAAAATTATTTTTCGGAAAAAGATCATATTTTGGAACATAATAGTATATATTTTTTGCAAAAAAATTATTTTTCGGAAAAGAACATATTTTGAAACATAATAGTATATATTTTTTGCAAAAAAATTATTTTTCGGAAAAAAATTCATATTTTGGAACATAATATTTCCGAAAATATAATATATATTCAAAAATAATTTTTTTGCAAAAAATATATACTATTATATTTCAAAAATATTATATTTTCGGAAATATTATGTTCCAAAATATGAATTTTTTTCCGAAAAATAATTTTTTTGCAAAACATATATACTATTATGTTTCAAAATATGTTCTTTTCCGAAAAATAATTTTTTTGCAAAACATATATACTATTATGTTCCAAAATATGATCTTTTTCCGAAAAATATTTTTTTTGCAAAAAGTATATATTATTTTTTCCGAAATAATTCATATTTTGGAAAATAATATGCTCCCTCCGAAAAATATATATATATTTCTGAATTTATAATTTCCGAAAATTCTGAAAATATGAAAAATATATTATAATTTCCGAAAATTCATAAATATCAAAATATGAATTATTTCCGAAAATATATATTTCTGAATTTATTAAAGGGGGTTTAGTGAAATAGACCATTTAATAAATTCAGAAATATATATTTTCGGAAATAATTCATATTTCTCAAAAAAAAAAAATTTGAATCTATATTATATTTTCAAAAATAGTTCATATTTTGATATTTATGAATTTTCGGAAATTATAATATATTTTTCATATTTTCGGAATTTTTGAAAAATATGGAAATTATAATATGAAAATATATTTTCGGAAATTATAAATTCAGAAATATATCTATTTCACTAAACCCCCTTATACTATTGATGGTAGTTTAGGCATTTTGACTCAAAATGTGAGGTGAGGGGGCATATTGATGAAATTGAATAGTATAGGGGGCAAAGTGGACACAGTAAGGGTTAGTTGATTAAATTGGATAGTATAGTGGGGTTTACTGAAATTAACCCTAAATTTAATTCTAAAAAGGCAAAGTTTGATCAATGAAGTAGGAGAAGAGAAATTGAAATACCATGGTAGAATGTTCACTAAATACATGGAATGTTGTCTGGATTAGGGAGTAGAAAGTAGCAAAATCATTCACTTTAATGGGAACCATTCATAATACGAAGCTCGATATAATTATTGTTTGGTAGTGAGTGAGAGTATTTGCATCCATGTTATCTTTTGCATTATATCATGCCTTAATTAAACTTGTGTGTGAACTCATGAATGCGGGATTACAGAAAACTGAGATGTTTGTAGGTACCATCATTGGAAACCTTCACAAGACTTCACTCGTCCACTAAGGGTAACCTAGGGGTTTAAAAGGCTTGTTACACGTGTTAAGTGTAATCGTCGACCTCACGAAAGCAGGAGATTAGGTTAGATTAGTTAGAGTAGATAGAAAACAAATCATCACAAAAAAGTTCCCTGAGTTTATTGTTATGGGACTAACAATATGTAAGTTTGGGGGTGTGATAGGTGTCAAATATTAGACATTTTTCCCCCTTAACTCACTATTGTTACATCCTTTCATTTCATTATTTGGTATTTTTATATTGTTTGTATATTAAAGCATGTTTTAGGAGCTTAACGAAGAAATAGAGCTAACTTCGATAAATTAACCAAAGTGGATGTTCTTTCTATCCAAGAGGAGAGTCAAAGAGGCAGTCCGAGACAAAAATGGCTCCCGAAGGACAAAAATAGCATTTTCAGAAGCCATCTTCGAAAGCATAAAGTATCATGGGTTCAAGGAAATCATTTCGGTCCATTCACGGAGAAAAGTGATTTTCAAGAAAACACATACGTTTGTGCCTACGCTTTCATAATAAAAAAAGTGGCTGCAAAGTGTATTTTTACGCTTGAAGGTACGCTTGTCCTACGCTTGAAGCGTATCTGTAGCAAGTTTTTATGATTTTTCAATGATTTTTGCCTATTCTACCCCCAATTTGACTCCAAGACATGGCTGCGACTACAGACCTCTATATACATGTATATACACACATATATATGAGATTTTAGGGTTTTGATGAAGTTTAGTGTAAAAAGATTGAAAATGACATTTCTACATCATTAGCTATATATACACGATCACATATTAGAGTCGGGGGTCGTTGGTTTTGGTTCATTCAAAAAGGTTCATTCATTCAGTTGGCTGGTTCATTGAGTTTTCTCACATTCATATTCAGAAGTGTTGTTGTTGAGAGCCATATTCAGACCTAGAGATCCGAAAAAGAAGACCATGGAGAGTGTTTATACATCAGCGATGCAATCACCTTCCACCATGACCAACTAACTCAGTATCTAGGGTTTTGTAGTAATGTAGTTTTTTATTATTTCAATTATAAATGAGGGGAAACTGTTGACCAGATTGTGATGATTATAGTAGTTAAGAGATCATTTTGATTTTTAATATAAAATTCTATGTTTGTTCTAAAATCTTGTCTTATATGGAATGAATGTAGTATTTTACTCAACCGTAGCTATTCAATATGAACCGGAACTCGGATGCTTAATTTATGGTTTTCTACATAATGATGGTAATGAAACTTGAAACCCTAGGTTGACACAGGTAGAGACGGATTTAATGAAGGACTAGTGAGGGCCATGGCCCCCACTGATTTTTTTTTATATGTATATTTTATCTTAAAATTTTGGATATTTCTTATTTAGACCCCACTAAATTTTTTTTTTTACCTTAGATACCATAGAATTTAGATTTCTTTACAACTAAGCCCCCACTGAAAATTTATTTTAAACTCCAAAAAACTAAATATATGTCATTTATACCCCAAAAACTCAAAAAACAAAATTTAGCCCCCACTGACACGGATCCCTAGATCCGTCACTGGACATAAGTCGTGCATTGGCGATTTATCATAGACATGCTTTAGTTTATTTTCATGCATTATGAGCGGATTAGAGTAATATAATTGACATGTACTAGTTAGGTCAGTCATGAGACGGGTTGTCGCAATCCGGTTGATAGTACTCCTTTTTGGGGTCGTATTTAGCTATTTGCGGTACGACCTGATTCACAGTTTATAGATGTCCTCTTAAAGTTGTTATATTGATGAATTATATTATGCGGTTAGTGGTGGAGCAATGAAAATTCTAGTTTTCTTTCTCATCTAAATCACAACCAATTTACTTTGATTCTAGATAATTTTAGCTAATTTAGATAACTTGGTCTTTGATCACCCAAACAAACCATTTTCAGAAAATATAATTCAGTGTTTTTGAATTGTTAAAGTAAACAATCTCAGTCTCTGTGGGATCGATATCTCTTACTCAAGCCATTGTTATTATATAATCGATACGTGCGTTTGTGTAAGGTAAAACCAAACAGTCATTAAAGAGTTGTATTTAACATATATTTTTACTACACTCGGACGGTCATCAGTACGAAACTATATTAGACATATACATATATCTTGCGATTATGGGTGTAAATGGGAAGATAAAAAGTAAAATTACTTGCTTGAACTTAGAGCCAAGTCACACACCAACGGAGGGCTGGTGGTTGCTTTCTCTCTGTCTCTCTCTCTTCTATGTGGTTCTTTTCTCTTTCTCTATCGCTCGTCTAACAAAATAATGTAATAAGAGTTGTCAGAATCTCGATTGTAACTGGTAAAATCCTACGATTCTGCTATGATTCTACGATTTTACCACGATTCCACTACGTTAAAATAATGGTTGGACGGTTAAGCCCTTCATATAAAATGCTTAAAAGCTTAATGATTTAGTCCAATATCTCAATATAGCCCGAAATTAATGAGAAAATATTTAAATGCCCAATGTATTAGAAAATTTTGAAAATTCTAATATGATTTAGACTTTTAGATAAAATATTTAATATTTAATATATATTTTTTCAAAAAAAATTAATAAGTTTAGGTATAATCTTATGATTCTACTTACGATTCTTCGGTTTCGATTTTACGAAACCCAAAATGATTTTACCTAAACTCCCAATTCTAAAAGCCTATATATTAGGTTTTTGCCAAAAACCCAACTCACAAGGTCCCAAAAATAAATAGCCTAACATTACTTGAATGGTGACCCAATTTAATGATTCATCTTTAATTTATTTATTATTCTTAATTACATAAAATAATAATCAATAAATTAATTAAATAAAATTATCAAATTTATTTATTATTATTATTATTTTTAATAAAGAGGTATTACAATTTCAGTGAAAGGATTTGCTCACGAACTTAGCGAGACCAACTCTAGAATACTCAAACTTGACTCATTTGTATTTAACATTTCTAAAAAGGAAAAATTACACTTTCACCCCTTCTTATTTGGACATATTCTAAGTTCCCCTCTCTTGTTTGGACAATTTCAGTTTGATCTCCTCTAAATTATTTCCGTTGACCAATAAGTGAAAATGACCTAAATGTCCATTATATTATATTACAACTTAATTCCAAAATATCTGAAATATGAATTTACCCTTTTGACCTTCTAAATTAAACTTAACCTAATCACAATTAAATTAACTTATGTCTAAAAAAACCCTAATCAATGATGGCACTAATTCAACCTAATACTTAAATCAAAATCAACTTTAAATCAAAATAAATGAAAAAAAAACAATAAAATGACCTGAAACCCTAGCCTCCAGGCCCTCCACAAACGAAAAAACCCTAATCACTCGTCGTCCACCATGCCCAAGAAGCGAAAGTTCCGCTCCTCCAAGTCCGAATTGTCCACCAAAAACCCTAATTCTGAACCACAGCTCGAAGAACAAGCAACGCAAGATATCGACGAGCAACAACGGATCGAAGAGCAAGAACAGCCCGAGGTCCAAGAACCAGACCTAAAATGATCACATCTGAATGACGATTGAGTGTGGTGATTTCGGCTTCGGCGAGGTGAATCTGAACCGTAATCGCTCCTTTCCATACGTATCTCTGTGCTTCGGTTCCTGCTATCTCCATATCTCTTCCTCCTCCTGCTCTAGGGTAATTTGTAATGCTTTGTGGTAAACAAAGTTTGAAAACTTTCAGATTACAACTGATAAAAAATTGGCAATCAACAAGTAGACATTAGTTTTCAGAGTGGAGGAAAAATACTCTTTTTTTGTGATGAATTATTTGATTTGGATGAATTATTTGGTGACCAATTGTATGGATTGTCAATAATTTATTGGGATTTGATTTATCGATTTATCATTTGAAAGTGTGAATGTGATTTGTCTGATTGGGGATGTTAATGAATCTGTTCATGCCATCATTGATTTGATACAGAAGTTGATTTTGATTTAAGTATTATTCCATGGTGGAGGACGAGTGATTAGGGTTCTATCTATCTCTAAATTTGATTATCTCTATATGATCCATTTATCTTCATTCATATGTATATAAATATACACACAAGGCACTTTGGTCCACTAAATTGAGGGTTGAAAGGGTATTTTCAGCAGCTGAGGGTAGTATAGTCATTTCTCCTATTAAATTATCTTTGACCGGTGTTGACTACGCCTGAGGTTCGGTGGAGAAGGGAAAGCATTACTTTAAACAAAATTAGAAGGGATCAAATTGTAATTATCCCAACAAAAGAGGATGAAAGTATAATTTTTTCTTTTAAAAAATATACTCGAGCTTGGCTCCTCTCCTAATTAAATGAATGAGACGGAGTTGAATTATTAATGAAACGAGCCCGAACCCACGGAATTGAATTCTTAAATAAACGAGCCCGAACCCACTTACGAGTGGCTCGGCTCTTTTGCTTCCTTTCTAGCTATTATATCATTAGGTTTTATTCTTTAATTCCTATTTAGCCCAAAAATTTTGAGTCCAAAATATGACATCACATGGATCCAAATATATTAATTTGAATGGCAACGACGTTATTATCAATGAAAATGATGGAAGAACAAAAAAATTTCGGATCACTTATAAATTTTCTAATAGAAGTTAAAGCAAAAGATATCAATAGCCAAAGTATTTAATGGCTAAGGCACATAATTATTCTAATAGAAATTATGCAAAAGTGCATAATACCTCTATACTTTTGAAAAATTGCAAAATATCCCTTTATATTTTGTTTTAGCTTCAAATCACTCACCCACCTTTGTAAAATCTAGCAAAATTACCCCCCCTGTGATATATTTGACTCTACTTTCTGGATGATATTTATGCAATATGACCATCATGCCCTCTTATTTTGTATTAATCAATTTTTAGTATTATTTAGCCTTATTTTCTTTCTCTTTTAAAAACATAATAAATAATTCAAAACCTCATACATATATACTTATTTCAGGCCTGAACATGGTATTAGAAATCTGTTTAAGAAATCATTATTATTTAAAAATAGATTTCTTGGGATAAATACAATAATAACTTAAAATACAACTTATTAAATTAAAACATGTCTAAAAGTGTTGTAATTTTTCAAATGCTAAAACCTTCTTAGGTCTTGTTAGTTTTCTCCCTATTATAACAAAAGCGAAATTTAGATATGTTTTAATTCTTATAAGTCATATTTTAAGTTTTCATTGTACTTTTCACAAAAAAAAAAATCTATTTTTAAATAATAATAATTTCTTAAGCAGATTTCTAATATCATGTTTAGGTTTGAAATAAGTATATGTATGTAGAGTTCTGAATTTAATTATATTTTTGAAAGAGAGAGGGAAAAAGGCTAAAAAATACTAAAAATATATTAATACAAGACAAGAGGGCACAATAGTCATGTTTTAAAAGGTATTTTGGTCATATTGCATAAATTTTAACAAGAAAGTAGAGAAAAAATTACCAACACACCAAGTGATACAATGAAATAACCTCACCCCAATTGGGAGGTGAGGGTTGAGCCTCCTAGGAGGCATTTTGAGTGTGGTATGCGAGTTTCTTATTATTAAAAAAATAAATAAAAATAAGGTCGAGTAAAAAATCTCAAAGGATGTAATTTGCTAGCTTTTACAGAGGTTGGGGGCTAATTTGGAGCTAAAAATAATATAGAGGGGTATTTTACAATTCTTCAAAAGGTATATTATACATCTTTGCCTACAAGTTAAGAGAAAAATATTCAATAAGTTTTTCAAATAAAAAATAAAAATATTCAATACCCTCATCATTATGGCCAAGGCACAATGACTGGCCTGAAGTTTATTTTAAATTTGAATCATTCTCATATGGAGTCAAAAAAAAATTATCTGAAAGGAAATCTTACCAATCGCAGTATATAACATCATCGTAGACATGGCCCAGTAATAAAAAATTTCTATCGCGGGATAAAGTTCAGTCGCCGTGGGGAGTCACAGGGGTAGTCGGATTACTGAAATGCCCTTGAAGGCACATGCTAATAAAACACATTCATGGAAAAGCTCCAAGCTTTCCTAGTCATTAACACATACAATAAATCAAGGAAAAAGTCATAAAAATAGAGATTTTTTCTTTAAACCATATATTATATTATATATAGTTGCGGTCTATGAACTCTTCTATTTATGTTCAACAGTCCCCATTTTTTGGATAGTCAGAGAAAACGGAGAGTCAACAATAAAAAGTCAAAAATAATGAAACTTGATGAAGTGGGGTCGATACTTCGTGTTTTAGGGAATGTATGTATCGATGGAGGGGACTCTGTCCGCAGTATTTCATGCTGTCTGTGCTTTAGGAACTAACATGTGACGGCAGCTTATACAGGATACATCCAACAAAACAAACGCTTGGTGCAAATGTAAGGAAACGACCACAGTTTTTTTTGACAAAGAAAATGGTTTACACATCAAACACAAATTAAGTCTTTCGGTGCTTGTGTATAATAATATATATTTACTCCTTTTGGAAAACTCACAATTAATTAATTGAACAAAACGAATTCGTTATCTAACAGGACTACAGTCAATAAGTCTTGGCAGCTAAGCCGCCTCTGGTCCTCCTTCCATGCATGAAATATTAGTGGATTCACCTTCAGCATTTGTTTCCCGTGTTCATATTCCGAACCGCATTTAAATCATGGATCAATTATTTTTAAACCCCCTTTCTGTGAATGTATATGTCTTCTCAGATTTACTAGCTAGGAGTGATTTTAGCTAGAAAGAGTACAAAAAATGGCTTCAATCATCAACACTGTTATTACTAGTGCCCCTCTTCTCTTTATTTGTTTACTGATAGGTCTCCTCACCACACAAACTAGCTCCCAACAACCTCATTATTGCCCAAATACAACCACTTACACTACTAACAACACCTACTATGCCAACCTCTTTATTTGTTATCTTCATTCTTCTCCACCTCTTGTTATTGAAAGGTTACTGTTGTAGTTGGGAGCCAGTCTGTTAGCATATTCTCTTTCGTTGTATATTTTATTTCAGACATTTATTGAAATTACTTAGACGATAGTGAAAACAGCCTAGAGGGAGGGGGGGGGGGGGGGGGGGGGGGGAATAGGTTTTTTATCGATTTTATGATCAATTAAAAATAATTGCGGAAAAGTCAATTTTAATTGAATTATCTATCAAGATAAATCATGCAAAGAATAATCTAAGTGCAAAAAATAAAGCAATAGAAGACACATATTTTTATGTGGAAAACCTTAAAAACCATGGATACGCTCGGTTATCGATACACTATGAATCAGAGAATTTGTACAGACTCTATAAAAACTGAACTTACAACTACTGTAATTTGTTGTTCTTCACTCGACATCTGAAAGTCTAGATTCACTCGCGCTCCACGAAACTTTCGCTTCGATCTCCGTACTTTGACAACTCTGCTTCTCAACAGATCAAAATCACCACGAAGCCTCCTACTTCGATCTCCGCACTCAGACGGGTCCACTTCTCAAAATGGATCAACGCAACCTCGTTGTTATAGATGGTGTGTGAATTTTTCAACAACTATACCATTCAATCGTGCATAGAAATCGTCGATGTAGAAGCACGATTGAAGACGTCCAATAACAAGAGAGAATTTGTGTATCTCTAATCACTCAATAATATTCTCTCACCATATGTATATCTTTGTAGAAGAAGATGAAACTATACAAAACTTGCAAATAATTCTTCAAGACGTGCCTCCTCTTGTTGTAAACTTAGGTATTTATAGACAAAGATGATCCAAACCCTAAGTTTGCCCTTTCTCATAATTTCACATCCAAACCCTATATTCTGGTGAATATAATGTATGTAGAACGCACTTTGATTTATATAAGTCGTGGTCATTTAATAAAACCAACCCCCAAACAATTTGGATATCGTAGGCAAAAATAGGGAAAAACTTACCGCAGCTACGCTTCAAGTGCAGGGGGCTTACGCTTCAAGCGTAGGTCCAAGCATACCTCCAAGCGTAAAAATGTGTTTTTCAGTCACTTTTTGAAACTGAAAGCGTAGGTATTTTTGTTAAAATCAATTTTCTTCACAACTGCGTCACAATGACCCTCTTGAACCCACGATACTTTTTGCTTCAAGTGACGGCTTCGGAAAATGTCGTTTTCGCCCTCCAGGAGAAATTTTACCTCAATATATTCACTTTCATGCTTCATTTGTATTCTTCATTACTTCAATACTTGATTCTGCCTTTGATGAAGTTTATCTATGTCATTGAAACCAAACCATCCTATCTAACACTTAACATGGTTATTGTCTAGAACATGCCATACATACACAATTACAATAAATGTTCTTATAAACAAAAGTGTTCTTACATTTATTATTTCGGGGTGCCATTATACCTTTCGATATCGCCATATGACTTTCTTTGTAATTTCATTTGAGCATTTGGGGCTTTGTAGGTTTTAGAGGGTTTGTGTAAAGGTATCGGTGTTCTTTTATACTACCTCGGCCCTAGTAGGTTTATGAAATATTGGGTTTCGTGCCATTGATATTATTTCCTTTGTTAATGGCAGGTTATTCTACTTTGTTGTGGTTGTGTGTCCAAATGTTCCATTTACAAACGGAATTCTGCTATATTTTCGTTAGAATTCACTATTGAGTTTCTATTACTTAGTTGGGCATGAAATACCTTGTTTTCATTCTTATTCCATGTATTTCCTCGTTATTATTGAATCTAGTGGTATTTTTCCACTAACGTCATACCTCAGGATTCACTGATTCTCCGGATGGGAATCTCAGGAATAACGAGGCCTGACAATCCGGGTTTAACCCATGATAGTGGGTAATACCTACTGTTATTTTTTAATTAATATTGGATATGTGTTTTAATTCACAAAATTTTAACAGCAATTATTATTAAATACATCAATCAAAATATTTACGATAAAAGTTCCAATAAATACATTTTCCACTTTCTCTTTTTAAATCACTTTCGTTCACGTCACTTTAAAAGATTATATCACGTCACTTTAGATAGTTATATAAACACACCTATATATAAATATACATATCTCTCGTCCTTTTTTTACTTCTGGTTTCCCTTGTCTACTCTCGCTCCCAAAATAATAGGATTAATTACACTGGCACCCTCTATCACTCGTCTAATAGAATAATATAGTTAGAATAAGTTGTATATATTAGGTTTTTCCCGAAAACCCAACTCACATGGTCTAAATATGAAACAACCCAACATTACTTGAATAGCGACCCATTGGTCTTATAAGCCGAATTTCATGATCCATCTTTTATTTTATTTTTTATTCTCAATTAAATAATAAAATAATAATCAATAAATTAATTAAATAAAAATATCAAGTTTATTTGTATTATTATTATTTTTTAATAAAAAGGTATTACAATTTAAGTAAAACAATTTGTTCACAAGCTCTTAACTAGACGACCACGAGAATATTCAAGCTTGACTCATTTATTTAACATGTCTAAAATATATACTCGAGTTTGGCTGCACTCCTAAGTGAATGAGGCGGAGTTGAACTCTTAACGAGTCGAGCCAGAATCTAATTACGAGCGGCTCAGTTCATTTGCTTTCCTACTAGCTAGTATATCATTAGGTTTTATTATTTAATTTCTCTATATTTAGCTTGAAAAAGTTTAGTCCAACATATGATATCATAGGGATCTGATGAGACCAAAATATTTGGTATTTTGGGCGTTAATATACCTCTTGTTAGTCTCTTTATTCTATTAATTTGATATTTTTATGCAAGTTGTGTGTTTAAACATGATTTTAGGGCCTCAATGCAAAAAATGAGTTAATTTCGGATTTTTAGCAATTATGCTGAAGTCGGAGCTACATTTAGAGGATATTTGCACTAAATCAGCAAGGTATAAGTCAGTAAATCAGAGTACAAGCGGTTGAAGCACGAAAATTCGCGGAATAAATAAATAATAAAATTCAGGTGCCACCGATCGATCGGTGGAGCCTTCGATCGATCAGAAATAGCCGTCTTGGAATCTGTGCGAAACTATATTGCAGAATTCTAACTTTGTGTACAAGTTTATTGGAGGGAGAATCATCCATTCATCGCCATTTCTTAGTCCCTAAGTTCTCTTAGAGTGCAAGCAAAGAACATGTCATTTCTGTACCAATTTTTGTCTATAAATACAGGTGGATTTCATGAAGATAAGACATCTCTGGAACGTCTTTTGATATCTTCCAGAATATCATTGTTCATAAAAAACCTCTCTCTTTGAGGGAGGCTCCCTTCCTCAAGAACTCAACAACCATCCATCCAATCATGAAGATAGTGGTTACATCAATAATTGAGTCTCCTCTTTCAATGAACGGTTAGTCGGTATCTAGGATTTTCAATGAAACCCTAACCGAGTAATGTAGACTTTTATTTATTTATATTACAAAGGGGGGATTCTGATGAAGGACACTTATATGATGATTATGTAGTGAGAAACCAAACAAATAACCTAAATAAGATTTATTTATTGATTTCATTCTTAAACTGAGATTGAATTAATAATTTATCTTAAACAACTGTGTTTTATCAATCGGGGCAAGAACCTCCGTGATTTGATAACCTTTTTTTGGTAAAGTGGGGTAGATACTTGGTGTTTGAGGGAATGGACGTTTCGATAGAGGGGACTCAGTCCACTGTATTTCCTGCTGTCTGTGCTTAGGAACTAACATGAGGCGGCATCTTGTATTCAGCAAAACAAATGCTGCTGCAAATGCAAGGAAATTATCAGAGTTTTTTTTGACAAAGAAAATGGTTTACTCATCAAACACAGCATTTGAAATATGGGGATTGCTTTCGGTGCATGTGAAGAATAATTTATACTTCGTTTGGAAAACTCACAATTAATTAATTGAACAAAATGAATTCGTCATCTAACATGACTACAACAGTCAATAAGTCTTGGCAGCTAAGCCGCCTCCGGTCCTCCTTCCATGCATGAAATATTACTGGATTAACCTTCAGCATTTGTTTCCCGTGTTTATAATCCGAACCGCATTTAAATCATGGATCAATTATATTTTAACCCCCTTTCTGTGAATGTTTGTCTTCTCAGATTTACTAGCTAGGAGTGATTTTAGCTAGAAAGAGTACTAAAAATGGCTTCAATGATTAATACTGTTATTAGTACTAGTGCTCCTCTTCTCTTTATTTGTTTACTGATAGGTCTCCTCAGCACACAAACTAACTCCCAACAACCTCATTACTGCCCTAATACAACCACTTACACTACTAACAGCACCTACTACGCCAACCTCAATAACCTCCTCTCTGTACTCTCCTCTAATGCCACCAGGGTTCCCGAAAGCGGATTCTTTCAGAACAATACTAGTGCTGACAGTAACCCAAATGATACAGTTTACGGCAGCTTTATGTGTCGAGGTGATGTTACAACAGATGAATGTCAGGAGTGTGTTGCGATTGCATGTAAGGGGATACTAAACGTTTGTCCCTTTAGGAAAAAGGCCATAGTTTGGTACGAAAAGTGCTTTTTACGGTACTCTGATAGCGCAGACATTCTCACCGAATGGGACGACCCATCAGTTTCCATCATTCTGTGGAATCCACAGAACGTGACCACCGATCCTGCGCGGTTTAGGCGGTTGCTGACGGATATGACCACTGACTTGGTGGCTCGAGCTGTGATTACTGATGGTTCAGAAAAGAAATATGCAACTAAAGAAGCCGAGTTTACAGAGTCTCAGAAAGTGTATGCGCTTACGCAGTGCACACCCTACCTGTCTACTGATGGTTGCCACAATTGCCTTGAAAATGCTCTACTACTTCTTCTAGATTGCTGCGAGGGAAAGTACAGGAATGGGGTGACAATTCTCTTTCCTAGCTGCAATATTCGGTACCAGTTCTACCTCTTTTATACGATGGTTGCCTCTCCACCACCTTATCTTCCTCTTTCTCATCCTCCAAAATCTAATTCTACTTCTACGACAAAAGGTGAATTCCATATGCTATACATAATATTTATTAACATAAATATTTGTAATGCATGACTAATGAGGGTGGTGGACACATGTATATAAAATGAACAGAATCAGTGTGTGTCTGTGTATATGTATATGTATATGTATATATTAATATATGTTGTATATACATATAGAGATAGATAGGTTGGAGCCTAAGCAAACTAGCAACTTATATGATTTCATGTATCATGTCACCAAAACTATTGGTGTCATGTATCACTGTTCAATTTATATTTATTTACAAATTCTAGTGATTATATTAACAAACGAATTGTTTATTTTATCAGGTTGAAAACAGTTATAACATGATCATCTCATGATGCAGTTCTCCAATTTAATCTAATGGATATTTTTATATGTAACATATTAACATGTACTACTTTTAATAGGAAGTAGAAGAAGATATTTACCTTTTACTACATGCATGTGTGTCCAAAAAGTAAACTAATTTTAGGAAAATAAGCTATATATAGCTTCAACACATTGTCTTAAATTCCTTCCAGTTCTCAATATACATGCAAAAGCTCACTATTGGCCTTCCCGATTTGGGGAGTATGTCCTGTTTTAGGGCGGAGCCACGAATAATGGTTAGGGGGCCAGATGCAGTTTTTTATTACTTTATTTTATAAATATATATAATTTTGTGGCTTTTAAAGAAATTTAAAAAATCTTGGGAGGCCTTATGCAATTTTTGTAAATAAGTTGTTCATAAAATATATAATTTTTTGTAAAAGTAAAAGAATTTTT
Organism: Cornus suecica; assembly: GCA_963922005.1. Lineage (NCBI taxonomy): Eukaryota > Viridiplantae > Streptophyta > Magnoliopsida > Cornales > Cornaceae > Cornus > Cornus suecica. The sequence goes on along the minus strand of OY998241.1, from coordinate 51,046,966 downwards.
GAAAAAATTGAGAGGGGCCATGTGCAATTTTTATGAACTTATTCATATAAAATATAATTTTTTGTGATAGTAAAAGCAATTTTTTAAAATTATGGGAGGGTCCATGGCCCCCCTTGGCCAATACATGGCTCCGCCCGTGCTTATGGTGCATCTAGAAGTTAATAAATGCCATATAGACGACCTAATAACAATTTATTGGGACCTACTACTACCATAAAATGTTCGGTCATATTGTACCATTTCACATTATTTATATTTTTGTTGTCCTTCTAAATAATATCAAAATATCAACCAATACTGCCAAATTTCACCATTGATCAGTTTTCGGTTGATGCAGGTAAAGGAGAAGTATCAACCCAAGTTATTACGGCCATTGTTGTTTCAGCCGTTGCTGCACTAGTTCTTTTCTCCATTGGCTTATGGTGCATAAAAAGTAAAGCAAGAAAGAGACTGATAAATAGTACTATACAAGAAACTAATGGTAACCTAATAAGTTCAATGCACTTCTATTAGCTAAGAAGGCCAATACATTAAGTGTTTGTTTTTTTTTTTGTTGGAAATAATATGATAACAGCACAATCCTTGCAATATGATTTAAGAACAATACAAGCAGCCACAAATAACTTCTGTAATGATAATAAAATTGGTGAAGGTGGATTTGGTGCTGTCTACAAGGTAAGAATTTACTTTAAGTACTTTGTTTCTGTACAGCATTCGAGTATTTCAATTCTCTGAAATGATAGAAACTGTAGTGACTTAGTGAGGGGTTTTATTATGATATTTTGGATTACAAATCATTGTTATCACATACATTCAGGGTACACTTCCTAATGGACAAGAGATAGCTGTGAAGAGATTATCTAAAAGCTCGGTACAAGGTGGAGAAGAACTCAAGAATGAGGTGGTATTGGTAGCAAAGCTTCAACACAGAAATCTTGTGAGATTAGTTGGATTCTGTCTAGAAAGACAGGAAAAGATACTCATCTATGAATTCGTCCCCAACAAAAGTCTGGACTACTTTCTATTCGGTTTGACACTTCTTGACGCATTTCTAGATCTTGAGTTATCTTTCTGCATAATTTTATGAAATTATAGGCTTATAATTGTCAGATATGAATCATACATATTACATTTGCAACCTACCAGCCTTAGTGAAATTATTGTTTAAAGTTGTGAAACATTTCCTAACAATATAAATGAGGCTGTGAGACACGAAAAATTGAAGTTTATATTTTCCTGTTTTATCAATCACATTTGAGTTGTTATATACTGTGATTAATTTAATCCACGTTGTTAACTCCATAACCAATGCTCAGATTCAGAAAAACGAAAAGAACTAGATTGGCCAAAGCGTTACAAGATTATAGATGGAATTGCACGAGGAATCCTTTATCTTCATGAAGATTCACAACCTAGAATTATACACCGAGATCTCAAAGGTAGCAATGTATTATTAGATGAAGACATGAATCCAAAACTTGCAGATTTTGGTATGGCTAGAATATTTGGTGCGGATCAAACTCGAGGAAGTACAAGTAGAATAGTTGGGACATTGTAAGTTTCCAAGTCTTGCATTCCCAACATAAAAAGTAAAGCAAGAAAGAGACCGATAAATAGTACTATACAAGAAACTAATGGTAACCTAATAAGTTGAATGCACTTCTATTAGCTAAGAAGGTCAATACATTAAGTGTTTGTTTTTTTTAGTTGGAAATGATATGATAACAGCACAATCCTTGCAATATGATTTAAGAACAATCCAAGCAGCCACAAATAACTTCTGTAATGATAATAAAATTGGTGAAGGTGGATTTGGTGCTGTCTACAAGGTAAGAATTTACTTAAGTACTTTGTTTCTGTACAGCATTCGAGTATTCAAATTCTCTGAAATGATAGAAACTGTAGTGACCAGATTATCTAAAAGCTCGGTACAAGGTGGAGAAGAACTCAAGATTGAGGTGGTATTGGTAGCAAAGCTTCAACACAGAAATCTTGTGAGATTAGTTGGATTCTGTCTAGAAAGACAGGAAAAGATACTCATCTATGAATTCGTCCCCAACAAAAGTCTGGACTACATTCTATTCGGTTTGACACTTCTTGATGACGTATTTCTAGATCTTGAGTTATCTTTTTGCTTAATTTTATGAATCATATATAGTACATCTGCAACCTACCGGTCTTAGTGAAATTATTGTTTAAAGTTGTGAAACATTTCCTAACAATATAAATGAGGCTGTGAGACTCGAAAAATTGAAGTTTATATTTTCCTGTTTTATCAATCACATTTGAGTTGTTATATACTGTGATTAATTTAATCCACGTTGTTAACTCCATAACCAATGCTCAGATTCAGAAAAACGAAAAGAACTGGATTGGCCAAGGCGTTACAAGATTATAGCTGGAATTGCACGAGGAATCCTTTATCTTCATGAAGATTCACGGCCTAGAATTATACATCGAGATCTCAAAGCTAGCAATGTATTATTAGATGAAGACATGAATCCAAAACTTGCAGATTTTGGTATGGCTAGAATATTTGGTGCGGATCAAACTCGAGGAAGTACAAGTAGAATAGTTGGGACATTGTAAGTTTCCAAGTCTTGCATTCCCAACATCTGTTTTCTTCATCTGAATCAGTAAATTTATTAATTTTTGACAAGTTATAAGTATGCTTATTCTCACTTATTTGTTTAATTTCCCTGGGTGCTTAGTACTTTAGTATATTATATCCATGTTCTTTCCTTAACCATTTACTGATTTATTTATTATTTGATGACCTTATTTGCATCATGTCATCAATCTAGATAAAAAGTTAACCTCAATTATAGAAAAAAGATTGTGAATTGTTTGTTATTGTCTTCTTACTTTGGGAATGCAGTGGTTACATGTCTCCAGAATATGCTATGCAAGGTCAATTTTCTGTAAAGTCTGATGTGTTCAGTTTTGGAGTATCAGTTCTGGAGATTATAAGTGGAAAGAAGAACAGTAGTTTGTATCAATCCTATGGTCCCGAGGGACTTTTGGGCTATGTGAGTATAGACAAATATGCAATTGTTGTTTTTCTTTGTTATTGCAATTATCCGCGTCTCATCAATCAAGAAAATAGGGTTAATTATAAAGTGACACTTATGGAGTTTGCTTAACTAAAGAAGGCTTACAGGAAGTTGACAATATCCAAGTAACGACATTTAAACACATGCATTAATTGTCACTTTTGCGCATAAATAAATTTGGTCAACTAATTTAAAATTCTCTCATCTATAAAATGATTACAATGCTTTTGTGCTTACATGCACTATATATATACTACTTATATTATATGCACTCAAAAGTCTTTAGGAGATTATTCGTCCACTCTTTAAAAACATAGGGAGCAAATCGTTCAAAAAATACAATTCTTGTACGTGGCGGTCTTTGAGCAAACTTCAAAGAATGTTATTATAATTAATACAAGTGTCAATTTCTATATTTTCTTCATTATTATGTTTTAAATTATTTCACTTGTTGTGTTCTTGCAGGCATGGAAACAATGGATAGATGGAAGTCCCTTGGGAGTAGTTGATTCAATTCTGGGAAACTCTTATTCAAGAGAAGAAATTATTAGGTGCATACATATAGGTCTCTTGTGTGTCCAAGAAGATATGAATGCTAGACCGTCTATGCCATCAGTACTTCATATGCTCAATAGTTCCCTTGAAACTTTACCATTGCCTCAACAACCTCCATTCTCTATCCGTGGCAGAAGAGAGTTGAATTCTGCAGAAAGCATGGAGTTGTATTCTTTGAATGAAGTATCAGTAAGTGAACTAGATCCTCGATAATGTTAGTCAACCTATGAAATCTTGAAATTTTATGTTCTTAAATGAAAGAACAAGCTCACAGGCTGTACTGTAAATGTAGGATAGGGGTTTGAGACATTTCCCAAATTGGGCAAGCTATATATATTGAGATTTTTTTTTGTAATGTTTTTTTATTGGCAAGCTAATTATAACAATCAGTTGCAAAAAAAAAAAAAAAAAAATTATAACCAACAATGGTATAGTAAACAATTTTGTTTGGTAGAAAGGTACAATACACAAAAATTACCAGACAGTAAAGGGGGCTATCCTTTCGAATTCACAACAAAAATTAATTGAAAATTTGGGACTTTTCTATTCTAGTTATTTGTTCTTGTCCCCTTAGCGTATACCCTAATTTATGACCCGACCCGTTTATGACCCATCATGCGGGTCGGGTCAACCCAGTCCGTTAATGACCCATCATAATGGGTCGAGAACGGGTCACTGATACGTTAATGACCCGTCCATTAACGATCGGACCCAAACCCTCCCTAACCAGCCCAATTGCCACCTCTACCTAACTAATTATTATTGATTTTTTTTTTTTTAAAGGTATATCAATTTTATAAAATAAAAACAAAAGCACAATGACTTCAAAATAAACATGAGGCATACCCCATGGGTGGTATCCCCAAACCCACTAAATACAAAGACTAACATCACCAAAACTACCCACACCAAATACAAAGACTAATATCACCAAAACTACCCAAAGGGATATACAATGAGAAGGACAAGGGATCATAAACAATACAAGAAAACCCATTACAAATCAAAACCACAAGCACACTTACAAAAAATTTCTCCCAAAGTTCAAAGATAACAGAATACAAAGAAATATGAAATAAATTCTGAGCTTTGAAGAATACATCTCTTTGCTTCTGCAGATAATTAGCCCACACAAAGAAATAATTGTTATGGGTTTTGCTTTGTTCTTCAATAAACTTTACATTTCAAAAAAACAAAAAAAAGGAATATTAAGAATTAGACGGACAATTTTTAACAAGTACCAATAAATTAACGTATTAAAATACTTTTAACAACAGTTCCAATACATGCAATTTGCCCCTCCTATTTTTAAATCTTCCATTAAGGTCACTCTATATATTTATACGGTTTCACTCGTCAAGTCTCACTCCCAAAATCAAAATGAGCACTAGGAGTGACGATTTTCTATTACTGTGCAAGTGTCCCCCGGCCGGCCCTTTACGAACATTTCAATCAGGAGCCTCATTTGTAATACAAACAAAACTAAAATCCAAGTCAAGCTATTGCATAGTGAATATATATCTCATTTATCCCAAATGAATTATTCTTTCATTGTGTGAGATGTCCAACTATCAAAGGTATACACTATCATTTTTGCTTTAGTTCGTTTGGAATTCAACTTTTATTGGTGATTAAAGTTATTAATGTATGAAAAGCTAGATGTTTGTGGAGTTTGAAGTTAGTTATTGAACCTTATTGATGTGGAATTAGATCAAACTAAATAATGAATTAACCTTAAAATCCCAATTATACAAATCATATGTAGTCATGATGTGCATTACAAAATCGTTTCCATGAGGATTTATTTGCTATAACTTAATTGAAAAAAATTATTATTTAGCTAATTCCACCAAAAATTGATGGTTAAAGAAAAAATAATAAAATTGATATAAAGATAATGACAACAAATACCAAAGCTTTGATTCCTCTGCTAATGATCACGATTTCAATTTTCAGTTGTAATCTTATTAAATGTCTCATTTACAATCACAAATCCAATAAGTAATATTTTCTTGTTGAATAGATATATGGTTATCCTCGTTCGGGCATAAATTCCATAAATTGTTTCACATCTTGATCATGAACAATAAAGGGAAAACTATATATAGGTAATGTTAGGGGATGTAAATTACCCATTAGGCAATATTAAAGTTTCATATTTCATTTTGATAAAGTTAAATAAATTAATTACAGATAAATCAACAATTATTATTGAGATTCAAAATACCTTTTTCACATTTTTTTTTAAAGTACAAAAATACCCACGGTCCCTCTCCACCTTGCCACTGCCCCTCCACCACCTCTCCATCATCCTTCTTGAGGGGGTGTAATTTTAATTTACGCTTATATCAATTATCAAAAGTCAATGGCGTATTTGGTTGAATCTGGTTGGGATATATATCTATATACATATATATAAGAAATTACGTGACAATTGTTACAGAAAACTAAACAAAAGTAGGCCCAACTCTCTCTCAACTCTCAAGTCCTCGCTTCCCACAATAGCTTAACCAGATTGAAGGGATGTTCCTTTTTAAACGAAAATTCACTATAGTTCGGAATTATCATAATTGGAAATAATAATAATATTAATAATAATAATAATAAAGTCGAGAGGTGGCGGTGAGTGGTGGAGGAGGACGGTAAGTATTTTGGTATTATTAAAAAAGTATTTGGGGGATATTTTAGACCTCAATAATAATTATTTAACTATCTGTAATTAGTTTGTTTAACTTTATCAAAATAAAATATGAAATTTTAATATTAATTATTTTGTAATTTGCATCCCTTAACGTTACCTATGTGTAGTTTTCCCAACAATAAATAACTAATTATAGGAACACATATAAATTACAACTATCTACACATAGTAAATCCTAATCTACTTTATTCATCTTAAATTACCAAATAAAATTACTTGTTCATGATCAAACACAAGTAATTTATATGCTACAATTCAAAGACATTCAATCTTAATTTTTACAAAGAAGAAGAACTTATTAATAAAAAATCCAACAATTTTTACAATTGAAAATCCTAATAATGACTGAGGCTTACTATTGTCATTAACTGAGGGAATTAGCTACACATAAAAAAGGAAACAAATTGCACTCAGGTAGTTTCCACCACCCTTTTGACCACCACCATCTCACAAACTGCGATACCTATGTTTTGCGTTTTCTCTCAAATGAAGGTTGGATCGTCAATTCGATCTTGCGTTTTTTTTTTCTTACTTAGGAACCTTGGGAACCGCTCCTTATCAGGTAATTGCATGGGAGTCGCTAGGTGAGTACCCGAAAAGTCATAAATTTTTATTTCTCTTCATCCCAACATCGAACTGTTGGGTTGTTTCCGCCTAAGATTTAGTATGATCCTAAGTCACACATTCACCGTAACCAATGGCATATAGTCCAACGTAGGTGGTACAAGACTATTACTTGATCATTGGTCATTTGGATGACTTTTTTAGCTGACCATCTGGTCGTCAATCATACTTCATTACTAGATATGGAGGGTTCATGTCACGCCCCGTTCTTCCTAAGACTCCCATCTGGAGAATTAACGAATCCCGAGGTATGACGACACTGAAAACGATTATTAGAATCAACGATAACAAGAAAATACATGGAATAAGAATGAAAATAAAGTATTCCATGCCACCTGGGTAATAGAAACTCAGAAGTGAATTCTAAGAAAATCCAGCAGAGTTCTGTTTGTAAATGGAACATCCGGACAACCCAAAATCAACACAATAAAATAACCTGCCCATAACAATAGTAATAGAATCAATGGCTCGCAGCCCAACATTCTAGAAACCTACTAGGGCCGAGGTAGTGGAAAAGAACACCGCTACCTCTACACAACCCCTCTAAAATCGATAGAGCCCCAAATGCTCAAATAAAACTATAAAGAAAGCCACATGGCGATGCCGAAAAGGTATAATGGCACCCCGAATCAACAAATACCCGAAATTAAATATACAATGAAAGGGAATATGCCAACAGACTGGCTCCTAAGAGAAATAAGAATACACCAGAATAAATACAGATAAAAGGAGCAAATATAAATAAAAGCGTCCCAATTCACTCGTACCATCGCCGTTGAACACGCTGTGCTGCATCCACCTGCAAACCTGCAATATGTGTGGGGGTGAGCATAAACTCGGGGGCTCACCAAAAATATCTATATAACACACTCTTAGCCGTCTAGGAAATGTTAACCATCACAGGTGCATGCATCTATCCTAGGTCGATCAGTTGTCTCATTTGGCACCCACGCCAAAACGAGACTCCAAAATAAAGCATTGAGGAACAGAAATATCACTAACGCATATACACAGGTCAAAACAACATAAATATAAACATGTATACGCACTCTCGTTTAAAGATACTACAATAACTATCTATCTATCACACCGTACACCAAGCACACAGCTCAAGATTCCTAGGAGGTAAATAGGTCACTCCTTAGGACTATCGAAAGGGAATAACCATAATCACGCCCACAACTAAACCACAACGCCTTCACAACACCGCTGTTAAATCATTCCTATAGAGTCTCACTCTCATAATTCTAACCTCAAACCTGTCCTCTTATCCACAATAACCAGTGAAATAATCCATTCACTTAAAGGATCTTTTCTCTAAAGCCTCCTATAGTAAAGAGAATTTATAAAAGTAACTAGTGGTCATATGGTAGGTTCACACTGCTACCATTTATTCCTCGAAAGTAACATAAATGGAAGAACTCTGTCATTAGATCATATTCAAAAATCTCAAGTCAATCTCCAATTCATACTTCCTACTAAGGCATAAGAAAGGGGTATCAGAGTCATTTAGTCCCAAACAGATGCCGAGGTCCTCGGGTTTTTAAAGAAAAGATGTTGAACCCTGAAGGATTCAACCGGTTTTTAAGAAAAAGTTTTAGGACCCGGTCAAATCTATTTAGTTCCAATGTTTCCGAACCCACCCAAAGTACTACGAATCATACTATGTGTGTGTAAATCAGTATCATGCCTCCTACCCGAGACTAAAACAAGGAAACTATAAAAATAGTGTGCATTATGTATGCACTTAAAGGTTACCAATCCCACACTTTTTAGTATCACCATAAGATTACAATACCACTCCAAGAATTTAATATCACCTTACCGTAAACAAAGGATCAACCCAGTCCTCAAAAATACAAATAAGCGTCCACTAGAGAATATGACAACTTAAACCATTATGGGTATCTCAATTTAAATTCAATGGATCCTTAAGACACAAGATAGTCCAAAAATTAACTATTAATGTGGTGCTGAATAATATGTAGAGTTAAAAATAACTCTAGACCAAAGAAAAGGAAGAATGCTAACCTATCATACCTGGTTAGACCTCAAATCAACCATTCTTATATATCAACTAGAGTGGTATATCGACCACTTCACAATTTCATACACCGACACATACGAAAGGGCCTACTTGGCCGTTGCTACATACATGTTTAAGCCCAACACGAGTCACAACTATCCCTCCAAACAACTTAGAACTCACGGTCAAAACTATGTCCCTAGGCCACTCTCCTAGCCCAAGGGAACATGTTTATCATAACTTTCCATTTAAGGATAGCCTATCCATACAACTCCAACTCAAGGGGAAACATTACGCCAATCCGGCATTTTTCTACTTAGTTTCACTTAACCACCTCGAATACATGTCAATCGTGGCTCTATTGACCCTGGTTCTTATTAGTATTACACTTTTTATTTTCCAACTTTAAGTTCTTAAATCTTCATTCACATTGAGTGTTTTTATTTTATTTTATCATTTTCTAGGAATTTACAGATACCATCACGATCACAACCATTGCGCCGTAGCGCCCAAGGGAATAATATAAATTTTAATATAATTCAGATCCAACCTGTTCGCTATAAGCAAACAATAATATCATGAAAGCTCAACAAATAATCATATGGAAAACGAATAATCAATGTGAATGTCAATGCAATGCCAATGCACCCTATATAACAAGAGACATCCGGGTATAATGTCGCCAAAGTAACACAACCATGAGGAATTTATCGACTCGTGAAATACATACCGTGTTCAGACCACGTCCTCACACGCCTCCCTAATTCCCGGAGTACTAGTCCGCCGGTAGCGAGAGACACCGTTTGGCCAGTTATTGCGACGACCCGAGGACTCACTCACACCAAAGGTAAATGAATGAGACATGAAACCACACCCCAATGCAAATATGCTTATGATTTATACAATATGCATATCATGCCTCAATAGTGAGTCAATATCAATGTACAACATTTTCAAATGATTTATGTTTGTCTTACAATCCTTGTTACACAACAAGTTCAAAATATAACCATATTCATTTAAAACATGCTTTATGATTAAATTTCAATAACCGATTTCGAATAAATCCACTTCAGGGACAATCTAGTTCTCAATTTCACTTATTTATAATTTACGAGAAAATTTAGAAGGAACTAGAACCACGTCTAAGTTTTAACGTCCCTCACTTCCACGTATCCGCTAACATATATTTAATTTCAATAAATCACAAACAATAGGGGAAATTATCATTACTTTCTAAGTTCAAATCCAATTCCACAATTCAGTTAACCTACTTTAAATTTAAAGGACATTAGGCCGCCTCTTCAATTTAATTTACGTAGGTTTTAATTATTCAAAAATTTTAGAGAAATAATTTAAATTAATTTATCAAGGGAATTCTATTTCCGATCTCATTTACTCCACCAATGGATATTTCATCAATTTTATAAAAATTTCTAGTTCTCGTTTAAAGCTAGGAACGCTAACACCGACTATCACACACACATAAACATATGTCAGAAGTGCTAGAAATTCCTACGTACTAATAGTGAAATAGATATGTATATTAAAAAATCTCACCTAAATAAATGCTTACAAAACAACCCCGAAACGGCTCACCGTGAATAGTGTCGGCACCCGAAAATAGGCCCGCTGACTAAACTCGTCCGAAAATCTTTCCGCTAGGACCGAAACGACCGTCTTATTCAATATAGTTGAAATCCGTTAACGATCAATAAATAAATTTGAACAAATCTAACAAAAATCATACCAAAAAATCACAAATTCCCGCTAAACGGCTCAACGATTTCGCACTAAATTCGGGTATATCATGTACGACATCGAGATCAAGCTATCCTTAAAATTTTGCGTCAAACAAAGCATGAATCGGCACCGAGTTGACTCAACTCAGTCCGGTCGAACTCAGAACTGGCTCACCACCACCGATGCGAACTACGCCGCCGTTACCACCACGTCGTCGCCCATATGCTCGCGATGCCATTGCATATCGCATGCCATCACTGCCGTGCTCTCTTTCCGACGTACTCAAACCCTAGCCATAGAGTCGTCTCTCCCTCACTGATCACACGATCCTCCCCTGGACATCTATTAGCGTCACCAGCCATGGTCGTCGCCACCACTCCTCAGCTACGCCGTTGCCGTCGTCTAAAGGCTTCGGCGAACCAGCAACCAGGTCGCGCCTCTAGTTGCGCGACCTTCTCTCCTCTTTCCCAGCTGCGATCAACTACTTTTTCTCTCTCTCTCGTCTACAAGACGACGATGATGATGATAGTGGTGGAGAAGAAGAGAAACATGGCCAATCGTGCAAGAGGGGAAGAAGGAGAAGAAGATGCGGTCGTGGTCGTCTCTTCATACACACCACATATATACATGTAATTATCCAATATACATATATCCATATATTTCATATATATATAAACTTAAATAAATAAATAATAATTATTATTATTACACTATTTTAATTATTATGTAATAACAATAACCCCAAATTTCTAACGCAATACTAGATACTAAATCAATAATCGTAAAATCCCGGTTAATGAAAAAAACCCGAGAAAATACCGGATCAAATCATTTGAGTTTAGTACCGAATGAAAAAAATCATTTAATCTCCATTTAATAATAAAGGAAATATTATCTGAAAAATCCCTAAACGAATACACGAATACCCTGAAAATCGACGGATGCCAAATAACTCAAATAATTCGTAATAAATAACCGATCGACATGCAATTAATATCACGCAAGCCCGTAAACTCTACGGATAGCTAATAAATAATATGAATCAAAATAACCATTCCTTAACTACTCTGATTTAAACCGCAATGCCGAATAATAAAATAAACCGAAAGAAATAGTCCGGGGTGTGAAACTCAACCACCGGAACACCGGATACGTACATAATCCATCGAATAACCACAAGTAATAAGGCATGAAAAGAATCCGATATAAACAAACAAGTACAACCACAACAACCTATAGGGCTACGTAGCAATTTAAATTCAAACAAAAATAACAACACCGGACGTCACATGGCGCATCCTAAGCCTGACGAAATGCTAAGTGATAATGTCACAACTATATCGTGTAAATACAAACATAGAGAAAACGAGCAAGGAGAATACAAAAACTCCTAAGCACACCAGTTAATCAAGGCATCTACTAATCCACCTACAAGGGGACATAAAACCCCGAACCCCTAAAGCACTAAATCCCGATCTCGAATAACTGAGTCGAAGCCTTAAACGTCGGACATACTAAACATGCCGCCACCTAGTCAAAGGACCAAACACCAAACGTCGAAACGAAACTGTGTAGTCTACAACACAAACCCACGTAAACGTTTTACTAAGTTCGAAACAATACTGTTACATCAAGTCATATAATCGCTAAGGAAAGTCCATGAAGTCATCGAGGAAAAATCGCAATGTCGTCCAGTTGAGTGCAGACGTAAACGCGAAAAATTTACACGTGAAACACCAAGAATAACCATGACGTCATGAACAGTGACGTCACAACCGAAAATAAATCAAAAATAATTTCAGGAAATTGGGAAAATAACACGGGGTGTTACAGTTCAAGAATTCTCAATAGTAAATAAGGCACGACCATTTCTAGTTGGGGACCTTTCCCGAGCTCAGAGGTAAAATGGTAAATTTTTATGTCACTTTTGGAGATCTTAAACTAGAATTTCAACTTAGTCAATCATCCCATAATGTTTCACATCTATAGCATTGACTTAATTGTAGATACATTTCAATTCCTCAAACTCTAAAACTAATAAAAGAGCATTTTTGTCATTTTAAAAACTCTAACTGTCTGTGGTTCTCCACCCCTCCGTAATTATTTTCATAAACTTTTCTCCTCCAAGAGATGACATTCAAAACATTTAATACTTGCTCCACTAGGAAATGATTTTTCTAAAAATGTTCCCTCTTAAGTAGCTTTCTAAAACACAAACATGTTTAGAGATGATTTTCAATAAATTTGATATTTCTCCTTCAAGAGTTTATTTCCAATACATCATTTCACCTAAAAGACTACATATCATTGCACAAGAAACATAAAAGACGTCTTGGGGTGCCTAAAACCTTTTCTAAACGTCAACGAATTCCCGACCAATGATTTGGTTCATGCTAAACAGTGAAAGACTCATACTAAGGTCCACATCACAAAAGATAAACTATCTTGAGTGTAAAAACACTTGTTATTTTTGGCATGTTCTAGACAATAACCATGTTGAGTGAATTGTGAAGTCGGGTAGGTTTAGGAAAATTAAAGTAGCCAAGCAAAGGTGTTAAAAGACATCGACAAACTTCTTCAAACTCAAATCAAGCTTAAAATAGCAAATAATGCAAAGAGAAAAGAAGAGAAAGCGAATTTGAACCATGAAACGCATCGCGATGAGAAAAATGAATATTATACAAGTCTTATATATTGGTATGCGTGCCATAGAAGCAAACTACGTCTGAAAATACCAAATATCACAAAAAGTCAAAATTTGACATTTCGGTGTGCAAACCTACGTTTATAGTAGCTGAAAGATGTCCAGAAAGTGGAATTCTACGCAAATATGCGCTTTGCACTGTGCTTAAGTGCAACTTCACCTACGCTTAAGCACACTTCAGACTTTGCTTAAGCGCAGGGCCACCGACATGCAAAATTTAGTTTGGAGTAATTCCACTTGTTGTGACCTAGTATGACTTGGGGTACACTCCAAGACATCCTAACACGTGTATAAGGTATATTTATACCAAAGTTGGCTAGATGCACTCCAAATCAAAAGAGGAACACTCAAGGAAGAATCATAGTTCAAGAAGGACACAAGTCTACTCAAAATATGATTAATCTCTCTATAAATAAGAGGGTTCAATTCAGATTTGGTAGGTGGCTTTTGTGAGAGCTCTGTGATTATATCATAGATTAGATCCGTTTGCAGAAAGAGGGAAAAAGAGATTGCTTGAGTATCCTATATCAAGGTTTTCTCTAGTTTGTGAAGGTTATTCAATTGTGCTTCAATGTTTGCGATCTTTATGAACAATTAAATGATCTAGTTGCTGAAAAATCATCACATAACCTAGTGCAACTTGTTTGCATAAATCCGTTGAAAAGCAGAGCCGTCGAAGTATTGAGATTGGAGTGAAAAGCTTCATGGAACTTTGATCCGTTGAGAAGCGGAGCCGTTAGAGTACGGAGATCGGAGCGAGAGCTTCATGGAGAGTGAGTGGATCAAGACTTTCGGACATCGAGTGAAGAACGATAGTTAGAGCTATTGTAAGTCCTCTCTTCATAGAGACTATACAAATTATTTGATTCATAGTGCATCGGTATCAGTGATACCGTGGTTTTTTGCTTGGAATTTTTCCAAGGTTTTTTCACGTATAAATCTTTGTATCGTCTCTCGATTTATTTTCCGCACTTATATTAAACTTTGCTTGATTAATCTTGTTAAAGGATCATATTAAAATTGAATATTCCGTAAATAATTTTAAAAGATCATAAAATCGTTAAAAAAGACTATTCACCTCCCTCTAGGCGTATTCCATTGTCTCCTAAATAATTTCATTAAGAATTAGGAGTCAGAAAATATTGGCCCTATGTTTGCATATGGACACCTTGAACCCTCATCACTTATAAACACTCGTTACAAAACTTCTTTCGAGGTGGGGCCAAAGGGAACAGAAAGGCGCAGGGGTGACATCGACAACCAGAAAAATATCAAACTATCCAAGCCCAAGAGAACTACAAGAAAGTTGGAAAACTAGCCTAACCAAGTCTAAGGGTCTTGGCACAAGGACAAGAGTAATCGTAAAGGTCATAACATACACACACTTTAGATTTTCAAATAAAGTGAAAAATCAAGAAATACTGAGTACTTGCCAAACGAACTCTTTAGTGCCCAACCATGGTCAAGCACTCCAATAAAGCCACGATGCCTAATTTTGGAAGAAGTAACCATAAGCCACAAATGAACATAACCTTGTCCATGTTGGACACAACGGAAATTATAATACCACTTGTTAAGGATTTCACACCCTTCTGTTTGAAAACATGTACACAATTGCAAACAACATCACACACACACACACAATCACAAAGACGCAGAGATTTTTACGTGGTTCAGTCAAATTAGCCTACTGTAACACCCCGTGTTATTTTCCCTTTTTCTGGAATTATTTCCGATTTATTTTCGGTTATGACGTCACTTGTTCATGATGTCCTGGTTATTCTTGATATTTCGTGTGTAAATTTTTTGCATTTACATTTGGATTTGACTGGGCGACTTGATGATTGTCTATTTGATGACTTTGTGGAGTTTCTTTGGTGATTACGGGTCTTGACGGTGACATTTAGTGTTTCGGAGTTAGTGAAACGTTTACGGGAATTCTTATTGTTGACTAAATGAATTCATTTTGACGTTTAGCATTTAGTGCTTTCGGGGTTCGATGTTTTGTTTCCCCTTGTAATGGGATTAGTATGTGTTTTGTTTGGCTGACGTGCTTAGGGTATTTATAGTCTCTTTGCTCATTTTCTTTGTGTTTGTATGTACGTGCGTTGTTTTTCATATTTCTACGTTCCCCTATGTGTTGATGTGGCTTTACGTGCCTTAGCTGTTTGACTTGTGTGCTTAGGGGTATTTGCATTCCCTTGTTTATTTCTCCATGTTTCTACTTACGTGACGCCTAGTCTTAGACACATTTGTTAGACTTTTAGTGTTTACTTGTTTTAGGAGTTTCGATGGGTTCTGTAGGTACCTGGTGTTCTAATGATTGGGTTTTTACCCCGAGCTATTTATTTTAGCTTGCATTAATTATTGGCCGTCCCGTTTATTTTTTGGGCTCGCGTGATTTGATTTAGGGGTCCCTGATATATATTCGGGATTTATTGTATACATATATTTAATTATAATTATATATGTGAGTATTTATAATATATATATATATATATATATATGGGGTAATTATATATATATAAGTGAAATATATATGTTGGATATTTATGGTGTGACTAAGAGAAATCGATCCACTCTCCTTCTCCTTTACGCGCGATGAGCTCCAGATCGACGGCTTCTTCTTCTCCTTTTCACTAGCGACTATCTTCTTCTTTTCCATTGTCGCCAGAGAGAGAGAGACGACATCTCTTCTCTCCTTTATGATGCAATAACCCAACCTTCTTCTCCTCTTTTTCACCAGCCGAATCACCTGGTTGTGCTTATTCTTTTTCACCAGGTCGTTACCGGCGAGAAAAGGAGAAATAGAGAAAGAGAGAGAAAGGTCGGAAAGTGGAAAACTGAAGTCTCGACTATGACGCGACCTAACTGGTCGCCGGCTAAGGTGCGGCGACGGCGGTGCTGAGCAGCGCAAGGGCATTGTGGTGGCGGCGTAGTGGTGTTTGGTCGCGAATTGGGGAGTGCGACAGTGGCGAGTTCGGCCCGACTGAGTTGGGTCAACTCGGCAGCGATTTGTGCTCCGTTTGGGACAATCTTCGGAGGGTAGCTCAGACTTGATGCCGTGTACGTCATTCCCGAATTTGGTGAGAAACCGTTGAGCGGTTTGTTGGGAAATTTAATTTTACCGGCATGGTTTTCGGTTTAGTTTTCATTAGATTTGTTCAAATTTGTTTATCGATCACTAACAGGCTTTAACTATGCTGAATAAGATGGCAAAACGATCATTTCGGTCCGAGCGAAATGAAAATCGAACAACTTTGGTCGCGCGGGCCACATTTTCGAGCACCGACACTGTTCACGCTGGGCTCTTTTGTAACCGTAAATTTAGGTGGGATATTTTTTCTAAAATATATCTAACTCTCACACTCGTGGCGTAGGGAGCCGTAGATTTTATTATTGTTTATTTATCGAGTATGTTTTAAATGTTTAGGAAATTATAATTTTCCTAATGTGGAATATTTATGTATATGTGATAGCATGCTTCGTGTTTCTAGCTGTAGACGTGACTTAGGAGTTTTTTTACGAACTCGATAATGGAATGCCTCTAGGTGGGCTAGAAAAGAGGAGAAATATAATAATTCCCTCGAGAAATCGAAATAATTAAAAGCCTACTTAAATTGAATTGAAATAAGCGGCCTAGTGCCTTTTGAATCTAAAGTAGGTTAGTGGAATTGTGGAAATTGGACTTGAACTTAGACGTGTTATTAGTTCCCCTTTGGTTTATGTTTTACTAAAATTAAAACATGTTAGGGGAGACTTGAAACTGAGGGACGTGAAAACTTAGACGTTATTATAGTTCCCTTTTTATTTTCTCGTAAATTATAAATAAGTGATAATTTTTGAACTAGATGGCCCTAAGATGGAATTATCGTAAATTGTTATTGTAATTTGATTAGAAGCAAGCTTTGAATGAAAAATGAAAATTTATGATGAATCATTGAGCATTGGGTCCATGTACAGGCATTTTGCATTCATGTAGCACTGTGAGCATATATATTAATTCGGTGTTGGTATCATGTCTCATTTGTATCATATATACGTATGGACCATTTAGATAGTCGCAACAAATGGCCAGGGAGTGTTCTCACACCCAGGGAATTAGCATCTCTCGAATCCTGAGAAGTTAGGGGTGAGCCTAGGCCTTACTTGCCAGTCTCGACGGACTTGTGGTCTTCGTACTCTATTAGGCGGCACCCACCCTTCCTTGTGCGGGAGTTTTACCCCTATAGGTGATTCCTTGTTATCTGATTAACCCTCATATAGATAGGGTTACACTTGGGTTGCATTGGCATTGTCACGAGCATTCACATTGCATTTACATTCACATTGAGTCTCTATTTTTCATATGATTGACTGTTAAGATTACATGTTAGATATGGATTATCTTAAAATTTTATATTATCCCCTTGAGCGCTACGACGCAGTAGTTGTGAATGCAGTTATGTTATTGGATATAAATCCTTTGAAAATGATAGAAAGCATTCAATGTGAACGAAGACTTGAACTTAAAGTTGTAAAGTAAAAATTTTAATAATACTTAACGAACCAGGGATGATGGCACGACGGTTGGTTGGGTTCTAGATGATTATGTGGAACGAAATGGTAAGTGTCTTAATTATGTAACTTTTCCCCTTGAGTTGGACTTCTAGTGGAGTTGATTAACGCCTAACTGGGACTTAGTTGAGATTGTGACTTTTGGCCATATAGGCCTTCGTGGTTGGTGACTAGTATTACCGCGGGGTGATTGGTGTACCACTTCGGTTGTGTGGGGAGTTGTTCAATTTAAGGGTCGGTTAAAGCTTGTTAGTCTGGCCTTCTCCCTTCCGACTCCTGTATGTTTGAGCTTGTCGCTCTTCCTTTCACTTTGAAGGTGTTTTGAGAAGTAAATGGTTTTTAGCTCGTGTACCTTGAAATCTCGATTACAAGGTTCTCTAAATGTTTTGAAAACTTAAAGCTTTTGGTTTTCTATAAAGCTGTGATTTTCGTTTACCCGGATCCCGCCAACTGTTTTTGAAAACCCTAAGTTAAAAGCTTGTTTTATAAAATATGATTTGAACTATTGGGACCAGGAGTATCAGAAACAACCCCATTTTGAAAACTGTTAGAAAATTCTATTTAAAAACGTTTTGAGGAAGTGAGTTGGTTCAGGTTACTAGTTACCCTTGTTTTTGAGATCTCTAGGTTGTGCCCTCGGCATCGTTGATGTTCGAGCACTCTAGGATTCTTCTAATTGTTTATGAGATTCCTTTAAGCCAGTTATGTCTTGGGTATCCTTTCAGACTTTTCTCAAATTCTTAAATTAATATTAAAGATCTTTAGACAATTTTTGAAAGGAGTTTAAAAAGGGATTTTAAAATGGTTTTCGATTTTGAACTCTTAATGTTGTTTTTCTTTATCGTTATCATTGTTCCTTGGCTTTTAGCCCGGACATGGGATTTTAAGGTTCTAGCCCTTGGGGCGAACCTTATATTCACTGGTGTGGTTACTGTCCTTGTCATATTCTCAGGTAAGAGATGTGATGCTGATTTGCGCACACATAGTGCAATTCCTAGTACTTTGGGTGGGTGTGGAGACATTGGAAGTATACAGATTTGACTGGGTCCTAAAACTTTTTCTTAAAAGCCAGTTGAATCCTTCGTGGTTCAGCATTTTTCTTTTAAAATCCGAGGGCCTCAGCATCCGTTTGAGACTAAATGACTCAGGTACCTCTTTATTGTGCCTCGATAGGCGGTGTGAATTGGAGATTGTCCTTTGGTTGTCGAGTCTAATTTAGTTGTATAGATTTTCCACTTATATGACTTTCGAGGATTAGATGGTAGCAGTGTGTATATACCATGTAACCACTAGTTAGTTTATTAGCCTTCTTTGTTATAATAGGCCTTGGAAAAATGATCTTTTGAGCGAAAGGATTATGTCATTGATTATTGTGGATAAAAAGACCGGATTGAGGTTAGAAATTGGGAGAGTAAGACTCTCTAGGGATGATTTGATAGCGGTACGATGTAGAGGTGTGGTTCAGTTGAGTTATGGATGTAGTTGTGATTATTCCTTTCGGATAATCTTAAAGAGTGACTTATTTACCTCCTAGGAACCTTGAACGGTGTGCTCGGTGCACGGTGTGATGGATAGTTAGTTCTTATGGTACCTCAGGGCGAGGGTGCATATTGGAGTATATATATATACGCGCGGATCCGATTATTTATCTACAGGGTTATATAAATATATTTATTCGACGGTGCTTGTATGCCTTTGTAGTGTTGAAACTTGTGGGTTGATCCATGTTTCATACTTTATGACTTCTTATGTGGTCTTGACTTATGATTTGGATTATTTGTGAGGCTATTTTGGGGTCTCGGATTGACGTGGGTGCCAGGTGAGACAATGGACTGACCTAGGATAGATGCATGCACACAGGATGGTTAGAGGTTCCTGGCGGGTAGGGGTGTTTTTGTTAGGGATATTTTTGGTAAACCGTAGTTTTTGCTCACCCCCACACAGGTTACAAGATTATAGGTGGATGCAGAACGGCATGGCCAGCGGCGATGGTACAGGTGATTTGGGACGTTTAATTAAAGTTGTTCCTTTTATCCGTAGTTATTCTTTTATGTTCATGTTTCTCCTCCTTTTGTTATTCGGAGGCTAGTGTTGTAGTTTGGGGGCTAGCCTGTTGGTATATTCCCTTTCGTTGTATATTTTATTTCACATGTTTATTATTTCGGGGTGCCATTGTATCTTTTCGGCACTGTCATGTGGGTTTCCTTGTAATGTTATTCGAGCATTGTGGCTCTGTATGTTCTAGAAGGGTTGTGTAGAGGTATTGGCAATTTTTCTTTCCACTACCTCGACCTTAGTAGGTTTCTGGAATGTTGGGCTACGTGCCATTGTCATTTTTTAATTCATTATAGGCAGGTTGTTCTGTTTTGTTGTGATTGTGTATCCGGATGTTCCATTTACAAACGGAATTCTGTCGAATTTTCGTTAGATTCCGCTGTTGAGTTTTTATCACTCAGGTGGGCATGGAATACCTTATTTTCATTCTTATTCCATGTATTTTCTCATTATTATTAATTCTAGTGGTCTTTTTCCACTAACGTCATACCTCGGGATTCGCTGATTCTCCAGATGGGAGTCTCAGGAATAACGGGGCGTGACACTACGTCTACAGAGCGCATTAATAATCACTATCAATTGAGAGGATTACAATAGTGAATAATTCACACTATGTTTCACTCATACGTGTATCGCTCACCATTCAATATTTTTTTTCCATCTTCTTTGTTCTGTCCTCTGTGTATTTTTTTCACCCAATTCTTCATAGATGACTCCCCTATTTATAGATAAATGGTGGTTACGTAGAGCATACCAACTTTATTTCCTACTTCAGACATATAATCATAGCCCCTCTGAAAACTTTCCATTCATCATCCTTGAAGGTGGTCACATAATCATCACTCGCCAATTAGCCTACTGAGATCAGGTTCTTCCTCAAGTCTGGAATGTGTCTCACATCCTTTAACTTCCATATCAATCCACTAAGTCTGATATGTACTTCATCTCTGCCTACAACACTACAAGGATGATCATCGCCAATATAAACCTTTCCCAGGTTACCAGGTACATAACTCTCAAAGAGCTCTCGACTTGAGGTGGCATGGAATGATGCTCCAGAGTCCAATACCCAAAAATCTGTCTTGCTTTCCAAAGAGCATATCAATGCATCACCTACTTCTTTTGAGACAATATTGGCTTCAGTCTTGTTCTCTGCTTCCTTCTTCAGAGATATGCACTGGTTTTTGTAATGACCAGTTTTATCGCAATTCCAACATTCAATCTTTTTGGAATTTTTGGAATTTCGAGATTGTGATCTTCCATGTCTCGATTTGAAATGACCTTGTCCATAACTATCGCATTTCTTCCTACTCGAACTTCTACCTCTACTTTCAACATTTAATGTCGAGTCACGGTTAGAAGCGTCTGATGTTTGCCTTTTAATTTATTATGTGAGTATCATGCTCACTACGGAATCATAATCCATTTTTACTCTCCCAGAAGAGCTACTAATTGCAGTAATTGCGTCGCTCCAACTTTCTGGAAATTGACTTGCAACAATAACTGCTCTCATCTCATCTGTGATAGGAAGATCAACGGATTCTAGCTGCCCAATGATCTCGTTGACAATATTAAGATGCTCACTGATCTTTCCATTATAGGACATCCTTATATTACACTGTTTTTTAACGAGATGTACCATGTTTGTTGTAGACGGCTATTCGTACATGTTAGAAAGGGCTTCCATGAGAGACTTTGTTGTCTTCTCATTCTTTATATTGAAGGCAACAGACTTGGACAACGTCAATCTGATCATACCGAGAGCCTTTGAATCTAGGATTTTTCACGCCTCTTCTGTCATCGATTCTAACTTCTGTTATTCCAATGGTAGATACAATTTTTTCTGGAATAATAAATTCTCTATTTGCATCTTCCAAAAGGCAAAGTTTATACCGTCAAACTTTTTGATCATGACTGACTTCTCTTCTGCCATTGCTCATACTTAGAAAAAAACATTTCTTTTAATTATTTCCCAATCGATCGGAAGTTTTCCCCGATTAATCGCCCGTTTAATTATTTTCCGATCGATCAGGGGTTTCCCCGATAGATCGCAACCCGCTGACGATAGCGTCTTCAACCTTTTTCTGGTCACTAGCGGGAATTTTCCGATGAAACTTCTAACAGCTCTTACGGCCTCTCCCGACCTTCATTTTTTATGCGGTTTTCACCGTTAGCTTCATATAAACGAACACGATGGTTTTCACTGTTGGGCAATTTGAATTTTCGAACCCGGAACCAACTTGCGCATTTTATGGATCTGATTCAACTTGAAGGCTCTGATACTACTTGTTGGGCACAACGGAAATTATGATACCATTTGTTAGGGTTTCAACACCCTCTTGTTCAAAAACATGCACACAATTATAAACAAAATCACACACACACAACCACAAAGACACATAATTTTACGTGGTTCGGCCAAATTAGCTTACGTCTACGGAGTGCATCAATAATCACTATCAATTGAGAGGATTACAATAATGAATAACTCACACGTATATCGCTCACCAGTATTTCACTCACACCAAGAAAAATACCATTCTATATTTTTTTCCATCTTCTCTATTTTGTCTTCCGTGTATTATCTTCACCCAATTATTCATATAGGACTAATATTACAGGGTGTCCACTTGTCCCACATCGGATAAAGAAGGGAAAGTGTCACGCCCCTAAAATTCCCGAAACTCCAACCCGGAGAATCAACGAATTTCCGAGGGATAATGTCAGTCAAGCAACCACTAGAGTCAACAATAACAAGGAAATACATGGAATAACAATGAAAAATATACTCCATGCCTAATCGAATACTAGAAACTCAATAGTATCCTCTGATACCAACTGACACGTCCCTAAATTCCTACGACTCCCGAACCGAAACATCCAAGGAATCCAGGATGTGATCCTTAATACGAACAACCAACTAAGATATCATTAATCATGAAAACGTATGGAATAATGATAAAAATGGTATATTTCATAACCAAATGAATGATAGAACAAAGCAGCGGAATCTAACGAAAATCCGGCAGAGCTCCATTTGTAAATGGAACATCCAGACATCCAACCACAACAGAATAACCTGCCAATAACAGTTCGATAATAACAATGGCTCACAGGCCCAACATTCATCAATCCTACCAGGACCGAGATAGTGGAAAGAAACCACCAACCCCTACACAACCCTCTATAATCAACAGAGCCACAAATGCTCGAATAAGAATACAGAAAAGCACATGGCAGTGCAGAATAGATACAATAACATCGTGAAATAATAAATACAGGAAATAAAAGATACACCAATAGGGATATTCCAACAGACTGGCTCCGAAGAGAAATATATGAAAATCCCATACAAAATGGGTAAAGAAACTGACAGCAGATGACTATCGTCCCCAAACCAGTCGCGCTGCAATCTAACCGCATCACCCTGCGCAACTCCAAAACCTGTAACAAGGAAAACAAAAGAGAACTATCGTTGCACCGCATGCTATCAGTAGCCGCAACATTTCCTGCAACCTGGCGTGGAATACTAGGGGGCGATGAAATACCCCTGTGAGCAAATAAGCTCAGTGGGAAAAATGATATCCTAACTACCACATCCTCTGACTGTTTAGGTAATGCTAAACTATCTAGTAAGATACATAGCCCACAACATAACCCAGTTACGCAACCCCAAGGCACGTACTCATATACTACCATAAATAAGTATACATATCGGGAATATATATATATACATACCTATATATAAGTATACAACATGAGTCTATAAGGTACGACTAAGACTCGTACTCCAAGTACCAACACCGGTAGTCTACATTACTCTCACCAACGTACACTAAGTACATGACACCCAGGTCCAATCTAACAAATCATCAAGCGCTCACAATGCTAACCAGAAAATCCAAATAGAGGGAAAACACTTACCTCTAATATCCACAGGAATCAAATCCACAACTAGTACCAAGGAATACTCATAACTCACTCCCCGAGAACACAGGAGGAAAAACACTCACGTCCTTGCGTACTAACACAATCGTCATCTATATATATATATATATGTACAATATATATATATATATAACAAACCTCATCCCATTCCTAGAGAAAATCTACCTCTCAAGGACTAGATCACCTCAATCATATCTCTTCATCAATACCATAAATCACATCATCACATCGACCAAATAATACTATCATCAATAGGATTAATCAAATCAGTAACACTCTCACTATGGATAAGGAACGCTAAACGGTCGAATCACAAAGAGTACTCGAACACGACTCTCATGACAACCCCATAAGAGTCATGAAACCAAAGCAAGGGAAAAGAAGTTCCAATGCTAAACCAACAGAAAACCGAGACAACAACGTCAAGGTTAAGAACACCACAAGTGTTTAGTGAAAACACCCGAACAAGAAAACCAAAAGTGAATGGCCGAGAGTGGAAGTTATAAAATAAAGGTGAATCCCAGGGATTCAATAGTTTCTAAGCAAATGTTTTAAAACTCGAACCAATCCATTCGGCATTCATGCCCCTAACATGTGAAAAACTCAAATCACCTTGGTGGTGACATCAACAACCAAGAAGAAGTGAAAGGCAACACTATATGTGTGCACTGAACAACTCAAGCATCATACTCGATACTTAGCATGATCCGAAGCAAATGTGAACAAGAAAACACCTTTCAAAACTCTAGAGGTCGAGGTTTTTGAGAAAGAAGTCTCGTAACCTCAGAATCTCGAGAAAAGTAATAAAATAGTTTTCCTTTAAGAAACCACACATTAAATGTCACACCCCGTTATTCCTGAGACTCCAATCAGGAGAATCAGTGAATACCGGGGTATGACGTCACAGAAAACGACAACCAAAATCAACGATAACATCGAAATACATGGAATATGATTGAAAATGAAGTATTCCATGTCACCTGAGTGATAGAAACTCAGTAAAGAATTCTAACGAAAATCCGGCAGAGTTCCATTTGTAAATGGAACATCCGTACATCCCAAAAACAACACAACACAGGAACCTGCCCATAATAACAGAAATAGAAATAGTGGCACGTAGCCCAACATTCCAGAAACCTAGTAGGGCCGAGGTAATGGAAAAGAACACCAATACCTCTCCAAACCCCCCCTAAAATCAATAGAGCTCCAAATGCTCAAATGAAAATATAAAGAAAATCACATGGCGATGCCGAAAAGGTATAAAGGCACCCCAAAAATAATAAATACACAGAATAAAGAATACAACACAAGAGGATATGCCAACAACCTGGCTCCCAAGAGAACAATGAATATACACAACGATATCTACGAATAAAAGGAATAAACTACTGAAAACGTCCCAAGTCACCCGTACCATCGCCACCGTACGCGCCGTGCTGCATCCACCTGCAAACTTGAAAAAATGTTGTGTGTGGGGGGTGAGCAAAAAACCACGCGCTCACCATAATATCAAAACATCACACTCATAGCCGTCTAGAAAATGCTAACCATCCCGTGTGCATGCATCTATCCTAGGTCAAGCTATCGTCTCCTATGGCACCCCTGCCAATCTGAGACACCCAACAATAACCTCATAACTAATCTCGAAACTAATCAAGAGTCGTAAAACAACACAGATCATAAGATATATCTACCACTCGTATATACGCATGTCAAATCATCATATATATATACACACACACATATATATATATATAAAAGTCCCGTAAACAGCTTATCCTAACACCTGGCGTAGGAAGGCACCCAGTCGAATACACACTCTCATCTAGAGATACAACCAGAACTAGCTATCTACCATTCCGTGCACCTAGCACGCTACTCAAGGTTCCTAGGAGGTATATAGGTCCCTCCTTAGGACTATCGAAAGGGAATAACCATTCTTCTACGTACAACAACCAGTGAACCAACCCGTTCACTCGAAGAAACCTAAAAAGGGAAGGTCCTATCTCCACATCGGATTCGGTAACCAACCGAACTATCTCTAACTCACACTGCCTATCAAGGCACTAAAAAGGGTACAGATCAACAAGGTCACCTCTAACTCATACCGCCTATCGAGGCGCAAGAAAGGGTTACTGGAGTCATTTAGTCCCAAACAGATGCCATGGCCCTCGGGTTTTTAAAGAAAAATGTTGAACCCCGAAGGATTCGACCGGTTTTTAAGAAAAAGTTAGGGCCCGGTCAAATCATATTTGGTTCCAATGCCTCCTAACCCAACCAAACACTAGGAATCGCACTATGTGCGCTTAACTTAACCTCACTTCTCTTACCCGAGAAGATCCACAGACAACCACAAATGATCATATTTCTTACCTTAAGGAATGAAACCTCAGAAACACATGTTCGGGTTAAAACCCGAGAAACTATAACACAGGGAAAAGAACTACTAGGGTTCAACTGAATATCACCTTAAAGTCACATTCAAACTTATTTCGAAACAGGTTCTAAGATCTTCAACTTAATATAGGAACCTATAAACAAATCCTCAAAGGTTACCAAACCAACACCGGGATTCAAGTGTTCCTCGGAACAACTAGGAGGAATCTGAAACAATCAACTCCAAAACATATCTAGATCTCAGAACTGACCTCGAGTCTCAAGAACGGGACAAACCATGTCCAGAGTTCACTAACTTTACCAGAACATGTAGGAAAGGAGATTTTCAAGGCACACGGCTAAAAACCATTTACTACTCGAAACACTTTTAAAGTGGAAAGGTGAGCGACAAGCTCAAAATACACAAGTCAAGAGGAACAAGGTCAGACTAACGAGTCTTACCCGACCTTTAACCTGAACAACTCTCCCCACTACCGAAGTGGTCTAACAATCATCCAGTGATAACACTAATCACCAACCACAAAGGCACAACCACAACCAAGTCTCAATATATGACTAGCCAACTCAACTCAACTCCAACTCAAGGGGGAAGACAATTAATTATCAAAACCTCTTTTCATCTATATTCACGTAATCACTTGGAACACATGCCAACCATGGCTCCACTAATCCAGGTTTTAACATTATTACATTTCATTTCTTTTAAATTTTAAAAGCTTTAACTTTTAATCACATTGAATTAATTTCCACCATTTATAATAAAGTTACCAATATCATCAGTTTAATAACAACAAATATCAACAATATAAAAGATCCATAAACGATCATATAAACGAATGAATGCTCAATATGTATGTCAATGCAATGACAATGCAACCCTAGCCACTAAAGGGTGAAATAAATATCCAGGAATCCCAAACCGTTCACTGCTGGGGCAACAAACCCACAACAGGAAGGGTGGGCGTCGCCAAAGAAAGTGCGGGGACCACAAGCCCGCCCGGGAACCGGCAAGTGAGGCGCAAGCCCTCACCCCCAAATGTCTAGAGAATTGAGAGTTACTAGCTCCCAGGTGCTAGACC
This sequence comes from Cornus suecica, assembly GCA_963922005.1. Taxonomy (NCBI): domain Eukaryota; kingdom Viridiplantae; phylum Streptophyta; class Magnoliopsida; order Cornales; family Cornaceae; genus Cornus; species Cornus suecica. The sequence continues at coordinate 51,019,524 of OY998241.1, read as the reverse complement.
ACCCCTGGCCAGTTGTTGCGACATTCCAAACAATCCAGACCTGTACGTGACATAACTGAGGCATGCAACGTGCACCGAAACAATATGTATATAACATGGTGCTATATGAATGCAAAATGCCTCCATATGAATTAAATATGCTCAAATACACGGCATCAAAGCCAATCAATCTCATATCAATCATGTTTCACAATTTAAATCACACGATAATTAAATTTCCATTTATCACAAAAATACTCGGGTTCTCAATTGCCCATCTTTATAGATTTTTATACGCCAGCATGCTTTTAATTTAATTTCCAAATAATTATTTTCAAATTAATTCGCCTCAGGGAACAATTTAATTCACAATACAACTTCATTATATTTTACGAGAAAAATAAATTATAAAGGGAACTGAAACCGTGTCTAAGTTCTACGTGAATCCCCTAGCTTATATTTTCAATTTCAATAAACTATAAATAACAGGGGATAATTTACTCGTCGGCTCTACATCCCTCAATATCAAATCTGCCCCGCTCCCACTGTATTTTAATTTCAGTTACATATAATCCGTGAGCTAATCACAGGTTCTAATTTCACACAAAAATTCTACAAAATCCTACTTTAAGTCCAGGGGTACTAAACCACCTATTCTAATCCAATTTAAGTAGGATTTAATTACTAAAAAAATTCTCAGGGAATTAATTTATTTAATTTCCCAGGAAATTTCCATTCCCGACCTCATTTATTCGATTATGGGTATTTCGTGAATTTTATAAAATTCTTAAATTCCATTTATCGCTTAGGAATTTAATTACATGCTTTTATTATCCATAAACATACAACGGGGCAACTTAGCATTTTCTACGTACTATTAGTGAGTGCTAGATAAACATATATATATAAAAATATATATAAAATTCCCCACCTAATTTAAACGCTTACAAACAGTCCCGCCGTAAACAGTACCGGGCATAAATAGTACTCGCCGCCCAAAGTTGTCCGAAAATTAATTCGAATATGTCGAACCGACCGCATTACCGTCCTATTCAATATAGTTGCAACTCGTTAGTAATCGATAATTAAATTGGAACAAATCTACAAAAATCGAAACTGAAATTCATACCGAAATTCTGAAATTCCCGGAGAACCGTTCAACGGTTTCGCACCAATTTTGGATATATCGTACACGGTACCGAGGCCGAGTTATCCTCCGAAAATCAGCCCAAACCGAGCCAGACTCGCCACTGAGTCGACCCAACTCGGTTTGGCCGAACCCGAAACTGGTCGCTGCCATACACAACTTCGGCAACCCCGACTACCACCAGTCGTCGCACGACTAATACCCACGTCAACCACCGCTGTTACCGCTTCATCCATTGTCGACGAGCTTCAATTGTAACCAGACCGTAGCTCCATCTCCTCAGTCGACCGCGATGTCAGTTTCTCAGTTCTCCCTCTTGATCGGGTGGAAATGTAAGAATAAAGAGAGAGAGAAGCTGCTGCTGCACATCATTGAAGAGAAGAAAATGTAGTCTCTGATCGTGGCTGTGTGAAGGAAAGATGGAGAAGAAGGGAAAATCTGGTCCACGTTCTAAACAGATACACACATGTATATATATATGGTTAATTACCAAAGCAACCCTTGCTTTATCCACAATTGCACAAGTGATTTTTCTATTTTCCAAAATTACTAAAGTAACTTTCCAATTTTCATATTTACATGTGTAACTCCCAAGTTTTCCATAATTACACATGTGACTCCTATCTCTTGCCAATTCACCTTTTCAACCCCAAGACATATTATATCCATGTCCCATAAAATATACCGGGGACACTCAAATAATTTCACGTGAGCCCATAAAATTCACCGGACTCCAAATAAATAATATAGGCCCAAATAAAACTCTGGGGCACAAATTTATCCACCAATTAAATCACCGGAAACCCCACGGTACTCCGAATAACTAATAAAGTCCGGAAACCAAACGCATCCTTTATAATTCTGATTTAAATCGCAACGCCGAATAAATAAAATAAACGGAGTATAGAATCTGGGGTATGAAATCCAACCTCCGAAACACAGGGTATGTGTCACGGCGAACACCATAAGCACTAATACGATAAACGAACCAATCGAATCAAAACCATAAATGCCGAACGAACCAAACGTGTCGTCTAGTCGAAATACTAAACGCTACAGGTTTAAACAAAATCGCATTAACACTTATCACGTACGTATAAACATAAAAAAATGAGCATAGCAATACAAATACACATAAGCACGTAAGTCAATAAACTAATGCACCTAATGCCACATCAATACACAGGGCATCAACACACAGAGCACGTATATACAAACATAAATAAAACGAGCAAAAGGACTATCAATACTCCTAAGCACGTCAGCTAAACAAGGCACGTACTAACCCCATAACCAGGGGAAACAAAAACGTCGAACCCCTAAAGCACTAACTACCGAACTCAAATCACTAAGTCGAAGCCCTAAACGTCAAGCGTCGAAACAAATCCATTTAGTCGACAACACTAGCTGTCAATCGTCGCAACTCAATCACGTAGTTGATAACGAGAACACACGTAAACGTTTCACCAAGTCCGAAACTACTAAACGTTACTGTCAAGTCGTGTAATCGCCAACGACAGTCCACGAAGTCCTCAACGAGTTAATCGTCCAGCTCCAAACGTTAAACGCGAAAAATTTACTCGTAAAATACACAGAGTAACCATGACGTCATGAACAAGTAACGTCATCACCGAAAATAAATCGGGAATAATTAAAAAAAAAAAGGAAAAATGAAACGGGGTGTTACATTAAAAATGATCATCTTGCCCCCGGTCTCCGTCAGTCGCCATCATCGACTTTTAGAAGTTGAAAATCTTTTTAAAGAAAATCCTAAGATCATTTTATAAAGTACTAAAAATTTTGTTGCTACGGGGGTAGGCGAAAATGGGTTTTTCCTTTTTAAATACAAAGAGTTTATTTCAAAACTTAGAAAACACCGTTTCTGAAAGACAACCAAATAAGAGTGAACACAACTCTACGGATTCCTATAATGTTTAAGAGGACAAGGAAGGAAGAGTACTACATTGGGTTCACGAAACACAACTGTCCGTTTCCATCCCCACGAAATCAAATGACAACACATGGAAGAGGTTCGGCACCACGCCGTAACTGACGACTCTAGGAGTAACATAGAAGTCAACGATTACATACTAGTGTACAAAACACCGTACAAGGAATGCTTAGGAGAATGAACTAAGCGTAAGAAACAATGCTACAACACTACAGTACCCCAAGTACTTAATAAAATCACCTCAACCATAACCTCTTCTAACCCAATCAAAATCTCAAAATACGATTGATAACCCATTCCTCAAAAGGTGAAAGGCACCTAAAGGTTTCTACTACAACATTCACTAAGTTCACAATCTCATCAACCGCCTTCTCTAAAGTCTCAAATCTCAATTGATACTAGAATCAATCCCTTACATCATATCTCCAAAGAGGTCACACAACTAACCACCATCGCAAAACTATTAACCCGCCTTCTCTAAGGCATCAACTCAAAATCAACTCTACAGTCCATCACTAACCTCAACCAACCACAGAAGTCACTATGCCAATATACTTAACCTCCCCCAAGAGTATAAAAGTATATAATCATAAGTATAAGAATATAACTCATTATACTTTTACAATTATCGCATTTAATTCATGTTTTCACATTATTCACTTTCAGTTGAGCATTTTATAAAATATGAATTTATTTTTCAATATTCATAATTAACATGCTCCAATATTCACAGGTAATAATATCACATATACATGTCAATGAAATCACATACTGCTATGCAATGCAATGTGACTCACACACCACCTGTGATACGCACACAAAAACACACCCTTCCCAAGGGTGACGGATCATTCTTCACCATTCCCCTGAGGCTGCAGGCTCACTAAGGAAGGTAGACTTATCGTACCATTCTTCCCAAGTGCTTTTGACACTTCACACTTTTAACCAGGAAGACGTCCTCCACGACCCAGTCGCGCAAATAGGCTTTGGACGATGAGTCCTCCCCCTATCATCTGCATTTCTCGAAAGATTAGTTTCGTGGGAGCAAGAAGCACCCCCTGGCCAGTTGTTACGACGATCCAAGCACGAGGCTAAACACGCACCACACGCAAACTGATGCAAACCACACCAATTGAATTTTCTCTGCAAAAGGTGAACCCATGCACTACATGCACCAACACCTATGTACTCACACGGCATGGTGTACTCAATAAAAATCATGCATCAACATAAATATGTAATGTATCATATTTATGAAAATATCTACATGATGCCAACATGAATCTCATAATCTCTTTAACATGCTTTTAAGATACAATTAAGGCATTTAAATCACATGGAAAACAAGTTCATGTTTTAAACAATATATTTTCTTTAATTCTCTAGGAAATATTTCAATTTCCTCTTAACATGCCTTTAGAACAATTAAAGCAAATAATCCACGTATCATAAAGGGAACCTAGCATAACGTCTAAGTTTTCACGTCCCTCATGCCACATATCCCCTAACATAATAAAAAGGGAACTAATATAGGGTTCTAAGTTCACGTCTAACTTTTACAAAATTCTACTAACCCATTTAATTCTCAAAGGTTTACTAAGCGACCTATTCTTATTCAATTCAAATAGGAAGTTATTTAGTTTCGTAAGAAATAATTTAATTAATTTCTCAAATTAATTCCTAAGTCCTACTTCGATTCTAACACAATTTTAGATATTTTAAATTCACAATTTAATATATCTAAATTAAAATAAATAAGGGTTTGCACACTCAAACCACGTCAATGACACGGAAGTGAGAATAAAATTTCCCAACTTAATTTACGTTTACAGAACAGCCCGAAACGGCCCACCGTGAACAGTACCGGCGCCCGTATATGGAGCCCGCCGACTAAAGTCGTCCAAAAATTATTTCGAATATACCGAAACGTCCACCTCGACAACCTATACGATATATACGAAGCCCATTAGCAATAGGTTAATCAATTTGGGTAAATCTAAAATAACTCAAATGAAAATTCTAACCTATAAACGCGATTTTCCAACAAACCGTTCAACATAAAATTACGAAAATTTAGTATGATGAACACTAAGTAGAGACGAAGCTACTCACCAAAAATTATCCCAAACAAAGCTCGAGAAGGCGACCAAAGAAATGGCCGAACTGCACTGTAGCGCCACTGCTCGCAGCCACACGCGGCAGCTCCAGCCGTGCCACCACCTGTGCGACCACCGTCCGTCCTCTGCCTTGCACCGCCTTGCCGTCGTTCAGCCCATCCGTCATCGGGCACACCGGCGACCTCCCTAGGTCGCGACTCAGTCGTGAACATCCCCTCTCCGTCACCACTTCTCTACCTCTCTCTCTAAACATGATCGACGACAGTGATGAAGGGAGAAGAAGGAGATGTTGCTCATCGATAGAGACGGAAAAGAAGGTGCGTCAATGAAGGAGAATGAGCATGCGGTTTGAGCGCGTGGAGAAGTAGAGGAGAAGAATAAGTAGGTTGTCGGTTATCTCTTCATCTATCTTACATATACATACATATATATGTTTATAAATTCAATTCCAATTGAATTTTGTACCATTAAATTCAATAAGTTCATGTAACCTAATGATGTGGCCAAATGAATTAAATGTGATAATAATTTCCTAAATCACAATGCTAGCCCACCACTAATCAATTCCATTCTAAATCACTCCTAAACATAATCACGCGAACCTGAAAAGTCGATATGATTAACCCGGGGCAAACAACCACTGACGGATTCAATTCAGGCCCAGTGGGGGCCATGGCCCCCATTAAAATTTTTTTTTTTTATAGTTTTTACCCTAAAATTTTAGATATCTGGTATTTAGCCCCCACTGAAATTTTTTTTTTACCTTAAGTACCACAGAATTTAGATTTATTTACAAATAAGCCCCCACTGAAAATTTGTTTTAAATCCCACTGAAATAAATATATGTCATTTATACCCCAAAAATCCAATTTTTTTTTTTTAGCCCCCACTGACACGGATCCCTAGATCCGTCACTGCATACAACCCAACCACCGAAACACCAAACGACATACATCGGAACGAAACGGCGTAGTCAGTAACAAGAATTCACGAATTCGTCAAAGAGAAACCGTAATGTTGTCTAGTTGACTTTAAAACTAAACGCGAAATACCAAGAATAAACAATGCGTCAAGAACAAATGACATCATAACCGAAATTAAATCGAAAATAATTTCAGGAAAAAGGAATATAACACGGGGTGTTACAGAAAGTGAATGGGGTTTAAATGGGTGGATGTTAGCCTAACCCATTGACTTAAGCTTTTGGGTCGAGCCGCAAGCATCCACCCGTTACAGTTGGTATCAGAGCCAAACCTAGTCTTTCATCCGGTGCCACGTCAAGCACCCGCTTGGAGTTTGCACCCCGGACCAGAGTCTGGGTCCAAGGTCGGGAAGGCAGGGTGGTCCAACCGTAATAAGGGCGTTGCGCGGGTTCAGATGGGGGAGAATGTTACAGGGTGCCCACTTATCCCACATCGGATAAAGAAGGGAAAGTGAATGGGGTTTAAATCGGTGGATGTTAATTAGCCTAACCCATTGACTTAACCATTTAGGTGGAACCGCGAAACATTCACCCGTTACAATTATCCTATTTATAAACAAATGATCTTGGAATAAATGGCGAAGATCTTATTTCACTCATCAAGATGTATGATCAAGATTTGATCTTGCTTTCCAAGAAAAGAACAGAAAAGGAATATCTCATATTTGAGATTTCCTAACCAAAATAGGAGACTTGATGACCAAATTTTCTTGCTCAAGAAAAGGTGCAACCAATGATAAAAGTCCAAGACGGATCTATGAGGAGGGTATGAGCATTCCTTCCACACCATGTGTAATAATTAAACTGTAAAAATAATTTAAGCAAAACAAAATTATTAGTTTTAATATTGTATAAATCGAAATGAATGTTACAAATCTGTTTTAAGAAAAGCCTAACAGGTTGGTGAAAGGCAGTCAAAAAATAGGTGAGACGGCATTGAATAGACAATTTACACCAATGACATCATGAACCTTTCATGCTCCCAAATTGGATGTTTAATGTTTGTGTTTTTAAAATTTTCTACAAGAGAAATGATATATTTCTTGTTTGACTGATGTTATAAGCAATAATATATGTTTGTGTATGTGATATTGATGAATAGCCCACACACTACAAGAAATAAGATATTTAGTGCGGTTAGCAATTGCAACTAAATGTGATAAAAACTAGAGTTATAATTTTTATCAACTAACGGTAATTTATCACTTAAATTCCCAAATATTAAAAGTGTTTAATTAGGCTATGGTGGCACGAAAAACTAATGTTAATTAACCTTAAACCTCCTTCATAGAAAAATTGAAATTGTGTTATAATGACAGACAATTTTAATCTGCAAATAAATTTTTGTAACTATGAAGGTATATTTTTGTAGTGACAATTTTAAGAAACGAATATGGGTGTGTCTTGTACCACAGATTTAGATCACCTATTGGACAAAGAACTAAGATGTAAATTCATAAAAGTCCATGCATGTAATTGTGGCTTGAAATTAAAAAAAAAATCATGGTTCTAACTGTTGTTTGAAGTGCTTTTGTAAAATCATAACTGTAATAATACTAGTCTTGAAATTTACTGAGTCCATTACTTTTCCATGAGGTTCATCGGAGGGACAAGGTGGTCCAACAAACCCAAATGAAAAATGTAAGAAACAGAAATTGTGAGAAATGGGGAAAACGTGTGATGCAGTGGGGTCGGAAAAGAAAGATTGAAAGTGGCGCGGTCCTAGGTTTCATGATTGTCGTCTTAATAATCCATTCATATGGAATGTATTTCTAGATTTGCGAATGAACCATATAGACGCACAAACAAATGGTGCGTTAGTTATCAATTATTACAAAAAAAGATTAATAATAGGAAAAAGAAAGATCCATGACTGTAATTTATTGTGTCCCCGTTGAAGCCGTCAACAAGAATTTGGATATTCCATCAGATTTGGATTTTTATAATCTTTGGCTTTCAAAGATTGACGATCCCTACAGCAATTTTTTAGTATATGCATTGCACTCATGGAACACATTTATTAGTTATCTTATTTATTCCCACAATCCAATTAAAAAACTGAAAATGGGTGGGTGACCCTCGGCTTAGTGGAAGGAATGCTCCAATTTTTCATGGACACGGATCATCTCCATTCATCTTCTCTTTACCAGTCACTAGTCGTCTAGGTGGCAGTTTAGGTGACAAAAAAGTGATCCCTAAATGTTTGACCACAAAATAAAAAATAAAAAATAAAAAAGATATATATACACACAACAGTGTTTCCCCCAAAATGAATACACTGTGCAAATCTTCCCCCCAAAAGCTCCCACCAAAACACCTTAATGAAGTAAAATGATAGAATGGTAATTTGACAATTATTAAACTTAATAATCAGTATAATTTCAATCGTGCATATCTTTCTCAGGACTATTCATTATTGCAATTAAGGGTATTTCATCACAAAGCTCTTCGATACCCTTTCCAAATCGCTCTTCAATCAAGGGAATTTCATCACAAAACTCGTCGAAACCCTAGAAAATCTCCAAATCGCTCTTCAATCTCCCAAACCTTTATATCAGGTATGAACATTATATTTCTATCACTCTCTATTCATGTTTTGTTTATAGTGTAGTGATGCAGGGGGATCAGAGTCAGACGATGCCGAGCTGTCAGATTGCTCATTGATGGCGCTGGATTACCTGGAGGGAGAGGATCAGCGCAAGAATGGCAAGAAATCGTGATCTAGCCTAATTGGGGCAGTTTCCGTGCACACGTCGGTTTTTTGGCCATAACTGGAGCTACAAGTGTCGGATTCGCGCCCGTGACCCCAATTCGGAAAGTTAATCTCGGCGCGGACGTTGTGGCCACCGAGCAACGCTCGGTGCACATTGTTTCGAGCCCCAAATCCGATGTTTTCCTTTTCAATTATTTATTTTTAGTTAATTTTTGTTATTTATGGTAATTTTTTATTTGTCAATTAGGAGATGATTCTGAACCCGATTTGGGCCAGATTTTTGGCAATCTTTTTTATTTTTTTCCATATTTGTTTTTGGTAGGACTTTTAGGGTTTTGCTATTTTTGGCAAAAATCTCATTAGGGGTCGATTTTTAGCTATTTAAACCCGGCTTGTGGGTTATTTTTGATCAGTTTTGAATATTAAGAATTTTATTAAATTTCAGAGTGTGCTCTGAATTTTGGGTCGAATAATTTCTCCCTTTTCTTTCTTGCAAATTACCCGTTGCGCTAGCCTGCAGAATAATCTCTATTCTGTCCAGCATCAATTGGTATCAGAGCTCAGCATCTTCCTGAGGCGGTATTTCCATCAGTTTTCGATGGCTAATAATCGTGGTCGTGGTCGTGGTGGTCGTCGTGGGTAGGTTCCGATTGAGGAAGTCCTGTACCGTGATCGTAACGTTCAGGATGTTATGATTGAGGATTTGCAGAGGCAAGTGGCAGAGTTAACCCAGCGCCTGGCGGCGCAGGAAATCGGTAATCATGATGTGGAAGATTCTGATATCGACAATTCCACCTTCGAAAATCCGTATCACAATCAGTACCGTCATAGAGATCTCGGCTTCAAAGTAGACCTGCCCGAGTTTTCTGGTACGTTACAAGCCGATTGCTTTATTGATTGGTTGAATGAAGTAGAACGAATTTTCGATTATAAAGAGGTCCCGGATCGGGTCAAAGTGAAATTGGTGGCCATCAAACTCAAGGGTCGAGCATCTGCGTGGTGGGAACAGTTGAAACGTTCAAGAAACAGGCAGGGCAAGGCCAAGATCACTGATTGGGAGAAGATGAAGAAGAAGATAAAGAGTCACTTCCTTCCCTTTGGCTATACTCAAACCCTGTTTCAGCGACTTCATTCGTTGAGGCAAGGGATGAGATCCGTGGAAGATTATACAGAGGAGTTCTATCAGTTGATCGCTCGGAATGATCTAACTGAGATAGAAGAACAGATGGTAGCCCGATATTTGGGGGGTTTACGACAACCTCTACAGGATGCCCTCAGCCTTCACTCGCTGTGGACAGTTTCTGAAGCCTACCAGCGTGCCCTTGCTGTAGAGAAACGGCAGAATAGACGACCCGTCATCAGAAACGACCAAAGCAGTAGGCCATCTCGCCCTCAAGAATCCCGTCCTCCCCAGCAGCCACCAAAGGGTAATCCTAACCCTTCGATTAAGTGTTTTCGATGTGGTGAACAGGGGCATATAGCAACCCATTGCAGGAAGCCTGCCAGTCAGACGGGAAAAAATCTACTACTTGAGGAAGGCATGGAAGATGAGACTGAGGAGGTTGGAGAGCCAGTGTATGACGAAGAAGGAGATGAGGATGTGTTGTATGGATACGGCCATGAAACTTTGGTCATTCGTAAGAGCCTACTGACTCCCAGAGGCGATTCCGAAGATGACTGGTTGAGAACCAATATTTTCCACACAACCTGCACCGTGGCCGATAAAGTCTGCAAGATGATTATTGACAGTGGCAGTTGCGAGAACGTAGTCTCTGAAGACGCTGTCCAGAAATTGCAATTGAAGACAGATCGTCACCCCAAACCGTACAAACTGTCCTGGCTGAATAAAGGCAGTGAGGTAACAGTAGATAGACGATGCTTAGTGTCTTTTTCTGTTGGCAAGAAATATTTTGATAATGCTTGGTGTGATGTAGTGTCCATGGATGCGTGTCATATACTGTTAGGCAGACCTTGGCAATATGATCGAAGTGTGGTATATGACGGACGGAAGAATACATATTCCCTTAGCATCAACGGGAAAAAGATTGTGTTGGCACCTCGTCGGGAAGGACCCAATCCTACCCCGGTTGTCAATAGTAAGAATTTGCTTTCTATGTCCAGGTTTTTGGTTGAGGCTGAGCGTGAACATGTAGTTTATGCTTTACTGCCTTGTGGAAATAGTGTAACAGGTGAGGTTCCAGAATTACCCACGGAGGTCCAACAGCTGCTTTCGGAATTCTCTGATTTGATGCCAGAAGACCTTCCTCCTGGACTGCCGCCTATGAGAGATATTCAGCATCAGATCGACTTAATTCCGGGCTCGAGTTTGCCCAATAGACCAGCATACCGCCTCAGCCCAAAGGAGGCTGAAGAGTTGCAGCGACAGGTAGTAGAGTTGCTGGAGATGGGCTACATCCGTGAGAGTATGAGCCCATGTGCCGTTCCTGTCTTGCTGGTGCCAAAGAAAGATGGTTCCTGGCGCATGTGTGTAGACAACAGAGCTATCAACAGAATTACGGTGAAGTACAGATTTCCCATTCCCCGCCTGAATGAGATGCTAGATCAACTATCCGGTTCTAAGGTCTTCTCCAAAATTGACCTTAAGAGCGGATACCACCAAATCCGAATAAGGCCTGGAGACGAGTGGAAGACGGCGTTTAAGACGCAGCATGGGTTGTATGAGTGGATGGTCATGCCATTTGGACTGTCCAATGCGCCCAGCACATTCATGAGATTTATGCATCAGGTTTTACGGCCTTTCATGGGGAAATTCATGGTAGTCTACTTCGACGATATCCTTATTTATAGCCCTACATGGGCCTCACACTTTGATCACCTCCGTGCAGTTTTTGACATGGTCAAGAAAGAGCGCCTGTTTGTTAATCAGAAGAAGTGTTCTTTCTTCACTACTTCTGTAACTTTTCTGGGTTTTGTTGTGTCTACTGATGGTGTTCATGCAGATCAGTCAAAGATAGATGCAGTCTTGGAGTGGCCCCAGCCAAAAACCTTGCATGATGTCAGGAGTTTCCATGGGTTGGCATCTTTCTACTACCGCTTCATCAGGAATTTCAGCACCTTGATTGCTCCTATCACAGAGTGCCTTAAGGGACATGATTTCCACTGGTCTAAGGAGGCAGAAGCCAGCTTTCAACTTGTCAAGCAGAAGATGACAGAGGCACCGGTGTTAGCACTCCCTGATTTTGACAAAGTGTTTGAGCTGAATTGTGATGCATCTGGAGTTGGTATTGGTGGTGTTCTAAGTCAGGAAGGGCGACCCATAACTTTTTTCAGTGAGAAACTGTCGGGATCCAAGAAGAATTACTCCACCTACGACCTGGAGTTCTACGCCATCGTTCAGTCCCTAAGTCATTGGCGTCACTACCTTGTACATAAGGAATTCATCCTTCTTACTGATCATGAGGCCCTAAAGTACATCAATGGTCAACACAAGCTGAGCAGACGACATGCCAAATGGGTGGCGTACTTACAAGAGTTCACTTTTTCCCTGAGGCACCTATCAGGGAACCTGAACCGTGTGGCAGATGCCCTTAGTCGCCGCACTTTACTCCTCACCACCATGAGTACCTGAGTCACAGGATTTGAAACTTTCACTGATTTGTATGCCACAGATCCTTCCTTTTGAAAGATCATTCAGGAGGTAACATCTGGTCATCGTCATGATTTCCTTTTACATAATGGTTATTTGTTTCGTGGGCTACAATTGTGCATTCCATATTGTTCGCTAAGGCAATAGATTATTAGTGAACTTCATAATGAGGGTCATTTCGGGCGAGACAAGACATTGGCCCTTATTCCTTTTGATTATTATTGGCACAAATTGACCAGTGACGTGGCTCACTTTGTGGAGCGTTGTTATGTATGCCAAAGGTCCAAGAGTGTCCTCACCAATGCAGGCCTTTACACCCCCTTGCCGGTTCCTGAAGTTCCTTGGTTCGATGTCAGCATGGACTTCGTGTTGGGCTTACCCCGTACCCAACGGGCCTGTGATTCTATTTTAGTTGTGGTTGACAGGTTTTCCAAGATGGCCCACTTTGTACCTTGCAGGAAAACCATGGATGCTGCCCGAATAACCCATCTTTACTTCAGGGAGATTGTGCGTCTCCATGGTGTTCCTCGATCCATCACTTTAGATCGAGACACCAAGTTCATCAGTAATTTCTGGAGGAGCTTATGGGGAAAGCTGGGTTCGAAGCTGAATTTCAACAGCGCTTATCACCCCCAGACAGATGGTCAGACCGAAGTGGTGAATCGGAGTCTAGGCAATCTGTTAAGGTGTTTAGCAAGTACTAAACCCGAGCAGTGGGATCCGGCATTACCTCAAGCAGAATTTGCCTACAACAGGTCAACGATCGAGCAGGACCACAGGAATGAGTCCTTTTGAGATCGTCTATGGTCAGAATCCATCTGGAGTACTGGACTTAGCGCCCATTCCACGTGTGGGCCGTTTGCATCCTAGGGCAGATGAGTTGGCCCAACATCTTCAAGGCATCCATGAGCAGGTGAAACTGGCCATTCACGAGAGCAATGCCAAGTACAAAGCTCGAGCGGACAGTCATCGTCGTCAGGTACTTTTTGATGTTGGTGATTTTGTTTGGGCTGTATTAACTCGTGATCGTTTCCTTGTTGGCGAGTATAATAAGCTTAAAGAGCGGAAGATTGGACCCTGTGAGATATTGCAGAAGATTAATGACAACGCATACAGGTTGCGTCTCCCTAGTCACTTGAAGATTTCTTATGTTTTTAATGTGAAACACCTGACTCCTTGCTTTGTGGATTCTGCTGATACTGCCATGAACTCGAGGACGAGTTCTTTCCAACCCGGGGTGACTGATGCACGAGAGCAACGCTCGGTGCACATCGTTTCGAGCCCCAAATCCGCTGTTTTCCTTTTCAATTCTTTATTTTTAGTTAATTTTTGCTATTTATGGTAATTTTTTATTTGTCAATTAGGAGATGATTCTGAACCCGATTTGGGCCAGATTTTTGGCAATCTTCTTATTTTTTTCCATATTTTGTTTTGGTAGGACTTTTAGGGTTTTGCTATTTTTGGCAAAAATATCATTAGGGGTCGATTTTTCAGCTATTTAAACCCGGCTTGTGGGTTGTTTTTATCAGTTTTGAATATTAAGAATTTTATTAAATTTCAGAGTGTGCTCTGAATTTTGGGTCGAATAATTTCTCCCTTTTCTTTCTTGCAAATTACCCGTTGTGCTAGCCTGCAGAATAATCTCTATTCTGTCCGGCGTCATATAGTTTGTTGTTTCACCTTTACTTCATATAATTAATTTGTAAAGTCCATGGTTATAGGAAGTATGTATATCTTTGGGTTATCCTTATTAGTGTTATTTTTTCTCCTTTTCCTCACTTATATTTCTTTCATCTTGTTATCCTAGCTTGAATGTCCGGTTCTGTGAATATATTTGTTACATTTGCCTCAACGGAATCGATCATGTATGTCAGTTAATAAATGTGATTTATGTAGCATTTAATATGTGATTGTTCTAGTCTGTATTTATTTGCATATGATACATATCTATTTGGTAGTGTTAAAAATATTTGAAGTTATGTTTTTAGGTAGTTGTGGAATAAATCTGGAATAAAATTGGTGTTTATTACTACAAAATCATATATTAGTATAGAGTTTGGAGTTATTGGTTAAATATAAAGGAAAATGAATGAACACTCAAAGTGGAGATATTGGACCTATTGATCTCACTTTGATTCAGTAGGAGTTGCCATAACATATGCAAATAAGTTATCACTTTTTGTATATATTAAGACATTAAAAAATAATTATAGTATGATTGGTCCCTTCAAAATGAATTACAAGGAAAAATAAATTTTGTCCCCCAAATATATATAAAATATCAAATTAAAAAATCCCTCCTTTTTAGCCCTAATTAAATAAAAAATAAAAAATAAAAATAATCTTAAGATTATATCACAAATCAAGAAAATATAAGATTTTGATAATAATTATTTCCATTTCCAGCCTCATTGATTAATGAAATTCTAATTTTAACACCACTTCAAATTTTCCTTACCAAAAGAAGTTATACTTTATTATTTTATTCTAAAATACACGTTAGGTCGTATATTCCTCTATATTCATAATAATATCACTAAATGATTTTTAAAATGTTTAATTTTTTAACTAAAGATTATGAACTATGATGAATTACAATATGTTAAAGTTATTAAAATTGTCCATTGATGCATATTTATTTGCATGTGATGCATATTTATTTGGTATTGTTAAAAATATTTGAAGTTATGTTTTTAGGTAGTTGTGGAATAAATTTGGAATAAAATTGGTGTTTATTACTGCAAAATCATATATTTATATAGAGTTTGGAGTTATTGGTTAAATATAAAGGAAAATGAATAAACACTCAAAGTACAAATATTGGACCTACTGATCTCACTTTTAAACAGTAGGAGTTGCCAAAACATATGCAAAATAAGTTATCACTTATTGGTTAGGCTCCATCCCATTGGGATTGTACTTGGGTTGAGAGGTTTGTAACCAAAATTTAGTACTATTATTAATAAATTATAATGTTGGTACTTTTTCAATTTAATTTTAGTGTTATATTTTTTCAACTTTGTTTAGTACATGGTTATAGGAAGCATGTATATGTTTGGGTTGTACTTCTTAGTGTTCTTTTTTCCCCTTTTCCTCACTTATACGTCTTGCATCTTGTTACCTTAGCCAGAATGTCCGGTTATGTAAAAATATTTGTTACATTTGCCTCAACGGAATCTATCATGTAGGTTAGTTAATATATATGATTCATGTACCATTTAATATGTGATTGTTCTAGTCTGTATTTATTTGCATGTGATGCATATCTATTTGCTAGTGTTAAAAATATTTGAAGTTATGTTTTTAGGTAGTTGTGTAATAAATCTGGAATAACATTTGTGTTTATTACTGAAAAATCATATATTAGTATAGATTTTGGAGTTATTGGTTAAATATAAAGGAAAATGAATGAACACTCAAAGTAGAGATATTGGCCCTATTGATCTCACTTTGAATCAGTAGGAGTTGCCAAAACATATGCAAATAAGTTATCAGTTTTTGGTTAGGCTCCATCCCATTTGGATTATACCTGGGTTAAGAGGTTTATAACCAAAATTTAGTACTATTATTGATAAATTATAATATTGGTACTTATTCAATTTAATTTTAGTGTTCTATTTTTTCAACTTTGTTTAGTCCATAGTTATAGGAAACATGTATACCTTTGGGTTGTCATTTTTTCCCCTTTTCCTCACTTATACGTCTTGCATCTTGTTACCCTAGCCTAAATGTCCGGTTGTGTAAAAATATTTGTTACATTTGCCTCAACGGAATCCATTTTGTAGGTCAGTTAATATATGTGATTCATGTAACATTTAATATGTCATTGTTCTAGTCTGTATTTATTTGCATGTGATGCATATCTATTTGCTAGTGTGAAAGATATTTGAAATTATGTTTTAAAGTGGTTGTGCAATAAATCTCGAATAAAATTCAATATATGATTACTGCAAAATCATATATTAGTATAGATTAGTTAGTTGATCACTAATATAATAGTTGCAGAGGATGAGCTCCTGAGCATCTTCATCTCGTGCAGTTCGAAGGGATCCCTTTAGAAATCGTATATGTGAATGTGATGAAAAAAATACCATATATATTTCCGAGACAACATAGAACCCTGGAAGGTTATTTTTCTCATGCAGTCATCGTAAATGTCCATTATTTCAATGTTGGATTCTGCCATGTACAATTACCGACGATGAAGAGGAAGTAGCTACACCACCTCCAGTACCTTATCAATCTTCCCAACTCAGCTCATTCATCTCTTTTGTCAAGTCATTGGTGGTAGCAACCGTGTACGTGTTTGGGTTGTTCCATTTACTACTGTTGTTTGTGTCCCTTTTCCTCAATTGAAACTTTATGTATTTGGGAGACTGTAATTTTGGCATGAATGGTACGTTTTGGGAGGCAAGGTATCTGTTGCATTTTGTTACCTTTGCCTCAAGGTCTTATTCTGTAAAAAAAAATTTGTACTATGTATGAATCTAACATGGACAAAGTTTGTAAAATATTTGTGCATGTTTGCCTTACCATGTGGTAATGGTTGTTTATATTGACAATGTTTCAACATGTACTCCTCTATTTTATTTCGGCAAACTAATTTGTTTAACATGAAGGGTGGGGTGATTTTTTTGGTATAGAATGACAACATAGTTTTTGGACTCTGTATAATGAACAATATATTGTGTTTTCAAATACGTAATAGAATGCTTAATTTATCTTAAGCTTGATTGAAATTGTATTGGTATGGTACTAAAATTGTATTACCAGTATTGATTGTGGAATGTACTGTAACACCCCGTGTTATTTTTCTTTTTCCTGAAATTATATTTAATTTAATTTTGGTTATGACGTCATTTGTTCATGACGTTCATATTATTCTTGGTATTTCACGTTTAAATTTTTCGCGTTTAGTTTTAAAGTCGACTGGACAACATTACGGTTTCTCTTTGACGACTACACGGTTTCTCGTTATCGACTACGCGGTATCGTTTCGACATTTAACGTTTAGTGCTTCGACCGGATGACGACACGTTGTAATTGATCGGGCTTGTTAGGTGTCCCGACGTTTGGGTTTCTATCCCGGTGTATTTAATTGGGCGTCCCGTTATTAATTCGGGTTTGCGAGATTACGTTTGGGTGTTCCCGATGTTTTTCGGGATTTATTGTATATATATATATATTTTGGGATTAATTTGCAATTATGAATAAGTGGAGGGTCATTTGTGCAATTTAGCATATATATATGTATATGTATATGTATATGTGCGTCTCTGCAGAGCTCCTTCTCCTGCACGATACAACTTCCTCTTCTCCTTCATCTTCACGACAGCCATGCTCCTTCTTGCACCAGCTACACCATTGATCGACGAGAGAGAGAGGAAGAGAGAGCTGAAGTCGCGCAGGCGAGGATTTACACAGGGGGAAAGGGCGCGGCCTGTTACTGGTGTTACGCGACCTAGATGGTCACCGGTCTGGAGCAGGGGTGGCGTGGTGCGACGACTATTGGAGCAGGAGTCGACGACGAGCAGGTGGTGGCGTGGTGGCGACGGTCGTAGCAGCTGGTCGCACACTGTAGCGGTTCGCGCTACAGGCCATTTCGCCCAGGAACTTCGCGGAATTGTTTGGGCGACTTCCCGACCTCGGTTTAGACTGAAATTTGGAGGGTAGCTTCGCCTAGATGTCAGGTACGACGTGTAAAAATTTCGTAATTTTTCGGTTAGCGGTTTGTCGGGAAATTCGATTTGAAGTTTCGAATTTTCGTTTGGGTTATTTTAGATTTACCCAAATTAATTAACCTATTGCTAATGGGCTTCGTATATATCGTATAGGTTGTCAAGGCGGACGTTTCGATATATTCGAAATAGTTTTCTGGCGATTTTGGTCGGCGGGCTCCATATTCGGGCGCCGGTACTGTTCACGACGGGCTGTTTTGTAAGCGTTACTAAGGTGGGAAATTTTATTTCTCACTCTGTATCGTTGAAGTAGTTTGGGGTGTGCAAACCATTAATTATTTTAATATAGATATATTAAATTGTTAATTTAAATATCTATAATTTGCTTAGAATCGAAATTGGACTTAGGGATTAATTTAAGAAAATTAATTAAATTATTTCATATGTAATTAAATCATTTCCTATCTGAATCGAATAGGAATAGACGGTTTAGAAATTCCCTTGATAATTAAATGGGCTAGAGAATTTTGTAAACGTTGGAGGTGAGAAACTTAGACGTTATGTTAGGTTCCCCTTACGTTACGTGAATTATTTGCTTTAAATCATTTAAAGGCATGTTAAGTGAAATTGAAATATTTTCTTAAAAAATTAAAGAAAATATATTTTTGGAAACATGAATGGTATATGAAATTGTTTTCATATGATTTAAATGTTTTATTATATTTTAAAGGCATGTTAAAAGGGAATGAACTTGTATACTTGAAATTGAAGTACAAGTGGATGAATTGCAAGCATGCTTATGTGATATAATTGCTTGTTGTGATTTACTGCTTTATCGAATTAAAAGCATGTGAAAGAGATTATGAGATTAATGCGGTAGCATGTGGATATGTTCATAAATATGATGCATTACATATTTATGTTAAGGCATGATTGTCATTTAGACCTGGATGCATATTGAGTTGATATATGTGGGTTGTGAAATCATGTCGGGGTGTCTTTGTGTCGAATCGTCGCAACAACTAGCCAGGTAAAGGTGTCTCCCACCTATGGAACTAAAAAGCCAAAAGGTGATATAGGGTTGGTTGCTGCCCCATCGTGGTGGTATGCGCCACTCTCGGATCCTGAGTATATTGCAGGAAAAGGTGTCTCCCACCTACGGAATTGGGATATAGGGTTGGTTACTGCCCCATCGTGGTGGTATGTGCCACTCTCGCATGGGAGTTGCAAGTAGGGCTCTCGTGCAACCGCCTTCCTTGTTGAAAGTGTAGTGTCAAAAATACTTGGGAATAATCGGTGCGGTACTCTTTCTCCTTGTAAATGGGTGGAGTGCGTATTCGTTAACCACGTGATGTGGGCAAAGGGTGGTATTGAGTCACATTGTATTTGCATGACATTTATGTGATTTCATTTGACATGTATACGTGATATTATTACATGTGATGTTGGAGCAGGTTTAATATGTGTTATTATTGCCTGTTGGATTTTGGAGCATGTTATGTATGAATATTGCGAAAATGAATTCATAATTTATAAATGCTTAACTGAAAGTGATTTATGAGAAAGGAAACGATTACATGCGGCAATTAGTAAAGTATGATGAAATGTATATTTTTATATACCTGTGACTATATACTTTTGTACCCTTAGGGGAGGTTAAGTACATTGGTATAGTAACCTCCGTGATTAGTTGAGGTTAGTGATGGGTTGTACAGTTGATTTTGAGTTGATGCCTTAAAGAATGCGGGGTTAACAGTTTTGTGATGGTGGTTAGTTGTGTAACCTTTTAGGAGATTTGTGGTTAGGGATTGATTCTAGTATCAATTGAGGTTATAATGAATTGGAAGAGGTAGGTGATTGTTGACTTATATGTCATTCCATGAGTCGTCGGTTACGGCGTGGTGTCGGACCTCTTCCTCGTGGTGTCAGTTGATTTTGTGGAGTTGGAAACGGACGGTTGTCTTCCGTAAGTCCAACGTATTGTTCTTCCTTCTTGTCCTCTTGGACATTATAGGATTTTGTGGAGTTATGTTCATTCTTATTGGCTGTCTCTCAAAAACGGTGTTTTCTAAGTTTTGAAATAAACTCTTTGTATTTAAAAGGAAAAACCCGTTTTCGCCTACCCCCGTAGAAATGAAAAGTTTTAGTACTTTATAAAAGATCTTAGGATCTTCTTTGAAAAAAATTTAACTTCTAAAAGCCGGTGATGGCAACTGACGGAGACCGGGGGCAAGGCGGTCATTTTTAATGTGTGATTTCCTAAAAGAAAACTATTTTATTACTTTTTCTTGGGATTCTGAGATTTCGAGACTTCTTTCTCAATATCTCATCCTGTAGAGTTTTGAAAAGTGGTTTCTTGTTTCACCTTTCTTCGGATCATTTTAAGTCTCGGGTTTGAGGCTTGTTGTTGTTCAGGGCACACATATAGTGTTGCCTTTCACTTTCTTTATTGCTGATGTCACCACTTAGGTGATTTGAGTTGTCACACGTGTTAGGGGCATGGATACCGAGTGGATTGGTTTCTTTTGTCCGGGGGTTCTCACTAAACACTTGTGGTGTTTTAACCTTGACATTGTTGTCTCGGTTATCTGTTAGTTTAGCGTTGGGACTTCTTTCCCCTTGCTTTGGTTTCCTTGTTCGGGTGTTTTCACTAAACACTTGTGGTGTTCTTTACCTTGACATTGTTGTCTCGGTTATCTGTTGGTTTAGCATTGGGAAGTCTTTTCCTTCGCTTTGCTTTGGTGACCCTGAGGTAGTCGTTCTTGTGAGTTGAGTTCGTGTACTCTTAGTGATTTGATTGTGTGATTTTCCTCGCCTACAGTGAGAGTGTTAGTGATGTGATTGACCTTATTGATGATAGTATTATGAGGTTGATACGATTTATGGTATGGTGATATGATTGAGGTGATCTAGCCTTTGAGAGGTAGATTTTCCTTAGGAATGGGATGAGGTTTGTTATATATATATATTGTACATATATATATACAGATGATGATTGTGTTAGTATGCAATGACGTGAGTACTTTTCCTCATGTGTTCTCGGGGAGTGAGTTATGAGTATTCCTTGGTACTAGTGGTGGATTTCGATCCTTGTGGATATTAGAGGTGAGCGTGATTCCCTCTGTTTGGAGTTTCTTGTTAGCGTCGTGAACGCTTGATGATTGTTAGCTTGGACATGAGTGTCGTGTACCTAGTGTACGTTGGTAAGAGTAGTGTAGACTACTGGTGTAGTACTTGGAGTACGAGTCTTAGTCGTACCTTAGAGACTCATGTTGTGTATATATATATATATATATATCCCTTATATACTTATGTACACTCGTTTACGGTAGTATGTGAGCGCGTGCCTTGGGTTTGCGTGGATGGGATTTGTGGGCTATATATATATCTTGTTAGATAGTAAGCATTACCTAAACTGCCAGAGGATGTGGTAGTTAGAGTATCTTTTCCCATTGAGCTTATTTGCTCACAAAGGGAATTTCATTTGCCCCCCTGGTATTCCATGCCAGGTTGCAGGAAATATACGGCTTTGGGCAGGATGCAGTGCAACTGCAGTTTCCTTTTGTTTCTTGTTACAGGTTTTGGAGTTGCGTTGGGTGATGCAGTTACAGTTGTAGCACGACTGGGTTTGGGGACGATAGTCATCTGCTATTATTTTCTTTACCCATTTTGTTATGGGATTGTCATGTATTTCTTTTGGGAGCCAGTCTGTTGGCATATCCCTGTTGATGTATCTTTTATTTCCTATATTCATTCTTTCAGGATATTATTGTATCTATTCTGCACAGCTAGGTGCTTTTCTGTATTCTTATTCGAGCATTTGTGGCTCTGTTGATTATAGAGGGTTTGGAGGGATTTTGGTTTCTTTCCACTACCTCGGCCCTAGTATGATTGATGAATGTGGGGCTTGGAAGCCATTGTCATTATCGAATTGCTATTATTATTTACAAACGGAATTATGCCAGATTTTTATTAGATTCCGCTGCTTAGTTTATTATTCATTTGGGTATGAAATATACTGTTCCATCATTATTCCATACGTTTTCATGGCTAATGATATCTTAGTTGGTTGCTCATCATAATGATCACATCCTGGATCCCTTGGATGTCCCAGTTCGGGAGTCTTAGGAATTTTGGGACGTGTCAGTATGGTATTAGAGCATTTTTACCCTTTTGTGGGTGTTTGATGACAGAAGGTCATTTGTTCTCGTTTCTTTTTACTTCCGCATTCACTCCCTTAGCTCTTAGGCTTGGGTTTCGGAGTCCTAGGAATTTGGGGCGTGACATGTACACATATTGATGACCAAATGATACACATATGTTAGTGCAATTTTTTTAACACAGTTAAAACCAGGTTGCACCAGTAAAGCAGTTGACTGTCCAATATGCAACAAAATTTTTACCAATTGTAGCAAACGAGCAAATAGTAAAGTAGTTGACTGTCCAATATGCAGCAAATATGCATCTTTACATCCAAATGTAGCACCTATACCCTAATTGAACCCCCATGTGTAAAGATATTCATGGAAACCATTAATTAAAAAACTCTTTTAAACAAGTATTAAATACTACCCTAAAATATAAAAACTTAAATGTAGCAACTCCACTTCCAATTGTAGCATCAGTAATACCAATTGCAGGAAACAAAGTAAAAGAGTTGACTGATACATATGTAGCAAAATAGATGTCAAATGCAGTATCTTTACATCCAAATGTAGCACATATACCCACTATCCAAATATACGTATAAATCTTAGTTTTGAGGCAAATCTATATGAAATATATTTTCATATAACATCCCAAACATGTTTGAAAAAACAAAAATTAAAAAACTTTATCTCCTCAAAAAGTTTGTACAAAAGCCTAAATGGATAAACCACAAGTTTGGAGGTAAGATAGAGTATCCCTATCAATACCCTATCTTAGCTTCTATTTTAGGGATTCAACCATTGCAACATTGCTTTAACCAAATGGGACATTGCTACAGCCAAATGCAACATTGCTTTAACCAAATGCAACATCGTTATGTTTTTAAATGTCCTCAATTATAACCTAATTGAACCCCCAATGTGTAAAGATATTAATGGAAACAATTATAATTAAAAAACCCTTTTAACAAGTACTAGATACTAAAATAAAATATAAAAACTTAAATGCAACAACTCTACTTCCAATTGTAGCATTAGTAATACCAATTGCAGTAAATAAAGTAAAATAGTTGACTGTAATATATGTATCAAAATATATGCCAAATGCAGCATCTCTACATCCAAATGTAGTACATATACTACTATCCAAATATACTTATGAATATTAGTTTTAAGGCAGGTAAAAGGCTTAAAACACCCGTGATTTTTATTTTGGCCAAAAGAGTCCTCAAAAGATTTGAAAATGGGCCCAATACCCCCTGCTGTTAGTTCTCTGTTAAAAATGGCCGTTAGTTGGTCATGTGCATCACAAATGACCTCTGAAATGCCATTATTACATCTTTTAAAAGAATAGAAAGACCTTTTTGTCCGTTTAATGTATTTTTAAATCTTAAAAACATTTAAAATTCGAAACAAATATATAAAAATATATAAATTTCGAAAGAAACATATAAAATTCAGAAAATTATATATTAAATTTCAAAAACAATTCTAAAATTCAAAAATAATATAAAAAACTACGAAAATAATTTATAAAATTTGAAAAATATATATTAAATTTCGAATTTTTTTATAAAATTTTAAAATAAATATAAAAATATATAAAATTCGTAAAAAGTATATAAAATTTCCATTCAAAAAAGTTTCAAAATAAATTATAAAATTTGAAAATAAATATAAAATTCGAAAAAAATATATAAAATTTGTAAAAACTATATAAAATTGAAAAATAATATATAAATCTAAAAGTATATATATATAATTCAAAATAATTATAAATTCGAAAATAAATATAAATTTTGAAAAACACATATAAAATTCAAAACAAATATATATTAAATTTTGAAAAAAATTATAAATTATAAATAAATATAAAATTCGAAAACAATATATAAAATTCGTAAAAA
Organism: Cornus suecica; assembly: GCA_963922005.1. Lineage (NCBI taxonomy): Eukaryota > Viridiplantae > Streptophyta > Magnoliopsida > Cornales > Cornaceae > Cornus > Cornus suecica. The sequence goes on along the minus strand of OY998241.1, from coordinate 50,995,295 downwards.
TATATAAAAAATTAAAAGAAAAAAGATATAAAAATATAAATTCAAAAATATATATAAATTTTGAAGAATATATATAATTTTTGAAAAAAAAATATTTTTCAAAAATATCATATTAAAATGAAAATTACAGTATACTAGGCAAATAATTGTTTTGTGTTTCGTAGTTCAAAATAGGAAAAAAGCAAGTTGGTAATAGGTAAATAGTTGTGCAAATAGAAGTATAAAAAACACAAGTAACCAAAGTACAATACACCAAAAAAAACATTTAGGCATAAACATATTTTTTTTGAATTTTATATTTGTTTTTTCAAATATATATGTTTTTCGAATTTATATATTTTTCTCCGAATTTTATATATTTTTTTGAAATTTATATATGTTTTTCGAAATTTATATTTTTTTCGAAATTTATATTTTTTTCGAACTTTAATATATTTCTATTGAATTTTATATATATTTTCCAAAATTTATATTTGTTTTCGAAATTTATATTTTTGTTTCAAAATTTATATATTTTTCAAATTTTATATACTGTTTTCGAATTACATATATATTTCAAATTTTATATATTTTTTCAAATTTTATATATTTGTTTCGGATTTTATATAGTTTTTTCGAATTTGATATATTGTTTTCGAATTTTATATATTAACCGTTTATTTTTTCATTTTAATGTTAAATATAGAGGGTTAACAAAGTAAATTCATCTTTTTTTTAACGGTGTTATGATGGCATGGGGCTTTTTTATCAGAGTTGAAACTATAGGGACCTGTTTGAACATGTAGGGGGTTTAGTGCCCATTGGCCAAATTATAGGAGTGTTTTATGTCGTTTACCCTTTTAAGGAAAATTTATATGAAATATATTTCCAAATAGCATCCCAAACTTTTGAAACATATTTCCAAAAGTTTGGAGGTTACCCTATCTTAGCTTTTATTTTAGCGATTCATCTACTGCAGCATTGCTTTAACCAAATGCAACATTGCTATAGCCAAATGCAACGTCGTTATGTTTTTAAATGTCCTGAATTATAACCTAATTGAACCCCCAATGTGTAAGAATATTAATGGAAACCATTATAATTAAAAAACCCTTTTAACAAGTACTAAATACTAAAATAAAATATAAAAACTTAAATGCAACAAATCTACTTCCAATTGTAAACTGGGGGCAAAACAGTCATTTTATCACAAATTTTTACAAAACGAAACATTTCTAAGCATCTGAAGCAACAAATTTTTATCACAAATGTCGCACGTGTAATATTGAATCATTCTATAGGGGTTGAATGTAGGTTTTCAAAAGTTGAAAAATGGCAGAATTTGGGTTTTTTGGTGGTTGCTACAATAATCATTGTAGCTGGCTGCACCTTGCTGCCCTACACGCGCGACATTTTTCAAAAGCTCATATTTGAAGCGACAGAGCTCGTATCGAGGTGATTTTTGTGACGTTGGAAAACTGACATATTGAAATTGTATTTAAGCTTTTGAATCACTTGAGTTAACATATTTTTGAGTGAGTTATGTTTGTTTGAAAGTGATGGTATATTTTAAACTTTTCATGTCACTATTTGTTTTTCGAAATTAATATTTTTCGGCTCGCTTACCGGAATTCATTTCCGTTTCTTTCTATAGGCTTTTTAAAGCCTCCTTTATCATATACATCTTCATTTTTTGAGTGGTGGTCCAAGCGCCTCGGTTTTGGCGCCCAAAATCGTGTTTTACCCATTTTTTGTTTAGTTTTGTTTAATTCCTCCACGCTTCGTCATTTACCTCGTTTCTTGGACCCATTTCAGAACCCAAGGAATATCGGGGCGTGACAATTATAATTAAAAAAATCCTGTTAATAGTACATTTTAATTATAGTCATTTGAATATAATTTGTTGGACACGGGATATCAATAATTTTGCATTCATCATAATCCGATTCATAATATTACTTATAAAATTATATATATATATAATATTTCTAATTTTTAACTCCAATTATTTGTGTGTTATATTCAAATTTTGTGTCCACTTACACTTTATAGCATGCATAAATTGTATAATATATCATGTACCTATTTATAATTATGAGTATATTGCTTGTGTTATGCATAATTATACATATATAAATTATTTTATAAAATAATCAACAGTTTATTATTATTTTGTTTGGAAATTCGGATACCCATAAATTACTATACCCATCACAATAAATTTGTTGGAAGTGTGATATCAATAATCTCACATTCGTCACAATCTGAAGATCTATTATATGTAATTTGATTTTTATTATATATTGATTGAAATCTTTATGGACTATCTTACTAAGTAGCCATAGACTATGTTACTCATTATAATATTACTTATAAAATTACATATATAAGATTTTTAATTTTTAACTTTAGTTAATTGTGTGTTATATTCAAAGTTTGTGTGCAGTTACACTTTATAGATTGCATAAATTGTATAATATATCACTTATTTATTTACAATTATGAGTATATTACGGGTGTTATGCATAATTATACATATATAAATTTATTTTATAAAATAATCAACCGTTTATTATTACTTTTTTTGAAAATTCGGATACTCATAAATTACTATACCCATCACAATAAATTTGTTGGAAGCGTGATATCAATAATCTCATATTCGTCACAATCGGAAGACCTATTATATGTGTTGGGGTTCTTTGTTTAAAGTGATTAGGAAATAGTATCTACACACTCTAATACTCAACAAAAATGATATCTTTCATTGAATGCGAAGTGATTTACAGAAATATCGAAAGAGAAGGGAAGATAAGAGCAATTACATAACAAAAAGATCTAAGAATCGGTCTTTCTCTATCTAAGAATTTCTTTCTCTCCGTCCCCTTATTTATAGGCACTTGTTTAGGCATAAGTTATTGCCACGTCATTATGATTTTCCGTGATGTAGATCCGCGGTTAGCCTCCATGATTTACCCAAGTCGTGGGGTTCAATACCGATCCGCGACATTTACCGATCCAGGATGTTACCAATCCGCGGATTCCTTTATTTGTTGTCATAGTTTCCTGGGTCATGTCCTTTATGCAAATTTCCATTTACATGACCCTGAGCATTATTTGACGCATTCCAGGTACTTTACATGAAGTGATTTTGATGAATAAGGTCGCGACCCACTATTCACCATCCCAAAGTATTTCCCTAGGCCAATCAAATAGCATTCCCTACGCGATAAGCTCATAGGGTCGCGAGGTTGACTTTTGGCTATGACCCCCTTTGTCAGTCCTCAACGATTGCCTCTGTGTAGAGCATTATCGCGTACCCGATCTCATCAAGAGATACCATGTTGGCCTATTTCCAAATCTCCCTTGTCGTACCCCTGGATTCGCGGATTATATCAACGCGAATCCCCCTTTACATTTTTTCCCTTTTACACTTTAGTACTTGGGAGTAAACCACAAAAAAATCTCTTTTAATTTTTGCAGCAGTATTTTTTTTATATATGTATTTTCACATACCTTATTTATGCCTTTTGGACCATTTTTATGACTCTCCTCATTGTTCCATTTTGAAATCTGTCTCTAATTTACCAAATTTTTTCCTTTATCATGATCTGCGACATTCGGATTTGAGGCAGCCATGCCGTCGGTTCGGCTTCCGCGGTCATTAATTGCACCTCTTAGGTTTTTGTGCCCCCTCCCTTTATAAAATCTCCCATACTCATTTTCTCCATTTTTTGCTTCCTTCTTCAAATTTTTCTCTCATTCTCTTTCAAACATTTTCTATTAATCCTTTTCCCTCTACTTGACTTATTTCCAACCCCTATACCAATTTTTCCTGTCTATTCCTACTAATCTCATCTCTACTATATATTTCAATCCTATTCTTATCCGCGATAACAATCTCCATATTTCCCTAATCCACATACCCATTCCTTGTAGCTATACCCATTATCTTTTATTCATATCCGTGGTACCCATTTCATCTTATCTATCCTTTCCTCATATTTGTTCCCTTTTTATTTCCTCACCATGTCCAAAACTTCTTCTACTTCTTCCTTCGAACTTTTAGCCCCTCCTTCTGAAATTGTTCCTTCTAGAGTTGTTCCTTCTGTCCCCTTACCAACAAAATGGAGAAAAGCTCCATTCTTTGATAACGATCATGACCGCTTCTGGACTTCTATCGAGAATCTTCCTCCTGCGGGGGATATTACTGAAGATCCTTCACTTATTCATTCTGATGGTGAGGCCCCGTTAGTTACCATTCTGCCATCTTCTCTACCGCGGTTACTTATTGAAAGAGGAGATATTCCCTTCTCTTTTATTGAATATGAAGGTCACGTTGCCCCCTATTACAGACTGGAAAATGTGGTCCAATCATATCTTAAGCCAAGATAGACATCGCGACACTCTTCTGTGAGGCAGGCCTATTAGATTTAATAGAATTGTTCTCTGATCTATTTATTCGTCGTGATGCCGATGCTCTTACTCTTTTGGTATCACACTGGAGTTCTACCTCTCATTCATTTGTAGCTGTTTGGGGAGAGTTTACTCCTACTCTGGAGGATGTCTATGTTTTGTTTAGACTCCTAGTGTTTGACTCGCGCCGATCAGATGCTCGTCCATTCGATGATGAAGATCAACGTATTCACCTCCATCTCCAAGCCTACGCAGTTTACACCTCTAAGCGCGGGAGTCATTTTAAGCAGGGCACCATACTTGATGAAGCCCCCATCATTAAGAGTACCAAACTCAAGTACTCGAACTGGTGTCATCACTTCTTTGTGGAGTATGAACCAAAACTTCCTCTTCTTCGCGGTCAAGATCGTAGATATGTACCTGGCTCAGAATTCAATGGTGATTTTGAATTAATAGGCTTTTTAGCTTACTGGTTGACAAAAATATTTTCTAGGAGAGTCCTAAGGATAACCCAAACAAGTTAGTTTTTTGAATGGCCTCCATTTTGTCGCGAGGTATCCGTCTAGCCCTGGCACCCTCTTTTCTAGGAACTTTCTATTTTCAACTAGATACCTTAGCCAATGATTTTTCCAGATCAGTAGGCAGATATGATATCAGTACCCATGTCCCATACCTTTTTCTGATGCTGTTTTTATTTGAAAGATTCCCAAAGTATGCCCCCAAGCCTTTAGACTTTTCCACAACTGTGGCCGATCCTCAATCCGTGGATGCTACTTTTCTAAAATCTCGCACTGCCCATTGGTCAGGTCTTTTTTCCACTAAAAGGCTTGAAGATTTGATAGACAGCAGTCGTAATTTTCTGTGGAGACCATACCCAACACCTTTAAAGGGGGTTTACTTCCTTTCTTTTTATCCCGAGGATGATATGGCTTCATATAGTTATACATCTCATGAAGATCTTATTTTCTCTGTTGCTTCCTTTGAATGTCATCTTCCTGTATCCTTTCAGGAGATTCTTCTCTTAAACTTCATAAAGCTCATGGTTCCCGTGGGTTTTATAGTAAGTTGACACTTGAGTCTTTTGATCATCGCAGAGAACACCATGAAGCACCATCATACTCAAATCCACTCCCCAAAAAATAGAAGAAAGGCACAAAAGTTCTTTCAAAAAGTAAAGCAAAACTTCCCATTGCTGCGCCCAAACAAAGGCGCTCAGAACGTGTCGAAGTCTCTGTTGCCTTACCTGTCCGCGAAGAACCTATTTCCAAGAGATTGGTATGTCATTTTTATTTTTATTTTTATTTTTTATGCCTTCCCTCATTCATTATTTCTTTTTAACTAATTTTATTTTCCCTGTGTTGATTTTTTTAGCGATCTACAATCGCCTCAGCGCTAGCTACCCAGAGTGATCAATCTTTGGTCAATGATGACATAAGCGATATTCCTTTGATTCAGAGGAGGGATACTGTTGCTGCTCTGGATTACATCCCCCTTTCTAAAAGTAGGGATGCTTAAAAAGCTAAAATTCTGGCCTCTGCCACATAGTCTTCAGATGATGAGGTAGACGAAATGCCTTTAACTCATAGAAACAAATCGGACATTCATGCTCTAGACCCCTCTACCCATAATACAACTGAAGCTAATAATGACATTTCTCAGGAAGATAATTCTGCTCATAGTGATGCTATGGAAAACATTACTTCTCAAAGGGATGAGTGTTCGCTGCCTAGCCAAGATCCGCGAGAAGGGAGTTTGGTCCGTACCACAACCTTGTCATCAACCCAGCAGAGACCATTACTGGATACTGTTGCACAAGTGTTGGAAGACATCCAATCCTCAGACCCTCTATTTTCAGGTACGGACCTACAACAACATTTTTTTTTTAATCCATAGATCTATACCCTATCATTTTTATTGTTAATTTATTCTCTTAATACTTCAGGTTGCAAAATTGTTGAAGGTACAATTTTGCCAACATAATCCACGAACCAAGAGGTCCTTGCGGACAATGATCCCTTTATTGATGCCTTGGATCACGAAGACGCTGATATTCTCTCTAACTTTCCTAACCATGGAATAGAGAAACCCCAAAATCCTCCCAGCCCCGCGAGAAAAGTTATTCTGATCGATTCAGATGAAGAGGATAATCTCCCCATTTCTAATCTTCGCAGTGACCAACCATAGAATACTGAATTAAATACAGAAGTTTCTAGTAGTCATACTCCAGACCAATCTGTTAATCGTGATGATCAGCCTCTGAGTACTCAATCCATCGGTGGTGCAATCCGCGAAGGCCAGATAGACTTCATTCGAGTTGCAGGGAATGTGACTAATCGTGGCAGCCTCATAGGAACGGTTTATCCCACGGGGGTTGCAACTTCTCGCGAGGGTCATAGATGTACTTAATTTTTTTATGCTACCAGTATTAGCACATAAGATACTCAACTTGTTCCATCTTGACCAGTACACTTTTATAGGAATACACAATCCGTGGGAGTTACCAACATACCAATCCTGTCATCCTACAACCATCCGTGGAAGGTCATTTCCTGACAAATTCTTTGGTTTCCCACCTTTCTCCAGAAGAAGATAATACAGAAGAGGTGCAAAATAGTGGAAGCTCAGATACCCGCCATATGCAACATCTTGGAGGTGATCTTGAAATGGAGATAGCAGCTACCCTAGAAGATGGTCCGCGAATCCAAAGATCATTTTTTGGGGGTGCTATTGTTGACATTGATACTGATACTGGTGATATTGATATAGCTGTTTAAGATCCTTCTATTGGCACAAATCCCAATAATGCTAGAGAGCCTGAAGACATAGATACATACCACATCCCCTATTATCGTGTTATTGATACTGAGTCCACTCATCCTGAGGATCCTGCTCATGTCGTGGGATCCTCTCATGTCGCGGGTATTATTGTTCATGGTCCTTTATTCCCGGAATCTGTACTTCAGGATCCTGACTCTTTACTCAATGAGGTGGCTTTTGATGATTTTCCCTCTCCACAGAATACCTTACAGAATCTTTCCTTTCCTAACTCCGAATCTTTTTTCCTTCCTATTCACCTACAACAACCTCATTTTCAAACTCCCCAATCAACCCGAACACATTAATTCCAACCAACCCCTTCAAGCCATCCCTTACAAGAACACATTCCTCCAAGCCACCCTCCTCAGAGTTCAGTTACAGGGCCATCATCAATACTAGTGATATCAAATCCTTCCAACCAGGGTTTTGCGTATTGGCATGATTGCTTGTGTTATCCGTAAGATATATCTATTTTGGATCGCGTCCATAGTCATCATCAAGAAACCTTTGCACATATGGAGGTTTATGATCCTCTTCTTCAACCAACCTTCTTACATATTATTGCAGATACTTTTACATCTCTTATGACCACTTCTATCCGAGATCTTTCCTCAGAATCCTTATCTAATTGTTGCGCTCGGATTAAAGACTGGAAGAACATGAAGATGAATGTATCCTGGTGGGAGGCTCGTTTAGAGCAAGTGCAGTGCCTCCATGTCAAACTTTATGTTGAGGCCAAAACTCATGCAAATATGAAGCCAATGTTGCAAAGGTTGAGGAGGCCAGAGCAAAGGTTGAGGAAGCCAAAGTGTAGTTGGCTATTGCAGAAGAGGTTAGCCGCAAATCAAGAGAGTTCGTGGATCACTCTACCCATGCTCGAGAGCTTCAAGAAGAGCATGAGAATCTTCATGTTTCCTCCCCTGCTGGCAGAGGCCTTTATTGACCGCTATTTTGCTAGATACACATTTTTTTTTAACTTCATTGTATCTTTTCATACTTTTGTGCTTAATACAAAAAATGCCTCATGATTTGTACCTCTTTTATTTATCATACGTACTTTACTCCCTTTATGTACATAATGTATTTTTACACTTTATATATGCAAAGCCTTCTTTCTCCTTTCTTTCACGACTGGTAAAGTTTTATCCACTTCACATTAAGTGGACTTGTTCTTTCGCGAGTAATCTCATTCTCCAATTTATTGTACCCACTGCTGCTTTCACTGATGATTACATAAGGGCCTTCCAATTTTGCTTCAAATTTTCTCACTCTTTGCCCTCGCATTATTGCTGATATTGTCTTCAACACTCTATCCCCTTCTTTAAACCATCAGTACCGTACTTTCTTGTTGTGCCCCTTGCTTGTTGAGTATTATAGGCCCTTTGATTCATAAACGCTTCATCTTTTTTTTCTTCCAAACTTTCAACTAGTAATATTCTGTCTTCCAGTTTACTTTCCGCGGTCAATGTTTTAGTCGCGATTGCTATCTATGGTGGTAATACTGTCTCTACTCCATAGACAAGTGAGTATGGGGCCATTCCTGTAGCAGTTCAGTAGGATGTCCGGTGTGCCCATAGAGCTATGGGCAGCTCTTCCAGCCACTTCTTCTGATTATTATGCACCAAATGACTCAATTTTCTGATTAAAGCTTTATTTGAAGCTTCTACCTGTCCATTCCCTTTAGGGTAGTATGGTGTTGACCTGGGATGAATTACTGAATATCTTTCAAGCAGATCCACGACCTTAGTGTTCACAAAAAGAGTCCTATTATCTGATAGTATAACCTTTGGTATTCCAAATCGACAAATAATGTTCTCTTTTATGAACCTGACCACATTATCGCCCGTTGTTCATCGTAATGGGAAAACTTCCACCCATTTTGTAAACAATTCAGTGCAACTAACACCCATGCATGTCCCTGAGCTTGTGGCGTAACCGACCCAATTCTATCCAAAGCCCAAGTGTGAAAAGGCCAAGGAGTGGATAAACTATGTAGCTCCATTGTTGGGGTGTGAATAAGATCCCCATGTAACTCACAAGTATGACAATTTCTAACAAAATCTTCAGTATCATTCTCCATTGTGGGCCAGTAATATCCAGACAACAAAAGCTGTTCAAATACTTTTGTTTGACCCTGATGTCCAAACTCATGAGTTTATTTTAGCACTTCTCCTGATTCCTCTTCATCAATGCATTTAAGCAGCCTTCCTTCAAAACTTTTTCTAAACAATTTCCCGTCATGAAAAACATACCGCGAAGCCAGTCTTTTAAACCGCGACTTGTCCTTTTCAGGTAGAATTCCCTCACTTAGATAGAGCACATACTTATCCCGCCAGTCAGTGATATCCGTGAAGTTCCCCTCATTAGCGGAAGGGTAAGCATTGCAATTCTGACACTTACTTGGCAGTTCTGTGGCATCACTTTTCATACTTGGCCAAAAGTATCCTTCTCGCTGTATACTTCGGTAAAGACTTATATCCACTTGTCCACATATTTTCTTATGAGGTTTGTGCAGTAGCTCTTATGCTTTCTTTATTGGTATACATTTAGCTGGCATCCCCTCTGTGACCTTATGATACAATGTTCCCTTTATAATTTGATATCCTCATCTCAGAGCAGTATTGTCATTGCTAAACAAGGCTTGAACTATATCTCTTCTCCAGTTTGTATAAGGCCGTGACTCTGCTTCTTGACTAATTATCGAACTAGTTCTCCGCAGTATTTGCAAATTGGAATCCATTCCTTGAAACTGTAGCCGCGAACCCAATGTTACTAACGCATCAGAACGCCTGTTGCTTTCTTGCGGCTCATGCTAAAAGCTTACAGACTCAAAATTTCCCAACACCTATCTAATGAAAGTTATGTATGGCACAAGATGGGGTTCCTTCACAGCATACTCCCCCTTAACTTGCTTGATGACAAGTTTTGAATCCCCTTTTACGTGGAACACCTTTACCTTCAATTGCTGGGCCATTTGTACTCCTAGTGCCAAACCTTCGTACTCTGCTACGTTATTGGTGCAAGGAAAATCAAGCTTGTAGGCCATCACCACTTCTTATTTTGTTTCTTCATTTCTTAACACAAAACCAGCTCCCCCTCCTTGTTCTGTGGAAGAGCCATCGAATTCTAATGTATACTTTGTGCTTCCTACCATTCCTATTTCCTCACATTTGGGCTCAGAACCTTCAGGAAATAAAGCTAATAGATCTGACAACGCCTGACTTTTTACTGCTTTTGGCCTAGAACATGTGATCTCGTACTCAGATAATGCCAATAGCCAGCATGCCGTTCTTCCACTCAGAATGGGTTTCGTCAGCAGATATCGAAGGGGATCACTTTTAGTTACCAATTCCAAAGGATGAGCTAGGAAATAATGTCGAAATTTCTGAGTTGCAAATACTAAGGCCAAACAGTGTTTCTCCAAGGATGTGTACCGCGACTCAGGCCCTCTGAGTACGCGATTGATATAATATACTGGCTTTTCCTCTCCTTCATGCTCCTGAGGTAAAAGTGTTCCTATCGATTTACTGGTAGAAGTGAGATACATTATCAGCGATTTTCCTGATTGTGGTGCCATCATTGTTTTTGGAGATGCCAAAATCTGGTTGATTATTTTGAAAGCCTCTTGGTACTCCTTCCCCCAATTATTTTCATTTTTTTCCCTTAGCAATGGCATGAACGAGTGAGTAACTTCTGCCAGTGCTGGAATAAATCTTCTGAGATATGAAATTTTCCCCAAAAATGTTTTCAGCAACTTGTGAGTCTTTGGAGGTGCCATTTCTAACAATGCTCTAGCCTTCGTGGGGTCCAGGTCTATTCCCTATCGGTGTACAACATATTCCAAAAACTTTCCTTCTGGAACCCCAAAAGCGCACTTCAAATGATTTATCTTTAAATTGTACTCACGGTATCGTTGCTACACCTTTCTTAAATCATCAACATGATTATGTGCTACTTTGGACTTGACCACCAAATCATCCACATAGTCTTCCACTATCTTGTGCATCAGATCGTGAAAAATGGCTGTCATGGCACGCTGATACGTGGCTCCGACATTTTTTAGTCCAAACGGCATTATTGTATAATGGAAATTTCCTATAGGGGTTCAAAATGCTATTTTCTCAGCATCCTCTGGTGCCATTTTAATCTGGTTGTAGCCACTAAAACCATCCATAAGTGAAAACATCTCGTGCCCTGCAGTCACGTCCACTATAGTATCAATGTTGGGCAAAGGAAAATCGTCCTTTCGGCAAGCCTTGTTAAGATCCCGGTAATCCATGCAAACTTGAATCTTCCAACTTTTCTTCTTCACAGGTATTATATTTATGAGCCATGTTGGATGTTGAGTGGGTTTAATAAAGCTTGTTTTTAACAATTTTTCTACTTCTGCTTTGATCTATATTTATAAATCTGGGAGGAATACCCGTTGTTTTTGCTTCTTTGTTTCTGAAGCCGGGTGCACATTAAGATGATGACTAACTAGTCCGGTACTGAGCCCTGGCATTTGGCCGTACTCCCAGGAAAATACATCACGATAGTCTTTGAGTAGACTTACCAAGGATTCCTTGGCCTCTTTTCTTATACCCTGACTTATGAAGGTTGGTCGCAGAATGATTCCATCTCTAATGTCAACTTCGCATAAGCCATGCTCTGGTCGCGAATTTAATTTCGATGTTCCGGGGCCAGTGCCAACTGTACAGGCCTCTGACCCCCAATCCCGTCACAACTTGTATACCACATGCCCATCGGGCATTTTTACTTGCGACCAACTTACTTCTTTTGACTTCCATTTTTGCATGCCTTCAACTTCCAATTCTTCGCATTTTGGCAATGGTGTGGCATAGATACCCGGACCACTTTCTTCTCCGTATTTAGCAAAGTAAACTGCATCTGTAAAGTGAGCCTCAGAAGCGCAGAAGGGGTTCTTGGTAGCTTTAAGAGTCATTATGCCTTCTCCCTAGTTGGTTTTCATCACTTAATGATATGATGAAGGCACTACACCATATGCATGTAACCATGATCTTCCTAGTAGCAGTTGATATGAGAGCTCAACTTTGATGACATGAAACATAGTAGGAGCCCTGGTTTTCCCAACCTTGAAATCTAATATCGCGAAACCCATAGTTGATTGTTGGTCTCCATTGAAATCAGTAACCGAAATGGCATGGGCCGCAATCTTGTTTTTAGGAAAATCAATCATTCGTAGGGTCGCGATAGGTACTAAATTGACAGATGCTCCACCGTCTAGAAAAGCTCATTTTATTTCGCGACCATTGATAGTAGTAGGTACATATAAAGGGCGGTTGTGAGGAAGCAAGACCTGCCTATCATTTTTCGAGAATGTAATTTCTCCTGTAACCTTTGCCTGCTGTGGGATAATAATAGTATGATTAAGAGCGGCGATCGTCTATTCTTTCAAAAAATCTTTCACATGCTCTTGTATTGGGAGCTCATTGAAGAAAGCTTCAAACCTAGCGGACTCCTTTATTTCATGAGCTCGAGCATTTTTGCACTTGTTAGCATTCATTATTTCCATATTATCATGACCACTCACTACTGCCCCGTGTGCCGAAAAAGGCTCATTAGTCACGTTTTTAGCCACATCAAGGGCTCTTGATGCTATCTTCCTGTGTACTAACCCGCGAAAGGCCCAACACCCTGTTAAAGAATGTCGAATGGACTTGTGATAAGGGCAGTAATTGTTCCTCATATTTTCCTCTCTTTTTTGGCATCTTTTGGGTGGCGGGTAGTGTTATAACTTTGTCAGCAATCCACTGATTAAGAAAAACAATTGCTTCTTTTTCACCAAAAAGCAAAGGAGCTGGCTCAAATCTTTTGGTGCGATCCCCACAGTCTCCCCGTGTCCTCTCATTTTGTGCATCTGCCACCATTGTTACTCACCTCGTGATAATGCTAGGACGTGTCGGAGGTGCTAGGACTTCTCCCAATATTCGCGCATTATCTACTAGTGCTGAAAAAGTTTTGACCTCATGATTGACAAATGTACTATATATTCCCGCAACATTCCTTCTATGCAAATTTTAATTAACTAAAGATTAGAGAGAGGCTCATGGCACTGTAAAGCAGTCTCATAAAATCTCTTAACATAAGCAGCAACCTCTTCTCCAAGGCGCTGTCTTTGCTTAGTGAGCGAAAACATTGATATTTCTTCATCTGTTTGGAAGAATTTTGTGTAAAATTTTACCACCAAATATGTCCAGCTTGATACCAAGGCAGGAACCAAGCTAATATACCACGTATATGCGGTGCCTGTCAGGGATTTAGAGAATTCCCTAAGTTTCAAGTGCTCGTTATTTCTATGAGGCCCTAAAGCATCAACAAATCTGGAAACATGCTCTCTTGCATTCCCTTCTTTGCTGTTGAATTGCTGAAAACTTGGTGCAACATAATCCTCAGGATATGGCAAGGCCATGATACTCAGGTGATATGGTGGTGCTATCTCAACTTCCTCGTCATCAATTGTTTTTACTTAAAATGGCTCGTAGTTGATCCCTGGTGATATAGACCTCATTCTCTAGGAACTCTATATGTACACGGGGTACTTCTTGCGAAGCTTCTAGCATGGCAATTTTTGTCGGAGCTTGATTTTTAGTTTGTGGTACATTTGAGCCTGGTATTCTTGCTTGAGATGTTTTCATCATGGCGAGAAGAGTCTTTTGAGTCTCCTGAATGCTGAGCAAAACTTGTAGCAAAACTGATGATACTTCCAGTGTTTTTGGTGCTAGATTTTCCACTAGAGGAACCTCTGTCTGCGCGTTTCTCGCAGTTGCTCGCCGGCGATGCCTTTGTGCTGGTGGAGCTGGTTCAGTTTTCTGAACTGGCTCCTCTTCTTGTTCCTTAGTTTATTCTACATGCCGGGTAGGTGGACGTCCTCTCCGGTGAGTTTTTTGAGGATTAGCTTGTGCAGATGACATTTCCTCCCCAACGGAGTCGCCTTAATGTTGGGGTTCTTTGTTTAAAGTGATTTGGAAATAGTATCTACAGACTCTAATACTCAACAAAAATGATATCTTTCATTGAATGCGAAGTGATTTATAGAAATATCGAAAGAGAATGGAAGATAAGAGCAATTAGATAACCAAAAGATCTAAGAATTGCTCTTTTTCTCTCTAAGAATTTCTCTCTTCATCTTCTGAAGTTTCCCGAATTGAATCCTTGACCCCTTATTTATAGGCACTAGTTCAAGCATAAGTTATTGCCACGTCATTATGATTATCCGCGATGTAGATCCGTGGTTAGCCTCCAGGATTTACCCAAGTCGCGGTGTTCAATCCGCGACATTTACCGATCCGCGATCTAGGATGTTACCAATCCGCGGATTCCTTTATTTGTTGTTATAGTTTCCTAGGTCATATCCTTTATGCATATTTTCCATTTACATGACCCTGAGCATTATTTGAAGCATTCCAGGTACTTTACTTTGAGTGATTTTGATGAATAAGGTTGCGACCCACTATTCACCATCCCAAAGTATTTCCCTAGGCCAGTCAAATAGCACTTCCTATGCGATAAGCTCGTAGGGTCGCGAGGTTGACTTTTGGCTATGACCCCTTTTGTCAGTCCTCAACGATTGCCTCTTTGTAGAGCATTATCGCGTACCCGATCTCATCCAGAGATACCCTGTTGGCCTCTTTCCTACTTTCCCTTGTCGTACCCCTGGATTCGCGAATTACATCAATGCGAATCCCCCATTACAATATGTAATCTGATTTTTATTATACAATGATTGAAATCTTTATGGACTATCTTACTAAGTAACCATAAACTATGTTACACATTATAATATTACTTAAAAAATTACATATATAATATTTCAAATTTTTAACTCCAGTTAGTTGCGTGTTATATTCAAAGTTTGTGGGCACTTACACTTTATAACATGGATAAATTGTATAATATATAACATACTTATTTACAATTATGAGTATATTATGGGTGTTATGCATAATTACACACTGTTGGCTTTGAAATTTACTTTCGGCAAACAATTCCAAAATTGATGATAACAAACCATTGAAGAGTGTTTGATACTAATGAATTATTGAGTTTATATTTTCAGCAAAAGACAGGTGAACGACTCAGAAATCAAACTCGAAAAGGAAACTACTCGAAAAACAAGCTCGGAAAGAAAGCTTGATTTAAAGCGAAAAGCTGTGAAAGAAATTGAAGCGCAAATGGAAAATCAATTAAATTCAACGGCAAAAGCGAAAGTCGAAGACTCAAGACTCGGGGTAGATAGGTCAGGGAGCGATCATTGTAACAAGGTAATTTTATGTGTCGATTTTATCGTATAAGCTCAAGTATAAAATGAACCGAACTCAAATGGAATGAAAAACGCTTTACCGAACTTAAACGGAAAGAAAAATATTTTTATTAAATGTTTTTCATGTTGTAGTCGACTAGAATAAACCTGTGTATTTTCTAGTAGTCGACTAAAACAATCAGTAGCTATAGGTTTTTCATCCACATCAAAAGAGTCGACTGAAACAAGCTTGAGTCGACTAGACTACTTATTGTAGTCGACTAGAACTCATTCTAGTCGACTAGATGGTCCAAAGTAGTCGACTAGAACTCAATCTAGTCGACTAGATGGCCCATTGTAGTCGACTCAAATGGAGAAGTAGTCGACTAGAAGTTCCTCAATACCTGCAAATTTTTCAGAAAACAATTCCCATGTTTTGTGGATTGTGTTTAATGGTGTTCAAACGGCTCTTGTCTTTCAATTACAATATTCATTCTACAAAACCCTAATGTATTGATATATATAGAATAATATGTGTTCATTGAAGTCCAAGAGATTGAAAACAAAAGAGAAAGAAAGCTATCAAAAATTCTGCAGAAATTTTCTCTACAAAAGCCATTGAAACCAAGCTTTGAAAATCTGATTTTCTCCAAGTTTCTTTGAAAATCAAAACCTCTAGTATCTCTTCTTATTCTCCATATATCATTCATTGATCATATCTTTTGAGAATACATTTCTAGAGCTATTGTAAAATCACCAAAAACACTTGAGCTTATATTAATTTATCTTCCATAAAAACCTTTGGGTTTTGAGTGTTTTTGTTCTTGAGTGATTTTATTGATTACACACGAATTTGTAATCTCGGACAAGTGAAGTCCACCGATTGTTCAAGAGAGGGTTGTTCTCTTGATTGAGAGACAAGCTCGAGAGGCTTGTGTTGTAAAGGTTTGCCATTCCACCTGTGAAGGAAGGGCCATAGTGAAAGGATTGGGAAAAGTCTCAAGAAGGGGTTCTTGAGCCGAGGAGTAGGAGTTACCGAACCTCGAAAAAATCACGGTGTCAATCTCTCTATCTCTTTCTCTTTACTTGATTAATTTGCATGCTATAATTGCTTGAATATCTTGTATGCTAATTTGTCTTGAAATTAATTATTATAAAAGTTTTAAATTGAATCATCCACTTGCTTATTGAGAAATTGATTTTTAATTATAGTGTGTTCCAATTTCGAAAAGAGTTAGACTTATTTTTGAACACCCTATTCACCCCCCCTCTAGGGTTAATTAGTGACTAACAATTGGTATCAGAGCCTAATCTCTATTTATTTTAGACTTAACCGTCTTAGAGAACGATCATGTCATCAAATTTAGTCACTCATGTTGAAGGACAATCGAATAATAGGCCCCCATGGTTTGATGGATCAAATTATAGCTATTGGAAAACTAGAATGATAGATTTTCTTCAAGCTATCAATTACCAAATTTGGCAAGTAGTTCTTGAAGGACCATTTGTATTGACCAAAATTATTGATGGAAAAACCGTCCCCAAATTACCCAATGAATGGGATAATGATGACCGTAAACTCATGTCGTACAATGCTAAAGCCAAAGTAAATTTAAATTGCCCTTTAAGTCCAAATGAATTTAATCGTGTATCTACTTGCTCAACGGCAAAAGAAATGTGGGATAAACTTGAGGTAACCTATGAAGGTACATCTCAAGTACGAGAATCTAAAATTGACATACTCATGCATGAATATGAATTATTTGCTATGAAAGATGATGAAAATGTGAATTCTATGATGTCTCGCTTTACAAATATTTTGAATGGACTAAAGCATCTTGGTAGAATTGTTCCTAGATCCGATGCGTCACGAAAAGTGTTTAGAAGTCTCCCGGCAAAGTGGGATGCAAAAGTAACGGCTATCAAAGAAGCTCATGACCTCAACACCATAAGTCTCGATGAAATTTTCGGCTCTCTACTCACTTGGGAAATAACATTAAAAGCTCGTGAAGACGACATCAAGCCAAGAAAGGGGATAGCTTTGCAAGCCTTCACCAAAAATGAAAATAATGAGCCGAGTGAAGAAGAAGAGGATGAGGACATTGCCTTGTTCACCCAAAAATTCAAGAGACATCTTCAAAGAAAGAAAACAAATGGTGGAAGATTCGTGAAAAGAATTGAACCAAGAGGCGAGCCTAGCAAAAGAGAACCCCCAACGTGTTTTAATTGCGGAAAGCCGGGACACTACAAAAGTGATTGCTTCAAGCTCAAAAAGGAAAACGAGAAAAGACCTAGCAAGATGGCAATGAATGTCACATGGGAGGACTATGACTCATGTGACTCGGATGAGGAGAAAAGTAGTGAGGAAACGACAAACATTTGTCTCATGGCAAATGAAGAAGAGGTACATTTAAATTTAAATGATTTAGATAAACTATCATATGATGAACTTCTTCTTGATTACAATGAATTGCAAGATGTGTTTGAAGAATTACATGATGAATTCGAAAAATTAGCTAGAAATTATATCCTTCTTAAGAAAGCTAAATCTTCATGTAGTCTCACTAGTTCAAGCTTAGAAGTTTCTTGCAATGACAAAAGCATTGAGCTAGAAAAGGAAAATATTCGTTTGAAAAATACTATTGATGATCAAATAAATGTTTTAGCAAAATTTACAAAAGGAAAAGAGAACTTTAGTATCATGTTAGGAAGACAAAAAGGATCATTTGATAAATGCGGTCTAGGGTATGATGCTTTTGACAAAAATGCTCTCATTTTGAAAAAGAGAAAATCACTTAGCTCTACATTTACTAGAAAATCATTTCATGCATCTTCAAATGATTATAAACATGTTACTTGCTACTATTGCAATAGAAAAGGACACAAAGCAAATGTATGCTTTCATAGAAAGAAGAAAATTATGTCAAAAATGGTTTGGGTTCCGAAAGGATCTATTGCATGCTCTCATAGAAAAGAAAATGTTGTAACAAAACAAATTTGGGTTCCGAAAGGAACTATTGCGTATCTATCTAACCAAAATGGACCCAAAACAGATTGGGTACCAATAAAAGTTATTTGAACTTGTTTTGTAGGTATGCTTGAAGTCCGCATCAAAAGAAAAATGGTTTCTTGATAGCGGATGCTCAAGGCATATGACGGGAGATAAATCAAAGTTTATTTCACTAAAAACATATGAAGGAGGAAACGTAACTTTTGGAGACAACTCTAAAGGCAAAATTATAGGAATTGGCTCAATCGGTATTTCCTTTTCTCTCTCTATAGATGATGTGCTTTTAGTTGATGGGTTGAAGCATAATTTGTTTAGTATTAGTCAATTATGTGACAAGGGCTATGATGTTATATTTAGGACAAATGCATGCATAATCAAGAAAGATGGGAAACAAATGTTCAATGCCAAAAGAAATGGAAACTTGTATACTCTGTTGCTATGTGAATTGCATGATCAAGACGTTAAATGTTTTGTCACATCTAGCGAAAATAGTTGGTTATGGCATAGACGTCTAGGACATGCTAGTATGGACCTCATTCATCGTTTATCCAAAAATGATTTAGTCAAAGGCCTCCCAAAGACTAAATTTTCGAAAGATAAAATATGTAGCGCATGTCAAGTAGGCAAGCAAGTTAAATCCTCTTTCAAGAGAAAGAAATATATTACCACTTCTAGACCTCTAGAGTTACTTCACATGGATCTCTTTGGTCCGGAGAGAACGGCTAGCTTAGCCGGGAAACTCTATGTACTTGTTATAGTTGATGACTACTCTAGATATACTTGGGTTCACTTTCTTGCTCATAAAAATGAAACTCACTCCATTCTTGAAAATTTTTATAGAGTCATTCAAAATGAAAAAGATTTGAAAATCAAGAAAATTAGAAGTGATAGAGGTAGGGAGTTTGAAAATCAAGACTTACAGAAATTATGTGATGACCTCGGTGTTTCTCATGATCTCTCGGCCCCTAGAACCCCTCAACAAAACGGTGTAGTTGAAAGAAAGAATCGATCTCTACAAGAGATGGCTCGAACCATGTTAAATGAGCACAACCTTCCCCGAAGCCTTTGGGCGGAAGCGGTAAACACCGCTTGCCATATAATTAATCGTGTTATTATTCGGATGAAGTTGGGGAAAACGCCCTATGAGTTATGGAATGGTCGAAAGCCCAATATTGGGTATTTCAAAGTTTTCGGGTGTAAATGTTTTGTGTTAAATGATAAAGATAACCTTGGAAAATTCGACTCCAAATCGGATGAAGCAATTTTCCTAGGATATTCTACAAGAAGTAAAGCATTTCGGGTTTATAACAAAAGGACTCTAACCATGGTTGAGTTTATTCATGTTGTCTTTGATGAATCACCCTCACCACCATCACCTAGAATTGACCTAGAAGAAGATGAGATTGTTGGGATTGAGGATAATCTAAATACTCTCAATATCTCCAACTCATCATGTAGCCAAAAGGAAATGAGGGAAGTTGAGCATCAATCCAATGATGACTTGACCAACTCAATGCCTAAAGCATGGAGGATTGTTCACAATCATCCTCTTGATCAAGTCATAGGTAATCCTTCAAAAGGGGTTAGTACTAGATCTCAACTTAAAGAGTTTTGCAACCACATGGCCTTTGTATCGCAAATCGAACCCAAGAACTTCCACGAAGCTCAATGTGATGATTCTTGGATCGTAGCAATGCAAGAGGAACTAAATCAATTTGAACGCA
Organism: Cornus suecica; assembly: GCA_963922005.1. Lineage (NCBI taxonomy): Eukaryota > Viridiplantae > Streptophyta > Magnoliopsida > Cornales > Cornaceae > Cornus > Cornus suecica. The sequence continues at coordinate 50,975,086 of OY998241.1, read as the reverse complement.
ATCAAGTTTGGCGTTTAGTTCCTAGACCCGAAAATCAAACTATAATTGGCACAAAATGGGTTTTTCGAAACAAAAAGGATGAGAATGGAGTAATTATTCGAAATAAAGCAAGATTGGTAGCTCAAGGATATAATCAAGAGGAAGGCATGGACTACGATGAGACCTTTGCACCGGTAGCTAGATTAGAAGCAATTAGAATGCTTCTTGCATTTGCATCATATAGAAATTTCACTCTTTATCAAATGGATGTCAAAAGTGCTTTCTTAAATAGTGTCATAGAAGAAGAAGTTTTTGTGAAGCAACCACCCGGTTTTGAAAATAATCTTTTTCCAAATCATGTTTTCAAATTGGCTAAAGCTCTATATGGTTTAAAGCAAGCTCCTCGAGCTTGGTATGAGAGACTTAGCGGGTTTTTAACTCAAAATGGTTTTACAAGAGGGAAAATTGATAACACACTTTTTACAAAAACCATTAAGAATAATTTGTTGATTGTCCAAATTTATGTTGACGACATTATTTTCGGGTCAACAAATAATTCTTTATGTAGAGAGTTTGCCACAAGTATGCAAAACGAATTTGAAATGAGCATGATGGGTGAGTTGACTTTCTTCTTAGGGTTGCAAATCAAGCAAAGCTCGGATGGCTTATTCATTAGCCAATCCAAGTACACTAAAGATTTGCTAAAGCGATTCGGTATGGAGGCTACCAAACATGCCATAACTCCTATGAGTTCCTCTATTAAGATTGATAAAGATGAAAATGGTAAATGCGTTGATATTACTAATTATAGAGGCATGATCGGTAGTTTGCTTTATTTAACCGCTAGTAGACCGGATATAATGTTTAGTGTATGCTTATGTACCCGGTTTCAATCATGTCCTAAGGAATCTCATTTGCTTGCGGTCAAAAGCATTTTTCGCTACCTAAGTGGTACAATAAACTTAGGGCTTTGGTATCCACGTGGAACTTCAATTGATCTTATTAGTTATTCGGATGCCGATTTTGCGGGATGTAGAATTGATCGTAAAAGCACAAGTGGTACTTGTCATTTTCTAGGACACTCAACCCACTATAAAACCTAAACCCCCTTTCATCTTCTCCATCCGCCTCCTTCAAACCCTCACCCACCTTCAAACCCTCTCCTCTCAATCCCTCTCCTACTACCACTTATATCCTCAAATCTTCACCTATCTCTCATTAATTTCACATTTCCATCATCCTCCACCCATTTCCCTCACCAAATTTCATCATTCTCACTCTCTCACATATCTATATATATACACCATCATATATCTATATATCTCTATATTTTTTAGCATCATCTTCTACAATGCCACCGAAGACTCGAGGTCTATTTCGGAAACGTTCACGTATTGATGGAGGCCAAAGCTCCACCAATCCACGCATTCCTACGGCTGTTGACGAAGAGGAGTCGAATGAACCTCTTCTTCTTGAGGTACATCTTCTTGATGATGATGATAGAAATAAATTCATAATTGTTTTTGATCATCGTGCTCCTACACCTTGTCGTATTGTCACACAAGATTTATGCACTGAAATTAGGGCTCGAACTTTCGAGTTGTTCCAAGCAATGGGTTGGGATTTTTTCGTTTCTCTTGACATTCCGGTACTTCCGTGAATTGTCAAAGCCTTCTACGCTTCTCTAGAAAATTACAAGGATAAATTACTCTCTCATCTTCATTTTAATTTATGTGGTGAAGACGAGACCGTTGATGATAGTGAAATCAAGCGCATTTTCTTGCTTCCGAATGACGGTATCCGCCACTTCTCCAAAGATTGGTATAAGGCTGATGGTTTCGATTGTATTGAGGCTGTTCGGGCAATATGCGTCGACAAGGAAATTTCGCAGAACGCCGGTATTACCTCTTCTATGCTACTGCCCGAGGCTAGATTAATTCATAATGTTATTACTTACTCTATTCTGCCTAAAACTGGTAGTTGTAGCAGTGTTTCTCGTATGGAGGCTTTTTTGGTTTATTGCGTTTTGACAGGAACCCGCGTTGATTTAGCTCATATTTTTCGTTCCGTCATCCTCACATGTCAGCGCAAGCCATCTGGCCCGCTTTTCTTTCCTGCACATATTACATATCTACTGCAGCAGAAAGGTTTTAATTTTCCGAATGAAGTGTCCGAGCATCACCCTATTTTTCTTGACGCCACTCATGTCAAACATATGCATATTTCTTCTGATGCGGAAGGAAATTTCATTTCTGAAAATGCACCTGCTCCTCGTTCGCGTACAGCTCCTAGCGGTTCTGCATCGCGCCAGGAAGCCCCTTCCTCGGTCCCTCCGTTGGACGGTGCTTCGGCTTCTCAGGCTGCTCTTCTCAACCAACTTCTTGGGGTTATTCAAAGCAATACGGAGCTCCTTAGGCAGCAGGAACAAATGCTTCAGCGCCTTGATACGACAGTGAACCAGAATACGGAAGCCATTCGATTGATCAATGAGCGCCTTGTTCTTCATGATGAGGAAATGTCTACCCGTATTACAAATCTGGCCGGGTCACTTGATGACCTCACTCTCGCACACAGGAACCCTCGCTCACGCACCCCTCGACGCTGACAAAAAGGGGGAGAAATTATGCTATTGTGCTGTCATGTATTTCATTATCCGACATTAGCAATTTCTGTTTTTGTGTGGCTTGTTATGGTTATTTGCGAACTTGTTTGTTTTCTTTTCCATGTTTTTCGTTAGTATAAGCAGCTTGTATTAAACTGAAACATCTATGATAGGCTGTTTATTTTTGCTATCTCAAATGTGCGCCTATTTTTATATATTGTATCAAAATGCCTATTAAATTGCAAATTTCATTTACTAAGGGGGAGCATTTGATCAAAATATTATGCACATGTTGAGGGGGAGCATCAGTTGATGTTTCGCCAAATGCCAAGCAAACACAAAATGTTTTGTCATCATCAAGGGGGAGATTGTTGGCTTTGAAATTTACTTTCGGCAAACAATTCCAAAATTGATGATAACAAACCATTGAAGAGTGTTTGATACTAATGAATTAACGAGTTTATATTTTCAGCAAAAGACAGGTGAACGACTCAGAAATCAAACTCGAAAAGGAAACTACTAGAAAAACAAGCTCGGAAAGAAAGCTTGATTTAAAGCGAAAAGCTGTGAAAGAAATTGAAGCGCAAATGGAAAATCAATTAAATTCAACGGCAAAAGCGAAAGTCGAAGACTCAAGACTCGGGGTAGATAGGTCGGGGAGCGATCATTGTAACAAGGTAATTTTATGTGTCGATTTTATCGTAAAAGCTCAAGTATAAAATGAACCGAACTCAAATGGAATGAAAAACGCTTTACCGAACTTAAACGGAAAGAAAAATATTTTTATTAAATGTTTTTCATGTTGTAGTCGACTAGAATAAACCTGTGTATTTTCTAGTAGTCGACTAAAACAATCAGTAGCTATAGGTTTTTCATCCACATCAAAAGAGTCGACTGAAACAAGCTTGAGTCGACTAGACTACTCATTGTAGTCGACTAGAACTCATTCTAGTCGACTAGATGGTCCAAAGTAGTCGACTAGAACTCAATCTAGTCGACTAGATGGCCCATTGTAGTCGACTCAAATGGAGAAGTAGTCGACTAGAAGTTCCTCAATACCTACAGATTTTTCAGAAAACAATTCCCATGTTTTGTGGATTGTGTTTAATAGTGTTCAAACGGCTCTTGTCTTTCAATTACAATATTCATTCTTCAAAACCCTAATGTATTGATATATATAGAATGATATGTGTTCATTGAAGTCCAAGAGATTGAAAACAAAAGAGAAAGAAAGCTATCAAAAATTCTGCATAAATTTTCTCTACAAAAGACATTGAAACCAAGCTTTGAAAATTTAATTTTCTCCAAGTTTCTTTGAAAATCAAAACCTCTAGTATCTCTTCTTATTCTCCATATATCATTCATTGATCATATCTTTTGAGAATACATTTCTAGAGCTATTGTAAAATCACCAAAAACACTTGAGCTTATATTGATTTATCTTCCATAAAAACCTTTGGGTTTTGAGTGTTTTTGTTCTTGAGTGATTTTATTGATTACACACGAATTTGTAATCTCGGACAAGTGAAGTCCACCGATTGTTCAAGAGAGGGTTGTTCTCTTGATTGAGAGATAAGCTCGAGAGGCTTGTGTTGTAAAGGTTTGCCATTCCACCTGTGAAGGATGGGCCATAGTGAAAGGATTGGGAAAAGTCTCAAGAAGGGGTTCTTGAGCCGAGGAGTAGGAGTTACTGAACCTCGAAAAAATCACGGTGTCAATCTCTCTATCTCTTTCTCTTTACTTGATTAATTTGCATGCTATAATTGCTTGAATATCTTGTATGCTAATTTGTTTTGAAATTAATTATTATAAAAGTTTTAAATTGAATCATCCACTTGCTTATTGAGAAATTCATTTTTAATTATAGTGTGTTCCAATTTCGAAAAGAGTTAGACTTATTTTTGAACACCCTATTCACCCCCCCTCTAGGGTTAATTAGTGACTAACACACACATATAAATTTATTTTATAAAATAATCAACAGTTTATTATTATTTTTTAATTGGAAATTCGGATACCCATAAATTACTATATCCGTCACAACAATTTTGTTGGAAGCGTGATATCAATAATCTCACATTCGTCAAAATCCGAAGACCTATTATATGTCAAATTACCTAGACGATTAATGAAAACAACCTAGAGGGGGTGAATAGGCTTTTTATCGATTTTATGATCAATTAAAATTATTTAGCGGAAATTAAATTTTAATCAGTCACAAACCCTAATTCTCTAATCAATTCACAAATCAGATCAATTAATTAAATATGAATATAAGTGCAGAAATTAAATAATGTGAAGACACAGAAAGTTTTATGTGGAAAACCTTGGAAATACTGTAAATAAAAACCGTGGATATGCTCGGGTATCGATGCACTATGAATCAAATAATTTGGTTAGACTCTATGAAAATAGAACTTATAACTGCTGTAATTTACTGTTCTTCACTGGATGTCTGAAAGTCTAGATTCACTTGCGCTCCACGAAGCTCTTACTCCGATCTCCATACTCTAACGGCTCTACTTCTCAACAGATTGAATAACCACGAAGCCTCCTGCTCCGATCTCCGCACTCAGAAGGCTCCACTCTTCAATGGATCAAAGCAACCAAGTTGTAATCGGTGGTGTGTAGATTTTTCAGAATCTAGATGATTCAATTGTGCATAAGATTGTCGATATAGAAGCACGATAGAATCAACTCCAAAATAAGAGAGAACTAGAAGAATCACTGAATGATATTTTCTCTCTCTATATCAATAACTCTATAGAAGAATATGAACGATAGAATACTGCAGAAAATCTCTCTTCAAAAGCCCTCTCAATTCTGTAGAGACTTCTCCTATTTATAGAGAAAGATGATGGAAACCCCAATGTTGCCCTTTTTCGTAATTTCACACCACTTTGAGTAAAACCCTTATATTCTGATTAATATAATGTATATAACATGTATCACAATGTATAAAGTCGTAGTTACCTCATAGGAAATCAAATTGGGGCACTAACGACATTGCAACACGAATTATTGTACCCTGCCACAGCTACGCTTCAAGCGTAGGTTCCCTACTTTTGAAACGTAGTTCCAAACGTAGCTTGGAGCGTACCTTCAAGCGTAAAACTCCACTTTCCAGTCACTTTTTTTATTCTGAAAGCATAGGCATTTTTGTTAAAACCACTTTTCTCCACAACTGCGTCAAAATGACCCTCTTGACTCCCCGAGACTTTTTGCTTAAATTGAAGGCTTTAGGAAATGCCGTTTTTGCCCTTCGGGAGACATTTTTACTCAATACTGCACTTCTCCTGTATTCCTCACTACTTCAATGCTTGATTTTGCCTTTGTCAAAACTTGTAGATGTCGTTGAAACCAAAATGACTTATCTAACACTTAACATGATTATTGTCTAGAACATGCCATGAATAAACAATACACAAAAATGTTCTTACAATATGTAATATGATTTTTATTATATAATAATTGAAATCTTACGTGTTATATTAAAAGTTTGTGTTGATTTACAATATATAGTTCTTGAATTGTACACTCTATATCACAGACATAATTTCAATTACGAGTATATTACGGGTGTTATGCATAATTATACATATATAAACCCTAAAATATATAATAATCAATAGTTTATTATTTATTTTTAATTAAAAATTAGGATACCCAATAACTTACTAGACCTATCACAACAAATAATCTGGACACGGGATATTAATAATTTCGCATTGATCATAATCCAAAGACCTATTATATAATATTTGTATTTATCTTACCAAAATATGTAGGTTTATAGATCACATGTATAAAAAATCCAACCCAACCACCATCCATACACAGACCAACCAACACCAGCAGTAAACATTGCCAGCAACACATGAAGTATCCAAAAACAAAACCAAGGATGAAGAAGCCAAAATTGAACAAGGCATCACCCATTTCTGGACCGAATCATGATTTACTGTAGAGGGTTCATAAATAGACATCGAGAAAACACTAAACATGATTAATTTAATACTTTTCCAGAAGGTGATAGTACAGAAGGTGACGATTATAGACTGAATAATTCAATTTAATACTTTTTCACATGGCATCATTTTCCCAAGTAGTGGCCTATGTCCTTAACCAGCTCGTATTTGCTCCCACTCGTTTCCTTCACCTTAGTCGCCTTTCTCATTTGCATTAGCTTTCCAACTTGTAGCCAAAAGACATAAAAACAAAAATCCTACTTTACATTATGCCAAAGTTGCTACAACTAACATGGTAAATAAATATAAATAAATAAATGAGAGAATCAAAGCTACTTAAGAAACTAAATTTGGGTATTAAGAACTTTGCCCAAATATAAGAGAGAAATTCAGCTCAACAAACAAGTTATCCTTCTCTTTTTCGAACTTGAACTTCGAAGTAAGTGTATGCTAAACTGAAGACACGGGCGACTTCTTAGCTCATAAGTTCTCAAAACACACTCTCCTACTACAGAGGGACAACAAATTGTCACAAGCAATAGAAGGGATGAGAAAGGAAGAATAGAAGTGAAAAGAACTATGCATTTCTTTAAGAAACTAAAAATTAAGAAGTTAATGACAAATAACAGAAGTAAAAAAAAAATCACAAATTTTATTCCTTCTGTAAAAACTCATTAACCACAAAAAATAGGATTTTCGTCACAAAAAAATGATAAATTGTGGCAAAAATCCTATTATAGTGTAGTCAATACAAAATAGTTGTACACATTTAAACCATATAAAGATCCCAAGTCTTACCAAAATTGACTTTCCTCTTTGCTACAGAAACTGGCGAAGTAGTTCTTATTCTTTCTGTACCGCATTTCGATAAAAACTCTTCATCATTTCACTGCTACCATCTTTGTTATCCCGGAACACTCTTGCCTTTTCTGTATGTGTTGTTGTTCTACACTATACTCCAATTCCCGGGAACTCCATTTCGAGCTTCTTGGGTAATTTGTAGCTAATTTATCGTTATAGTCTTTCTTCATGCAACGCTACGTAAATTAAGTATGGTGATGAGCAATCACATTTTCTAAATTTAAAATAGTAAAACAAAATAGAATGTGACTACTACATAATTACCTCTCCTTTAAGAGAGAAGTTATCCTCCTTCTTCGCTCGACTTCTTACAAATCCTCGAAACCCTCTGTCCTACTACAGAGGAACAACAAATTGTCACAAACAATAGAAGGAAATGAGAAAGCAAGAATAGAAGTGAAACAACTATACATTTCTTTAAGAAAATAAAAATTAATAAGTCAATGAAAAATAACAGAAGTAGAAACAAAATCACAAAGTTTATTCCTTCTGTAAAAATTCATTAACAACAAAAATCCTTTGAGGTTTCTTTTGACTGGGACAGTGACGACGATCGTGGGCTAGATAACTCGAATCTAGCAGTGCTGAAGAAGATGAGGGAAATGACAATGTGGAAGAAAGGAAGGGAAGGAAGTTGGTAAGCTAATGTGTAACACCCCGTTTTATTTTTCCAATTTCTTGGAATTATTTTTGATTTATTTTCGGTTCTGAAGTCACTGGTTCATGACGTCATGGTTATTCTTGATATCTCACGTGTAAATTTTTCGCGTTTACGTCTGCACTCGACTGGACGACGTTGCAATTTCTCCTCGATGACTTCGTGGACTTACCTTGGCGATTATATGACTTGACATGACGGTAGTGTTTCAGACTTAGTGAAACATAGACGTGAGTTCTGGATTCGACAACACAACTCTGAAATTATCTCTTTGGTGACTTCGTGGGGTTTCTTTGGTGATTACGCTACTTGACGTGATGTTTTATGTTTCGGACGTGGCTAGAGGTTTACGTGGGTTCTAGTGCCGATTACGTGATTTCGTTTTGACGCTCGACGTTTGGTGTTTCGACTGGGTGGTGACATGCTTAGTATGTCCGACGTTTAAGGCTCCGATGCTGTTGTTCAAGTTCGACATTTAGTGCTTTAGGGGTTCGACGTTTTGTTTTCCCTTGTAATGGGATTAGTATGTGTTTTGTTTAATTGACATGCTTTGTGTTTATAAGTGTGTGCCCCTATGTATTGTTTGACTTGTGTGCTTAGGGGTATTTGTGGTAACTTGTTTGTTTCCTCGTATCTGTACTTTTGTGACGTGTATTTTTAGATTTATTGGGTTAACTTTTGGCATTTCCTTGTTTTAGGAGCTCCGATGGGTTAGTATGTATCCGGTATTTCGGTGGTTGGGTTTTTACCCCGAGCTAGTTATAGTAATTATTGGGCGTCCTGTTTATATTTACGGGCTCGTGTGATTTTATTTGGGGGTTCCCGGTACATTTTCGGGATGAATTATGCCTATATATATTATTATTTGTAATATATATATATGGGCATTTAATAAATAAATAGAATTGTGGGTAATTGATTATAGATATATTATATTGTTTATGTAAATAAGGAAGGTAATGGTGTGGTGGGAATGTGACCACGAATTAAAGTAGGTTCGGTTCCCTTTTGTCCTTAATTTTCAGCCATACCTTGTATAACTGATGAATCCAAGTTCAATTTGTGATAATTTAATATTTGTGATACACATTTAATGATTGTTTGAGGTTGTAATTGTGACCATACTATTATGGTGGGCCGACCAAGGCATTGGATTACATTGTCTCACACTAACTTATTTTCTACAGGTCACATGCTACCACACATGAGTTAGGTGTTATATCATATATTAAGTGAGGGATAATAATTGAGGATAAAAGTAGATAGAGATATAAGTGATATTTAGATATATATGATATTTATGTGTATCAGCCTGTGTAAAGAGAACAATGATGACGCAACCACCTTCTCTCATCCTTTATCTTTGATGAACGACAACCTGATTCTCCATCTACGGTCAGCTTCTCCATCATCCTCTAATCGCCGATTGAGAGAGGGAGAAAGAGAGACAAGGTTGTAATGGAGGACGTAGGGGAGAGAAGAGTCGCGCGTAGGGGCTACGCGACCTGGTGGACTTGGAGGTCGCCGAATATGGTGACCCAGGAGATGGCGCCGGTTCTTGGTGGTTGCGGCTGTAGTTGTGCGATTCAGCTAGGAACTGACGAGGGTTTGCTGGTGGAGGCGATTTGGTGAAGCTTTATGGGTTTCGTGGGTCTGGTGGTCGCCGGTGACGACGACCTGGTGGTGATCGCGAACAGATGCGCGACGGCGTGGTGGTGGTGGTGGTGGTGGTGGTGGTTCGCACCGTGGTGGCGCGAGATTACGAGTGGTGACCAATCCCGGGTTCGGCCAGGCCGAGTTGGGTCGACTCGGTACCAATTCGGGCTTCGTTTTGCATGAAATTTTGAGGATAGCTTGCTCCCGATATCGTACACGATATATCCGAATTTTGTGCGAAACCGTTGAACGGTTTGCCGGGAATTTCAGATTATAGGTACAATTTTTCGGTTTGGTTTTCGTTAGATTTATTCAAATTTGTTTATCGATTGCTAACGGGTTTCAACTATATTGATTAAGACGGTAAGGCGGTTGTTTCGGTCTGAGCGGGAAATTTTTTGGACAACTTTGGTCGGCGGGCCCATTTTCGGGCGCCGGCACTGTTCATGGCGAGCTGTTTTAGGGCTGTTTTGTAAGCGTTAATTTAGGTGGGATATTTTTAAAATATATCTAACTCTTACACTCATGGCGTAGGGAGCCGTAGATTTTATTATTATTTATTGACCATGCTTTAAATGTTTAGGAAATTTTATTTTTCATGTTGTTTCTATATTGCTAGTATTTGATGGCATGCTTTGTGTTATTTAATATATATGAGATTTAGGAGTTTTATAAACTCGATAACGGAAAGCCTCTAGGTGAGATAGAAAAGAGGTGGAGTGTAGTAATTTATTCGAGAAACTAAAATGATTTAAAACCTACTTAAATTGGATTAAAATATGTTGTCTAGCATCCCTTGGAGTTGAAGTAGGTTAGTGAAATTTGTGGAAATTATATATGAACTTAGAACACGATATTAGCTCCCCTGTTGCTTATGTTTTACTGAAATTAAATATATGTTAGGGGATACGTGGAAGCGAGAGACGTTAAAACTTAAACGTGATCCTAGTTCCCTTTTATATGTTTTCGTAAATTATAAAAAAGTGAAATTACGAACTAGATGTTCTTGAGGTGGATTTATTTAAAATCGGTTAGTGAAATTTAATTATAAGCATGCGGATACGTAAAATTTATAAGAGTTGGGTAATTAAGAACCTGGGTAACTTCGAGATAGAATTGTCGTGGTTTATTGCTTTAATTTAATTATAAAACATGCTTTAAATGAAAATGGTTATATTGTGAACTTGTTGTGTAACAAGGACTGTAAGACAAACATAAATCATTTGGAAATGTTGTACATTGTTATTAACTCACTATTGATGCATGATATGCATATTGTATACACCATAAGTATATTTGCATTACGTGTTTTCATGTCTCATTCATTTACCTTTGGTGTGAGTGAGTCCTCGGGTTGTAGCAACAACTGGCCAGGCGGTGTCTCTCGCTACCGGCAGGCTAGTACTCCGGGAATCAGGGAGGCGTGTGAGGACGTGGTCCGAACACGGTATGTATTTCACGAGTCGATAAATTCCTCGTGGTTGTATTACTTTGGCGACATTATACCAGGATGTCCCTTATTAGATAGGGTGCATTGGCATTCACATTGATTATTCGTTTTCCATATGGTTATTTGTTGAGCTTTTATGATATTATTGTTTGCTTATAGCGATCAGATTGGAATTGAATTATATTAAAATGTATATTATTCCCTTGGACGCTATGGCCAGTGATTGTGATCGTGAAGGTATTTGTAAATTCTCGGAAAATGGTAAATAAAATATTCAATGTGAATGAAGATTTAAGAACTTAAAGTTGGAAAATAAAAAGTGTATACTAATAAGAACCAGGGTCAATGGAGTCACGATTGACATATATTCGAGGTGATTAAATGAAACTAAGTAGAAAGAGGTCAGATTGATGTAATTTTTCCCCTTGAGTCAGGGTTATATGCATAGGTTATCCTTAAATGGAAAGTTACGATAAACGTGTTCCTTTGGGCTAGAAGAGTGGTCTAGGGACGTAGTTTTGACCGTGAGTTCTAAATCATTTGGAGGGATAGTTGTGACTCATGTTGGACTTAAACACGTATGTGGCAACGACCAAGTAGGCTCTTTCGTATGGGTCGGTGTATGAAATTGTGAAATGGTCGGTATACCACTTTAGTTGATATATAAGAATGATTGATTTGAGGTCTAACCAGGTATGATAGGTTAGCATTCTTCCTTTTCTCTAGACTAGAGTTGTTTTAACACTACATATTATTAAACACCACATCGGTAGTTAAATGTTGGACTATCTTGTGCCTTAAGGATCATTTGAATATAAATTGAGGTACCCATAATGGTTTGAGTTGTCATACTCCCGAGTGGACGCTTGTTAGTAGTTTTGAGGACTGGGTTGATCCTTTATTTACGGTATAGTGATATGGAGATCTTAGAGTATTATTGAGATCTTATGGTGATACTGGCGTGTATGGAATTGATTACCTTTTAGTGCATACATAATGCACACCTTGTTTTTATAGTTTCCTTGTCTTCGTCTCGGGTAAGAGACATGATACTGATTTATGCACACGTAGTGCGATTCGTAGTACTTTGGGTGGATTCGGAGACATTGAAACTAAATAGATTTGACCGGGTCCTAAACGTTTTCTTAAAAACCAGTTGAATCATTCGGGGTTCAGCATTTTTCTTTAAAAACCCGAGGGACTCGGCATCCATTTGGGACTAAATGATTCTGGTACCCCTTTAGTGTGCCTTGATAGGCGATGTAAATTGGAGATTGTCTTTTAATTGTCGAATCTGATTCAGTGATAGAGTTTTCCACTTGTATTACCTTTGAGGTTTAGATTTTGGCGGTGTGTCCAAACCATATGAGCACTAGTTAGTTTTATAAGCTTTATTTACTATAGAAGGTCTTCGAGAAAAGATCATTTAAGTGAACGGATTATTTCACTGGTTATTGTGGATAAGAGGACATGTTTGAGGTTAGAATTGTGAGAGTCAGACTCTCTAGGAATGATTTGATAGCAATGTTGTGTAGGCATCGCGGTTTAGTTATGGGCGTGATTCTGGTTATTCTTTTTCCTGTAGTCCTAAAGGAGTCACCTATTTACCTCCTAGGAACCTTGAGTGGCGTGCTCGATGCACGGTGTGATAGATAGTTAGTTTTTGTAGTATCTATAGACGACAGTGCATATTAGACTATTGTGTACGCCTATGTGGATATGATCAGTTATTTACGGGATTTTACTTGTGTACATGTTTATATTTATGTTATTTTGACCTGTGTATATAGGTTGGTGATATTTTTATTGTTCTGTGTTATCTTGATATGATTTGGATTATTTGTGGGGTTGTTTTGGGGTCTCGGATTGGCGTGGGTGCTGGCCTCTGCTGCTGCTGACCAGTACTACCCAACTGTGGACAATCCTTACGAAAGTGCCCTGATTGACCACACTGAAAGCAAGTCTGAGGACGCCCTGCATCACTGTTCTGGGACTGATGGCGAGAAAGACACTGTGGCCTCAAATGACCTGGCTGGTGACAATGATAACAAGTAATCTCCCGACGAGTAGACCCTGACCGTGTCCGGGTGGATGGTGCCGATCGGGTCTGAAGCTGCGATGGTGTGACCGGAACTGTGGCACTCTCTCTCTGTCTCTTCTTGCTACCACTAGCTGAAGATGATCCAGAAAACACACTGCCCCTGGACTTTTTGTATTTCTGAAACTCATTCACCTCTTCTTCCGCCACCATTGCTTTGGTGACCGCTACCTGATACACTGTGGGCTCAAACATAGAGACTCTAGAACGAAGTTGAGGCTTCAACCCTTGTACAAATTTACGAGCCTTTAACTCTTCATCTGCTACCACATCCGGAGCAAAACGAGACAAACTAGAGAATTTGTTCTCATACGCTATAACCGACATATACCCCTGGACCAAATTGTTGAAGTTATCCCTCATTTTCATGCGAGTAAAACGAGGAAAGTACTTCTCCATGAACAATTCACGGAACTCCGTCCAGGAGATAGTACTAATATCCCGAGTGTTGAGAATACTCTTCCACCAACCTTCTGCCTCTTTCACAAACTTAAAATTAGCCAGTGCCACCTTCACATCGTCCTCCACTATTTTCAAAACCCCAAATGCTTTTATAACTCTCTCCATCCAATCATCGGCCACCAAAGGATCGGGTCCTCCCTCAAAATCTGGAACTCCTATCGTTGAGAAATCCTTAAACGCCTTTCTAGCTCTTTCACCCTCATCCTCAACGTGGCCTTCCCTCTCGGCATGTGCCATGGCAGCGGCCAAAGCACGCAATAACTGATTGGCGTCAACTGCCGGTGCAACCGGCACGCGTTCCTCAACATCAGGGGGAGCAGGAACATTCTCCTCCATAACCGGAGGTACTAGACCTGGACCCCCATCGACACGAGGTTCTGGCTCTTGCCCCTCAGCTTCCGAGGGTGCCAAATCCCTCAAGAAACGCCGCGGTCGGCCTCGGCGTGGTGGCATGGAGGCTATATGAAACAAAGAGAGGATTAAATACCAACATATAGAAATAAATTCGACTAAGTATCCTAAACCATGCCAACACACGCTTAAGCCCAAGACATAACAATAAATAAATAAAAATACAATAACAAGTAGCATTCAACAATTCATAAAACAAAAATAATCCAACAACATAGAAATTCAAATTTATACGGACCCAAAAATCTCACCCGTCGTCCCTAGGTAAAAGAACTCGCTCTGATACCAATCTGTCACGCCCCGCCATTCGTAAACCCGAATAGAGTCCACAAGTAACGACACGCGACACCAAAAATAAATAAGGTTCAAAATAAATAATTTCTTAGACCACTTTTTAGAAAAAGAATACATTTCAAAATTCATATTAGGGGTAAAATAGTCATTTCAGACTTGAGAAAGTTATAAAAGTCGTTGAAATTTGAAAAGGAGTGAAAAGAATGAAATTGTGCTTCAAACGGACCATTCCAACGCCTCATGTTCGCCCAAGGGTATATCAGTCATTTCAGGGGCAAAATCGAAATTTCAAAGCTCGCCTATCTAAACCCGACATAGGAGAGATAGTAGGATCAAACGGAACTTGATTTGAGTCAACGAGGCGAGGGATATGAATTTTCAAAGTTGGGAAGAAAATCTGCAAAAATTGATAGAAGGTGAACAGTAGCCGGAAGGCTACTGGTCTGCAGATTTGAAAAGAGAGGTTTTGGGGCAAAAATGTGATTTTTCGCATACGGCCTCTATTTTCAACGCTACCGGTCCCAAAATTTCATAAAAAATGTAAAAGTGAGTTTTTAGTTTTCAAAAACCGAAAATAGTTGTCGGGGCCCGGTTAGGCGCGGAAAATGTGATTTTCTCTAAAACTTTTGCGAGGATGAGTTTGGAAAATGTACAAAAACTGAATTTTTGAGTCAAGGCTCACAAAATACACATATATTCATATCTCGAAAAATCGTAAAACCCCAATATTCCCAAAATATACATTCTTAAGCAAAATAAACTTAAAGTGTTTCAAAGTCTCAAAATACACAGGTTTTTATAACCAAGGCTAACACCCTAGCTCGCCAAAGAATATATACATGCCTTTATCCACTTTTAAGTACACAAGATTTCGGGTAGAAAATACATTAACGCCCAAAATACACAAAAGAGGGCTTAGTGCTTCAATCGCCAACCCGGACCTCCTAAAGTCCATCCTTTGCAATGTCACAACCTGAAAAATGTTAAGGGGTGAGCTTCAACTAGCTCAGTAGGAGAATCTTCACCATCTCGATCTCGACCGTCCGAGTGGTACAACCCAACCCGTGTGCATGCTACTAAACCTAGGTCGGTCCAATTGTCCCACATGGCACGTGTGCCAATCCGGGACCCCGTCGTACCCACAAACAACCCCACATGCTCAACAAATATTCAACATACAAGATATCCGGAAATAAGCAATAATAAACATTAATGCAAGTGATAGGATGAAATATGTCACTAATGCACAACCCTATCACTAGGGAAACATGGATATCAAATGTCGCCATTCTTAAAGAACTCGGGGACCACAAGCCCGACTGGAACAACCCGGGTTTGGACATAGTCCTCCCCCACTTCTCGTTTTCGGGAGATACTAGCTCCACCAGTCACGAGAACCCGACTGGCCAGTTGTTGCGACTATCCAAACGGTCTCAAAACCACAAGGTCCATGAATGCAACATGAAAATGATATCAACATTCAAATATGCAACACGTAGATCCTTTCTCAACAATTTTATCATTCTTCCATATTCATAAGTATAAATCTAAATTTTCAATTTAAGATCACTAATTATTCCCACGAATACATATTAAGCAAGTTATCTTAAATCAAGCATTTAAAAAAAAAAGGGGCCTAGAGCATGTTTCTAGATTATGACTCAACTAGTATGTAAAAATATACATACAAAGACGCACACACCCACGTAATCGGGAAAGAAAGTGGAGCGTCAACCCCTACCTCAAGTCCAACGCCAACTAGTCCGCAAGAACAAGCAAACGAGTTCCCAAAAGCCAACCAAAAAGTCTCCTACAGGCTGCACCAATTCTGCAGAATTGTTCCAGATTACCAAGTATCAACAAGGAGAATAATTAGGCTCAAGAATATGGAATTGCCAAGATTTATCAAAGTTGGGAACCAAAGCCTTTCATAAAGATTTATGAGTACAAAGTGAAGGTTTGAAATGGATTATAGCTCAAAGTGACTCAAGGACTTTCAAGAAAATGTCATTAATCATCCAAATGAACAATAGAACAAGAATTTTCAAGAATAGTGTCGAGCTACCAACACGTCAATAAAGAAGAAGATTGTGATCAATAGTAGGGTCTTTGTCAAGAACAATAACAATAAAAGCCAAAACCAAATTCAAAGGCTTATAAATGAATTCTCAAGGAATATGGAATTTAGGATTTATAATGAGGAAAATCTCAAAATGGCACAAAATTTCTCCAAGCTACTAATAATCATTATAGTGGGAATGGAGTCACAAGAATACATTTTAATAAGTATTATCATCAATGGAAGCAAATTTTCAAAGCTTGTAGAGATTTTCCAAAGTTTCACAAGTTAGGGTTTCAACTTGAATTTAAGATCAAGATAGTATGAAGTTGGAGAGAAAGAGTTCAATTTAGCTTCAATAATGAGAAAATATCATAAACAAAACATGTTTCTAAAGATTATACAAGACTTACAAGAGTTCACAAGATAGAATTCAAAAAGGGAGAAAAGCTCAAAATGAAATCAACTCACCAATTTAAGCTTCCAAATTCGAAATGGTGTAGGAGGAGTTCAACTAAGCTCCTTTGCCAAGATCTTTAAGAAAAGAAAACAAGATATCAATATCAATCACAAGATTGCCCAAAACGAAATGAGTGGGAATTCAAGAAGAAAACATCACAATAGTAGGGTTTCACTTACCACTTTTGGTATTAATGGAGTTACAAAGACATGAGGAACACATTGTTAGTTGGAGATCTCACCAAATTCTCAAGCAAAGGAGATGAAAAAATCAGATTTTTGAAGTAGAGAGTGAGCAGGGGCTGAGCAGGGCTGCCGAATTGGGGTTTTAGAGAGGAGAGTAAAGCCGTGTTTGGTGTGAAATGAGAGTAGAAAATTCTGGAAATTCAGCCCCAACAATTTTATATATATGTGTATATAATTCTCTTGATCCAATGGTTAGGAATGGAGCTTGGAGGATGAGGTAGGCTAAGATTGTGACAACACACCATCTCTAGCATGTTCTAGCAATTACCCAAAAATGTTCAATGTCTTCCTAATATGCCCATGTGGTCTCAAACTAATTTACCAATATGCCATGCTCTTATAGCTAATTGTTTTGTAGGATAAACACTTGGAAAATTTTTATAAGTCTTCACATAACTCTTAAACTTTAAATTAATCCCCACGATCAATCGTAAGCTCAAAAATCACGAAACTAATTTCTAAATTCCTTATTTGGTATAACGAAGTGAACGCAACTTTCGGTTTCGAAATCTAACACTCCGGGGACCTATTTCCACTACACGCCTTTTCTAGGTTCCCGGGTTGTCAGATAGCGAAAACATTAAAATGAAATAAAATCCGATTTCTAAAAATTTCCAAACTTTAAATATAACATATACGACATATAGGAAAGCATTTAACACTATTTCTTATAATAAAATAAAATAAAATAAAATAAAAATATTCGCGAAAAATTCACTCATAATTTCAGGAAAATTAACGGGACGTTACAAGGGGTGTGTTTGTTAGGGATATTTTTGGTGAGCCCCCAAGGTTGTGCTCACCCCCACACAGATTGCAGGTTTGCAGGTGGATGCAGCACAGCGTGTTCAGCGGCGATGGTACGGGTGAATTGGGACGCTTTTACTTAGATTTGCTCATTTTATCCATAGTTATCCTTGTGTATTCTTATTTTTCTTGGGAGTCAGTCTGTTGGCATATTCCCTTTCGTTGTATATTTTATTTCGGGTATTTGTTTATTCGGGGTGCCATTATACCTTTTCGGCATCGCCAATTGACTTTCTTTATAATTTTATTTGAGCATTTGGGGCTCTATCGATTCTAGAGGGGTTGTGTAGAGGTAGTGGTGTTCTTTTCCACTATCTCAGCCCTAGTAGGTTTTTGGAATGTTGGGCTACGTGCCATTGATTTTATTTCTGTTATTATGGGCGGATTGTTCTATTATGTTGATTTTGGGTTGTCCAGATATTCCATTTACAAATGGAACTCTGCCGGATTTTTATTAGAATTCATTACTGAATTTTTATCACTCAGGTGGCATGAAATACTTTATTTTCATTCTTATTCCATGTATTTTCTCGTTATTGTTGATCTATTGGTCGTTTTCTGTGACGTCATACCTCGGGATTCGCTGATTCTCTTGATTAGAGTCTTAGGAATAACAGGGTGTGACATAATGCAAGTGAGTGCTATGATAGAAAGGGACATGGAAGGCTGAGGAAGAGAACAAAATTTATGAGGCGAGAAAGGCAACTTAGGTGAAGCAAGCTAGTGCACACAAATACAATCGGCTTAAGGACACAGGCCACTATTTAGGAAAATTATGCCATGAGGAGGCCAAATCAATATTTGGTTAAGAAATATTTACGGGACTAATATGAAATGATTCAATCTGTGTAGGTTGGATTGGTCTCTAAATCCACTATTAAAGAACCTTAAGAAGTTGAAACTTCAGCAACATAACTTAAATTTAATTCTATAAGCATGCCTTAGACCAATTCCTAACTTAAAACATAATAAATAAAACAAATAACGGATCAAAGACATAAGTTTTAGACAATAAAAATTTGAAATTGGTTGACATGTGATTGTCAAAAACTTAATTGAACCTAGGAATTAGAAATAATCGAAAACCTTAAACATGGAGAAAGATAAATAATTACAATTCTTAACTTAGTATTTATGAGTTGAATTATGAAGAATCCCAAGGTACATATGTTTCCATTTCAGGCTTTTGAGCCATAAACACCAAACCTATGATTTTATTTTTTTAAAAAAAAAAATTAGGCAACAAACATGATTTATTTATGAAACAAATAGCACCACAAACAGAAAAAAATATATAAGTAAAAAGCAAACCAAAGTAATTTACTTCAAGTCTTGGTGTGGATTCTATAATTCAACTATACGGATGACTGGAAAAGAAAATTATGTGGATCTATTATTGAGGTATTGTAAATGGGGCATCCTTAATTAAAAGAAATTTGTCATCGTTACTTAAAACCCATGACTGAGTTTAGATATACTGCTATTGAATGAAAATTCAATAGAGGAATGATGCATAAACAATGAAATATATCTGCTAAAGTTTGACATCAATGAAAATCCATAATGAGTAAAATCAAAACCCATATGCAATACAACATCACCCACTTCATTACTTGTACCAAAAATGAATATATCTCATACAACAACCAAATCCCATCTTCTAAAAAAATTCTAATAACAAAAACAGAGCAAAAAATATATAAAAATGCGAGCTTTACATACAAATAACAAAAACATGCAAAAGATTTAAGTAGACCCATGATTGAAAAAGATAATTATGTGGATTCTATAATTGAGGTAAAGTTTCACATCAATGAAAACCCCTAATGAGTAAAATCAAAACCCATATGCAATCCAACATCACCCACTTCACTACTTGTACCAAAATTGAATATATCTCATACAACAACCAAAACCCATCTTCTATAAAAATTCAAATAACAAAAATAGAGCAAAAAAATAAAAAATGCGAGCTTTACAAACAAATAACAAAAACATGCAAAAGATTTAAGTAGACCCATTATTCGGCAAAGAAAAAAAATTATGATTATAAAGGAGAGTGGAAAGGAACATACACGAACACAAGCCGTACAACCAAGGGTCATGGAGAGGAACATAGAGGAACACGAACACAAGAGTGGAGAAGAACATCGCTGAAGAATTGCAAGACCATGGAGTTTCTTCCTCACAACGTAAGGAATTTGGGGGTTTTGTTTAGAACCCTAAAAAAAATGAAGGGAGGAAGAAGATATTAGAATTCAGATCTCTTTAGGGAATATAATATAACAACAGATGTTCGGGATTCAAAGAGAGAACACAAAAGAAAGAGAAGTGATACTTGGTTGCAGTATCATTTTAAGATAGTGCAATGGTGGAACGTCCGACATGACTGAGAATGAGGAGATAAAACAGTTGGTAGCTTGCTTGGTACCCCACAATCAACATAAAAGAGCTAAATTGTGAAAACTATCGAATGTTCTCTTGAATAATTAAACCTCTATGATACAAAGAAATACAGGGTGGAGCCGGCCCCAAAAAGTTGGGATGATACCTTCTAAGTTGATTTTGTTCACATACATAATCAAAGAAGGCTACTGAAAAACATAGTAAATTTTTCAGCAACATAAAACTCAAGTATTAATAGATAATATTGAAATGATATGTGAAGAGACGAGGCCCTGGCACAAAGTATCATGCAAACAAGAATAAAAAGTGACTGAATAAAATCTGGCACTAACCTGTTCCCTTGCAAATGTCTCTGCGCCATCAAATGCAAGATATATTTGAGGGGTTTTATCCATATCCAGCCTAGCTAGAGATATAGCATTAACAACAGTGGTGAGACCAGAAACAGCTCCACATTTATTTGTTTTACCAAGCCTCCATTTGAACAGTGCCTGCACTGATTAGGACAGACCCTTTACTTGCATTGAAGTGTGGATTGTTCTCCAATTCACGTACCCGCAAAATCTAGATTCAGCAAGCTATCCATTGAAGACAGTTAACCATCCATCTACTGTAAAAGCTTAAGTATTTATATACTTTAACACACCCCCTCACGCCTGACCTTCTTTTTTTGGTCAACACATGTAACCATTTTTAAATGTGGGTGACGGGGATGTTTGAACAAAGGACTTCCTGCTCTCATACCATGTTAACCACTCATCTACTCCTACTCTAAAAGTTTACGATGTTAGAGAGAGTGTAACTTAAGCATTTATGTACCTCAACAAAGACAAATAAGTATTGTCAATCACAACAATTCAAATTTGAAAAAAGAGGCTAAGGTCTTTTATTTTAGGGGGTATGCCCCTCTCTTGTATTATATTTTAATCCAACAAAATCTGCCCATTCAGGAGGAGGATAATGATACAAACCATGGTCGTTTCCTACATTAAGCTCCATGAGTTCACCCGCAATACCCAAAGTCCGTGCTTGGCTTCAAGGTAATTAGTATTCAGCATGGAGCAGGGATACGAGCCACATAATTGCGTTGACACACATAGGAATAAGCAACTTATATATATCTTTAAGAAGATTCTGCATGCTACATTTTACCAAGTCAATTCCTGGTTTACAACTGCTTTCATCAGTCTCTCATTGTTGTGTATTATCTGAATAACCAGTTACAGAAAGTTGCAATCCCATAGCCCATGGCGCACAAACTACAATTCCCCTACTATTGTTAGCTCAATCTGTTGTACAGATGGTGTATGGCATACTATAGTCCATAACTGGAGTGATAAAAGCCATAAGCCATTACTGGAGTTGCTATAACTCACTAAGCAAACAAGACTCAGAAATACAAAAAAAAAAAATTATTCCTTTTTGTTATTTTCTTTACCTTATCTTCTGAATATTACCAATGGAAAAAGAGCTACACACTATGCTCAGTAACTGGCTAGGACCACTTCACAGAAGCATCACTAATTCTATCTCCTTTTGGTGATGGAAGTAAATCCTCAAACCTCTGTTTCTCTTTTCTTTTCCTTTTCTCTATGTTTTTCCCATTGTTTAGTTCAGTAATGAACTGGAAATAGTATTAAAAGTAATTCTTTGTAATACTTTTCCAAACCCGATTTAAGAGTAATTCAACATGCGCTTAACGAAGAAAAGAGGATAAAAAGAACATAACCCATGAACAAATGATTTAGCAGCACAACAATTACTAATTTGAGTTGTGTTTCTTTCTTGACGAGACCTCCCCGCTCGAATCAAACAAACAAAGAATTCTTTGTTTTACCATTTTAGCCAAAGAATTCTTTGTTATACCGTTTTAGCCGCATTTCCTCAAGAAAATGGATAGTCCAAAAATCAAATTCTTTTAATAGACAATCCTCTAAACAAAAGAATACAAAACATAGCAAGCATGTGATGACTTGTCCCAAAAAGATATTGTCAATCAAGTGTATTCATAGAATTGAATATGATAAAAGAAATGAACACTGATACATAGAAGTATTTAAATTATGTAAAACTGCTTCTATATATAGAGAGAGATGAGTAAAGAAGTTGAGATTCTATAATAAGGAAAAAACACAACCAATATGAATAACATTGGGAAAGGAAAAACAAGTTGTACATTGTTGTATAATTTATCGGAATGTCAAATTTGACACCTGCCCTGTCCCGCCTTTGAGATCATCGTAACCCAATTAGTTCCGAGTTTGATAATGGAGCCTAAAACTCGAAAAAACCTGATGCGGCCCCAAATTTATAATTAATATATAAATAGATACTTCTGTTAATTAATTTTTTTTCATGATAATCTGCAATTTTAGAACTATTTTTATTATTATGATCGTCAAATTTTATGTGATTTATGTCCAAAATGTTGATAAAAAATGCATATCCTCCCAATTGAGTTTGACAAAATATTTAATTGGTGGGAAGGGTTTGAGAAAAGTGTAATGAGTGTTATAAGTTATAACAACAAAAAATTGATCAGCAATAAAAATATTGGGATTAAAGTTAGAATAAAACCATAAATTTCAGCAAGAAGATGATCATAAGAAACGATTGATCAAAGAATTAAAAAAAAATTTAAATTATTAAAAACACACATATAATGAGGTTTATGTGACATGAATATAATTACAAGTAGACGAAAAAAAATGAAGAGATGATGAATAAGAGAGTACCACAAGTTCTACCACATCCAAAGCAGACTGTTTGGATTTGAGAGCCGCGACCCGGATATCCAGACAATGGCGGAGGGCCGCTTCCCACAGCTTGCGGCGTTGGGGAGGCAGAGTGCGTGGGATGTCACCCGCGCCACCGTGTAAGGCAATTGCCCACCCCATTCCCTCTCTTCAACACACACAATGACACACTCACTCGTTGTGTTTGGATGTCACAATGTCATATATGTCCACTATGGAACATGCAAATTTTTTAAGCAGACCCATTATCCCTAAACCCTAAAAAATAAAAGATTAAATAGGAGAGTGGAGAAGAACATACACGAACAAAAGCCACAATCAAGAGATTGACTCGTTCTTGTAGAAGTATTCAAAGATGCGGGAGTTGTTGTACTGATCGACGACCATCTTGTTGTCAAATCGCTGAAAAATTGCAGGGCCGAGTTCTTCCTTACAGCCGGGTTCTTCCTCACAAATTAAATTTGGGGCTTGTATCGTCTCGCTAATTTTTCCAAAATTACGAGTAAATTTTTCGCGATTATTTTAATTATTTTATTTAATTGCCAAAATAATATTAAATGCTTTCATATATGTTATAAGTATGAGATTTAAAGTTTGGGATTTTTCTGAATTCGAATGTTATTTTATTTTAGCGTTTCCGTTATCTGACAACCCGGGAACTTAAGAAAAGCGTATGGTGGTAGTAGGTCCCCGGAGTGTCCTATTTCGAATCCGAAAGTTGCGTTTGCTTCATTACGCTAAATAAGGAATTTAGAAATTGGTTTCGGAATTTTTACGCGTAGGGATATTTTTGAGATTTCGTGTAAAGTTGTGTTAGTGGATTTTCCTAGAAAATTTTCTAAGTGTTGATCCTACTAACCTTAGTCTATAAGAGCATGTCATTGTGGTAAATAAGTTGATCTTGTTAGGGTAACTTAGACTAGTATAAAGAGTGGATTGTCTTTTTTCTCCTTACCTCTCTTCTTTAGCTAATTAGGTCAAGGGGCAAAATAGGTCATTTTATAAGAGAATTGTGAAGACAATTCTAGAGAGAGGTGATGTGTCAACACCACATAAATCCCTACCATCTCATCACATTCTTCTTCAATTGTGGCCCTAGGATGGAAAGGGTAAGTCATGGAAATTTGAGGCATTTATATATACACGTATGGGTTGGATTTTTGGTCACTTTTCAAGACACCAAACAAGACCTAATTCTCCTCTCTATTAAGCCCCAAATTCGGCAGCCCCTGCTCACTCTCTACTCCATTCCAAAAATCTGATTTCCATCCTCTTTGCTTGAGAATTTGGTGAGACCTCCAACTAACAATATGTTCCTCCTATCTTTGTGATTCCATTAATACCAAAAGTGGTAAGTGAAACTCTACTATTGTGATATTTTCTTCTTGAATCCTCACTTATTTCATTTTGGGTAAAACTTGTGATTTGTATTGATATCTTATTTTCTTTTATTAAAGATCTTGGCAAAGGAGCTTAGTTGAACTTCTCCTGCACCATTTCGAATTTGGAAGCTTAAATTGGTGAGTTGTTTCTCTCTTTTCCCTTTTCTGATTTATTTTCCCATAAAATTCTATTGTTGATAATTTGATTCCAAAGTTTGAAACTTGGAAGTTTGTTCTCAAAAGTGTGTTTATATCTTGCTTGGGAACACACTTGTAAATAATACTTTCTTTGAATATCTCTAATGTTGGAATAAACTTATTTTTTTGGGATTTCCTTGGAGATTGTTGATCACTTTTGAGCCTGAACCATTTTTCTCTTCAACTTCATACTATCTTGATCTTAAATTCAAGATGAAATCCTAACTTGTGGGTTTATGGAAATCTCTACACTTCTTTGTAGACTTGATTATATTTTTGTCAAATCTTGCTAAAAATGACTCTTTTGACTCTATTATTCACTAAGGAAATTGATGGCAATTTCTTAAAAGCCTTTGTGCCATCTTGAGTTAAATTCATTTCAAACCTCAATCTTGAGCTATAAATTCTTATGAATGACTTTGGATTCTTACTTTGACAATTCTTGACAAACTTCTTATTCTCAAGCTTATTTATTCTCCTTGTTGATATTTGGTAGCTTGGGGAAGTTTGTGTGCCCTTTTGAGATTTTCCTCATTATAAATTCTAAATTTCATATTCATTGAAAATTTATTAATAAGCCCTTAAAAATTGTTTTGGCTTTATTGTTATAGTTGTTGACAAAGACCTCATTCTTGATCCCAATTTTCTGTTTTCTTTTGGTCATATTGGTAGCTTCACACTCTTCTTGAAAATTCTTGTTAAAGAAGGTTTATTCTAGCTTTGCTTCTTGTTGTTGGTAAATTATTGACAAACCATATTAGTAAGCTCATTTCTTTCAATTATTGGTATTTTGCTAGCTTTGGAAAAATCATAGAGACTTGGTGCGCCTTCTGGAAACTTTTTGGAAAAAGCTTTTGGAATTCCGTCGCTTGCCCTCGCTTATTGGCTACATTTTGGCTTGGACTTGAGGTAGGGATTGACTCTCCACTTTGTTTCCCAATCACGTGGGGTGTGTGCGTCTTTGTGTGTATATTTATACATACTAGTTGAGTCATAATCTAGAAATATGCTCTAGGCCCCTTTTTCTTTTAAATGCTTGATTTATGATACATTGCTTGATATGTATTTGTGGGAATGATTAGTGACCTTAATTTTAAAAAAAATTAGATTTATACTTATGAATATGGAAGCATGATGAAACTGTTGAGAAATGATCTACGTGATGCATATTTGAATGTTGATATCATTTTCACGTTGCATTCATGGACCTTGTGGTTTTGAGACCGTTTGGATAGTCGCAACAACTGGCCAGTCGGATTCTCGTGACCGATGGAGCTAGTATCTCCCGAAAATGAGAGGTGGGGGAGGACTATGTCCAAATCCGTGGTTGTTCCAGTCGGGCTTGTGGTCCCCGAGTTCTTTAAGAATGGCGACATTTGATATCCATGTTTCCCTAGTGATAGGGTTGTGCATTAGTGACATATTTCATCCTATCACTTGCATTGATATTTATTGTTGTTTATTTCCGGATATCTTGTGTAAATTAATTGTTGAGTATATGGGGTTGTTTGTGAGTACGACGGGGTCCCGGATTGGGACACGTGCCATGTGGGACAATTAGACCGACCTAGGTTTAGTAGTATGCACACGGGTTGGGTTGTACCACTTGGACGGTCGAGATCGAGGTGGTGAAGATTCTCCTACTGAGCTAGTTGAAGCTCACCCCTTACTTAACATTTTTCAGGTTATGACATTGCAAAGGATGGACTTTAGGAGGTCCGGGTTGGCGATGAAGCACTAATTCCTCTTTTGTATATTTTGGGCGTTTAATGTATTTTCTACCCGAAATCTTTTTGTACTTAAAAGCAGATAAAGGCATGTATATATTCTTTTGGCGGGCTAGGGTGTTAGCCTTGATTATAAAAATATGTGTATTTTGAAACTTTGAAACACTTTAAGTTTATTTTGCTTAAGAATGTACATTTTGGGAATATTGGTGTTTTTTGAGTTTTCGAGCTTACGTTTGGGGCTTTTCAAGTGAATGACGATATTGAGATATGAATATATGTGTATTTTGTGATGCCTTGACTCAAAAACTCAATTTTTGTACATTTTCCAAACTCCTCATTGCAAAAGTTTTAGGGAAAATCTTGTTTTCCGCGCCTCACCGGGGCTCGACAGCTATTTTCGGTTTTTTGGAAACTAAAAACTCACTTTTACAATATTTATGAAATTTTGGGACCGGTGGCGTCGAAAACAGAGGCCGTATGCGAAAAATCACATTTTGGCCTCAAAACCTCACTTTTCCATTTTGCAGACCAATAGCCTTAAGGCTACTGTTCACTTCCTGCAGGTTTTTTTCAGATTTTCTTCCCTACTTTGAAAATTCATATCTCCCACCTCGTTGGCTCAAATCAAGTTCCGTTTGATCCTATTACCTCTCCTATGTCGGTTTTAGATAGGCGAACATTGAAATGAACCGTTTTCCCCTGAAATGACTGTTTTACCCCTGGGCAAACATGGGGTATTAGAATGGTCCGTTTAAAGTACCATTTCGTTCTTTTTAAATTGTTTTCGAGTCGTGGGCGACTTTGATGATATTTATAAAATGTAAAATGACTATTCTACTCCTAACATGGTGTTAGAAATATTTTTACATAACAAGTGGGCTAAGGAACAATTTATTAATTAAGAACTTTAATTATTTGTTTTGGCGTCGCATGTTGTTATTCGGAGACCTCGTTTGCGTTAACGGATGGCGGGGCGTGACAGGGCTTTTGCTCCTTTCTTTCTTTAAAACCCTAATAAAATTGAAGGGAAGAAGATATAGATCCCTTTAATTCCCCACACACTCTTCCAAATTTCAAATCTTCCTCACAGCCAGGTTCTTCCTCACAAAGTAAAGTTGGGGTTTTTGCTACTTTCTTTCTTTAGAACCCTAAAAATATATTGAAGGGAAGAAGATATAGATAAAAGGAATATAATCAAATAGTCCATTAAGTCCCCAAACTCTATTCCAAATTTCAGATCTCAAACTGTTCCAAAATTTTCAAATTCGTTCAAAAATTTCCAATTCTGCAACTGTAACTTACTATTTGTGTGTGTAAATTGATATGTATTGGTGTGTGTAAGTCAACCAGCTGGGGACCACTAGGGGACCAGTTGTCTTGTCACATAGGCGACTTGTGATTGGCAGTGAGAGAATGAATGGAGATGATCCATGTCCATTTTCCATCATCCTTTCTCGGCAGCTTGCCGCATCAATTTCATAATATATATATGGATGAACGATCTTGTGTCTCGGGCTGTAAAGGGTGATGAGTTAGCTAAGAAGTTTGTTTTATTAGAAGCCTCTTAAGGTGTATGGACTTGGGAAATGTACACCAAACCTGTCTATGGATGCTTGCGACACCTGTCTTCGAGCTGCTATTGCCAATTTTCACTAATGTTGAAGTGGAAGGTGTGAGGCGAGGGTTTTGTTTCAGAGCTGTTATATTCGCTACGAGTTGTACATCTTCTATAACCTTCCACCAAAAACTAGTAAAGGTGAACTCCATAGTTCACACCGAACATAATGACATAGCGGAAGCGAATAGTGGTTCAGCTAGGAACCAAAAAAAAACAACTAAGACTTTGAAATTCTCAAAATCAAGAAAGAACTTGCAAAAATTTGCAAATAATTCTTGAATGATATTATTGAATGAATGAATAAGTTCTCTATAGTTACATGGTATTTATAGGAAAAGAAATCCTAATGGGTCATGGGCCTCCATGGGCCTAATCTTGGTGAACAAGAAAACTTGTTTTAAAAGAAAACTAATAAATCTATAAAATTCCATAATAATAGAAACTTTTTCTTAGAAGGAAACTAAAAAATATAGAATAAAAGAGAAATAAAAATTATAATTAAAAAAAAGAAGAAAATTACGGTCCTACATCAGGCCCCTCTACTTTAGATGAACTCGCCCTCGAGTTTACTGGATATAAAGACTCATCAAGAGGATGATATGGAAACAAATTTTCCACATTAAAAGTATTTGAGATCGACATATCATCCGGGAGCTTTACCACATAAGCATTGTTGTTAATCTTTCGTGTAATCTGCAGCGACCCATATTTTCGTTTGGATAGCTTCCCATAAGTTCCTGCTGGAAACCTTGATTTGCGCAAGTACACCATGACAAGATCACCTACTTGAAATACTTTAGCTCGCCTATGTTTGTCAGCCGCCGCCTTATACTTTGCATTAGTCTGTTCCAAATTCTGCTTGACTTTGTACTATATTTTCTGAACCCTTTTTGCCATATTCTCTATTGCGATACTAAAACCTGGAATCTTAGGCAATGGAACCAAATCTAAGGCATGCTTTGGCGCATGTTTTGCCATATTCTCTATTGCGAGTGTCTGGATCTCCTCAATATTTGTAGTGTCTGACTTGTTGTCATCGATCAATCCCACGTCCTCCAAACTCCTCATCACTAGAAGAATCTGCATGGGCGAGAGGCCCATATAGATGAACAGGACGATCTCCAATATCCGATTAGCCGCGAGGAAGAACTATGACTTGAGCCCGAACAGGTTCACGATCCTGGTTACAACCAATCCCAAGTCTAACAAAGCCCTATTGTATCTCACGCATGTATTGCATCACGAGATCCATCTAGCATTGAAACAGCTCATCCAATGTTTGGATCCACTGATCTTGAGTTCGCATGGCTACCTGAAAGACCTGCACTCCATGATTTGTATCACTAGAGCAGTTGCTGCCATCACTATCGGCTACCATCAGACCATGATAGATCAAGGCTCTGATACCAATTAACGTAGCGGAAGTGAATAGGGGTTTTGCTAGGAACAAAAAAACAACAACTAAGACTTTGAAATTCTCAAAGTCAAGAAAGAACTTGCAAAAACTTGCAGAGAATTATTGAATGATATTATTGAATGAATGAATAAGTTCTCTACAGTTACATGGTATTTATAGGCAAAGAAATCCTAATGGGTCATGGGCCTTCATGGGCCTAATGTTTGTGAACAAGAAAAATTATTTTAAAAGAAAACTAATAAATCTAGTGTAATAGTCAAAAATTTGTATGGCCCAATAAAGATGGGCCATAGGACTGATGGGCTGCAAGACTAATGGGCCGCAAGGCTGATGGTCCATAGGGCGGATGCATCGTAGATGGATGGGCCTGGCCCATAGAAGTCTCTAGAAAATGAGTGATCCCCAAGTAAGGGATTCGTCCCACTTATGGAAAATAGAGCCCAATAAAGAAAGGAGTTTACCAAATCCCATAATTTAAGGGATTGATAAACTTGGGTAGATGGGCCTTACCCATCTACTGAATTATGTATAAATATATGACCAAAGGATGAATAAAGGGATATACTTAATTTTTGTTTTAACCTAATTCGTTGTGTATTTTTCTGCATCTACAGAATTGGCGATGTCTGTGGGAAGCCTAATCCTTGAAATCCTTTTCAATAGCTTCCCACTCACTACTAAAAGCTTAGATTGATATCATCCATAGCGGTTATCACCTGGTCACAACAAGCTGAGTTATCTCCGAATGGAGTCCAACCTTCGCAAACTAAAGATCCGATTAGGCGGGCCTTGGAGGAAAGGACCACCGAGTTGGAGAGGCAGAACGTCGAGATGGTGGCAAAATTGGCCCTGCTGCAAAACCCTCGAGAAGCCCAGAATGACGAACAATCCAACCAGCAGGAACGGTCTGCGGGCCACCAATCGGAAAGAGACAACCACCATGCAAAGTCCAACAACGATCGGAAGGAACACGCAGAATCATCCCTACAGGTGCTCGGAACGCACAATCCCAAGGAAACTCTGACCATGAAAAAATTGGATGAAATTATGATCAGATTCCAAAGGGAGGTGCTTAAGGATCTGAAGATTCAGAACCCGAACGATCTGGCATCTGAGGCATCCATCGACGCCATACAGACACCATTCACACTGGCGATCACCAGTGTGCCCTACCTGGAGAGGATTAGGCTACCAAAGTTCACCTTATTCGACAGCACAAAAGATCCGACAGAACACATTTACTATGTACATACCAAAATGAATGTCTACAACAAAAATGAAGCCTTACTCTACAAAATATTTCCCACCAGCCTAACTGAAGCAGCCCTGTTATGGTTCAAGAAGCAATCACCCCGATCTATTGGAAGTTGGCTCAAACTCTATGAGTTGTTCATCGCCCAATACTTCGGCAATAAATGACAGAAAAAGAGCATCTCCAGTCTATTTACCATGATCCAAGAGAAAGGTGAATCCCTGAAAAGCTTTGTCTCGCGATTCAACATCGAGATGTCCTCAATTGATAATTGTGATTAACACTCAGCTGCCGAGGCCTTCAGGATGGCCTTGATTCCTGAAACCAAGTTCCACCAATCGTTGGTCAAGAGACCACCAGCAGACATCGGGGAACTCAATTCAAGGGCACAAGGACATCTTCGGATAGAAGAAGAACTGGTTATACGCCAAAGAAGGGAGGCTTTTGCAAGCATAGAAGCGAGAGTATCTGAACCGAAAGTTAAGGATCGGGCACCAGATCGAAAGCAGCTAGGCGTTCCACCTGCACCCTCCCCAGTCCTAGAGAAACGCCAAAGGTTGGAAGATAAGATCACACTATTAAAGGTTAGCCTTGCCAAACTATATCAGGAGACTAAGGGTAAAGGGATCTTCCGGTCACTACCACCTATCAGACAACCAATGGAACAGAGAGACATGTCAAGGAACTATGCCTTCCACGGCGAGTATGGATACCACGCCAATGAGTGCAGAAGCCTCAGAAAGCAAGTCGAAGCCATGATAGCAAAAGGTGAATTGACCGAATTCGTTTCCGAGGAGGGCACCCGATCAGATCAAACATCACGTACGCCCATCAAGGGGACAATGGGTCAGCTCGTCAAAGTCAATCACATGATTCACGGAGGGCCAAGCCGATCAGAAGTAGAGGTAGCCCGTAGATCCTAGATGCGTCAAGCCCAAAGACTGCAGAGGGTTGGAGAAATCAGCGAGTTTTGAAGCTCGAAAGAGGATGCACGGATAACTTTCTCTTCTGCAGATATGCAAAACATTCAATCACCACATGACGATCCCTTGGTAATCTCCCTCATGGTCTCGAACTGCCGGATCAAGAGAGTAATGATCGACCCAGGAAGTAGCACAAACATAATCACCAAGTGGGCTTTTGAGAAATTAGAGATTGACCCCTAGGAGATAGTTCCTTCCAGAAGCCCGATAGCAGGATTTGATGGCAGAAGACTAGAACTAGTAGGGGAGATCCAACTGCCAGTAACAACAGCAAGGCGCACGCTCAGGGAGAATTTTGTGGTGGTAGATGTCAAACCCTCATATAATCTCCTCATGGGCAGGGGTTGGATCCATCGGATGCACGAAATTCCTTCCACATTGCATCAAGTCATGCGATGTGTCAATCCAAACGGAATTGATGTGATTGACATCATAAGAGATCAGGTGGCGCCCAAAGAATGTTACGCAGTCACCTTGAAATGTATGAGGAAAAGGACAAAACCGGAACGAGATTCACAATCCAAGGCAATACCCGATCATCAATAACAATTACAGGACGAGGGTGTGGGGTCATCTATAGCAGCTGGACCTTTGCTAGAAGTTCATATTTGCCCTAACCACCCTGAAAGGATGACTTACATTGGCTCTGGCCTCGACATACAGGAAAAGGAAGAATTGGAGGCCCTCTTACACTCCAATGTTGATGTATTCGCTTGGGGCCACATGGATATGCCTAGTATGGATCCTTTAGTGGCCCAGCATTCCCTTAATGTGGACCCCGGTGTAAAACCCATCAGGCAGAAACAAAGACGCATGGGGGCTCACCGAAACCAGATTATAGCTGAAGAGGTTGGTCGACTTCTCCAAGCCGAATTCATTAAAGAAGTGCAATATCCTTACTGGCTAGCAAACGTGGTTGTGGTTCAGAAGAAGAATGGGAAATGGAAAGTGTGTGTGGACTTCACTGATCTGAACAGAGCATGCCCGAAGGATTGTTTTCCTTTACTAAAGATTGATCATATGGTAAATGCCACTGCAGGATTCGAGCGCTTGAGTTTTTTGGACGTGTGCTCTGGATATAACTAGATACGAATGAACCCCGATGATGAGCGCATTCATCACTGAATTAGGTACATATTGTTACACAGTTATGCCTTTCAGACTAAAAAATACAGGTGCAACCTTACCAGAGGTTGGTAAATAAAGTTTTTCAGGGCATGATGGGATCTACCATAGAAGCCTACATTGATGACACGGTGGTCAAAAGCAAAGCGAAAAGTGACCACTTCGCTGATCTGCAGCAGGTGTTTGACACCCTCAAAAAGTACAAAATGAAGCTCAACCCATCAAAATGTTCCTTCGGAGTGTCCTCAGGCCAGTTTCTGGGACACATAGTCGATCAAACGGGAATACAGGCGATGTCACGCCTCGTTATTCCTGAGACTCCAATCTGGAGAATCAACGAATCACGAGGTATGACATCACAAAAAATGACCACTAGAATCAATAACAACAATGACATAGATGGAATAAGAATGAAAACAAAGTATTCCATGCCACCTGAGTGATAGAAACTCAGTAATAAATTCTAACAAAAATCCGGCAGAGTTCCGTTTGTAAATGGAACTTCCGGACAACCCAAAATCAACATAATAGAACAACCTGCCTATAAGAACAAAAATAAAATCAATGGCGCGTAACCCAACATTCCAGAAACCTACTAGGACTAAGGTAGTGGAAAGAAAACCACCCTTACCTCTACACAACCCTTTCTAAAACCAACTGAGCCACCAAGCTCGAATAAGAGTATAGAAAATCATACGGTAGTGCCGAAATCATACAAAGGCACCCTGAAAATAATAAATACACAGACTGAAGATACAACACGAGGGAATCTGCCAACAGCCTGGCTCCCAAGAGAATAAAAGAATACACAAGTATGATTATAGAAGGATGAACAAAACTACCATCCCAAATCACCCGTATAGTCGCCACTGAATAAGCCGTGCTGTATCCACCTGTAAACCTGCAACCTGTTGTGGGGGTGAGAAAAATCACGCGCTCACCATAATATCAAAACATCACACTCATAGCCGTCTAGAAAACACTAACCATTCCATGTGCATGCATCTATCCTAGGTCGGTCGGTTGTCTCATGTGGAACCCACGCCAAACAGAGACCCCAAAATAATCTCATCAACAACCTCAAATCTACTCAATAATCACAATAAAACACCTAACAACAGAAATAACCCCAATGCATATACCAGATCAAATCAACGTATATATATCTGTATATATGTACAAGACCCCGTAAATAACTAATCATATCCCGAAAGGCGTACACAACTAGAGTCTAATACGCGCCCTCATCTAGAATACTACCAGAACTCACTTCTTATCCCTCTGTGCACCAAGCATGCTACTCCGAGTTCTAGGAGGTACATAGGTCACTTGATACGGATACACTGATACCATCTATTCCACAAGGGTAACATAAGGAGAAAAAACCCTTGTACTAGATCAGACTAGACCATTACTAGACGATTACTAGACAATCTCCAATTCATAATGCCTACTGAGGCACATGAAAGGGTTACCGGAGTCCTTCAGTCCCAAACGGATGCCGAGGTCCCCGGGTTTTTATAGAAAAACGTTGAACCCCGAAGGATTCAACCGGTTTTTAAAAAAAAGTTAGGACCCTGTCAAATCTGTTTGGTTCCAATGCCTCCGAACCCAACCAGAGTACTAGAAACCGCACTATATGTGCATAAATCAACACTATGTCACTTACCCTAAATATGACAAGAAGAGCATCAGAGAAGATAAACATAAGGAACGCACTAACAGCTCAGGCCCTGAAATACCCAAGGAATAACTATAGGAGAAAGAAGAACTACTAGAGTTCAAACCGACAACCATTTTAAAATCACTTTTAAAATTTTTTAAAATCTTGTCCTAAGACCTTTAAAATTTATTTAAATATTTATAAAAATATTTATAAATGCCCCAAACAAAACCGGGCACATGAAGGAATCCCAGACAACAAGCTAGGAGAAACCTGGATTTATAAACCTCTAACGATGCCGAGATCTCGAAAATAACATCGAGATCTCTAGAATAGGGGGGCAAACCATACCCTAATTCACCGATTTTACAAAACAATTTCAAATGGAATTTTTAGAAATTTCTTTGAAAAACGGATTTCTACTGATAATCCCTGTAATGAGAATTCAAAACATATTTTATAAAACCGGTATTCAAACTTTTGTCTTTCCAAAAATAGTTAACAATTCTCGGGATAAACGAGGAACACTTTTTATAAAAATCCCTAAGCTTTAAGTTTTCAAAACTTTGAATATTTGACTCCAAAGATCCAAACCATAACCGAGGTTTCAAGAACGGGACAAACCATGCCCTGAATTCACTAACTTCACAAGAGTACTTACGAAAAGAGATTTTCAATAAACATGGTGTACATGTGAGTTTTCCCAGCCCATATAAAAAGGCCCGACCAGATCATTCCTAGAAAGGCCCGAGATGATAACCCGATCATTGAGCCCATCTTCTAACCCGACCGACGTGTTCGTTCTGTGGTCCGTCCCAAGACCCGACCACTAGGCCCATCCTATGGCCCGACCCGAAGAGCATTCTAAAAGAAACTTGAAGATTCTAGAAGAGACTTGAACCTCAAGATAGTGACGTAGTATCGGGACAAAATAAGCTGACATGTAAAGTAAGGATAGTATTCCAAAATAGAAAATGTTGCCCTAATGGACCAAAGGCCCAGGGAGCAATGTATATAATCCAATGAAGAGTAATGAGAAAACATTTTTTTGTGTTGTCCAAATTTTGTATCTACACAATGGCGCCGTCTGTGGGAAATTAGGTCATTTCGCCGACCATCTTCCTACCTCAAAAAGCTGAGCAAAATCCAAATACCACGACCAGATCTTCAAAATCATCTTCTCCGTCCAAACCTGACCATGTCGGTGACCAGATCCCAGTCAGAAGTACAGATCCCTGGCGACAGATAACCAAGTGCCCCACCAACGATCGAGCATCTCTTGCAGCAGCTCGTCGAAGCGAAGAGACGAAGCCAGGCCACCGAAGCAAGAATCCTAGCGGTGGAGAGAAGGAGCGAGGAGCTCTTGTTGAGATTGAATTAGGCGACTATCCCTCCGGTAGTTCCCGATCAATCGCAGATCCAAGAACAAGCCGAACCACAGGAGGAACACGATGAAACCTCTCACCGACCAGCCAAAACCCTAGCCGCAGGCGAAGTTCCCATCACCGACGAGCCTCTGACATCGCAAAAAATTCAGGAGATGATGGTGGAGCTCCAAAATAAAGTCATGAAGGATCTGAGGACCCGATCTACCGATGGCCAGGCCTTCCAGGCCTCTGTCGACTCAGTTCAGTCACCATTCATTTTAGAAATCACCCGGGAACCCTTCCCTAAGAAGTTAGTCATGCCCAGATTCACTCCCTACGACGGAACGAAGGATCCCGAGGAACATATTTACCAGATCCACCAAAAAATGACCATGTATGCCGAGAACGAGGCCTTGCTGTGCAATGTATTCTCGACTAGTCTCTTCGACGCGCCACTCTTCTGGTTCATGAAGCAGCCACCGAGATCCATTGCCAGCTGGCAGCAACTGTCTGACCTCTTCGTGGCCCAGTACTTCGGGAACAAGAGGCAAAAGAACACCATCTCGAGCCTCTTTACCATGACTCAGGAAAAAGGAGAGTCCCTCAAGAATTTCCTATCCAGATTCAACGTCGAGTCATCTTCCATCGACAACTGCGACCAACACTCACCCGTGGAAGCCTTTAGGATGGCACTGATTCCGGGGACCATGTTCCACCAGTCACTTGTGAAACGACCACCCTCGGGAATCGAAGAATTGAATTCTAGAGTTCAGGGTCACCTAAGGATCGAATAGGAGGAGGCGACCCGACAGAAGAGAGCAACATTGATCAATGTGAAAATCAAGTCGAAGGATACGACTTCGGATACATCCCGACAGATGATTAATCGCAAACGCTCAAATCCCTCGATCCCCGCTTCATCTCAGTTTCCTCCGCAGCCCGAGAGGCGTGCCAGATTTGAAGAGAAGATCACTCCGTTGAAAATGACCCTTACCAAGCTCTTCCAGGAAAACAAGGCCAGAGGAGTCTTCCAGACTCTTCCCCCAATCAGGCAACCACTCGACCAGAGGGATAGGTCAAAACACTGTGCCCTCCATAGTGATTTCGGCCATACGACAAATGATTGCATGAACCTAAGGCGCCAAGCCGAGTCAAGGATAGCCCGAGGAGAGCTGAAAGACTATGTCCAGAGGGATGGTCCAAGAGCCAATCAACCAGCACAAAATAACCAACGGAATCAAGCCCTAGCGCACCCGGTCAGAATCATCAATATGATCCATGGAGGTCCCGACCCATGAAGCGGCGAAGGATCGAGACGCTCACAAATGAGAAGAGCACATCAGGTCAGCAGGATAGTCGGGATAAACGAAGTCCACCACCGAACGGGGCAGTCTTAGATACTCTTCTCCCATGATGACCTCCGAGACATCCAGGTCCCACATGATGCTCACAAATGAGAAGGGTTCCCGGGTGATTTCTAAAGTGAACGGTGACTAAACCGAGTCGACAGAGGCCTGGAGGGCCTGGCCATCAGTAGATCGGGTCCTCAGATCCTTCATGACCTTCTTTTGGAACTCCACCATCATCTCCTGAAGTTTCTGCGATGTCAGAGGCTCTTCGGTGATGGGAACTTCGCCTGCGGCTGGGGTCTCGGCTGGTCGGTGAGAGGTTTCATCGTGCTCCTCCCGTGGTTCGGCTTGTTCTTGGATCTGTGATTGACCGGGAACTATCAGAGGGATATTCGCCTGGTTCAGTCTTACCAAAAGCTCCTCGCTCATTTTCTCCACCGCCAGGCTTCTCGCTTCGGCGGCCTGGCTTCGTCTCTCTGCTTCGACGAGCTGCTGCAAGAGGTGCTCGATCGTCGGTGAGGCACTTGGTTGTCTGTCGCCGGGGATCTGTACTTCTGACTGGGATCTGGTTACCAACATGGTCAGGTTTGGACGGAGAAGATGATTTTTAAGTTCTGGTGGTGGTATTTTGGTTTTGCTCAGCTTTTTGAGGTAGGAAGGTGGTCAGCGAAATGACCTAATTTCCCACAGACGGCGCCATTGTGTACATACAAAATTTGCACAACACAAAAATATCCTTTTTCATTACTCTTCATTGGATTATATACATTTTCCCTATGGGCCTTTGGCCCATTAGGGCAACATTTTCAATTTTGGAATATTATCCTTACTTTACACGTCAGCTATTTCGTCCCTATACTATGCCATTATCTTGAGCTGCAAGTCTCTTCTAGAATCTTCCAGTTCCTTTCAGACTGATCTTCGGGTCGGGCCATAAGGCGGGCCTGGTGGTCGAATCTTCCGACTGACGTGTCTGTCGGGTTATGGTGTTGGCGCAATGGTTGGATCATCATCTCGGGCCTTTCTTGGATCGATCTGGTCGGGATGAGGCTTTTTATATGGGCCGAGAAAACTTACATGTATACCTGACCAAAAGACAGCTTCCCACTACCCAGAATAGACCAAATGGTCGACGCTACCGCGGGCTACGAAAGACTAACTTTTCTTGATGCCTACTCGGGATACAACCAAATCGCAATGGACCCGACCGATGAGGAAAAGACCTCCTTCATTACCGAGACAGGTACTTATTGCTTTAAAGTTATGCCTTTCGGACTAAAAAATGCAGGAGCCACATTTCAGAGACTGGTGAACAGGATCTTTAAAGGAATGATGGGCACAGTGGTCAAGGCCTACATTGATGATACAGTAGTCAAAAGCAGAAAGAAAACTGACCACTTGGGGCATCTCCGAAAAGTGTTCAACACCTTAAGGAAACATGGGATGAAACTCAATCCGGCCAAATGCTCCTTCGGGGTGTCTTCGGGTCAGTTCCTTGGGCACATTGTCAATCGATCAGGCATACAGACCAGCCAGACCCAAGTGAAGGATCTGCTCGAAACAAAAGAGCCAACCACTCACAAAGAAGTCCAGATTTTGACCGGAAGAGTTGTAGCTTTAAGCAGATTCATCGCAAGACTGACCGACCGATGCCGACCCATCTTCTAAGCGATCAAAGCAAAAAGGGAGAGGTATGGGGGCCCGAACAAACCAAAGCCCTATCCTTACTGAAAGAGTACATGCTCAAGCCTCCCATTCTTGCGACACCCGAGCCCGGTGATGTCCTACTCTTGTATCTGGCAATATCATCAATGTCAACAAGTGTTGTACTCATCAAAGAGGACGGGAACCTCCAGATGCCAATTTTCTATACAAGTAAGGCATTAGCCGATCCCGAGACCCGGTATAGCAAACAAGAAAAGTTGGTTATGTCCCTGATCAATGTCAAACGACGTCTCAGGCACTACTTTGAAGCTCACCAGATCATTGTCCCCACTACAACTCCGATTTGTGTACTTATGGCAAAGCCCGATCTCTCCGGTAGGATCTCCAAATGGGCCATTGAGCTAGGGATTTATGACATAACCTACATTCCTAGAGTCTCGATTAATAGACAGGTTGTGGCCGATTTTCTATTAGAAGGAGAGACCAACGAAATGGACCAACCCGTTGAATTAGAAACATGGAAATTATTCGTGGACGGCTCGGTGAGCGCCAGTGGAGTAGGCGTCGGGGTAGAGATTCATACTCCTGACGGGACCAAGTTATAGGCTTCTATGCAATTGTAGTTCTCAGCCACTAACAATGAGGCGGAGTACGAGGCGATCGTATCGGGCCTGAGATTGGCCAGAAGCCTACAAATACAATCCCTGTCTGTATACAGTGACTCCCAGCTAATAATTAGGCAAATAACCGGCGAGTACAAAACTAGAGACCCCAAAATGGAATCTTATAGAGTGCTGGTACTCAGGGAGTCCATAGGTTTTTAAAAATTAACATTCAGTCAAATCTCTTGAGAAGAGAACACCTCTGCCGACCACCTAGCTCATCAGGCGTCTGCAACTGGTGAATATATGGCCCGAGTAGTGTTGACCGACTTCATCACTATACCGAGCATTCGAGAACCCGACGAGCAAATATGTCTATTTCCCCGTTAGCCGAGCTGGATGGACCCCATAATCGACTACCACAGAGTCGGGACGCTACCAGCTTATAAGGCAGAGGCAAGGATAATTAGAATGAAGTCAGCCAGATACTCGATCATCCCGGGACAGCTCTACAAAAGATCTTTCTTGGGTCCATATCTGAGGTGCGTCACTCCTTCCGATTTAGAGACAGTGATGCAAGAGATAAACGCTGGAGCTTGCGGAAATCACTCGGCTTCCCGATATTTTGCCCATAAAATCTTATCCCAGGGTTACTTTTGGCCCTACCTGTCCCAGGATATCGAGGAATATGTACGAAAATGCAAAGCCTGTCAGATGCATGGTGACGCTATACTCCAACCACCGAAATTCTTGAACCCGACAATCGTTCCACACCCTTTTGCACGATGGGGAATAGATATAGTCGGACCACTCCCAAAAGCCATCAGGTCAATAACCCATGTGCTCCTGGCCACCGACTATTTCACCAAATGGGTACAAGCCGAGGCCTACCCTTCAATAAAAGGCAGACACGTGGTTAAGTTCATATGGAATCACATCATCTGCTGGTTTGGGGTACCTCAGACCATCATGATGGACAACGACACTAATTTAGACTGTGAACCAGTCAGGTATTTCCTAGCCGAGCATTGAATCAATCAGAATACCTCATCGGTAGGGTACCCGCAGGCTAATGGACAAGCAGAAAGAACCAATCGATCTATCTTCAACACCCTGGCAAAGAAACTTGAGAAGGCCAAAGGAGCATGGTTAAACAAGTTTCCAGAGGTACTGTGGTTGTATAGAACAATGCCCCGATAACCAATCGGTGAAACACCTTTCGCTATGGCATACGAGGCGGAGGCCGTAATCCCGATGGAGTATGCAGTCCCGACACTAAGGTCGTTGGCCTGGGACGAGAAATCAAATAATCAACGCTTGGCTCACGAGCTCGACCTGGTAAAAGAGAAGAGAGAAATTGTTTGGATAAGACTGTTGGCATACCAACAACGAGTCAGGAATTACTTCAAAAAGAGGGTAAAAAGAAGGGGATTCCAAGTTGGGGACATGGTCCTTAGACGAAAGATTGGACACGTAGGCAAACTCCAAGAGCCATGGGAAGGACCCTAAACCGTCACTGAAGTGGTGGGACGTGGGGCCTATAGATTACTCAGGAACTCTGATAACAGAAGGGAGCCCAACACACAGAATGCATCCCGACTTAAGAGGTATTATCCCTAGAAATACTTTGTTTTGGCTATTGTAAAGGAAGGCCACTAGAGCCCAAAAAGATTGCAATGAAAGTTTTATTTTTCCCGATCATCTCCATTATTATATCTACCCAACGGGTTTTTACAAATATTAGTTTAAAAACCTAAGTGTTGCATCCTCTCCATGGGTCCAAAGTGCCCGAGAGATCATCACAAACCCACCAGTGGTCGGGTTTTTAAAACTGTCAGTTTAAAAAACCTAAGTGTTGTATCCTCTCCATGGGCCCAAAGTGCCCGAGGGATCATCACAGACCCACCAGTGGTCGGGTTTTTACAAATATCAGTTTAAAAACCTAAGTGTTGCATCCTCTCCATGGGCCCAAGGTGCCCGAGAGATCATCACAGACCCACCAGTGGTCGGGTTTTAGAAATATCAATTCAAAAACCTAAGTGTTGCATCCTCTCTATGGGTTAAAAGTGCCCGAGAGATCATCACAGACCCACCAGTGGTCGGGTTTTACAAATATCAATTCAAAAACCTAAGTGTTGCATCCTCTCCATGGGCCGAAAGTGCCCGAGGGATCATCACAGACCCACCGGAGGTTGGGTTTTACAAATATCAGTTTAAAAACCTAAGTGTTGCATTCTCTTCATGGGCCCAAAGCACCCGAGAGATAAACACAGACCCACCAGTGGTCGGGTTTTACAAGTATCAATTCCAAAATTGTTATTACTGATAGTTTTGCTAAAGTCACAATTCAAAATCCCGATTGTTATTACCTTATCAAAAGAATAAATAATGAATAAGTAAACTTATATTAAAAAAGCCCTAGTGGCCAAGGCTGGTACAAAGATGTGTTACAAAGTCATTACAAATACAAAGAAAATGGAAAAACAAGAGAAAAAAGCAAGAGAAGAGGCAAGAAGCCAGAGGAAGATCCCTATTTCAAAGTCTTCTTCCCCTGATGGGTCTAAGCCTCGGGAGGATCTAGATTAACGCTTGAGCCTTTAGCCCCTAGGGGCTATCCCCCTATAGCTTCAAGCCCATCGAGACCAGAACGAGAAGGCGGAGAGGGCAAGGGATCCTGAAGGAATTCGCCAAAGACATGATCTTCGGCCTCGGGCTCCGGATCATCATACGGAGGCCCCACTCCTATGCTGAGGTCAAGATCCTCGATAGTCAGGATCTCCCTTTCCTCTTCAGGCTTTTGAAGCTCCATGATACATTCCTGCCAACCCTGCTCGTAATGGTACTTGCAGGTCCGCTCGAAGCGGGAGATCATCTAGTTACCACCCTTGTGGCACATCTCCACCCGAGATCTCTCCACACCAAGGGCGTTCTCGACCTCAACCTTCTCCCCACACAACTGCCGCCCCAAAGTCTTTAACTTCTCAACTTCTTCAATCAGGGACTGCACTTGGAGAGTCAAGGCTTCCCGAGCCTAAGCCTCCTGATCAGCTCTCTGCTCAGCCTCCCGGGCCTTGCTCTCAAGTTCTGAGATCTTTTCCTTAGCGCCAACGAGCTCTTCCTCAACTAAAATGACCCTATATGTTAGGGACTGAATCTTGTCCTCAGCCTTCTTGGACTGCTCGATAGCCTTGGCACACCCAACTTTATGGACCTGAACGTCCCGAGTCAGGGCATTTATGACCCGGGCATCATCCTCAAGCTTGCAATTATATGCATGAGTAGCATGGAGCATCTGAAAGAAGAAAGTGTCAGCACAGAATAAATGAAGCAAAATAAAAAGCTAAGTATAGGAAATATGAAATTATCCTCATCGCAAGCTCGGGCCCATTCAAAGCTAAGCTCATCCTGTCATATCGCCCCATGGCCAACCTATCGGCCGGGGTCCAGACTCCCAGGGCCATCTCCCTCAAGGCTTCCGGGTTCCCAATCGTCTGATCCCCCACGGATAGATATGGGTTGCCCTTCCGAGTGTCCAGCTTGAACCGAGGCCCGTGAGGAGTCTCTTTCCCACTTTCAGTAGCACGTTCAATCTCCCTATGGTCTTGTCTCCTGACCGGAGGTGTGATAGCAGTGCGCAGCCTGGTAGGTCGGGATAAACCCTAACCCTCTTCGTCAGAGCCTGACTCCAACGTCGAGGCGGGAACCTCTAAGGCCATACCGAGGCTAGGACCGGGCCTAACTGAAAGTTGGGCCTGAGACAAATTCTGATCCAAACCTCCAGACCTCAGGACCATAACATGATCATCCCCGACCTCGACCACCCCCGATGTAGCCGTTTGTGGGTTATGAGAAGGCAGAGGCGGAGGCGTGATCGGAGGATGCCCTGCCGGAGGAGGAGGAGGGGGTGTGGCGGCTCGACCTCCAATCGGCCCCGCTGATGAACTGACTGCAGGGTTCTCGGGGACTGGAGGGACATCAACCCCATAAACAAAGGATGTGGAGCTGGTTTCAGCCTTTTTAGCCATCTTTATTGAAATCTTGGGCATGGTAACCGCTTTCCTTTTCTGCTGGCCCCCCGACATATTTTTCTTGAGTTTTTTGGTTGCTGATGACTTGGACTTCAATCTCTTCGATCCAGACGTAGTCACAGCAGATGCCGAGACGATCATTGGCGCAGACGCTCCCGATACAAGCTCTTTCAATACAAACCCGGTCAGGCAACCCTGGCTATCCGTTAAATCCTTACTCCATACTCTGGCCTCCAACAGTTCAAATCGAGATCTTATATACCCGACCTCCATCTTCTCCTGGGGGGCCTGAAGGAAACTCATCACTAACATACCCAACTTATCATTACACAGATTGTAATGACATGAGGCTCGGGTATGGAAACTCTTAAACTCGGGAAGTCGGGTCTGTTGGAAAACGTGGCTGACAGGTATGTTTATGGCGTCGGGATGCCTCCACTGACCACTCACTACTATCATCCTTTCTTTCCATCCCTTATTGGAGGTCGGGACGTTATCACACAATTTCCTCTTAACATACGAGGTTAGGTTGTACGGGACCCCTATTATCTTTCTGTTCCTGAAGTTTATACGAGAAGAGGAGCTCGGCCAAACCTAAGTCTAGGTTCAATTCTTTGTTGATCAATAGGATCATGGCCAGGATCCTATAAACATTGGGACCCACTTGAAGGGGGGCCAGACCTAGAGTCGCCAAGGCCAAGAGGAAGAAAGGGTGAATTGGAAATTTTAGTATGGCAAGGTGGAATGAGGAGAGCAATATATCCCCGTCCTTCAACCCCTCACCAATCCTAAAGTCTTTGTCCTGAGAATAATGTCTAACCTTCACCCCTTCGGGAACCCCGCAGATCAGACACTTCGCAGTAGGGGTTAAAACACTCCACACAATGGAATACTCAACCAAGATCACTGAGATTTGTAGAAATTGATGAGACAAACTTGGAATTAAATGGATTTGAGTTTGCAGGCAATGCTTGAAAATATTGCAGAGAGAAATTGAAGAAGGAAGAGTGGTCCGAAAATGGCATAAGTTGTGGCGTATATGAATTATATAGGTTATATAGGCATGACGTTTCAGCTACCCGGGCCAGGGCATCGGACCGATATGACCCGGCCCATTTCACGCATCCCTAGGCCATGCCAACCAAAAATTCAAAATTGTAATTGACTGCGACAGCTGCAGCATTAAATGCAGCTCTGCATCATCCGGCACGCGTCCCGCATACCAACCTCAAGGGCTTTTTTGATGGGCCTCGCGATTCTTTCATTTAATGGGCCTATTAATAAACAGGCCCATGAACTAAAAGAGGGCATGTGTACATGTAAGTTTTCTCGGCCAATATAAAAAGGCCCGACCAGATCATTCCTAGAAAGGCC
Organism: Cornus suecica; assembly: GCA_963922005.1. NCBI lineage: Eukaryota > Viridiplantae > Streptophyta > Magnoliopsida > Cornales > Cornaceae > Cornus > Cornus suecica. The sequence continues at coordinate 50,930,161 of OY998241.1, read as the reverse complement.
CGACCAGATCATTCCTAGAAAGGCCCGAGATGATAACCCGATCATTGAGCCCATCTTCTAACCTGACCGACGCGTCCGTTCTGTGGTCCGTCCCAAGACCCGACCACTAGGCCCATCATATGGCCCGACCCGAAGAGCATTCTAGAAGAAACTTGAAGATTCTAGAAGAGACTTGCGCCTCAAGATAGTGAGGTTGTATAAGGACAAAATAAGCTGACATGTAAAGTAAGGATAGTATTCCAAAATAGAAAATATTGCCCTAATGGGCCAAAGGCCCAGGGAGCAAATGTATATAATCCAATGAAGAGTAATGAGAAAGCATCTTTTTGTGTTGTGAAAATTTTGTATCTACACACGGCAAAGAACCGTCTACAACTCATACACTGTCAAAGTGGGAGAATGAGCGATAAGCTCAAAATTACAAAAGCCAAGGGAACAGGGTCAAACTAATGAGCTCTATTCGACCATTACCCGAACAATACTCCACATTACTGGAGAGGTCTATCAATCATCTTGTGATGATACTAATCACCAATCACAAAGGCCTATGTGGCCAAGATCACAATTTCAACTAAGTCTTAATATATTGCTACATAGCTCAACTAGAGCCTAACATACGGGGAACCCTTACGCCCCAAGGTCACTTTCACTTAGTTTTTCCATAACTATCAAAGATAATCGCCAACCGTGACTTCTTAATATTCCCCTTTTCACTTTTCACCTTTTAACTTTAAGTTTTCACAGTTTCCTTTACACTAGGAAATTCACAATTTTCATTGTAATTTAACAACGGTTAAAATATCAATCACAAACACCGCGCCCTAGCGCCCAAGAGAATAATATAAATCTTTAATTAAAATTTAGACATAACCTACTCAATATCAATAAGCAATAATAACAGATAATCTCAACAGCAATATCCATGCAATGCCAATGCTCAGGACCATGCAAATGCAACTCAAGTGCAACCCTGTCTATATGAGGATAAAATAAATAACCAGGAATCTCAAACCGATCACTTATGGGGTTAACAGGCCCGCACAAGGAAGGGTGAGCATCGCCAAATAGAGTACGGAGACCACAAGTCTGTACGGAACCGGCAAGTGAGGCCCAAGCCCTCACCCCCAATGTCTAAGGATTCGAGAGATACTAGCTCCCTGTGTGCTAGACCACCCCCTAGCCAGTTGTTGAGACTATCCAAACGGTCCATTTGTATACATATATATAATGCAAATGAGGCATGCAACTTACACTGAAACAATATATACACTACAATGCTATATGAATGCAAAATGCCTCCACATGAATTTAATATACTCAATAAAATGGCATAAAAGCCAAGCAATCTCATACAAAGCATGCTTTAAAATTTAAATTATACAGTAAATCACTTCCATTTATCTCAATCCCCTAACATATTTTTAATTTCAATAAAATATAAATAATAGGGAAAAATCAATTAATCGGATCTACGTCCACATACACCTTCTATAAACCTATTTCGAACTCAAGGGGGTACTAAACCGCTTAAATCGATTTAATTTAAATAGGTTTATAATTATTGTAAATTTTCCGAGAAATAATTTATTTAATTTCTCAAGGGAATTAATTTATTTAATTTCTCCACAAAAATATCCAATTCCGACATCATTTAATCCATTTATGGGTATTTTATAAATTTTATAAAATTCCTAGATTTCCGTCTATCACTAGGAATTTAATTGAACGTTTTTATTTTCCTAGATTTCCGTCTATCACTATGAAGATTTATTTATTAACATTTTCTACACACTATTAGTGAGTGTCAGATATACATATATATAAGAATACAAAAAATGTAAATTCCCACCTATTTTATTCGCTTATAAATGTCCCGAACTGTCCCGTCGTGAACAGTGCTCGCCGCCCAAAGTTGTCTGACAATTATTTTGAATATACCAAAACATCCGTCTTGATGACCTATACGATATATATGAAGCCCATTAGCAATTGGTTAATAATTTTGAATAAATCTAACGAGAACCAAATAGAAAAATCGTACCTATAATCTGAAATTTTTGGCAAACCGCTCAACAGTTTCGCACCAAATTCGGATATATCGTGTACGACATCGGGATCAAGCTATCCTCCAAATTTCACTTCAAATGAAGCCCGAATCGCCACCGAGTCGACCCAACTCAGTTCAGTCGAACTCGGGACAGTTCGTCACGCGCCACTACGGCGCGAACTAGCGCCACCACTATGCCGCCACGTCCTCCTGCGCGACACCACGACCCCGTCGTCACCCAACAGAGGAGGGCGACCACAGATCGGTGACCAAACCCTAGCCATAACGTCGTCTCTCTCCCTATCGCGACGTCTCTACACTGCGACCAGTTTCGGCGTCACTACTATCCCTACTCGCCGACCTCTAATCGGCGACCTCCCTTCACACGTGACCTGTTCTTCTTCTCCAACCGACCCCCCTTTCTCTCTCTCTCAATCTAACCAGATACCAATATATATATATATGCGTGGGTATGCATCAAGACAAGAAGAAGGAATTGGCCACCAAGCCTCACACCCCTGCACTACTCTTCCTCAAGCACAAACTCTCGTTCTCGCATATGGTGGGTCTGCGTGTGTGCTTGCTTTAACAGATAAGAGAGGACGAGTGGTTTGTATGCTATATGGATCCCTCACCTCAATTATTTTCCTTTAAAAAATTTCTTTTTCTTTTAATTCAAAACACTTAATATGGATAAAGGGAGCACAAGTGATGTGTGGTGGTGGTAAGAACAAGTTGTCTACCGATCCATGCCCAAATCAATGGTCACATTTTATTAATCCATGTTTCATTTAGCTTAAGCCATCTAGATAAATACATGTATATATAATACATATATGATATATACATAGCACGTGAGGTGAGTGGAAGATAGGTTGTTTGACTTTTCAAACCCATACATATATATATTACAAAACCAACTCTATAACTTCCCAAAATCACAAAATGACCCCATTTCCACCGTTTAGCCAAAGCGCAATGCCCGAAACGTTAAAAAATTATTGAATACATCAAAAAATAATTTCCCATCCAACGGGCCTGCTAAAAAGCCTCAGGTAACGTGAAAGCACCGAAATAACTCCTAAACAAAAGTACATGAACCCGAAAAATCAACGAAATGCCAGACAATTAAAATAAAATAAATTGAAATAAATAATCCGGGGTATAAATTAACCACCAAGACACCGGGTACGTCCCGAACCCATCTAATAGCTATAAGCAATAAGGCACGAAAAGAATCGAAGAAAAATAAACATGTACATCCACATTAACACCTAGGGCACGTAGATGCAATCACAGAGAAAACTAGCAAATGAAATATAAATACTCCTAAGCATGCTAGCTAAACTATGCACGTACTAAGCCACTTACAAGGGAACATAAAGCATCGAATCCTTAAAGCATTAAATGCCGAACTCGAACAACAACGTCGGAGCCTTAAACATTGGACATACTAAGCATGTCGCCACCCAGTCGAAGCACCAAACGTCGAGCATCAAAACGAAATTATGTAATCGACACTAGAATTCACATAAACTTCTAGCCATATCCGAAACATAAAACATCACTTCAAGTAGCGTAATCACTAAAGAAACTTAACGAAATCATCAAAGAGACAATTGCAGAGTCGTGCTGTAGAATCCAGAACTCACGTCAACATATCACCAAGTCAGAAACAATAATGTCACGTCAAGTCATGTCACGTAATCACCAACGACAGTCCACAAAGTCCTCAAGTAGACAATCGTCCAGCCGCACAGTTAGCTCCAAACGTTAAATGCAAAAATTTACACGTGAAACACCAAGAATAACCATGATGCCATGAACAAGTGATGTCATAACCGAAAATAAATTAGAAATAATTCCATAAAATTAGGAAAATAACATGGGGTGCTACAGGCGAGCCCAGCATAAGTCAGAGCTCTCATGGGAATGGGAGAGCCGAAGTCCCGGAAGGAGATCCATGTACTAACTGGGAGAGTAGCAGCCCTCAGCCTTTTCATCTCTCGCTTAACTGATCGGTGCTGGCCATTTTTTCATTCTATAAAAGCAGCTAAAGGAGAGATCTAGGGGCCAGAGCAAGCATAAGCCCTAAAAAAGCTCAAGAGCTACATGACAAAGCCTCCCATACTGGCAACCCCGGAAGCAGATGAACTGTTACATTTATATCTAGCCATATTTGCAACATCTACCAGCGCCGCTCTGGTCAAGGAGGGCAAGGGGTACCAGATGCTGGTCTTCTACACCAGCAAAGCCTTTGCTGATCAAGAAACCCGTTATTCCAAACATGAAAAGTTGATACTATCAGTGATCAATGCAAAATGACGTCTTTGGCATTACTTTGAAGCACATCCGATCGTGGTGCCAACTGTAACCCCGATCAGATCCATAATGGCGAAGCCCGAATTGTCAGGGAGAGTATCCAAATGGGCAATAGAACTAGGAATCTATGACATAACCTATGTCCCCCGAACCGCCATCAAAGGGCAAGCGGTAGCTAAATTTCTGTTAGAAACAGAAACTATGGACACTCCAGAAGAAAATGGACCAGAATTATGGGTAGTATTCGTGGACAGATCGTCAAATATCAACGGAACAGGGATCAGGGTAATGCTCGTAACACCCGATGGAACTAAAATTCAGCAATCCATCTGATTGGAGTTTCCAGTCTCCAACAACGAAGCCGAGTATGAGGCCCTTCTAGTAGGAATTCGGTTAGCCCGAAGCCTTTAAGTGCAAAAAGCGGAGATACGAAGTGATTCCCAATTGGTCGTACATCAGTTGAATGGGGAGTATGAAACATGAGAGCCTAAAATGGAAGCATACAGGAATTTGGTACTAAAGGAGGACGAGGAATTCCATCAGTTGACCTTTGAATAAATCCCCAGAAGGGACATTATCGTGGTAGATCGTTTGGCTAACCAGGCCTCCGCAACAAGGGAAAGTATGAATCGAACAACACCAGTGGACTTTATCGTCCGATCAAGCTTGGAGCCTTCCGAAGACGTGATGGTCATTCCTTGGGAGCCAAGCTGGATGGACCCCATAGCAGAGTATTTGAGGACGGGTGCGTTACCTGAGTCAAAACTAGAGGCCTGGAAGATAAGAATGAAAGCCGTCAAATACGCTCTATACAACGGCCAACTTTACCCCAAGTCTTTCTCTGGGCCATATTTAAGATGTCTCACACCCTCCGAAGCTTCTGCAGTCATGGAAGAGATACATGCTAGATCGTGTGGTAATCATTCTGGAGGAAGGTCTTTAGCCCATAAAGTCCTCACCCAGGGGTACTTCTGGCCTTATCTGTCAAGATACGCTGAAATATATACCCGACACTGTAAAAAATGCCAATTTCATGGTGATGCCATTCATCCACCTCCGGAATTGCTAAATCCAATAGTTATCCCTCACCCCTTTGCCTGATGGGGAATGGATATTGTGGGTCCTCTCCCGCAGGCCATACGATCTACTACACATGTTCTGCTGGCTAAAGATTACTTTACCAAATGGGTGGAAGCCGAGGCAACCCAAATAATCAAAAGTAGCCACGTTATAAAATTCATTTGGAGTTAAATCATTTGTAGATTCGGTCTACCCCGAACTATAATAATGGATAATGGCACCAACCTGGATAATAGGAAAGTTCAGGCATTCTTGGCAAAACATGGGATCAATCAAAATACTTCTTCTGTTGGTTACCCACAGGGAAATGGACAGGCTGAGAGGACAAACCGGACAATTTTTGATACACTTAGAAAAAAGCTCAAAAAAGCAAAAGGGGCTTGGTTGGAAAAATTACCTGAGGTCTTATGGTCCTATCGGACCACTCTAAGACAACCAACAGGAGAGACCTCTTTTGCCATGGCCTATGGGGCTGAAGCCGTGATCCTGACCAAACTGAAAGTGCCTACTCTAAGAAGTCAGGCCTGGGAAGAAGGTCCAAACAATCAGCACCTGGCCCATGACTTGGACCTACTGGAAAAAAGAAGAGAAGTCGCTGGGATAAGGCTGGTTGCCTACTAGCAACAAGTCAAGACTCGGTTTAATCAGACAGTCAAAAGAAGAGAGTTTCATGTAGGAGATATGGTGCTCAGAAGAAAAATTGGAATTATTGGCAAGTTACAGGAGACATGGGAAGGACTTTATACCATAATTGAGGTCATTGGTTGCGGTGCCTATCGGGTACGGAAGAACGAGACAAGCCGCATCAAGCCCAACTCTTAGAGCGCTTTTCGTCTGAAGAGGTATTATCCTTAGATAGTTTTTCCTTAAAATAGTAAAATAAAATTGTGTCTTGCACTTATTTCCTAAGTTTTTTTTAATAAAGCATTTTCCCCGATGTTCGGCACCTCTGCTACATGTTTCCTAAGTTATTTCTAATAAAAATCATATTATATATGAACGATTGTACCTTGTGAGGATTCCATATAAACAAAAAAATTTCCTTAAGTGTTGAGTTCAAACCTAATTTGAACTAACTATAGGGCAAAAACAAGTCTCAGGGGCCAAACGCCCGAAGACTTAATACTAAACAGAAATTTTTCCTTAGTGTTGAGTTCAAACCTAATTTAAACTAACCAGAGGGCAAAAACAAATCTCAGGGGCCAGATGCCCTAAGACTAAATACTAAAATAAAAATTTTCCCAAGTAGTGAGTTCAAAAAAAAAACGTTTATCTCAGGCTAGTAAAAAAACTAAACCGAAGTAACTAAAACAAAATACCACCAAACTAAAACAAAATACCACTAAACTGGGAAAATACTTTTTCATTAAAAGAAATAGAAAATACAAAAACACCATTCTAAAAGGGTAAGTACATGATGAAGCGCAGAGAACCTAAGTCCTATTTAACTCAGGGGGAAAGCTAGTTTTCTCCCTTCATGAGGGCAGCAAATCGCTTCTCATTCTCTGAGGCCGATGGGTCTTTATAAGGAAAGGGCACTCCCAAGAAAGCATCAAAGTCTTTGACAGTCTTAAACTCCCGATCAACCAGGGGAATATGCTCCATCTCGTGCCTATCCCGCCACACCCTTACCGATCGTACGTCACAAATTGTAACATACCGCTTGTGCATTTCCAGACCACCCAAGTGGCACATCTCTATCTTAGATCGCGCAAGAGCCAAAAGATTATCTGACTCTGCCTTTTCGGCAGCTATCTTTTGGTAAGCTGCCTTCACCTCTGCTAGTTCAGCCACTAAAGTCCTCTTTTCAGCCTCTCCGGTCTCCAGAAAGCTCTTATGCTGAGATACAATCTGGCGAAGACCATCCGCCTCTCTGGTTAGAGTGATACGATGCTCGTTATTTTACTAAAGTTGAGCCTGCATCTTGGTCATTTCCCGGACATCGGACTCCAGGACATGATTGTATGCCTGGATCCCATAAAGAAGCTACACAGATAGGGAAAAGAGTGCATGTTAGTGTAGAATGAAGTAAAAATAATAAACTAAGGTATAAAATAAAATTTGAAACACCAACCTCCATGGCCATCGAGGAGCCTTTTGGAAAAGCTCAGTCCTAGAAATCTTTGACTGAGCAGCCCTATCGGTAGGAGTCCAAACCCCCTTCGCCATGGCCCGAAGAGCATCTGGCTGACAGATGGTAAAATGGTCAGCATAGACCGAAGTCCCATCAGGAAAGAGAAACTTTAGCTCCCAGGGAATTGCGGTATGGGAGGTATCCTGAGCCTGAGGATTTTCACTCGTTGAGGCATAAGTAGTATGGGTCCTGGGTCTTTTGTTGGCCACTCCACCACCCATACCAAATCGAGACCTGGTGGTGGCAGCATTTATGTAAGACCCCATGTTATTTTCCCAATTTTCTGGAATTATTTTTCGATTTAATTTCGGTTGTGACGTCACTTGTTCATGATGTTATGGCTATTTTTAATGTTTCACATGTAAATTTTTCACGTTTATGTCTTGATACGACGGGATGACGCGACCATTGTCTTGTTGACTACTTCGTGGATTATCATTGGCGATTACGAGAATTTATGGTGAGTTTAATGTTTCGAACTGGTGCAACGTTGACGTGAGTTCTGGATTCTACAACACGACTTTGCGATAATTTCTTTGGTGACTTCGGGGGGTTTCTTTCGTGATTACGTTACTTAAGCTGATGTTTTGTGTTTCGGACGTGGCTAGAGGTTTACGTGGGCTTTAGTATCGATTATGTGGATTCGTTTAGACGCTCGACGTTTGGTGTTTCGACTGGGTGGCGACATGCTTAGTATGTCCTACGTTTAAGGCTCCGACGCTGTTGTTCGAGTTCGGCAATTAGTGCGTTAGGGGTTCGATGTTATGTTTTCCCCTTGTAATGGGATTAGTATGTGCCTGATTTGATTGACGCGCCTTGTTTAGCTGGCGTGCTTAGGAGTATTTGTATTCTCCTTTCTCATTTTTTTGTGTTTGTATTTACGTGATATAGTTGGGACGTTATCACTTAGCATCTTGTTAGGCTTAGGATGTGCTAGGTGACGTGAGGAGTTATAGTTTTCTTTCGTATTTGGTTTAGTACGTGCCTTGTCTGACCGACGTACTTAGTGTTTGTATGTACGTGTTTTGTTTGTTTGGTGTGCTTATTTCTTCGTATTTCTAAGTGCTCCTATGTGTTGATGTGGTTGTACTTGATTATTATTTTGAGTTCTTTTCGTGCCCTAGTTATTAGTAGTATTCGATGGGTCTTGTACGTGCCTGGTGTTCCAGTAGTTGGATTTTGTACTTTGAATTATTTATCGAGCGACTCGTAGATTTTCCGGGTACGTGTGTCATCGTTTAGGGATTTTCTTATGATTTTTCCCTTTATTATTATTTATTATTAATTGAGGCCAAATGATTTATTTTCACTTTTCGCACTTGAGGCGACAGGTTCTGAATTATCATTAGCAGGGATTTTCGATTATTAATCTAGTGGACCAAGAATTTGGATAGATGGACTGAGACCAATCTTTTGGCGGAGTCGAGTTCATAATTGTTCTGTGTTCCGACGGTTATGTTTTGTACCCGGAGTGTTTATTTCGACTTATATTATTTATTAGCTATTCATAGAATTTTTCGAGTTCGCGTGATATTAATTGCGGGTTGATCAGTTATTTATTTCAGATTATATATTTATGGGTTTCATACCCCCGATTATTTATTTCAGTTATATTATTTATTGGGCATCCCGTTTATATTTACTGGCTTGTGTGATTTTAATTTGGGGTTCTCAGTACATTTTTGGGATTTATTATACATATATTATTAATTGGGAGAAAATATATGTGTGTGGGTATTTATATGTATATATAAAATTAATGGAAATTATATATATATGTATATTGGATATAATGTGTGTGGCTGAGAGGAGACAACAGATCAACCACTCTGCATTCATGACTCTTCTCCTCTGTTCGTCATCTTCAATCCACTCCTTCACATTTGGTCAGCTTCTCCATCATCCTTTAATCGCTGATTGAGAGAGAGGGAGAGACAAGGTTGTGATGGAGAACGCAAGGGGAAGAGCAGTCGATCGTAGGGGCTACGCGACCTGGTGAACCGACGATGGCTGGAGCAGCGTCGGCTATAGGTGGTACTTGCGGCGCAACCGCGAGGTAGTGGTGCTGGCGCGACTCTGACAACCACGTGTGGGGGCAAGCAGATTTGAGTTCGACCTAGGGTTTCGGCCAGAGGTGAGTTCGCTGGAGAGAGGAGCAACGACGGTGACTAGAGTCGCAGGTAGTGGTCGCAAGCTACAGGCGACGGCTGGTGGTGGAGCAGGTGCAGCCGGAGTTCGCGCAATAGCAGTTCGCGTAGGGACTGTTTCGGCCGGAACTTCGATCGGCGATTTGGTCAGCTTCCCGATGTCGAGTTGGGCTGAAATTTTGAGGAAATCTTCGTATCGATGCTAGGTACGACATACTAAAATTTCGTAATTTTGCGTTAAACGGTTTGTCCAGAAATTCAATTTATAGGTTCAAATTTTCGTTTGGGTTATATTAGATTTATTCAAAATTATTAACCAATTGCTAATGGGCTTTGTATATATCGTATATGTCATCAAGATGGACGTTTTGATATATTAGAAATATTTTTCGGGCGACTTTGGATGGCGAGCACTGTTCACAATTGACACTGTGCACGGCGGGACAGTTCGGGGCAGTTCTGTAAGCTTTACTTTAGGTGGGAATTTTACATATATATATTCTTATATATATGCATATCTGACACTCACTAATAGTGCGTATAAAACGTTAATTAATCTTTGTTGTATGTTTATGGATAAATAAAAATATTTAATTAAATTCCTAGTGATAGACGGAAATCTAGGAATTTTATAAAATTTATAAAATACCCATAAATGGATTAAATGATGTCGGAGTTGGAAATTCCTTTGGAGAAATTAAATAAATTATTTCTCGGATTTAAAATAATTAAAAACCTATTTAAATTAAATCGATATAGGCGGTTTAGTACCCCCTTGAGTTCGGGAATAGGTTTATAGAAAGTGTATGTGGACGTAGATCCGGTTAATAAGTTTTCCCCTGTTGTTTCTATTTTATTGGAAAAAAAATAAGTTAAGGGATTCACGAGAACGAGGGACGTTAAAACTTAGACCTGATTTTAGTTCCTTTGTTGTTGATTTTCTCGTAAATTATAAAGAAATTAAATTACGAATGGATATATTTTGGAGATAAATGGAAGTGATTTACTGTATAATTTAAATTTTGAAGCATGTTTTGTATGAGGTTGCTTGGCTTTTATGCCGTTTTATTGAGTATATTAAATTCATGTAGAGGCATTTTGCATTCATACAACACTATAGTATATATATTGTTTCGGTATAAGTTGCATGCCTCATTTATATCATGTACATGTATGGATTGTTTGGAATGTCACAACAACTGGCCAGTGGGTGACTGGCACCCTGGGAGTTAGTATCTCTCGAATCCTCAGACTTTGGGAGTGAGGACATATGTCTCACTTGCCGGTTCCTGACGGACTTGTGGTCTCCGTACTCTATTTGGCGACGCTCACCCTTCCTGGTGTGGGTCTATTAACCCCATAAGTGGTCGGGTTGAGATTCCTGGTTATTTGTTTGACCCTCATATAGACAGGGTTGCATTTGAGTTGCATTTGCATGGTCATGAGCATTGGCATTGCATGGATATTGCTGTTGAGATTATCTGTTATTATTGCTTATTGATATTGAGCAGGTTATGTCTGAATTTTAATTAGAGATTTGTATTACTCTCTTGGGCGCCAGGGCACGGTGTTTGTGATTGATATTTTAACCGTGGTTAAATTAGAAATTAAATTGTGAATTTCCTAGTGTAAAGGAAACCGTGAAAACTTACAGTTAAAAGGTGAAAAGTGAAAGTGACCTTGGGGCGTAAGGGTTCCCCGTATGTTAGGCTCTAGTTGAGCTAGGTAGCAATATATTGGGACTTAGTCGAAATTGTGATCTTGGCCACATAGGCCTTTGTGATTGGTGATTAGTATCATCACAGGATGATTGATAGACCTCTCCGGTGGTGTGGAGTATTGTTCGAATAAGGGACGGATAGAGCTTATCAGTTTGACCCTATTCCCTTGGCTTTTGAAATTTTGAGCTTATCGCTCATTCTTCCACTTTGACAGTGTATGAGTTGTAGACGGTTCTTTGTCGTGTTTATTGAAAATCTCTTTCATAAGTACTCTCGTGAAGTTAGTGATTTCAGGGCATGGTTTATCCCGTTCTTGAATCCTCGGTTATGGTTAGGATCTATAGAGTCAAATATTCAATGTTTTGAAAACTTAAAGCTTGGGGATTTTTATAAAATGTGTTCTTCATTTACCCCGAGATTTGTTAACTATTTTTAGAAAGATAGAAGTTTAAATACCTGTTTTATAAAATATGTTTTGAATTCTTAGTACCGAGAGTATCGATAGAAATCCATTTTTGAAAGAAATTTCAGAAAATTTCATTTGAAATTGTTTTGTAAAATCGGTGAATTAGGACACGGTTTGTCCCTGTTCTAGAAATCTCGATGTTATTTTCGAGGTGTCATTATTGTTAGAGGTTGATAAATTCAGGCTTCTCCTAACTTGTTGTCTGGAGTTCCATCACGTGCCTGGTTTTGTTTGGGCCTTCTTTCAGAATTATTTTTATAAAATTTTAAATAAATGTTAAAAGTCTTAGGACCATATTTGAAAGAAGTTTAAAAGTGATTCCAAAATAGTTGTCAGTTTGAACTCTAATAGTTCTTCTTTCTCCTATAGTTATTCCTTGGGTTTGAGCCTGGACTTGTGATGTTGAGTTACGCACACCTAGTGTGATTCTTGTTGTTTTGGTTGGGTTTGGAGACGTTGGAACCAAATAAGATTTTACCGGGTCCTAACTTTTTCTTAAAAAAAACCGGTTGAATCCTTCGGGGTTCAACGTTTTTCTTTAAAGACTCGAGGACCATAGCATCTGTTTGGGACTAAACGACTCCAATACCCCTTTCTAGTGCCGAGATAGGCAGTGTGAGTTAGAGATAGTTCGGTTGGTTACCAAATCCGGTGTGGAGATAATACCTTCCATTTTTATGTTTCTTCGAGTGAACGGGGTGGTTCACTGGTTATTGTAAATAGAAGAATGGTTATGATGATTTACTTTCGGTAGTCCTAGTGAGTGATCTATTTACCTCCTAGGAACCTTGAGCAGTGTGCTAGGTGCACGGTATCGTAGATAGTTAGTCCTTGTTGCATCTCTAGATGAGAGTAGAGTTCGGATTGGTTGTCTATAGGCCTAGGTGACAGGCTTAGTTATTTACATGACGTTATATATATACACGTGCACATGCGTTGCTTATATTTTAGTTGATCTGTATTTCTTACGATATCCGTAGTGTACTTGAGGTTAGTGATGAGGTTATTGATGGGGTCTCGAGTTGGCGGGGTGCCATATGAGACGATTGAATGACCTATGATAGATGCATGCACACGGGATGGTTAACCTTTTCTAGACGGCTATGAGTGTGATGTTTTGATATTATGGTGAGCCCCCGAGGTTGTGCTCACCCCCACACAGGTTGCAGGTTTGCAGGTGGACGCAGCACGGCTTATGCTTGGTAGCGACGATACAGGTGATTTGGGACGGTAGTTTTATTCCTCCTTCCGTAGTCATACTTGTGTGTTCTTTTATTCTCTTGGGAGTCAGGCTGTTGGCAGATTCCCCTATGTTGTATTTTCAGTCCATGTATTTATTATTTTGGGGTGCCATTGTATCTGTTCGGCACTACCATCGAGTTATATGTATTCTTATTTGAGCTTGGTGACTCAGTCGGTATTTGTTGTTTTGGGGTGCCTTTATACCTTTTCGGCATCGCCATGTGGCTTTCTTTATAATTTTATTTAAACATTTGGGGCTCTATTGATTTTAGAAGGGTTGTGTAGAGGTATTGGTGTTCTTTTCCACTACCTCGGCCCTAGTAGGTTTCTGGAATGTTGGGCTGCTTGCCATTGATTCTATTTCTGTTGTTATGGGCAGGTTCTTGTGTTGTGTTGTTTTGGGTTGTCCGGATGTTCCATTTATAAACGGAACTCTGCCGGATTTTCGTTACAATTTCTTTACTGAGTTTCTATCACTCAGGTGACATGGAATACTTCATTTTCATTCCTATTCCATGTATTTCGATGTTATTGTTAATTTGAGTTGTCATTTTTTGTGACATCATACCTCAGGATTCGCTGATTCTCCGGATTGGAGTCTCAGGAATAACGGGGCGTGATAATTTACAAGAGGAGGCTGAGGTGGATCTGCATGACTTTGTTCAAGCGGAGGTACTGGAGGTGCCGGGGGTGTTGTCGAGAGTGGAATGGCGTTATCTAGATGAAGACCTTTAGGAACCTGAGTGCGTCTAGCAGAAAGGGGTCTGACGGGAAAATTCATCCTGTCAATAGCAGCGCCCAAGTTATAAATCATCTTTAGAATTGCCTTAGTCCGAAGAGTGGTGGCAGATCGGACATTGCTCCAGATCTTGGCCTTCAGAAGTGCAAATCATTCTTTTATGAGAGATAAGGGAATTTCTCTATCCTCATAGCGTAGAAATCTATACGCGTACTCCCCCCGATGTAAGTCACAGAACTTACAAAAACAAGAAGCTTTATGGAGGGGATGGTAGACAGGAAAACAAATAGGACCGAAGGTGCTTGGGATCGGGAAAGTCAGAGAGAACGGGTAAAACCAATTGCCACTAACAACTACCATTATCTCCTTCCATCCTTTATTAGATTTTTCCGTGTCAGAGCATATGCCCCGACCCTGGAAGGGAAAGAGGTTGTACCTACCTTTGCTTTCTCTGGCATTTTGGAAGAAATAACAGAGAAACAGGTCAGCTAAACCTAGATTAAGGTCCAGATCCCTATTGTACAGAAGAAGCATAGCCAAAATCCTAAAGTTGTTCAGGTTAAGCTGAAGAGGGTGTAACCCTAGCATAAAAAAGACATAATGAAAGAAGGGGTGAAGAGGAAATCTTAAGACTTTGAGATAAACCCCCAATAGCAAAATGCTACCTGGTTGAAGTCCTTCACTATTAGAAAAGTCTAAATAGCTGTAACACCCCGTTTTATTTTTCCTTTTTTTCTGAATTATTCCCGATTTATTTTCAGTGATGACGTCACTTATTCATGACGTCATGGTTACTCTGTGTAATTTACGAGTAAATTTTTCGCGTTTACGTCTACACTCGACTGGACGACGTTGCGATTTCTCTTCGTGGACTTCTGTGGTTATTACGCGACTTGACGTGACGGTAGTGTTTCGGACCTAGTTAAACGTTGACGTGAGTTCTGGATTCGATGACACGACTCTGCAACTGTCTCTTCCTTGACTTTGTGGGGTTTCTTTCGTGGTTACGTTACTTGAGCTGATGTTTTGTATTTCGGACGTGGCTAGAGGTTTACATGGGTCTTAGTGCCGATTATATGGATTCGTTTAGATGCTCGACGCTTAGTCCTTCTTCTGGATGACGGCATATTTAGATGACCGACGTTTAAGACTCCGATGCTGTTAATCGAGTTCAGCATTTAGTGCTTTAGGGGTCCGACGTTTTATTTTCCCTTGTAATGGGATTAATATTCGCCTGATTTGATTGACGTGTTATGTATTTGTGCTTACGTATTTTGTTTGCTCGGTGTGATTATTTCTTCGTGTTTCTAAGTGCTTCTACATGTTGATGTAGCTGTATTTGATTATTATTTTGGATTCTTTTCGTGCCCTAGTTATTTGTAATTAATCGATGGATCTTGTACGTACCTGATATTCCGGTGGTTGGGTTTCACACCCCGGACCATTTATTTTAGTTTACTTTATTTATTGGCATTACGATTCAAATCAGAATTATTAAAGATCTGTTTGGTTCGTGGGCTTTATTGTTAAGGGTTACGCGGTTTAGTTTCAACGATCGAGTTTAGTACTTTGTTTGGGCTACGATCAGTGATTTTAGGAGTCTCGGTGAGTTCAGACTTTATTCGGGGTTTCGGTGATTGGTTTCGTAATCCGGAGTATTTATTAGGGCTTATATTATTTGGTTGGCGTTCCGTGGACTTACGGGTTCACGTGTTATTATTTGGAGGTTTTCGATACATTTTGGGATTATCGGGTATCCCGTTTATTTTTCGAGTTCGCGTGATATATATTGCGAGTCGATTCGGGATTTATTTTAGTTTATATCCGACTATATAGCTGAATTATTTATTTCGGACGTTATTAGTTATTCGGAGTACCGTGGGGTTTTCGGTGATTTAATTGGTGGATGATTTTCGTGCCCCGGAGTTTTTATTTGGGCCTATATTACTTATTCGGAGTCCGGTGAATTTGATGGGCTCACGTAGAATTATTGGAGTGTCCCCGGTATATTTTACGGGACTTATTTTATTTATACGAATTTAATTATAATTATATATATATGGGTTTCATACCCCAGATTTTTATTTTAGTTATATTATTTATTAGGCGTCTCGTTTATATTTACGGGCGCGTGTGATATTATTTCGAGGTTCTCGATATGCTTTCGGGATTTATTGTTCGTATATATATATATATATATTATTAATTGGGTATATATATATATGTGTGTGGGTATTTAATAAAATAAATTAAATGCAATTATATATATATGGGTATTAAATAATTAAATAAATGAAATTGAACCAATTAGTGGACCAACCATTTCTTTTCTCATGTCACACATTTATTTAGTATCTTGGTCACACTTGAGGTCACATGATCCTAGTAATTAGATGTTACAAAATTGAATTGAGTTGAATTATATATATACGTATATTAGCCATACATATTTGAAATATATGTATATGTTTTGGGTCAAAATGGTGAATTGGCAAGTCATGAGGGTTACTTGTGTAATTAGGGGAGACTAACTAGTCACTTGTGCAATTGTGGATAAAGCAAGGGTTGCTTTGGTAATTAACCATATATATATACATGAGTGTATCTGTTGTGAACAACGTGACCAGACTCTTCTCCTTCCTTCTTCTCTTCTGAGCACAGAGGCTTCATCCCTCCAATTTACGCCGGTTGTCTTCTTCATTTCCGGCGAGGAGAGAGAGAGAGAGAGAAAGAGAGACGGAAAAAGGAAGGGAGAGGTCGCGCCTGTGCGTGCGACCTGTTGCAGTAGAGTTGTCGGCAGAAGGCGGCAACGGCGACTGGAGTGGAAGCTGCTGGTTGCGGCTCCGGCGATGGCGGCGTTGAGCTGCAGCTCTGGTGGTCGCGTGGCAGTGAGAAACTGCGTGACAGTGATGGGTTCGGCCAACCGAGTCGGGTCGACTCAGTGGCGAGTCGGGCTCCATTTGGGCTGATTTTCGGAGGATAGCTCGGCCTCGGTGTCGTGTACATTATATCCGAATTTGGTGCGAAACTGTTGAACGGTTCTCCGGGAATTTTTAATTTTCGGTATGAATTTCGGTTTCGATTTTTGTAGATAGATTTGTTCAAATTAAATTATCGATTGCTAACGAATTTTAATTATATTGAATAGGGCGGTAAGGCGATCGTTTCGACATATTAAAAATAATTTTTGGGCGGCGAGCACTATTCACGACCGGTACTGTTCACGGCGGGACTGTCTGTAAGCGTTTAAATTAGGTGGGAATTTTATATATATATTTTTATATATATATATTTATCTAGCACTCACTAATAATGCGTAGAAAATGCTAAGTTGCCCCGTTGTATGTTTATGGATAATAAATGCATGAAATTAAATTCCTAAGCGATAAATGAAATTTAAGAATTTTATAAAATTCACGAAAAGACTCATAGACGAATAAATGAGGTCGGGAATAGAAATTCCCTGGGAAATTAAATAAATTAATTCCCTGATAATTTTTAAAGAAATTAAATCCTACTAAAATTTGATTAAATTAGGTGGTTTAATACACCTGGACTTAAAATAGGATTTTGTAGAATTTTGTGTGAAATTAGAACTTGTAGTTAGCCCCCGGAATTATATGTAACTGAAATTAAAGTACAGTTGGAGCGGGGCAGATTTGATATTGAGGGACGTAGGGCCGGTTAATAAATATTTCCTCTATTATTTATGTTTTATTGAAATTAAAAATATGTTAGGGGATTTACGAGAACGTGGAACGTTGAAACTTAGACTTGGGTCTAGTTTCCTTTTATTTGTATTTCTCGTAAATTATAAAGAAATTAAATTGTGAATTAAATTGTTTAATTTCCCCTGAGGTGGGCTTTATTAGCCGATGATTATTGGGACTTAAATTAAAAGCATGCTGGAATATAAATTCTATAAAGATGGGGTAATTGAGGACCCGAGTATTTTTGTGGAAAAATGGAAATTTAATTATTGTGTGATTTAAATTGTGAAACATGATTGATATGAGATTGATTGGCTTTGATGCCGTGTTATGGAGCATATTTAATTCATATGGAGGCATTTTACATTTATATGGCACCATGTTATATATATTGTTTCGGTGCATGTTGCATGCCTCATTTATATCACGTGCATGTCTGGATCGTTTGGAATGTTGCAACAACTGGCCAGGGGTGGTCTAGCACCAGGGAGCTAGTAACTCTCAACTCTCTAGACATTTCGGGGTGAGGGCTTGGGCCTCACTTGCCGGTTTTCCGCGCGGTCGTGGTATCCGCACTTTCTTGGGCGACGCCCACCCTTCATGTTGTGGGTTTGTTGCCCCAGCAGTGAACGGTTTGGGATTCCTGGATATTAGTGGCTAGGGCTGCATTGGAGTTGCATTGTCATGACATTTACATCCATATTGGACATTTATTGGATATGTGTTTGCATGTTATTATTGATTATCAATATTGAGTATGTGATGTTGGAGTAGTAATTAAATATCTGTATTATTCTCTTTGGCGCTAAGGCGCGGTGTTTGTAATTAATATTTTAACTGTGGTTAAAATATAATGAATATTTAAAGATTTGAAATTGTAAAGAAAGAAAGAAAGTTTGACGATAATAAAAACCTGGATTAGTGGAGCCACGATTGGCATATGTTCCAGGTGGTTACGTGGATATATATATATGAAAATGTTTTGATAATTAATTGTTTTCCCCTTGAGTTGGAGTTGAGTTGAGTTGGCTAGACGTATATTGAGACTTGGTTGTGATTGTGCCTTTGGCCACATAGGCCTTTGTGATTGGTGATTAATGTTATCACTGGATAATTATTAGACCACTTCGGTAGTGGGGAGAGTTGTTCAGGTTAAAGGTCGGGTAAGACTCGTCGTCTGACCCTGTTTCTCTTAGCTTGTGTATGTTGAGCTTGTCGCTCACCCTTCCACTTTAAAAGTGTTTCGAGTAGTAAATGGTTTTTAGTCGTGTGTCTTGGAAATCTCCTTTCCTACATGTTCTGGTAAAGTAAGTGAACTCCGGACATGGTTTGTCCCGCTCTTGAGACTCGAGGTCAGTTCTGAGATCTAAGGATGTTTTTAGAGTTGGATTGTTTTAGATTCCTCCTAGTTGTTCCGAGGAACACTTGAATCCCGGTGTTGGTTTGGTAACCTTTGAGGGCTTGTTTATACGTGTCTATATTAAGTTGAAGGTCTTAGAACCTGTTTCGAAATAAGTGTGAATGTGACTTGAGGTGATATTCGGTGGAACTCTAGTAATTCTTTTTCCCCCGTGTTATTGTTTCTTGGGTTTTAACCCGAACATGTACTTCTACGATATCATTCCTTAAAGTAAGAATTATGATCATTCGTGTTTGTCTGTGGATCTTCTCGGGTAAGAGAAGTGAGTTTAAGTTAAGCACATATAATGCGATTCCTAGTGTTTGGTTGGGTTAGGAGGCATTGGAACCAAATATGATTTGACCGGGCCCTAACTTTTTCTTAAAAACCTGTTGAATCCTTCGGGGTTTAACATTTTTCTTTAAAAACCCGAGGGCCATGGCATCTGTTTGGGACTAAATGACTCCAGTAACCCTTTCTTGCGCCTCGATAGGCAGTATGAGTTAGAGGTGACCTTGTCGATCTGTACCCTTTTTAGTGCCTCGATAGGTAGTGTGAGTTAGAGATAGTTCGGTTGGTTACCGAATCCGATGTGGAGATAGTACTTTCCCTTTTTGTGTTTCTTCGAGTGAACGGGTTGGTTCACTGGTTGTTGTACGTAGATGAAGGGTTATTCCCTTTCGGTAGTCCTAAGGAGTGACCTATTTACCGCATAGGAACCTTGAGTAGCGTTCTTGGTGCACGGTATGGTGGATTTCTAGTCTTGTTGTATCTCTAGATGAGAGCGGAGTTCAGATTATTTGTCTATAGGCCTAGGCGACAGGCTTAGTTACGTTCAGGACGTTATATATATATATATATGTACGTAGATATCTGTGGTGTTTATGTTTTCGTTGTTATGTAGTTCGTATGAGTTTCGTAGTTACTCGAGATTAGTGATGAGGTTATTGACGGGGTCTCGGATTGGCGGGGTGCCATATGAGACAACTGACCGACCTAGGATAGATGTATGCACACGGGATGGTTAGCATTTTCTAGACGGCTATAAGTGTGATGTTTAGATATTATGGTGAGCCCCCGAGGTTGTGCTCACCCCCACACAGGTTGCAGGTTTGCAGGTGGACGCAGCAAGGCTTATGCTCGGCAGCGACGACACGGGTGATTTGGGACGGTAGTTTTGCTACTCTTTCCGTAGATACATTTGTATATTCTTTTATTCTGTAGGGAGCCAGGTTGTTGGTAGATTCCCTTGTATTGTATCTCTATTCTGAGTATTTATTATTTTCGTGGTGCTTTTGTATCATTTCGGCACTACCGTGTGATTCTCTGTATTCTTATTTGAGCTTGGTGGCTCAGTGGGTGTTTGTTGTTGTTTAGGGTGCCTTTATACCTTTTCGGCATCGCCATTTGATTTTCTTTCTATTTTTATTTGAGCATTTGGGGCTCTATTGATTTCTAGAAGGGTTTCGGAGAGGTATTGGTGTTCTTTTCCACTACCTCGGCCCTAGTAGGTTTCTGGAATGTTGGGCTACATGCCGTTGCTTTTATTCTTGTTATTCTGGGCAGGTTGTGCTATTGTGTTGAATTTGAGTTGTCCGGATGTTCCAATTACAAACGGAACTCTGCCGGATTTTCGCTAGAATTTCTTTACTGAGTTTCTATCACTCAGGTGACATGGAATACTTCATTTTCATTCATATTCCATGTATTTCTGTGGTGTTGTTAATCTTGATTGTCTTTTTCGATGACGTCATACCTCGATATTCGCTGATTCTCCATATTGGAGTCTCAGGAATAACGGGGTGTGACAATAGCCTAGGTAAGGGGCCACACGAGCATCACCTAGGTACATTAGTCTCATCCCGAAGATGTTTTACATCCACCTCAAGCCTGGTTTTCTTAAGAGAGGCAACCGAAAAAGGTTCAGAAAGATTGGGGTTCACAGACTCGTCATTATCATGAGAACCCCACGCAGCAGATGCTTCTGGATTCGTTGACGAACCCGGAAGATCAGTATTTTGGGGAACTATTTTTGGACCGGGGGCCTCTTAGCGGACGGAAGAAGGACTATCACTACTGGTTAAATCAGGGTCGGTTCCAGAAGACAGAACGACCTCCTTTACTGACCTAGTATCGACACTATCAGACATAGTTTCAGAAAGGTAGAAGAGGCAGATGGGGGCAGAGATGAAAATTGAAAAGAATGAAGTATTATCTGACTTACACAGTTTATAGAGAAGAGGCAGGAAGAACCTCAGAAAGGGATAAGTGTCTGTTCCGATGGAGGTTCCTAATGCTGGTTGAGGAAATTACAGGAATCAAAAGAAAAGAGTTCCAAGAATGAGAATTAAGAGAAAGAGGAATGAAGAAATCAAGTGGTTAAGGGTGGGTTTTATAGTGATAAAGGGGCAAGCCAATAGTCCACACGAAGCCCGAAGGTCGCACGTTACACGACAAACCGTTATGGTGCGAAAATTGAGGAAGTTGTGGCATCACATTTTGAAATGCAAATAAATGCCAAATAAATACTTGCCACATCACCACCATCATTTCCCATAAAGATATTAATGTATATGTGTGTATATATAAATTCGGTCATGGGCTATGAATTGACCCATGAGCCCATAACCATAGCGGCCTGTGTAATAGTCAAAAATTTGTATGGCCCAATAAAGATGGGTCATAGGACTAATGGGCTGCAAGACTGAAGGGCCGCAAGATTGATGGGCCGTAGACGGATGTGTCTGGTCCATAGAAGTCTCTAGAAAATGAGTGATCCCCAAGTAAGGGATTCGTCCCACTTATGGAAAATAGAGCCCAATAAGGAAAAGAGTTTACCAAATCCCATGATTTAAGGGATTGATAAACTTGGGTAGATGGACCTTACCCATCTACTGAATTATGTATAAATATATGACTAATGAATAAAGGAATATACTCAATTTTTGTTTTTAACATAATTCGTTGTGTATTTTTCTGCATCTACATCTAGAAAATCCCATAATAATAGGAAACTTATTCCTAGAAGGAAACTAAAAGATATAGAATAAAAGATAAATAAAAATTATAATTAAAAGAAAAAAGAAAATTACGGTCCTACATCACATACATTTTCTATGTCATCATTTTTGCATTAGATATATATATATATATATATGAAATCAATGATTCTATCTTATCATGTGGATCTAAGGAACATTTGCTTATTTTTAGCTTATTCTTATTTTTGTTCCTATACTAAAGATTATGAAGGAACATTAACACAAAAGTTAACAATCGATTTGTTTTGTTTATGCAGGAAGACTAGACCTCTCTGCGCGACTAATTATTGTTTCCGCGTTTTCAGTAGTTGTTGCACTGGTCGTTCTCTCTATTCTTGTATGGTGCATAAGGGCAAAAGCAAGAAAAGATAATCCTATTGAAGAAGAAATATCTGGTAATTCAGAGAAAATGAACGAAATTTGTTTGCATTATTTGTTTTTCTAGTATCCTCAGATAATTAAATATTGCAGCATTTGCTGCTTGGTTGTGTAGTCGGAAATGATATGATTCAATCCTTGCAATATGAATTCAAAACAATTGAAGCAGCCACATACAATTTTAGTGAAGATAACAAAATCAGTGAAGGTGGATTTGGTGTTGTGTACAAGGTAAGAATATAATTAGTTCTAGTACCAGCATTACATATTTTACAAAATTCTGAAATGAAAAAAATTTACTCCTCTAAAATTAAGGACAAAACTTCCATAATTGTCATATATGTCAGGGTACGCTTCCCAGCGGACAGGAGATAGCTGTGAAGAGACTGTCTAAAAGCTCCGGACAAGGCAAAACAGAATTTAAGAATGAGGTCGTCTTTGTAGCTAAGCTTCAACATAGAAATTTGGTGAGGTTACTAGGGTTCTGTTTGGAAAGACAAGAAAAGATGTTCATCTACGAATACGTCCCCAACAAAAGCCTTGTCTACTTTCTATTCGGTTTGTCCCTTCTCAGCACGCATGTCTAGTTTCTGAATTTCCTTTCTGCCTGATTTTATAATTACAAAAAAACAATTATCATGAAGATTATTAATGTCCTCTCTCCAACAAGCATAATAGAGATTATACATAGAAAGTTTGTGTATCAAATTATCTCCTCCCTCAATTTCAGATATCACTCATACGTAAAATTCCCTGAAGAATACAAGCGAGTATATATGAAAGTGGAACATTTTGAGTTCTAAATGTTTTTTTTTTTCCCTGTAAATAAGTGTGGATGTTTTATATAATAGCTAGATTGTTTATATATCCTCGTAAGATTGCATTTCACTATTACATAGTGTTTATCACATATTATTCTTGTTGATATTTACCCTAATGATTGATGTAAAGATCCAGAGAAAGGGAAACAACTGGATTGGTCACAACGTTACAAGATTATAAGAGGCATAGCACCAGGAATCCTCTACCTTCATGAAGATTCTCGACTTAGAGTCATACATCGTGATCTCAAAGCTAGCAACGTATTATTAGACAGGGACATGAATCCAAAAGTTTCAGACTTTGGAATGGCAGAAACTTTTTGTGTGGATCAAACTCAAGGAAGTTCAAATAGAGTAGTTGGGACATTGTAGGTTTCCTAGCCCTACAACTCCAACATTTTCTTTCCATTATCCGAGTTACCGAAGAATATACAGTATCTGATCAGACTGATGCCAACTAAGGCTTTTAATGAAAAAGAGAAATGCACATAAGATTTTAATACTTCCAAGAAATTTTATTTATTCATCACGTTTTTCAACATTTTGCACCTTGTCATTAATGTCATGTTTGATATGTAGGAATGGAACCGAATGGAATATCCATTCATTTCATTCATTTGTTTGGTATGTCTTGTTAAATGAGAATGGTCATTCCCAATCCATTCCTTGGAATAAAAAACGGTAAAAACCATTCCATTAGTAAACCTATGGAATGGTCATTCATTTCCTTAAAAGATGTTTTTAAAACATAAAATGACTAAAACAACCCTTTTACATTTCAAGTAAACAAACCACTCCCACCACCATCACCTTCCGCCGCCGCCACCACCATGACCACCTCTATTGTTCGCCATTACTATTTCCGTTACCTTTCACCATTTTTGTAAAAAATTTACTAAATAATATTATTTGATTAAAATTATATATTTATCATTAAAATGGATATTTTTGAGAAATTTTCTTTGAAGTTCATTCCATTCCTAATAGGGTCATAGTTACAAAAAAACAATAGAATGAGAATAGTTATTCCATTCCATTACCACTTGCATTACATTTCATTCTTGCGTACCAAACATAGCCACTGAATATGTTTCATTTGCTTTTACCTTCTTATTTGTTGTCTTCTTAATTTGAAAACATTTCATAAAAGTGATTGTGTTTGATTACAGTGGTTATATGTCTCCAGAATATGCCATGCATGGACAATTTTCAGTGAAGTCAGATGTGTTTAGTTTTGGAGTCTCAGTTTTGGAGATAATAAGTGACAAGAAGAATAATAGCTTCTATCAATCATATGGTGTTGAGGGCCTATTGGGCTACGTGAGTAAACACAGAATATTACACTTGCAGACTTTTATTGTCAATCGACACATATTCCTACAAATTGTAAGAAAAATGTATTAGAATTTTAGTAAATCTTGTCATATGTTATTTTACAGGTATGGGAACATTGGGGAGATGGGACACCTTAAAACTGGTGGATCCAATTCTAGGAGATTCTTATTCGGGAAATGAGGTCATTAAATGTATCTATATAGGTCTCTTGCGTGTTCAAGAAGATATGGATGCTAGACCTTCTATGTCGTCTATAGATCATATGATCAACAGTTCCCCTGATACTCTTACATCACCTCAGCAACCTCCATTCCTTGCTCGTGGTAGAAAAGAGTTGAACTTTTCAATAGGGATGGAATCTTTTTCAAATGGAGCATCAATAAGTGAAATAAATCCTCAATAATGTTTAGGAGTATATGAAGGTCATAACTATTGTGAAATAAAGTGAAAATAAAATTATAATTTATAGATATATGTATGTATATATGAATTGCATGTCTAAAGAATTTGAATTGAAAATTTCCATGTTGTCAAACTAGATTCGAGATTGTATAATGTCTGGGGAGCAACATATTCTATTTATTGATGAAAAGTGCAATCAGCTGGTTCAAGTGTTGTAACCTATCACTGCTGATATGCTTCTGGCTCTTCATAAGTATATAGTAGCACCATTGGTCTTGGAAATTTGACATGATAATATCACATCGAGCATGAGAAAAAACATTGGAGTTATCTCATCCACTGTTCTGAGAGTCGAGAAGGAATATGGAGTGGATGATAACATTACAACAAAATGGATTAATTGTGACAAAATTTTGTGACAGTAGAAAAATATTGTCATAAAAAAAACCTTTTTGTGACCAATTATAAAACATAGAATAATTATTTTAAGATAAATTATACTTTCATCCCCTATTGTTATGTAAATTACACCCGTACCCCCTGTGATTTTGCTAATTATAATTTCCTCTCTTATTTGTTTCAATTACACTCCTTCATTCAATCTCCAGCGAGGTCAAATGCAGTCAGCGATGATGTCACTCAATTTTGTCACATGAATTGACTAAATTACCCCTAAATATTTGTAAAGAGATATTCACTCACTCATAATAATGCGAAAAGACAAATATACCCTTACAAAAAAGTTTCATGGACCTAAATACCCCTCTATTTTCTTATATATATGCATAGGGATAGATAGATATATAAATCAGAGATTGAAACTTCAGACACAAAAAGCTTGGACCTAAACAAATTGGTAACACGAAAAGCTTCATATAGTGCAGTATAATAGCAATAGATGCAACCAAATGATAGCTATGATAATAAGCTACTATTCAATGGTGAGATGATGCATAGTGGGCCTGCAATTATGCAGACATGAATAAATACATTTAAAGCAACATTTTACTAGTATTTCTACAACGTATACTTTGAATCTTCTTTCTCTAAAACTTTCTCTTATGTTAAAAATATGCTAAAAATATTGGTTGTCGAAACAATTTCCACTTCATAGAACCCGATTTCTCTCTCTCTCTCTCTCTCTATATATATATATAGTAGGAAAGAGCAGCCCCTGCAGGCGCATCACAGTTAGTATGAACGGACTTTCCAAAGCTTGAATTAACTGTTAAGAATTAATTCTCATCTCACACTTAGGAAATAATCTCGCCCAAGATCATCTATACTTGTTTTTACTCACACACACAAATCACACA
Source organism: Cornus suecica (assembly GCA_963922005.1). Taxonomy (NCBI): domain Eukaryota; kingdom Viridiplantae; phylum Streptophyta; class Magnoliopsida; order Cornales; family Cornaceae; genus Cornus; species Cornus suecica. The sequence continues at coordinate 50,903,861 of OY998241.1, read as the reverse complement.
GATAACACACAATATTTAACGTGTTTTAGCCCCAACTTTGGTCTACGTCCACGGAGAGAGAATTTTTATTAGGAAGATATTACAGATGTCCATCGCACCTTCTCTTGATGCAATAACATACACCTGGTATCCATTGCACCTTCTCTTGATGCAATCGCATACACCTCACTCTCACTTATCTCTTTATCACCACCTCTCTATATTTTATCTCTAAGTCTCAACCCAAACCCTATGTCCCTATTTATAGAGTTAAACCCCATTCCTTGTTGACCAAGAAAAACAATTTCTTGTTGGATAAAGATCACAATTCAGTGGAGAATATAATTATCTAACATGAAATTCCTTTTACAATACAACTCTAAATAGGAAACCTAATTACAATAGAATCTGAGACATTTTCCTAACAATCTCCACATTGGCTCGAATTTTATTATCTTCTCAAAGCTCCACCTTGCTTCAAGCATCAACACTTTTCTACTCATTATTTTCTTCTTTTTCATCAACACTCTTCTTTTTCAATTTCTTCTTTTTCATCTATACTCATCATGCTCCACCTCCACCGTGACTATGTGCGTTTCTTCAACATTTTTCAACATCAACATCATCTTCAACACTATCTTCATAACCGCGTCTTCTCCGCGATCACTTCATCTTCTTCATCATCTTTATCTTTTTTAAGCTCGGTCACCTCTATACCAAGCCGCAATGTCCACCTTCATCAAATCTTCATCATCTCAATTTTTTTTTATACTATCCAATCACTATCAGAATCATCATCACTGATCAGAAACTCCTTCACTTCGCCAAGTCCGAAATCCTCACAGTTCCCATCTTCATAATCAACGCTACACAATCTTCCCAAAAAACACACGCACTACCCTCGAATTCTTTTCTCACATATCGTCCCACCAACACCTTCAATCTCGTCCCGACCACCTACCTCTTTGTCATCTTACTCAAATCACTCAATGACTCGGCATCATCATCAACTTGAAACCCAACAATTTTGTTAGCACATACGAGCCACCACTATTACATGTTACCACTGCGCCGCTGTGTGCCATATGCCTCCATGCGTCAACCGGAACACAACTTCCACCTCATTAACATAAAAAGCAACCTCAACCAAGCTTTGCAACATGACATCTTTGCATTTTCTTTTCCCATAGCTCCCACTGAGCTATTCGAGGTGTTCGGAGTCAAATCACATAAAATTGATCATACGATTGCGTCCGTAGCGGTCCAAAATCTAAAGAATGCCTCTAACGGCATAAAAAATGTGTCAAAAATGACTCCAAAAGGGCCAAAAACTAAATCAGTACAAAAGACAAAAAATTACTGACGGCGTCAGAAACTTCTCGTAGCGCGTGCAGGTGCGTACGTTATCCTATAGAGCTTACTTTTTTGCTAAAATGTTGGTCTTTTAAAGATCTTTCTGTTGATATATTAAACATCTTGTCTCGATCAACGATGTTCCACGAAATAGGCCCAAAATGAAACTGTTGCGCGTAAAGCCAAAAAACCTGGCAAGAACTTCAGGCGGCACATGGGGGCGCATACAGCTATTTCCGGCGATGCGCTTTACTGTCCCAGCTTCGTCTCATCAAGAAAAAGCTCCTGGTATGGTCGGTTTCTGATTTCGAACAAGTCTGATCTTCGAATCTAAGCCAAAACGTACGAGCTTCTTCTTTGCTTCAACTTGGAACTTTCTAATACCGATCTGCTTCAACCTTGCTCTGATACCACTTGTAAGGAATTAATTCCCATCTCACACTTAGGAATTAATCCCGCACAAGATCATCTACACCTGTTTTTACTCACACACACAAATCACATAAATAACACACAATATTTAACATGGTTCAGCCCTAACTTTGGCCTACGTCCACGAAGAGAAAATATTCATCAGAAAGATATTACAGATGTCCATCGCACCTTCTCTTGATGCAATCACATACAACTGGTGTCCATTGCACCTTTTCTTGATGCAATCGCATACACCTCACCCTCACTCATCTCTTCCTCACCACATTTCTATATTTTCTCTCTAAGTCTCAACCCAAGTCCTAGGTCTTTATTTAAAGAGTTAAACCCCATTCCTTGTTGAAAAATAAAATTAATTTCTTGTTAGACAAGGATTGCAACTCCTTGGAGAATAAAACTCTCTAACAAGAAATTCCTTTTACAATACAACTTTAAATAGGAAACTTAATTACAATAGAATTTGAGACACTTTCCTAACACTAACCGTATCCAAGTTCTAGAGCATGGGATCGAATCCTAGCTGACGTGTACCGTGACTTAACGTTACATGAGTTGTGGGGCCGGTTTATGTAACACCTTCAAATGAGGATCTCCTTGGGGTTCAGGTCCCAGGAAGATCGAGCACGTGCATTCGCACGTTGTCCAAGAGCTTTGCTAAAACCCCATTTTAAAGTGAATGATTTAATTAAATATCGATATAACACAATAATTGGGATAAATTAAGAAAAATCACACACGAAAAACATAAAATGATATCTTAAGACAATAATGTTGTGTTTGGTAAGCATGAATGAAATGGAATGTTCATTCCAACAACTCTTTAGTTTGGCATGTACTGTAGAATGGGAATGGACATTCTCTTGGAATGAACATTCGAATGAAATTTCATTCCAAGAGAATCTCATTCCATTCCATCAGTATGCCCATGGAAGAACATTTCATTCCCAAATAAAAATTAAAAGAATCATTGCATTCTCTATCTAGTAATATTCTAATTCACATTCTCGTCTCATTATCACCTTTATTCCATTTTATTCCTACGTACCAAATACAATATAAGAGTAACAAAGCGACATAATAAAGTATTAATGTTGCAACATAGAAATTTTATAATTTTTCTTTCAAATAATGAGTGATTATACAAAGATAATTGTAATCAACAACATAACAGAGAAACAAAAAATACGTTGGCAATATTATTATCATCCCATCCTAGCTTTCTAGGAAGTAGATAAAAGTAATTTATTACACTCACCATCCTAAGGACCTATAGATATTTTATTTGTTACCTTAAACTGAAATGATACTTCCTTTAATCCCATGTGTAATTCATAATCAAAACATCAGCCTACAGAAAAATATCTATAGAGCTTCAAGAATTCAAGAGCAACTAATTAACAAAGTAGGAAAAAATAACATTTTAAAAAAATAGAATTGGAAAACACAAATATCAAATATAGTGGAATGAATTTTGTTGTAAGAGAAAGAAGGACCTAAAGTAGACAATTTGCACCTGAATCCATTTATCAAAGCGCGCGTCTAAACAATTGCACGACTATGGCCTCGGTCATTTAGGTCTCCGGAAGAATTGAAGCAAAGAAATTACTTGCTTTGTATTTAATTACACTAATTAAAAAATATATTAAATTTTTTAACATTAACAAACAGAATAGTAAAATTACATAAAAATAGTACTTTTGAAATCTGGAATAATTTTAAGAAAAGAAAATTTGATTTAAACCAGAAATCCATCTACCAAAACTCTTTCTTTTTTTTTTTTTTTTTTTTTCTAAATTAACTAAATTAAATTAAATATAATAAGAGGATAAATGGAAAATTTAGTGACTTATGACTTGGATGATTTTTATTTTTATTTTTAAAAGTCTTATTAGTTTTAAGACAAATTTTTTAGGACTTCATCTTCGTAAAATGTTGTTAATTATAAAAGTAATTAAGTGTTGGGATAGAAAGGATGGAATTTATGGTACATAATTGACAATACAACTAATTGTATTCAAACCAGACACATTTCATTATTAGAAAATGAATTGTGTAAATGAAAAACGTAACTACAAACATATGAAGGGTTGTAAGTTGTAACACATTAAAAGACTTCATAAATCATATGAAAGATTGTAACACATTAAAAGACTTCATAAATAAACCATAAAAATATATTTTACATTTTAAAAATGTGAAAAAATATATAAAAATAATACTAGGCCTTTTGTCACGCCCCAAAATTTCCGAAACTCCAACACTGAGAATCAGTAAATCCCAAGGTGTGACGTCAGTGCGAGCAACCGCTAGAGTCATAGCTGAATAATGATGTCCACTGAAAAAATAATAAATTTTGATACAAAGAACGATGCATATGGGCACATAATAGTGCCGAACACAATACTATGATACACCAAGTGGTGATAAAAGAAAAACAGTAAAAGGGATATGCCAACAAGTTGTCTCCCCAAAAGATACATTCAAAATCTCCATACACAAGGGAGTAACAACGAAAATAAAAAGATACAACTACTACACGCCCCAATCACCCAAGTTGCTACCACTCCTCCTTTATTGAAACATCGGTATAAAATACCAGGGTGAGCTATGAAGCCCAGTATGAAAAATCCTAACTATCGCATCCTCTGGCCGTCCAGGAAATGATAACCAACCTATTTGCATGTATCTATCTTAGGTCATTCGATTGTCTCACATGGCACTCACGCCAATTCGAGACCCTTGAAACCACACTTGTCCCCTACTGTTAAATGTGTCCCACGTCGGATAAAGAGTGGAAAGTGATTGGGGTTTAAATGGGTGGATGTTAACCTAACCCATTGGCTTAAGCTTTTGGGTTGAACCGTGAAGTTGTTAGGCTTTGGCAAAAATAAAAGAGGAGAAAGTCCTACATTGCTTAGGAAGTAAATGGTGCATGAGTTCAAGAGCCTATATAAGGAGCTCAAGCCTTTGTTTCTAAGTATCCCAATCAAAAGCATTTCAAGCATTGTATTTTGACTCTAGTTTAATTCCTTTCTTAGTTCTCTTAATTTGAAAATAGAAAGGTGTGAGTTAGTATATGCCTGGGTAGAGTGTGGGTGTATTGGGATTGTGGGTAGTGAGAGAAAAAAAATTGATGTGATTGTAATAATTTTTCACATAGTGGTTTTCTTTCTGAGGGTTGTGGTTTTTTCTCCTATTTTGGATTTTTCCACGTAAATTCTTGTGTGGTGATGATTGTTATTATTTCTCTGTTATTGTTGATACTTTTGTTATAGCCAAGTTCCTATTGGTGGTTTTTTGGGGATACAATTTCCCAACAGTTGGTATCAGAGCTCGAGTTCATGGTGTGGTTATGTGAATACGTACAGTCTAAAAGTTATGTCTAAAGAGGTTGTGTTCATCTAGTCTTTTCTGGGAACTTTCTTAATGGGTACTATTCACATTACTACATGGTTGTTGTTCACCAAACTAGGAGTGCGGAGCAGAAATATCAAAGTTTTCAAGCCCTGTGAAATTTGATGTGGAGAAATTTGACGGAAGGATCAACTTTGGCTTATGGAAAGTGCAAGTCAATGATGTGATAATACAATCCGGGTTATACAATGCTTTGAAGAGGAGACCAAACCCTGATTCCAACAAAGATTCTGACAAGTCCAGTATGAGAAATGAAGATTGGGAAGATCTAGATTTGAGAGTTGAAAGTGTGATTCGTCTGTGTTTGTCCAAGAATGTTCTTGCAAATGGTCGTGGAATATCGACGGCTAAGGAACTCTGGGAAAAGCTTGAAGGGTTATATTAGGCAAAGGGCATCTCAAATCGGTTGTACCTGAACGAATAGTTACACATGCTGCGTATGAATGAAGGTATGGAAATCTCAGATCATTTGAGTGTTCTCAATAGTATCGTCTCTGAATTGGAGGCTATTGGAGTTAAAATTGATGATAAGGATAAAGCGTTAAGACTTATCTGGTCTCTTCCACCTTCATATAAGCACGTGAAGCCTATTTTGATGTATGGGAAAGAGATTGTGAATTTTGTAGAAGTTACCGGTAAACTCCTTTCTGATGAGAGAAGGTTGAGGAGTGGTGGTCATACTTTATCAGGTGACTCAGCGTTGGTAGCAAGCAACGGGAAGATGAAGAACTTCACGAAAAATGTAGTTTGCTGGGGTGTGTGGACAATCTGGGTACCTGAAGAAAAATTGTCATAAAGGTGGAGCACGTTCGGCTAGTAGCTCTAAGTCTGAAGCTAATAGTGTGTTTTCTGAAGACAGCGAAGATGTCCTCTAAGAAGGACATGAACATCCTCATGGCATGCCCATTTTGCCATGGAAGATGATGTATCACTGTTAGCAGATCCACAAGATTGCACACGGGCATTGGTTTGGCATTGATGCAAGGTGTGCGGTGGAATTTATGTCGATGGCTGATGAACTTCCGAGAAAGCCAAATGTGGAAGTTGAACCATATTTTCCACAAGGTTTTTTCGATATGTGCTGATGTGAAATTCTTAGAATTTTTTTATTTTAAGTGGGTATACTCTTTATGGTGGAGTATGATAGTTCTCTGGGTTGAGAATTATGGTTGTCGGTAAAGACGATGGTTGCAGCAAAAGTTTCTTTTATTTAGCCAAGGTGGAGATTGTTAGGCTTTGACAAAAATAAAAAAAGGAGAACATTGCTTAGGAAGTAAAGGATGGATGAGTTCAACAACCTATATAAGGAGCTCAAGCCTTTGTTTATAAGTATCCCAGTCAAAAACATTTCAAGCATTGTATTTTGACTCTAGTTAAATTCCTTTTTTGGTTCTCTTAATTTGATAATAGAAATGTGTGAGTTAATATATGTTTGCACTACAACAAATATTGTCTTTAGCAGCAATTAAAAAAGTCAAGAAATTGCTGCCATAACTTCTCAGCAGCATTTACATGCAACAATTATAATTGTTGCCACAACCAGTGTCGCTATTTTATAACAGCAATTTTAAGTGCTACAATAAAAGGTAACACTTATCTGTAGTGCTTAAAATTGCTGCAATAAAGGGCAAAAAAGTAGAAAGGTAGCATTTATCTGTAGCGCTTAAAATTGCTGCAATGAAGGGCAAAAAAAGAGAAAGGTAACACTTATCTGTAGCACTTAAAATTGCTGCAATAAAGGGCAAAAAAAAACCAGATAAGTAGCAGTTAAAATTGCTGCAATAAAGGGCAACAATAATAAGCAATTGTGAGCGCTAATAAATCATTCACGAAGAAAATGAAAGAATTTTTAAGCACCATCAATTCAATTCATTCATAAATCAAATTTAATAATAATAAAAAAATCTGGCACAACACACCAAGCAAGAAAATATGAATTATATCCATTATAAGATCTAAGATGAGTGTTATTATGTCTCAATAATACGGGGAAAAAAAAACAATGTCTAGAATCCTTGGAATTCATAGGAAATCATTACAAATCCTTAAAAGAAAAAAATAATTTTTTATTACAACGAAAAATCCTAGACTCCATTGTATCATCCTCAAAATCTCATGTACAATCCTCAAAAATCCTCCAGTCATCATCATCATTTCTATCCGCAACCTGAAATAAAAATATAAACAACAAAAAATTATGTCATCTCGCCAAAACACTATAACTGGAAGGTCAAACTATTAAACATTAGCTACTACAAATCAGGAAGGTAACTTAATCATAGCAGTAAATTCAGTACCTAAAGTTTATATAACTTAATCAAAATTATGTCGTCTCGCCAAAACACTATAACTGGAAGGTCAAACTATTAAACATTAGTCACCACAAATCAAGAAGGTAAGAGATTAAAAAGCCTGAATGGAATCATCGAAGCAAATTTTAACATATTGATATTTATTGAATTGTGATATACATTAGCCTTATTGGATGATGTATATCATTATATGAATGAATTTCTTTAGATATCCTTATTGGAACTTGGAATATCTTAAACCAACAAATATCTAATTTTAGAACAAGGACCCAAGACTTCAAAGAAAGGTTCCTTCATATAGAAAGCATATGTATCAGCTCAGAAGACTTAAAAAGCCAATGAATTTGAGGAATGATATGAAATATATATAATCTATTCATTTATATGTTCTACTGTTACATCCTTCAATACTTTGCAGCCTTGCACTACAATGTTTAGGGTCCGTTTGGGTAACCCGAAAACTGTTTTATTTTTTTACTTTTCACCCATTTCAAAAATAAAAACACGTTTGGCAAACGCGTTTACTGTTCACTTTTCTTTTCCCAAGAAAACTGTTTTATGTGAATAGTGGATAAAAGTGGTGAAAACACCAAATACAACTTTTAGTTGTTTTTTGAGTTTTTTCACTGTTTAAGGTACCACGTCCGCCACCGCCCCCATCGCCGCCTCCACCAACCACCACCACCCCCTGCCACCGGCCCCCACCACCTCCGGTCGCCCACAGGCGCCGCCGTCGTCGGGGCCCACCGCTGCCGCCTCCGCCCGCTGCCAGTCATTCACTACCACCGCCCCCCGCCGCTGTCGATCACCGCCGCCCACCATCACCGCCCACCAATACCATTTTATTTTTCAATACAAATTTTGATCCAAACACATTTTTGTTTTTAGTTTTTTGCTGAAAAAAACAAAGACAAATACAAAAACAGTTTTTATATTTGAAGACAGAAAACAAATACAAAAAACATGCTTTCCAAACGCACCCTTAGTTTCATCAAATGATCAAATTCCTTAAGAGAAATCAATTTGTTTTACTTGAAAAAGAGTTGTTTGAACATATGAGAAAACTAAGCCAGACACATTACTCTTTCAACTTCCATCTTAGCCTTAATTTCCCCAAACTTCAATCTTGGATAGTCCTTCAAACTACTACAGTGAATACCATATATGCTACCAAGCAATAAGAGTGTATTTTTATGTACCTTGCTCGCGACTTCATGTACAATCCTCAAAATCATCCAGTTCTCATCCTTTTCTATGTGCAACTTGATATAAAAAAATTACAAGAAGAAAATGACATGATGTAATCTTTAGAAATTTACTCACATAAGATGAACATAGATAAAAATAATAGAATAACAAAATATATGAAGATCTGTACTTACATAATCTAAAGGCCAAGAGATAGTAACTCTAGCTGCATCTCCAACAGTTTTGAAACGTGTAGAAGCTATAGGTAATGGTTCATCTCGCATTATTGGCACAATAACACATACCTCCCAATTTTGAGATCCTATACTTTTGAGAGCGGGTTCTTACTCATAAGAATTCCTCGGGAAACTATCACATCCGACTTCCTAAGACTCAACAAAAAAACTGTTTTCATGCCCTGACAAAACAAAAGAAATATTAAGCATTGGGATCCCATTCTTATAGTGACCAAAAATCTTACCAATATCTTAAGTAGTAATATGCTTTACTTTACCCCACATGTCAACCCTTTTGCAATACATATTCATATTCTTCCGTGTGTGTGTTAGGATATATATTTTTGCCCATGTTGGTTCTTTCCCATAAGGTCTCTTCTTACGCTGTTTAAAATTAAAAATACCATTGAAGTCCAGAATAATTGTTTAGAAATTAAACAAGCAATATATATCAGATAAAAACAATAACCACAATAGTTTACCTATTCTTCGCGTCTTCGTTCTAAGCGTTTTGTCCCTCCTGTGTGAGTACTTTTTTGCTTTGAATGACTAATAGTTTTACTCATGCTAAGCTTCTACAAATTAAAAAGGAAATCATTATATCGAAGCCAAGTCCTTCCTCCCTCTTCATGGATATATTAAACAACAAAATTAGGGAAACAAAGTTTTATTCTTACTTGATAGATTGTGATTTGAGTGTCCTTTCAACATCTCAATACATGTATGATGATTACAACAACTAATAGGTAAAAATTTAGATATTCCATCTTAATTAAATCTTTATACTGTGTGTGTATGTGTATATGTGTGTGTGTGTGTGAGAGAGAGAAACCACTTTTCAGTATCCCAAAGAATAAGATACTTTAATTAGCTTTACACACTTGTCCTTTTTCGAAGCTCCAAAATTGAACTAGGTAATACCATTCCTCTGGCAAGACTCGATTATCACGATCTGCTAGAACGCAACGAAGACAACTCCCTTCATGCATCAGATCAAACGCTTTATTGATCTCCGCAAGAGTCAAATTGTGGGTGACTAAAATGGCATCATAGCAAGAAATGTTCTAAAGTTCATAACTTAAAACTCATCCCAATGATTATAATTGATGCACTTATTGCCTAAAAATGAACTTTTGCCAGAGAATTCATCTACTACATAACACTAAATGACAAAGAAGATCAGCCAGAACAGAAATGTCAGATATGGGGGTAATGTTCCTAGTTTTTGGAGGTAGAATTTGTTGTGGGCAGTCGGGCTAGTTGAAGGATGCGATTACAATCTCCGTTTGGAGGTGTAGCAAACAGAGAGTGATTGTCATTGATCCCACACAACAATTACATACAAATTTAACATATACATGCACATTGTCATTCCCATTATAGAAGTCAAGGTTCCAAGCTTGATGACTTAAGGCCGACATAATTTATCGCCCCTTTCAGAAACACAAATTTTCTTTCAATTAAGAAACCCCAACGACCTAAAAAGTGGATAAAATCTAACAAATTGATAACAAGAAAGATCATATAAGACTAAAATGAGTGTGCCATACATGTAAAATAAGTTGTTGGTTCTGGTAAAGTTGGGATCAAAAACAGTTAGTTCAACTGATAGAAGACATTTCAGTTCCTACTCATCGATGAAGATAGAAGATGATTTGCTTGGAAACTGACTGCACTAATTTAAGCCTGCATAAATGTAGATAATCCAAGCAACGAAACTCGTAAAATAGTACAACAAAAATATTTCCTTCAAGAAGAATAAAGGAAGGATTAAGGCATCACTAAGGAGAATTCAAAAACTAAAATATAACTATTGTCACAGGTGTAATATATAATGTGTGTGCCATCAAGCGAAAACAAGTAATTCACTGTAGTATCATTCAATTTTCTTACTGCGGTGATTGAAAGCTGAGGCAATACAGCTCAATGCCTATTTCTATATATCCTCATGGAAATTTGAAATCTATATGGAACACAATATAACAAAATCTAGCTCATGACAAACAATATGGATACTTATTAGAGCACTAAATTTGGAAAACAATGGAAAACAAAGAATATGCTCGCTTCTCCAGATGTGTCACGCCCCGTTATTCCCAAGACTCCAATCCAGAGAATTAGGGAATCCTGAGGTATGACGTCACGGAAAACAACCACTAAAATCAACAACAACAACATACATGGAATAAGACTGAAAACAAGGCATTCCATGCCACCAGAGTGATAGAAACTCATAAGAGATTTCTAACAAAAATCTGGCAGAATTCCGTTTGTAAATGGAACATACGGATACACAAACACAACAAAAACAGAATAACCTGCCCATAATGAATTCAAAATGATAATGACACGTAACCCAATATTCTAGAAACCTACTAGGGCCGAGATAGTGGAAAAGAACACCGCTACCTCTACACAACCCTCTAAAATTAACAGAGCTACAAATGCTTGAATACAAATCTAAAGAAAACCACATGGTAGTGCCGAAGAGACACAATGGCAGTCCGAAATAATAAATACCAGAAATAAGAGATACACCAAAAGGGATTATGCCAACAGACTGGCTCCCAAGATAAATAAGAGTACAAAACAATAACTACGGATAAAAGGAACGAATATAGACAAAAGCGTCCCAAAGCACCCGTACCGTTGCTACTGTACATGCCATGCTGCATCCACCTGCAAACCTGCAATATGTGTGGGGGTGAGCACAACCTCAGGGGCTCACAAAAAATATCTATATAACACACTCTTAGCCATCTAAGAAATGCTAACCATCTCAGGTGCATGCATCTACCCTAGATCGGTTAGTTGTTTCATTTGGCATCCACACCAAACCGAGACCCCAAAATAATCTCACCAACAATCTCAAACCTACTCAAGAATCACAATAAAGCACTGAGTAACAGAAATATCACTAATGTATATATCAGATCAAATCAACGTATAAATATATATAAGACCCCATAAATAACTAATCATATCCAGAAAGGCATACACAAACAGGGTCTAATACGTGTTCTCGTCTAAAATACTACAAGAACTCACTTCCTATCCCACCGTGCACCAAACACACCACTCTGAGTTTCTAGGAGGTAAATAGGTCACCTGATATAGATACACTGATACCATATAGTCCATGAGAGTAACATAAGGAGAAAAACTTTAGTACTAGATCAGACACGACAATCACCAGACAATCACCAATTCACAATGCCCACTGAGGCATATGAAAGGGTTACCAGAGTCCTTCAGTCCCAAACGGATGCCAAGGCCCTCGGGTTTTTAAGGAAAAATATTGAACCCCAAAGGATTCAACCTGTTTTTAAGAAAAAGTTAGGACCCGATCAAATCGGTTTGGTTCCAACGCCTCCGAACCCAACCAGAGTACTAAAAGCCGCACTATGTGTGCATAAATCAACACCATGTCTCTTACCCGAAATATGACAGGAAGAGCATCAAAGAAAATAAACATAAGGAGTAAAGGAAACGCTGACGAGATAGAAGAATGACCACAAGTTTCAAGATGGAAACCATTTTAAAATCTCGTTTAATTTTCCTTCAAAACCGATGCTAAGACCTTTAATAATATTTTAAAAATTTATGGAAAATTCTGAGAATACCCAAACAAAACCGACAAGAAGGAATCCCAGAAACAAATTAGGAGAAGCCTGGAGTGCTCGATCCCTAACAATGCCGAGATCTCGGAAACAACCTTGAGATCTCAAAAATAGGGACAAACAGTGCCTTATACCCACTGACTTCACAAAACGTTTTCAAATGGAATTTTCTGTCATTTCCAAAGTGAGGTTTTCTTTCAATACTCCCGGTCCCAAGGATTCAAAATATTTTTCATAAAACAAGTTTTTATTTGGGGTTTTCAAAAACAGTTAGTGGGACCTAGGTAAACAAAAAATACAGCTTTATAAAAATCCAAAAGCTTTAAGTTTTCAAAACATTTAGATAGCCTTAGTTTGGTCCCAAAGATCCAAACCGTAACCGTGATCTCCAGATTCATGGGCTAAAGATCGTTTACTTCTCAAAACGTCACCAAAGTGAACGAAAGAGCAATAAGATCCAAATACAGGAGTCAAAGACGGAAGGCCAGACTAGCGATCCTTAAACGACCCCTAAATTGAAAAACTCCCCATACAACCAGAGTGGTCCACCAATCACCCCACGGTAACACTAATCACAACCCACAAAGTCCTATATGGCCGAAAACCACGACCTCATATAAGTCCTGGTATGAGGCGTTAATCAACTCAACTAGATACCCAATTCACGGGAAACAGATATTCACCAATGTCTCCTTTTTTACTAAGCTCCACTTAACTACTTAAAACACCTACCAGTCATGGCTCCATTAACCCTGTTTTTTTTTTATTATTATTGAACATTTTTACTTTTCAACTTAAGGTTTTTAAGCCTTCATTCACATTGAGAAATCTCGTTAGTCAATTTTCTAACATTTTCAAGGGATCTCTATGTCTAGGAGCATGATTATAATCACAACTATTGTGCCCTAGCGCTCAAGGGGACAATATATATTTTTAAAATTTATCCACATATAACCTGCTCTATATCAGTAAGCAATAAAAAACAGAAAATCTCAATAGATAAACACAAGTCAAATAAATGCTCAATGTAAATGTCAATGCAACTCAAGTGCAACCCTGTATAGATGAAAGTCAAACAAATAAAAAGGAATCCCAAACCGTTCACTGATGGGGCTAACAACCCCGCAAAAGGAAGTGTGAGTGTCACCAAATAGAGTACGGAGACCATAAGTCTGTCCAGAACGGCAAGTGAGGCCTAAGCCCTCACCCACAACTTCTGAGGATTCGAGATATGCTAGCTCCATGGGTGTCAAAACACCCACTAGCCAGTTGTTGCGACTATCCAAACGGTCCATTCGTATGTATATGATACAAATGAGGCATGCAACTGACACCGAATCAATATACATGTCCACGGTGCTACATAAATGCAAAATGCATCTACATGAACCCCATGCTCAATTATGCAGCATAAATTCCAAATTTTCATACAAAACATGCTTTATAATTAAGTTAAAACAATAAATCACAACAACTCCATCTCGAGTTCATCCGGGTTCTCAATTACCCAATTCTTATAAATTTTCAACATATTCGCATGCTTTAATTTAAATTGCAATAAACGAATTCGAATAAGTCCACTACAGGGACAATCTAGTTCGCAAATTCACTTATTTATAATTTACGAGAAAATTTAGAGGGAACTAGAACCACGTCTAAGTTTTAACATCCATCGCTTCCACGTATCCCCTAACATTTATTTAATTTCAATAAATCACAAACAACATGGGAACTTATCGTTACTTTCTAAGTTCAAATCCAATTCCACAATTCAACTAACCCACTCTAAAATTTAAAGGGCATTAGGTTGCCTCTTCAATTTAATTTAAGTACGTTCTAATTATTCAAATTTTTATGAGAAATAATATAAATTAATTTATCAAGGGAATTCTATTTCTGATCCCATTTACTCCACCTATGGATATCTCATCAATTTTATAAAAATTCCTAATTCTCGTTTATAGATAGGAACGCTAACACCGGTTATCACACACACATAAACATGTTAGGGTTCGCACACCCTATGTACGAAGCCGTGCACACCTGCAAATCAGAAAACGCACACAAACACACCAAACAATCGACAGAAGAATATATACGTGGTTCGGCCAAATAAGCCTACGTCCACGGAGAGCACCGTTTCACTAAAAATCACTAAGAGGATTACAAGGGGGTGATTCGCAGATCACACACGCACACACACTGTGTATACTCAAGTCTGTATCACCGGAATAATATAAACGTATATTATTCCTAACTCTCTCTCTCTATTTCTGTGTACACAATTCAATAGGAGAAGCCCTATATTTATAGGTGAGGATATAGAGGTGGGTTTCCCAATCTTCCGATGTGGGACAAGTTAATATAACAAAGTAGTCATATTATATATATATGCCAATATATAACAATACATACGCCGGAAGTGCTAGAAATTCCTACGTACTAACAGTGAGAAATAGATATGTATATAAAAAATCCCACCTAAATAAATGCTTACAAAACAGCCCCGAAACGAATCGCCGTGAACAGTATCGGTGCCCAAAAATGGGCCCGCCAACCAAAGTGTCTAAAAATATTTTCGCTTGGACCGAAACAATTGCCTTGCCATCCTATTCAATATAGTTGAAACCCATTAATGATCGATAAATAAATTTGAACAAATCTAACAAAAATCATATCGGAAAATCACAAATTCCCGCCAAACTGCTTAACGGTTTTGCACCAAATTCGGGTATAACGTGTACGATATCGAGAGTAAGTTATCCTCAAAATTTCAAGCCAAACAAAGCCCGAATAGGCACCGATTCGATCCAACTCAGTTGAACCAAACTTGGGACTATCGTCGCTGCGACCACAACGTGACAAGAGTTGCGCCGCCACCTGGCTCACCACGACACCACCTTCGCCGCCTCTCTCTCTCACCGGAAAACACCAGCCCAGGTCATTTTTTATGCGAGACCTCCCTCTCTCGGTCATGGTTTCTCCCTCGCACCACCAGCGAACCCAAACATGGTCGCGCCTCACCTGCGCGACCCATCATCACCACGCGCTGCTGTGACATCACGCCACCCCCGCGACACCAACTTGGCAACCCCTGGCCATCGCCGTTGTGCCAACAACTTCCACCAAGCCACGCATCTGTCGTTGATCTGTCTCTCTCACACTCTATAGATCGGTGACAAGATGAAGAAGGAGAAGAAAAACACCAAGCCACACCTGATTCATGATGATGAAGAAGAAAATGGAGTGGGTTGCATGTGAGGGTAGAGAACAATGAGAATGAAGATGCAAGTTTGGGTCAGCGCCACTCTTTTTCTCCATCAGATACCCACTTACACATATATATATCCATATATTTCATATATATATAAAATTAAATAAATAAATTATTACTATTATTATTACACTCTTTTAATTATTATTTAATAATAATAACCCCAAATTTCTAGCGCAATACTCGATGCTAAATCAATAATCGTAAAATCCCGGTTAATGAGAAACCCAAGAAAATACCGGATCAAATCCTCCGAGTCTAGTACCGAACGAAAATAAATCATTTAACCTCCATTTAAAAATAAATAATAATAAAGGGAATATTATTTGAAAAATTCCTAAACGAATACATGAATACCCTAAAAATCAATGAATGCCAAATAATTTAAATAATCCGTAATAAATACCCGATCGACTCGCAATTAATATCACGTAAGCCCGTAAACTCTACGGATAGATAATAAATAATATAAATCAAAATAACTATTCCTTAACTACTCCGATTTAAACTGCAACACCGAATAATAAAATAAATCAAAAGAAAAAGCCCGGGGTGTGAAACCCAGCCAACGGAATACCGGATGCGTACAAAATCCATCGAATAATCACAAATAATAAGGCACAAAAAGAATCCGATATAAATAAACAAGTACAACCACATCAACCTATAGGGCCACACAGCAATTTAAATACGAACAAAAATAACAGCACCGAACGTCACATGACACATCCTAAGCCTGACGAAATGCAAAGTGATAACGTCTCAACTATACCGCATAAATACAAACACAGAGAAATGAGCAAGGAGAATACAAATGCTCTTAAGCGCACTAGCTAATCAAGGCATGTACTAAGCCACCTACAAGGGGACACACAACGCTGAACCCCTAAAGCACTAAATGCCGAACTCGAACAACTGAGTCGAAGCCTTAAACATCGGACATACTAAACATGCCACCACCCAGTCAAAGCATCAAACACCAAACGTCGAAACGAAATTGCGTAGTCTACAACAAGAACTCCCGAAAATGTTTCACTAAGTCCGAAACATTAACGTCAAACTTTGAAACGAAATCACCTAAACATTTCACTAAGTTCGAAACACTACCATCACATCAAGTGACATAATAGCCAATGACACTCCATGAAGTCATTAAGCAAAAAATCGCCACGTCGTTTAGTCGAATCCAGACGTAAATGCAAAAACTTTACACGTGAAATACCAAGAATAACCATGACGGCATGAACAAGTGACGTCACAACCGAAAATAAATCGAAAATAATTCCAGGAAATTGGGAAAATAACACAGGGTGTTACAAGATGAGTATCTCAACCTTCAATATTTGTGATAGGTTAAAATTAGTAAAGAAGTTCAAAACTAAGAACCACTTAATCTATAATTGAACCCCTTAATCAAAAACTTCAAAACTAGAAACCACTTAAAAACTGACATGTAATTAATTTATATCATCAAACAGTAACTATGATAAAACTAGTAAGGAGTTCAAAACTGGGAACCACTAAAAACTAATTATGTAATTGACCCATATCATCAAAAAGAAACTATCTAACATAGGGAAATCCAGAACTATACCACAAAAAAACTAAAATTATGAAATCTAATAGATACATGAAGAAATCATTGTTGGTGTAGAAACGCTCTCCATGGCCTTCTTCTTCGGATCTCTAGGTCTTTAATGGTGGTTCTCTTCAATGGAAACAAGTCTGAACTTTGAACGTGAGAACTTTATGAATGAACGTGCGTGAGAATCAAAACCAGAACCAAAACATAAAAATAGAACTCCTCTCTCTAAACCTAACCCTCTCATATTTATAGACAAGTGAGGGAAACCCTAATTGTTGCCCTTTTTCTGTAATTTCATAATACATCAATAATGTCTCTAAAATTTGATGTAAATATGTGTATAAGCCTGTATGTAGAGGTTTGGAATCACTGATCACTTAAAATATCGAAGCAGGGACAAAACTGGAAAATTCTGAAACAACTTCTGCACGTAAAGGGGTCACGTGACCACAAGGTGGGATCTACGCTCTTGATCTACGCTTAGGCATAGGTCTAGGGCGTAGGGTACAAACCAAAACGTAGCTCAAGAGCGTAACTCAGGTCCAATCTGCCTCTTTTTCTCTCTAACAACGTAGGGTATTATGCATCTTTTGTTGTAAAAACCCATTTTTTACTGCCAATGCTTTTGGGTGCAGTAATAATGTTTGGAAATGATATTTTTGCCCTTCGGTGAGATAACTATATCGGGGTATGACTATTTTGCCCTCCGGTAGCTCTTCTTTGCACTAATATACCTCTTGATTCCTTTCTCGAGATAGACACGAACACGAACTCAGTTAATTCACCGAGATTAGCTATGTTTCTTCATTAAGCTCCTGAAACATGCTTACACACACAAACGAGATAAAATTACCAAGTAACGGAATGTAAAGACATAACAAACGCAAGATAGGGGCGAAAAATGACCAATATTGAGCACCTATCACACCCCCAAACTTACATATTGCTAGTCCCTTAGCAATAAACTTAGAGAGAAGTGACTATGATGATTCTTATTCTATCTAACCTATCTACTCTAACCTAATTCCTTGTTTTCGTAAAGGTCAACGATTATACTTAGCATGTGTAACGAACCTTTTAAACCCCTAGGTTACCCGTAGTGGACGAGTGAAGTCTCGTGAAGGTTTCCAATGATGGTACCTACAAACATCTCAGTTTTTTTTAATCACGTATTCATGAGTTCACACACACAAGTCAAATAAGCTATGATACAATACACAAGATAATATGAATGCAAATATTCTCACTCACTACCGAACAATAATTATATCGAGCTTTGCGTCATGAATGGTTCACACTTAAGTGAATGATTTCGCTACTTTATACTTAAAATCTAGACAACCTTCCGTAACTTTGTGAACATTCAACTACAATATTTCAGTTTCTTTTCTCCTACTTCATTGATCAAACTTTGTCATTTTTAGTAAAATCATACTCTTTCCATCGTTCCACTTTTCATCATTTTTTGTACTTCTAAGTCTCCAGACTTTTCAGGGAGGATTTTTAATCCCAACCAACTAGGCCCGAGCTTCTTCCACGGGATTTATGCTCATCAGTCTTCTTCCCTTTAAACGCAAACAGTGATATTGGTGATGCCAAGACCCGATTACTCAGATAAAAAAACTACTGTTTGTATTTTATTTTCTTAAAAAAAATTTCAATGTTCTCCATTTCAACTAAAACATCTCCCCATCTCCCCTTTTATTATAGCAAAATTATTTTCAACTACATAGTCAAAAATCAACCTATTTCTCATAGTGAATGTGTGTTTGTGCTTATAGGTCAAAGTCGTCCTTCTTAATTTTAATTTCACTCATTCACTCACCCATGTAAAACTATATCACTTCACTAACATGATCTAATCATCACTCTCATGAGCGGGTACATCACATCACATACTACTCATGCATCATACACACAAACTTAATCAAACTGTAAATGTCAAACATTCATGCGTGAAAATAAAGAATTCTTCCAAAAACAATTTCTCAAAAATCTTTATTCCTTGTAATACTATACCCTCACCCCTAAACTTAAATTAGACCATGTCCTCATGGTCAAAAATAAAATAGGAGAACATATACAGTTACCATTGAAGCTCAATTTTGGATTCTAAAGCAAAGCATAAATCCTCTCCCCCAAACTTGAATTGGATCACCTGGAGATATCATCAACAAAGCACACATACCCAACCATAGCAATGGAAAATAAATTTCATCATAAATATCCAGAAATCAAGACATGTTTTTAAAGAATCAAAGATTTTTTTTTATTGAATTTGTTTTTATGAAAAAAATAATAATAAAAAAAACTAATTTGGCCTTAAGGGCCTACAATCCTAAAATAAAAAAATAAAATAAAAAAAGAAAAAAAGATGTGGCCTTAAGGGTCTACCATCCCTACAAATAAAATAACCTAAATCCTAGTTCGCCTTTTCTTCTTCATCACTTGACCCGACACTCTTCAACCATATTCGGCAGTCTGCAGTCTCTTTCAACTTTTCTAAATCTTCCTCCGAATATATTTTCATAATTGTCCACCGTATCTCATCCAACTCCTTCATCATATCACCTAACTGCTTTACAATGATCTTTGATAGTAAAAACGGGTATGAAAGATAATATTCAAATTTATAGGCAACTGCCCATTCTTTACTCACAATTGCTCGAGCAAACGACATCTCACCCATAATCAATGTTGGAACACACACTTCATACCCATGAATTAGGGCATACAAAGTTCTAAGCATAGTGTGATCTCTTACACTAGTTCGATTATTAGGCCGAAGTTGAGCCGCAACTACACAATCCAAATAAAGCAGATCCGAATTCAACCACCAATTAACACACGTGTTATCTCTCAGATATGATATTGCACACAATTCCCGAACCATCTCCTCATCCTTATGTGGTCATACTACAGGATGCTCCTTCAAGATTCCTTGTAAGTTTAATGGAGTACCGATTGGTATATTCTACACATCGGCAGTACTTCTTCTTCCAATCACAACAGGAGCACTCCACTGAGTCAATTTAGCCTTCATCACCTCCAATCCTGGCGGTCTCGAAATTACCATATTTTCATAGAATGTTTGGACCAAGCCCGGATACACCTTTTCACCCGCCGATTTTTCTAAACTATTCAATCCTCGTTCTCAAAGGATTTTCCTTCTAGGTGCAACTAATACTCGATTCTTCCTCTCTAGACAAAATATCTCTTCAAATTGCAATCGACATTGCAAAAACAATTTTGGTGTGATTCGACTTCCCTTCTGACTAGTAGCTCATTTATTCGTGGTCTTCATGACCACATATGGTTCCATTCCTTCTATTAATTCCTCCAGGTCAGAATAATCTTCATTAGCATTATCCATACTAACCCTCCTCGAAATAGAAAGAATAAAAGAAGAATAGAAGAAGAATACTTAATCTAATGCTCACTCTTTGAGAATTGTGAATTGTGTCTACCCTATGGATGTATTTATAGATGGATGTAGTGGAATTAGAAGAGAAAAAAGATTCAAAATCCTTAATTGACTAGGAAAGGGGAAGCAATAACTAATCCAACTTCTATTTGTATTTGCATTCCGTTTCCTTGTCAGATTAGGATTACTCTAAAGAGTCTACAAAAATTCTACACAAAATCCTAAAAATAGCTTAAACAAATCTTAATACAAGTACAAGTACAAACCAGGCCAAAACATCCCAAAAACGAATAATTTTTTTAATTTTTATGGCCCACCCACGTACTACCCTATGCTTGGACGGAGGGTAGGGCTTAAAACAAATTCATGACACGCTTTCCAATACATTTTCACAATAACCAACACACCCCCAAACTTAAATGCACACATATCCTCATATTGCGAAAATAAAAGCACACATACTCAATGTATTAAACATAGTAAGGCACACATATCAGTAAAAATGGTCAAAAACTGTCATTTTATACAAAAGCAAAAATATCACAAACAGTTAGAGATGATCGTTAAAACGGTAACAAAAAAATCGAACACTGACTCTCCGTTCTACGATTGATCTCTACTGTGGACAGCTAAAACAAGAACTCCTAAAAACAAAATAAAATAAACAAAACTACAACTACAACTACATAACATCATCCAGAGGTGGCTGTGATGGTGGAACTGTCACTGCCATATGTCGCATCATAATATCCCACATATCCATCATCTCACGGTGATCCTGCAGTCTGTCCTACCTCTCCTCTGCAAATGAGCACTCCAATCCCTCAATACGTCCAATCAACTGGTCGTACTGAGCTTGAGTCATCATAACAACACCCCTAGCCGGAGTCTGTGGTGCATCACCTCCTATAGCAGCCTCCTCAGCCTGTGGCACCTCCACCTCAGGATCTCATCCGGTATAGCCTGCTCTGCATCATCCTCCTGCGCACCTGGCAATAAAATTGTTCCAAATCTGCATCGGCAAGCATATGTCACTAGACCCTTCTTGGTCCACCCCTTATTGCACGCTCCTTTTCCATACGCAATCAGTGGTGCATACTTATCCTCAGTATCCATCTGTAATCCCTGATCAAACATCAACTTCATCACAAGGCAGGGAAGAATCATCTGAAACCTGGCAGTCCCGACCTTGTTCTCCTGGCGCAAGTGAATATAATGCCTGAACAAAGTCTGCTAAAGGGTGTGTGGAATAGAATACCAGTGACCAAACTCGAAAGCGTAGTGCAACGCTGGAAATGGTGAGTAGCATATGGTCTGATGGCTATGTGGTAGCACATTGGACCAGACTATCACATCCCAGAGCCAAAGCATCGGATTATAGTTGGACTTCTTGGTCCCATTACGCCTATTATCTGCCCACTGCTCCTCAATCTGCAGTCTCATCATATCATAAAGTGGCAGGAATGGGTCTTGCATAGGTTGGACCCGTTCCTCTAGCACTGTAGGGCACTCATGTGGAATACCTCATGCAGCAGCAATACTCTCGGGAGTAATCTCAAACTCCCGCCCCTGCACCACTGTCACTAGCCGAGTCCCTCTGCTGTAATGCCTTATATGAAGCCAGAACTCGTTAATCATGTTAACGCAAATGTGTGGTGTAGCAGGGGCTAGGATCTGCAATAATTTGCGCTCCTTCAGTACGCCTATGGTCAACTGTGGAACTAGCTATATCCGCTCAAGTGACACAATAGAAAAAATGCGTTCCTGTCTGAAATTGAAATCTGAAATATCGAGGATGATGAAAAGAAAACTGGGAACACTCCAATTGGCTTACAAGTCCAGGGTGATAACTAAATGGCCTCTAAGTACCCCCAAAAACTAATTTACTATCCCATACTTTCCATCTTTAAATTAAGTTGGAGTTTTATGAAAACTTTTGGTTTAAATGTCAAAAATAAGAAAAATTAGTTAGAATTTTTTAACAACCTTCAAAGCCTTGATAACTAACCCCTGTTTTCAATGCTCTTTGTCTTTTATTTGTCCTCCATTTTAGTCTAAAGAATGTTTGCTGAAGTTTCACGCATGAAAGGATGTTTTTTATCCTTCTCGAGATAAAGCCGAATCTAATGGCAAGCTTTTCAATTAATTTTTATCCAAATAATCTTCCTTCATTTCACCAGGTTCCTCCCTCCCCAAACCACCCACCATGTGGCACTTACCAATCTGCTCGTTAACATCGAATTTGTCAGGATTGGCAAAAATCCTTAATAATTAATTGAATGAAGCATGCATGGAGTAAGAAATATGTGGAGTTGAATTGGCCAAAAGTGGTAGGCTACCAAACAATGAAATGGTAGGTAACCAAACATGTCTAACTTTGAATGTTGAAACCATCCATCCAAACATGTTTTTAGGAGCCTATAAATAGAGGCATTTGAAGAGAATGAAGATACACCAAAATGAGCGCAAGATAGAGATATAAGTTAAGAAGTGAGGGTGCGGACTGGCACCGGGTGTGGATGACACTAAGAGAAAGAGAGAAAAAAATAGAGAAAGAGAAGTTATGGTGCTATGTAACACCAAGAGAGAAGTGAAGGTGTTGTGTGCTGATAGGTGTTCAATATTGGTCATTGTTTGCCCTTATCTTGTGTTTGTTCTGTCTTTACATTCCATTACTTGATATTTTTATCTCGTTTCTTTATGTAAGCATGTTTCAAGAGCTTATTGAAGAAACAAAGTTAATCTCGGTGAATTAACTAAGTTCGTGTTTGTTTTTATCGCGAGAAAGGAATCAAGAGCTGCACTAGAGCAAGGAAGAGCTACTGAAAGGCGAAATGGTCATTTCATGACATCATTATCTCACCGAAAGGACAAAAATGTCATTTTCAGATCTTATTACTTCACCGAAAGGCATCGGAAGTCAAAGGCGACCAATTTAGCTCAAATACGAAAAGATGCATTTTTACAGCATAAATGCATGATACCTACATCACTAGAGGCAAAAATAGGCAAACTTGGACCATACCTATGCTTTGGTTTTGTACCCTACGCTCCTAACCTACGCTTGGGCATAGGTCCAGTATTTCCAGCACCAAAATTTCAGCCAACTTTGGGCACTCATATCTCGGTCAACAAATGTCCAAATGAGGTGATTCTTCAGCCTATCATCAAGATCTTGAAGTCCTCGTCCCAATGATATATTACAGGCCTCTATATAATGTGTAGCTCCAGCTATGATTAAAAAGAGTGAGAGGTGTCCTGCTGAAAAAGCTGGAAATTTCAATTTCGGGCCAAAATCCTATTTTGACCCGGATTGATTTGTTTTCACCCGAATGACTTTATTTCGACTCCAACACCTCTATACATGATATATACACATATTATACATCATATATTAGGGTTTTTCTTGGTTGGGTGTGAAATTACCAAAAAGGGTAATCATATTCTCCAAGTTAGGATTTCCCTCAACTTTGCCTATAAATACCAAGCTTTGCTACAGATTTTAGAGAGCTTTTGGGCACGTATAATTTTTAAAGATCCCTTTATAGATTCATCTTATTCAAAAGGGAGGAGTCATTCAAGACCTAGAGATCCGGAGAAGAAGGCCATGCAGGGCGATTCTACATCAACGATGTAGTCTCCTTCTACCATGATCAACTAATTCGGTATCTAGGGTTTTGATAACAAAACTCTAGTCAAGTAATGTAGTTCTGATTTTGTTTTCAATTGTAAAGAGGGGAAACTGTGACTATACTGTGATGATTGTGTTAGATGAGAGACCGTTTTTATTCGTGATACAAGTTTATATATTTGAATTGATTCTTGTCTTAGAATTTTTGAATATATTTATCTTTCACAATCACAATTATTCACTATGGGATGGAACTCGGATGTTTGATTTGTGATTTTCTACACAATGGTGGTCATAAAACTCAAAATCCTAGGTTGACACAGGCCATGCTCTGACAAACTGATATAGACATGCCTTAGTTTATTTTCATGCTTTAATTTACTGCTTTAATTTACTTTTTTATTAGTAGTTGGCATGCACTAATCAATTTAGTCTTGAGATGGGTTGTTGTAATCCGGTTGAGAGTAATCATTTTTGGGGTCAAACTGCTGGCGCGGTGCGACCTGATTCACAGTCAATGGATCGCCCTCATAGAATTGAAATAGAATTTGGACTATGTTATGCGGTCAGTGGTGGAGTGACAAAAACCCTAGTTTTTCTCTCTCTTGAATCACAAACCAATTTACTTTGATTTTTAGATTAATTTAGTTAATATTAGATAATTCGGTCTTTGACCACCAAAATAAATAATTTTCAGAAATATAATTTAGTATTTTTGAACTATTAGAGTGAACAATCTTAGTCTCTCTGGGATAGATATCCCTTACTCAAGTCGTTGCTATTGTACAATTGATCTCTGCGCTTGCAGAAGGGTAAAACCTAAAGTGTCGTTAAGGTGTCATTTTTAACCACATATTTTGCACACACCTAACGCCCACCAAGTTTTTGGCGTCGTTGCCTTGGACTTGGCATTGTTCAATAACTTTAGTAGTTTATTTGCATTGCGTTATTTTATTGTATCTAAAGTTGAAATTTGTGTGTTTTTGCGAGGTACTCTGAGAAGCATAAGGGGATTTGGCGGAGTAGTGAAAGTTGCATTGTTGGACCTCTTGTGAGTTTTAGTTTATCATAATTTTGCACAAAATTTTTAGCTTTATATTTGTTAATAGTTAGAAGAGTTTAGAAGTAGTTAGTTTTATTGTCTTAAAAAAGAAATCTGCAATTTTCTGTCAGAAAGTCTGATTTTTGCAAACGGGGTGAGGTTTTTGAGTGGAAAAGGGTCATTGAACATAACTCATGATTGTGAGCCCTGTGGATTTAAGCCCAGAAACGTCGTTTAGTACCTCAAAACTGCGATTTTGTGATTATGAGGAAAAAAAAAAGTTGTGGATTTCGAGAAGATGGGTGACCGAAGAGTGAATCAATAGAAGGCACCAGCCATATCATTGAAAGGATATTACGCACCGGATGCGTATGATTCCTATACAAATTTTCCAGAAGAAAAAGGCGTGAAACATTTCAAGATCAAGTCAAGCATGATCAATATGCTTCCAAAATTTTATGGCCTTAGGATAGAGGACTCATACTAGCACATAAATGATTTCTTGAAGTTGTGTCAACTATTAGGTATGATAATCTGTCTAAGAATGATTTGCGAGTGCATATATTTCCTTGGTCGTTGAGAGACAAAGCTAAAAGATGGTATATCAAATTGACCAGGGCGACTAAAAGTGATTGGGAAATCCTTAAATCTGAATTCATAGAGAAACATTATCCCATAGGAAAGACCTTAGAGTCACAAGATGGAATCAGAAGTTTTAGAGAATTACCTGGTGATCAGTTTCATGATACTTGGGAGAGATATAGTGAAATCTTGTATAAGTGTCCCTACCATAGGCTCACTGAATAGGATGTGGTTAAGAATTTTTACATGGGACTTGGAGATGCACATAAGACATTGATAGATGCGTCAACACAAGGTTAATTTACCCTGAAGCCAACAAAACAACTTTTAGACTTGTTTGACAATATCACTGAGAATGGAATCCAATATAAATCTAATTTGAGGTCTAGAGATGGTCAGGATAGGCGATCTGAAAAAGTTTTTGAGGTTAATCATGATGATGTGAGAGATTCAATGGCATTGATGGGAGAGAAATTGGAAAGATTTGAAAAGCTTTTTACCCAAATCAATCATTACCCTAGAAGAGAAGTGGCAAAGGTAGAAGTCAATTATTCCCATAATAAGTGTCAAAATGGTGAATTCGTTGCTACCAATGCTAATGTAGTATGGAACTACCCAAATAATGCTCATTTCACCAATTCATACACATCAAGTGTCCAAAATTATCCCTCTCTGTCATCTGAATTATCGAATGAGGAATCAAGGTTCCCTCTGAAACAACAATCATATAATCCACAGCCAAGGGTCCAACAGAGTCAACAGTCATACCAATCTCCACCAACAATCATGGCTCAAAATTCACATTCAAAATACCAACCCAAACAGCCATTCAATAATTCTCAGGCTCTCCATCCGTTCAATAATAATCAAGTTGTCTAGCCATATCACTACCAGACCCATCCTCAAGGAAACCAAAACCAAAGATTCAATCCAAATCGAGCTTACCCTCCATATCCTCAAAACCAGCTCCAACATCAAAATCCACCACTAGGACAACCTGGTTTTAAAGAGGTGATGAGTGCCTTGAGGGAGTCAAAAATTCAATCTAATAATTCTCAGGCGACCATCCAAATAGTGAATTCTCATTCCCAATTCCTTGCTCAAATTGGAGCCCAAATGGTACAACTAGCGAATGATATGGATGGGATAAAAATAATGTTTCCTAGTCAACTGGTGGTGAACCCAAAACCGCAACAAGTACTGGAGCCTGGATCCTTTGTTGAGACTCGTCATGAGACAGTCCAAGCAGTCACAATTTTGAGAAATGGAAGAGAAATGGATAGTAAGGCTAAGGAGCAACATGAGGAGGGGCTGAAGAAGCAAAAGGTCAAAGAAGTTCAAAGAAAGGGAGAAGAAAGAGGCTGAGAAAGCTCAGAAAGATCAACCTCAAGTGAAGGAAGATGAAGAACCAGAAAGGGCACTATATGAGGAAGTAGCACCTTACCCTCAACATCTCCGAGAGTCGATTCCGTATAAAGAGCATAAGGAGAAGGACATGTTGGATCCATGTTGGTAAGTCGAGATCAATAAACCTCTTCTAGACATTGTTGACCAAATTCCACCCTATACCAAATATTTGAAGGATCTCTGTACTCAAAAGCAAAAAACAGATCTAAGGTCCCGAAAAAGATTTTGTTGACTGAACAAGTGAGTTCAATCTTACTGAGTGATAACCCACCTAAGAGGAAAGATTCCGGTGCTCCTATTATTTCTTGTGTCATTGGTGACCAGAAGATTGGTAAAGCTCTTCTTGATATGGGTGCGGGTGTTAATTTAATACTTTACTCGGTCTATCAACAGTTAGGGTTGGGAGATCTTAATACTACCTCGATGGTGCTTAAATTGGCAGACATATCAACTAAACAACCGAGAGGAATTTTGGAGGTTGTCATAGTGCAAGCGGGTAAGTTCTACTATCATGTAGACTTTTTAGTATTAGACATGGAACCTGACCATAGATCGATGAGACATATCCCTGTTATCTTAAGAAGACTATTTTTAGCTACGGCGAATGCATGCGTTGATTGCAGAATAGGGGTTATGGACATATCTTATGGGAATTTAAACATGAGGATGAATGTCTTTGATACCAACCATCAACTACCTGAACTAGCTGAGTGTTTTAACATAGAAGGGATGGTTGAAGATGTTGTACCTCATAGTAATGTAAGAGATGATTTGGAGATTGTGATGGAAAGGTCGGAGGTGAATTTTTTAAATGGAGAGGACCAACAACGATCTAGTTGGAAAGATATTACTGCGTTGGAAGCTGCATTATATTCACCATTAGAGAGAGCATCAAGAGAATCGCTTGGACCCCAACTTATTCCTCCACAGAAGTTGGTGCCTGAAAGTAAGCTTCCTGAGATGGTGTTGCGTGTTGAGGATGATGAATTAAAAGATAAAAAAGATGTGAAGAATTCTAGAGTTAATCATTTGCCACAAATTGTCATAGAGCTTATCAAGGATGACACCCCTCTTAAGGATCCATTTCCAGATGAGCGAGTGTTGAGCATAAACATGATAGATAAGTTGTATTTCTGGGAAGATCCACGATTAGGGATTGAGTGTGAGGGGATATGAAATTGCGCATATGGGGATGTTCGATTAAAGAGGCGTGGTCAGCAGCTGAAGATTTATGAGGAAATTGATCCAAGACCAGAATTTATGGAGTCAGTCAGTTTATTGGAGAGTAATGAGATGGTGGAAGGACTGTTGTCTAAGGTGTTGAAGGAGGATTTGATGGAACCATTAACCATACAGGGGCTGAAGTTAGACAAGAAAAAGAGGGAATTTTACATGGTGATTATTATTATGTACTCGATGTCATAAGTAGTACTAATTGTTTATGGGTGAGAGCGCTTAGAGAGTCAACTCCTACATTTTGTCCTTTGATTAAAGGAATTATGGTAGAGAGAAAAGGTGTTGGATAACCCTTTAAGAAACGTCGTGCCAAAGACGTTAAACATTGGTCCTAGGCTGTCTAACCTCGGTTTGTATAATAATAGGTAAGTTATTTCTGCAATTTCAATTCTTAGAGATTGTAGACCCTTAAGGCCAACTCATTTTTTTATTTATTTAAAAAAAAAAAATTTAAATCCAAAAAGTGAATTTTAAAAAATTCCTTGAAAAATTGTTTCAATTTCTGGCAATTTTTACAATTTCTTTTTCCCTTGCTATGATATTTAGGTATGTGTTTGTTGTATATTTACAGGTGATCCGAATCAAGTTTGGGGGAGGAGGTTGAGCATTTTGAAAAATTCAGGATTGTGCTTCAAGGGTATCTGTTCTCATTCTTTATTTTTGACCATGAGGACATAGTCACATTTAAGTTTGGGGGTGAGGGTATATAGTTACAAGAAATGAAAAGTTTTGAAAATTTTGAAAAGAAATTGAAAGTTTTGAAGAGTTCTTTATTTTTATGCATGAGTATTTCACATTATGAGTTGAGTGAGTTTATGTTTATAATGTATAAGTAGTATGTGATGTGATGTTCCCGCTCATGAGAATAATGATTAGATTAAGTTAGTGAAGTGATGTGGTTTATATGGGTGAGTGATTAGTGAAATTGAAATTAAGAAGGACGACTTTGACCTATAAACACAAACACACATTCATTATGAGAAATAAGTTGATTTTTTACTATATAATTGAAAAATAATTTTGCTGCAATAAAAGGGGAGAAGGGGAGTTGTTTTGATTGAAATGGAGAAAATTGAAAAAATAATTTTGAGAAAATAAAATGCAAAAAACAGTTATTTGATCTGAGTAGTCGGGCCTTAGTATCACCAATATCACTGTTCGCATTTAAAGGGGAGAAGATTAATGAGCATAAATCCCATGGAAGAAGCTAAAACCTAGTTGGTTGGGACTAAAAATCCTCGCTAGAAAGTCCGGAAACTTAGAAAGACAAAAATGAATGAAAGGCGGAAAGATGGAAATAGTACATTTTTACTAAAAATGGCAAAATTTGATCAATGAAATAGGAGAAAAGAAATTGAAATATTGTAATTGAATGTTCACAAAATCACGGAAGGTTGCTGGATTTTAAGTAGAAAGTAGCAAAATCATTCACTTAAGTGGGGACCATTCATAACACGAAGCTTGATATAATTGTTGTTTAATGGTGAGTGAGAATATTTACATTCATATTATCTTGTGTGTTGTATCATAGCTTATTTAACTTGTATCTGTAAACTCTTGAATGCATAATTACAAAAGAATTGAGATGTTTGTAGGTACTATCACTGGAAACCTTCGCGAGACTTCACTCGTCCACTAGGGATAATCTAGGGGTTTAAAAGGCTTGTTACACGTGCTAAGTGTAATCGTCGACCCTCACGAAAGCAAGGGATGAAGTTAAAATATATTAGGTTAGATAGAATAAGAATCATCACAGTTAGTTTTCTCTGAGTTTATTACTAAGGGACTAGCAATATGTAAGTTTGGGGGTGTGATAGGTGCACAATATTGGTCATTTTTCTCCTGTATGTTGCGTTTGTTATGTTTTTAGATTCCATTACTTGGTATTTTTATCTCGAAAATACTCGTTTGTGTGTGTAAACATGTTTCAGGAGCTTAATGAAGAAACAAAGCTAATCTCGGTGAATTAACTGAGTTCGTGTTCGTTTCTATCTCGAGAAAGGAATCAAGAGGTGCGCCAGAGCAAAGAAGAGCTACTGAAGGGAGAAATGGTCATTTTATGACATCATTCTCTCACCGGAAGGACAAAAATGTCATTTTTAGACATTATTACTTCACCGAAAGGCATTGGGAGTCAAAGGCGACCAATTTAGCTCAAATACGAAAAGACCCGTTTTTACAGCAAAAGTCCATGATAGCTACGTCACCAAAGGCAAAAACAGGCAAAATTGGACCATACCTACGCTTTGGTTTTGTACCCTACGCTCCTAACCTATGCTTGGCGTAGGTCCAGTATTTCCAGCACCAAAATTTCTGCCAAGTTCGGGCACTCATATCTCGGTCAACAAAGGTCCAAATGAGGTGATTCTTCAGCCTATCATCAAGATCTTGAAATCCATACTCCAAATATATATTACAAGCCTCTATGAAATGTGTGTAGCTCCAGATATGATCAAAAGAGTGACGGTGTCTTGCAGAAAAAGCTGGAAATTTCAGTTTCGGACCAAAATCCTATTTTGACCCGGATTGAATTGTTTTCACCCGACTGACTTTATTTCAACCCCAACACCTCTATACATGATATATACACATATTATACATCATATATTAGGGTTTTTCTTGGTTGGGTGTGAAATTACCAAAAAGGGTAATCTTATTCTCCAAGTTAGGGTTTCCCTCAACTTTGCCTATAAATACCAAGCTTTGCTACAGATTTTAGAGAGCTTCTGGGCACGTATAATTTTCAGAGCTGCCTCTAAAGATTCATCTTATTCAAAATGGTGGATCCATTCAAGACCTAGAGATCCGGAGAAGAAGGCCATGCAGGGCGATTCTACATCAACGATGTAGTCTCCTTCTACCATGATCAACTAATTCAGTATCTAGGGCTTTCTTAGCAAAATCCTCGCCAAGTAATGTAGTTCTGATTTTGTTTTCAATTGTAGAGAGGGGAAACTGTGACTATACTGTGGTGATTGTGTTAGATGAGATACCGTTTTTATTCGTAATACAAGTTTATATATTTGAATTGATTCTTGTCTTAGAATTTTCGAATATATTTATCTTACACAATCACAATTATTCACTATGGGCTGGAACTCGGATGTTTAATTTGTGATTTTCTACACAATGGTGGTCATAAAACTTAAAACCCTAGGTTGACACAGGCCATGCCCTGACAAACTGATATAGACATTCCTTAGTTTATTTTCATGCTTTAATTTACTGCTTTAATTTACTTTTCTATTATTATTTGGCACATACTAATCAGTTTAGTCTTGAGATGGGTTGTCGCAATCCGGTTGAGAGTAATCTTTTTTGGGGTCAAACTGCTGGCGCGGTGCGAATTGATTCACAGTCAATGGATCGCTCTAATATAATTGAAATATAATTTGGACTATGTTATGCGGTCAGTGGTGGAGTGACAAAAACCCTAGTTTTTCTCTCTCTTGAATCACAAACCATTTTACTTTGCTCTTTAGATTAATTTAGTTAATATTAGATAATTCGGTCTTTGACCACCAAAACAAACAAATTTTAGAAATATAATTTAGTGCTTTTGAACTATTAGAGTAAACACTCTTTGTCTTTGTTGGATCGATATCCCTTACACAAGTCGTTGCTATTCTATAATTGATCTATGCGTTTGCAGAAGGGTAAAACCTACAGTGTCGTTAGTGTGTCATTTTTAACCACATATTTTGCACACAGCTAATGCCCACCATGTGCATTGATGTAATCCATCTCTATCTATGGAATGAAAATTGTGTGTTTGTGGACGTAGGCCAAAGTTGGGGCTGAACCACATTAAATTTTGTGTGTCATGTATGTGATATGTGTGATGTTGTGTGTGTTGGTTAAAGCTGGGTGCTGACGATCCTGGGCGGGATTAATTCCTGAGTGTGAGTTAGGAATTAATTCCTAACAAATGGTATCAGAGCAAAGTTGTGGAGTTGTTGAGTCGGTGGTGTGAGTTTGTTGAAAAAAAAAAGAGGTTAAGTAGAGAGTAGTAGAAAAAAATAATAATTGAAGGAGTAGATGAAAATGAAGAAGAAAAAGCTGATGCTAAAGATGAAGATGTTGATGAGGATCCGGCTGACGCACTGAGGCACGGCGTGGTGGAGAGCACGTAGTTATGGTAGCTCTCTAGTGGGTTGCAGATGCTGGATCTGTTAAGAAGGTGATAAAGATGAAGTAGATGAAGTGAACGCAAAGAGGCGCGGTGTAGTAGTGATGCGCAGGCAGCGAGAATAGGCAAGTGGCGTGTGGGCAGCGGGAGAAGGCCGGTGACATACGTGCAACGGGAATTGGCTGGTGGCGTGATATCGATGATGAAGTGATCATGTAGAAGGCGTGGTGAAGATGATGATGATGATGAAGATGTCATTGAAATGACGATATTGTTGTTGATGAAGGTGGAAAAAAAATGAAGATGATGTTTAAAGCTGTGATGCTTGGATCAAGGTGGAGAAAAAAAAATTGTTGGTGGAGTTATGAAGAAAAAATAAAAAAATAAAAGGAGAAGAAGAAATGAGGTGAATTTAAATTGATGATATTTTCATCAAGGTGGAGTAATAGAGGTATTTTTGCCAAATGTGGAGATTGTTAGGATTGACAAAAATCCTTAATGATGGATTAAATGAAGCATGCAAGGAGTAAGAAACATGTGGAGTTGAATTAGCCAAAAGTGGTAGGCTGCCAAACAATGAAATGGTAGGCAACCAAACATGCCGAACTTTGAATGTTGAAACCAACCATCCAAACATGTTTTTAGGAGCCAATAAATAATGCCATTTGAAGAGAAGGAAGATACACTAAAATGAGATCAAGATAGAGATGTAAGTTAAGAGGTGAGGGTGCAAACCGGCACCGGTGCAGACGACACCGAGAGAAAGAGAGAAGAAAAGAGAGAAAGAGAAGTGATGGTGCTATATGACACCAAGAGAGAAGTGAGGGTGTTGTGTGCGCCGATGTAATCCATCTTTATCTATGGAATGAAAATTGTGTGTCTGTGAACGTAGGCCAAAGTTGGAGTTGAAGCACATTAAATATTGTGTGTTATGTATGTGATATGTGTGTTATTGTGTGTGTGGGTTAAAGCTGGGTGCTGACGATCCTGGACGAGATTAATTTCTGAGTGTGAGTTGGGAATTAATTCCTAACAAAATTCAAAATAAAAAAATAAGAATTATGGGGCAAAATTTTAATAACTATTAGTAAATGCAACAATCAAAGTATTTATGATCAAAGTTCCAATAAATACATTTTTCACTTCCCCGTTTTAAATAACTTTTGTTCACGTCACTTTAAATTATTATATCACGTCACTTTAGATAAGTTATATAAACACACGAATATATAAATGAATTATATCACGTCACTTTAGATAGTTATATAAACACACAGATATATAAATATTCATTTCTCTCGTCATTTTTTACTTTTGGTTTCACTTGTCAACTCTCTCTTCCAAACCTAACGATTTGCATTCAATTTTCATAGGAGATTAATGTTATTATTGTACTGAAAACTAGCTCGTTGTGGAGTTTAAAGCTAGTTATAGGACCTTATTGATGTGAATTTATAGCAAACTAAATACGAGATTAACCTTAAGCTCGCAAATTTACAAATATTATGACGTTAGGATTTGTATTGCAAGATTGTTCCCATAAAGATTATTTGTCACAACTTAATTTAAAAATTTATTATTTAACTAATTCAACCAAAAATTGATAATTAAACAAAAAATACAATAAAATTGATATGAAGTTAATGAGTACAAATACCATGACTTAGATTCCACCACTAATCATCATGATTCCAATTTTCAATTTTAAACTTATTAAAATTTTCCCACATCCAATAAATAATATTTTCTTATTGAATGGAAAGATAATAACTGATTAGGCCATATATTTAATAAAATATCTTAATCATATATGAACAATAAGTACATAATTGAAGGATTATATAAATCACAACTATCTACCTATAGTAAAGCATAAATAGTTATAATCAGTTCCACAACCACAACCATACATATATAGAAAAAAAGATGGCCTCTAGAGAGAAATAGGAGTTTCTCTCTCTAGAATCCATAGCCTTCTCTTTTTTATCCCAACCCTCATTCCATGGCCAACCTCACTCATTCTAGTTGTTCACCTCCTGCCCGTTATTCTCACAACCCTTCTTCTTCCCCAAGCTCGACACATGGTAGAGGCAAGGTGTCAGGTGGTCGTTCTGGGGGTAGGGAATCTGGACCCATCTTAGTTCCTTATCCTAACCTTGACATCTCCACCTCCATCTTCGTGTTGAAAATAAACTTGATCCACATACATGCATGCATCATAAGTCCAAATAGGCTGCATCAAAGAGCATGCGTGAGTGCATGCATGAAGATAATGCAAGCGTATCCACCGAAGTCAATAATGGCTGCCATGAAGTGATTTTGTTTGTCTTGTCTTAGATTAAGTTCTATATATACATGTTGTATTGTATTGTATCATATAGAAGCTAGAAGTGAGAAAAGAAAGGAAAAAGAGAGAGAGAGCTTTGTATTTTTGAAAGTGTGAGATTTGGAAATAAAAGCTTCGTTCTCTCAATTAAGTGTGTATCCTGGGTAGTTTAATCACCATTAGTGATTTACAATATGGTATCAGAGCTTGGTGAAGCTTGAGCAAGCCCAGAAGAAAAAAAACAAAACAGAGCCGCACCTTTCAATCCTTATTCGTGCATCATAGGTGTTCAAACCACAAGTTTGAGCATACACCTAGCTTCTCCGTTCCAGCAGGAACGCATCCACGAAGAAATTAGGCGAAAATACTAAGGGATGCTCCCTCACGCGCCTCCTGAACGTCAGCGAGTGAGGCCCACTATCATACACGCGCCTAGTCGTCTTCAACCTCCAGACGGCGCGTGGACCCACGCGCACGCGCCACACGCGGCCAGACACGTCAGCGTGACGTCATCAGCCTCGTGTCCCCACCATCAGCTGACACGTGACCCAATAAGAACCGGACACGTGGCACCAACCACCATCCGACACGTGGCACCAACAACCAGCCAACACATGGTACCAACCACCGAATGACACGTGGACCAATTAGGAGCCAACACGTGGCACTGCCTCGTCAGCCTCCACGTCAGCATAATTTCTGGAAATTATAGAATTGCCCCTAATAGGTATTTTGTCTGTTCCGGGCTCATTTTAACTCCGATTTGAGCAAACGAAGAGTCGTTCTTGACTAAATGGAATGCTCCGGACGCAATCGTGCGATCGGTTTGACCAGATTCTACACTGATTTTCAGAAATAAGCACCTCAATTACTTAAGCAAATCCGATGGCGTCCTCCAGCAATTTCTTCCAGCCCCAGTTTCCATGACTAAAGAAAGATAACTACGAGAAATGGTGTATCATGATGAGAGTCCTTCTAGCCTCACAATATTTGTGGAATGTGATTGATACCGGGTATGACGAACCCGAAGAAGTAGAGAATCTAAGCCAGGCCCAACAGGCCGAGCCTAAAGAAGAAAGACGGAAGGACAAGAAGGCGTTATATCTGCTTTATCAAAGTGTAGATGAAACAAGTTTTGAGAAGATATCCGCCGTCAACACCGCCAAGCAAGCATGGGAAATTCTTCGTAAAACAAATCGAGGAATTGAAAAGACGATAAAAATTAGACTTCAAGGTCTAAGGGGGGAATTTGAATTGTTGCAGATGAAGAAAAGAGAGTCAATTTCTGAGTACTTTACCAGAATATTGACTATTGTGAATCAGATCAGAGGATGTGGAGAAAAGATCGAAGATGTAAGTGTGCTCGAAAAGATAATGAGATCGCTAAATTCGAAATTTGAGTTCGTGGTTGTAGCCATTGAAGAATCGAAGGATTTGGATGGCATGACGGTTGACGAGTTACATGCCACTCTAGAAATCCATGAACAACGTATCGACAAAAAGAATACCTCAAGCATCTCAGAGGACGAGCGAGTCCTGCAATCAAAGTTCTCAGCCAGAAAAGAGAAATGGGGAAATTCACAAAACGGTCGAGGTAGAGGTCGTGGCTATCAAGGACGAGAAAGTGAATATGGTAAAAGAAAAGTGAAGTGTTATAACTGCAACAAATACAACCACTATGCCCGTGAATGCAGAAGTGAGCTAACAGAAGAAGATGAAAATGATTAACATGTGTACTTTGCAGAGAAAGACACAGATGAGCTAAACGGAATATTATTGATGGCTCAATATGGGAATCCTGTTAGCTGAATATTTGAAGAAGAAATGGAGCCCAAGGAGCTCGTGATTGAAGAAGAAGAGAATGAAGCAGAAGAAGTGTCACCAACAATGCCACAAGATAAGGTTGAAACAGTGCCACCAACAGTGACACAAATTGCTCCCGTTCCTGACAAGAAGAAGTCAGAAGTGGATCCGGGTGAAAGATGCTGAACCAAGAAGAAGTCAGATATGGATCCGGTTAGCTTCACCGAAGCCATTCAAGAGAAGAAATGGAAGATAAATATGGATGAAGAGTTGTTCACCATAGAGAAGAAGCAGTGAAGTCCACTAGAGGATCATAAGTCAACTGGGTTGAAGTGCGTCCATAAGACGAGAAGTGGAAAAGGCGAAGTTCAGAGATACAAAACTCGCCTGTCCATGAAAGACTACAAAAGTAGAAAAGTGAAGCCAAACAAGTTCAATGGTCTGAGGAAGGAATGTAATGCCTCGGTAATGGATCTAGGGAAAGGAAGTGCAGAGAAAGAAAATGGTATCTTTTCAGAGTTCAGGCAGGTCGACTCGGTTCAGTTCGAGGTGTTTGTCGCTTGTCGTGGACTTGACTATGAAGAAGAGAGTCAACCATATCTGTGCAAAACTGGACGAGAGAGAGGCAAAGCTAGTTGCAAGGAATGCAGAAATTTCAAGACGAGTCCACAAGACTGGAGATGGTATTAGAAATGCAGAAGTATGGAGAATCAAGTTTAAGGGGGAATGTTGAAAATTAAATTGATCCACATGCATGCATGCATCATAAGTCCAAATAGGCTGCATCAAAGAGCATGCGTGAGTGCATGCGTGAAGATAATGCAAGCCTATCCACCGAAGTCAATAATGGCTGCCATGAAGTGATTTTGTTTGTCTTGTCTTAGATTAAGTTCTATATATACATGTTGTATTGTATTGTATCAGATAGAAGCTAGAAGTGAGAAAAGAAAGGTAAAAGAGAGAGAGAGCTTTGTATTTTTGAAAGTGTGAGATCTGGAAATAAAAGCTTCGTTCTCTCAATTAAGTGTGTATCCTGGGTAGTTTAATCACCATTAGTAATTTACAACACTTCGGTGACCCTGAGGGTTTCACAACCTCTATAGAGGTGGGGCTTGTGCTTAAGCGTGAGGATGCATGCAGTCAAACATAGTTCCCCAGGGACTCAACCACTTCATGTTTGGCTCACGCGACCTCCTATGACATGACATGTCACTATTTTCCTCTTCTCAAGACCATTGCACCTACTTGTGGAATAGGTTTTAGCCTGGGGAATAGCTCGATTGGGTCTAAAATACCTACTGAGCCAGCTGCATCTTCACCAACCCTACCCAGCACAGAGATGACCAATGGAAAAGAGTCTTTAGTACCTGATCACTATGGCAACAAATCTTGGGATAGCCTCCTCCAGGAAAAACAGGGGAGGAAAATGAAACATAGATACATACCACCCCCAAAAGGGTCTTTAATTCTTGAACCCCCTTCTACAGTTGTAGAGCAAGGAGGTAAGGAATGGGAAAACCTTATAGTAGGGTATTTTTTGGATCGTAAGCTACCTTTCTTCACAGTTGAAAACATTGCAAAGAGGCTGTGGGGGGAACGATGGGCTTTCTGAGGTCCTAGGCAATGACGAGGATTTCTTCTTCTTCAAATTTGACAACTACCAAGAAAGAGATGCAGTTATTGAAAGGGGGCCTTGGCATTTTCCAAGCCACCTTATGATACTATAGAAATTGAAAAGAGGTATGTCTTTCATAAATGATGATGTCAACAAGGTTGGTACCCTCTTTATGTTGATTCTCCCACTGATGACAAGAAAAGGCTTAGTTTTGCCCGTGTTTGTGTTAAGATGCTGAAGCTGTACTCATAAAAGAGTTTATTCTCAAGAAAGCTGATGGAGTTCACAAGATCATCTACATAGACTATCAATAGAAACCATCTAAATGTTCTCAATGTAAATTTTTTGGACACAACAATAGTAAATGGATGGTTTTGAAAGCTATGGAAAGGAAGGAAAACACTATTGCATCGAATGAGACAGGAGCACCCAAATAAGTTTGGATTGTGGTTAATAGAAAAGGTAGCAACTTGGAGGATAATGTATCTCTTGAGCTTTCAGCTGAGAAAGAGGACATCATTACCCAGGAAATTGATCACCCTATTGTCAATGTTGTTGTTTAGGAGGAAGA
Source organism: Cornus suecica (assembly GCA_963922005.1). Lineage (NCBI taxonomy): Eukaryota > Viridiplantae > Streptophyta > Magnoliopsida > Cornales > Cornaceae > Cornus > Cornus suecica. The sequence continues at coordinate 50,864,702 of OY998241.1, read as the reverse complement.
AGAAGAGGCTACAACTACGAAAGTGATATCTCCCAATATGTTTGAATGTCTTGAGCTCTTGGAGGACCAAGAGAACAACAGTGAAGAGAGAGAATTGATTGATCCACATGAGGGTATCAATGATACTACTAGTTATATGACAGATTCCACTTATGGCATTAATAATGAATGTCCATCCAATATTGTCATTACTGCCTCTATAAGTAGAACTCCTAGAAGCAATCATGTCCAAAATGGTAAGCCTTTAGAAGTCAGTGTGATCATTCCCATTAAAAGCTCATCTTCAAAGTTCAAAGCCAAAGGTATCAATACCAGGTCCAAGAAGAATAGGAAAGGGATGTAAAACCCTAAAGGTAACTGAAATTACCTAGACGATACTGAAAACAACCTAGAGGGGGTGAATAGGCTTTTTGTCGATTTTATAATCAATTAAAATTATTTAGCGAAAATTTAATTTTAATTAGTCACAAACCCTAATTATCAATTCAATTCTCAAAAACAGATCAATCAAAACAAATATGAATATAAGTGCATAAATTTAAATCATGAAAAGACACAGATTTTTATGTGGAAAACCTTGGAAAGACTCGAAGTAAAAACCATGGATACACTCGGGTATCGAGAATTTGTACATACTCTATGAGAATAGAACTTACAATCGCCGTAATTTTATGTTATTCACTCGACGTCTGAAAATCTATATTCACTCGCACTCCACATAGCTCTAGCTCCGATCTCCATACTCTGACGGCTCTGTTTCTCAACAGATCAAAATCACCACGAAGCCTCCTCCTTCGATCTCCGCACACAGACATCTTCGTTCTTCAATGGATCAACAAAACCATGTTGCTATAAACGGTGTGTGAATTTTTTAACAACTATACCATTCAATCATGCATAGAAATCGTCGATGTAGTAGCACAATTGAAGACGTCCAAAAATAAGAGAGAACTTGTGTATCTCTAAGTACTCAATAATTATTTCTCACCATATGTATTTTTCTGTAGAAGAAGAAGATGAAATTGTAGAAAACTTGTAGAGAATTCTTAAAGACGTGCCTCATCTTGTTGTAGACTTGGGTATTTATAGAGAATGATGATCAAAACCCTAAGTTTTCCCTTTCTCGTAATTTCATATCCAAAACCTATATTATGTTGAATATAATGTATATAGCACGCACTTTGATGTATATAAGTCATGGACAAATCATAAAACTAACCCCCGAACAATTTGGACATCGCATAAAAAAATAGCCAAAAAATTGGCACAGCTACGCTTGAAGCGTAGCCCCCCTACACTTAAAGAGTAGGTCCAAGCGTACCTCCAAGCATAGGTCCAAGCGTAAAAATATGTTTTCCAACCACTTTTTGAAACTGAAAGCATAAGCTTAAGCGTAGGCATTTTTGTTAAAGTCACTTTTCTTCACAATTGCGTCAAAATGACCCTCTTGAACCCACGATACTTTTTGTTTGAAGTGACGGTTTCGGAAAATATCATTTTCGCCCTCCAGGAGACATTTTTTCTCAATATGTTCACTTTCGTAGTTTACTTGTATTCTTCATTACTTCAATGCTTGATTCTGCCTTTGACGAAGCTTATCGATGTCATTGAAACCAAATCAACCTATCTAACACTCAACATGGTTATTGTCTATAACATGCCATAAATAAACAATACACAAAAGTGTTCTTACAATCTTCCTCTTGGCATTTTTGAGACAAAATCATGTTTTACAATATAGTCTCACAAATAATAACATAACATCTATACCTATGAGCACACACCAACAAATATAGATATAAACCGTCACCTTGCTTTCATGACGAACTATCAAACCTGTAACCACAACACTGAACAAACCATTAAACGCACGTGTGGAAAACAAACATAAACCAACATAATGATCATCAGAAAATCATAACAACAATGCACACATAATGATCATCAGAAAATCATAACAACAATGCACACATAATGATCATCATTTTCCCCCTGAGAAGAAACTCCCCTTTGCTAAATATTTCTCCCTCTTAATCAAACAATCTTAACCAAATAATCTCTCACCCTTACTTAATACTTCTCCCCCTTTTTGTCACTAAAATATTAAGTAAAGAGAGTATATATCATAGCAACAATATAGAGAGATGCAATGAAGTACTGAAGGAAAAATACCAAGATATAGAACTCTTATCAGATCATATTCAAATTCTCAGGGTAACAGAAATCTCTACTATGCATGACCCTACTACTGATGCATGAATGCAAAATGTCATGAATAAAAATAAAATAAAATATTTTTATTTTTAAAAATTTGTGAACAAGGCAATAGAGACAAAAAATCAATCATTTACATATCATATTCTCATATTTAACTCGACCATTCTACACACGGAATGGAAGAAAATCAGCACACATACCTTGTAAACTCAAGAATGAACAAGTCATGTTTTGCAAATAAATATATATATGAAGAATCTCATGTGCAAACATTAAGGCAAGATGAAAACAATACATACTAAAGCTGATAATCTCTCCACCAACCGTGATGATAATTCAATCCAAGATCCAAACTAGAAGGCAAAAACAAAAGATACTTTCTCTTTGTTACATAATTTCCTTCTTTTCATCTTTTCAACTTTTTCACCATATTCTTTTTTGTCTTTCTAAGCTTCGGACTTTCCAGCGAGAATTTTTTGTCCTAACCAACTGGGCTCGAGCTTCTTCCATGAGATTTATGCTCATTAGTCTTCTCCCCTTTTTACGCGAACACTTAATGCTTACTGAGACAAGAGGTCCGGTTACTCAGATTGAAGAACTACTTTTTGTATTTTTATATTTTAAACATCTTAGATTTTTTTTTAAACATCACCATAACATTCATACACATGCAAAAAATATTTCATGCATAATGTTGCCAATAAATTACTCTAGAGAGGGGTGAATAGAGTCTTAGCTTAAACAATGAAATTTAATTCGATTTTCTATTTGATAAATATAATTGCAATGCTAGATGATATAATATAAAAACACAAAACAATATAAATCAAATAAGAGTAAGGAGAGAAATATAAATACTTGGACAAATAATTTTAGCGAGGTTCAGAATCCCCTTGATTTCTACATCCTCAACTCAAGGTTTTCTTGAGACTTCCCAAATCTACTATGACTTCTCCTTACGGGTAGAGAGCAAAACCTTTACAAGAAGCACACCACTTCTCCTACCACTGAGCAAACCTTTACTAGAAGCACACCACTTCTCCTTACGAAGAGAGCACCCACTCTTAGCCTTAAATTGGGTCACACCAACCCTTTGATTACAATGATCTTGGACAATAAAAATATCTCTTAAAAATTGATTTGTACAATTATAGCTCTCTTGCTCATAAAACTAGAGTAAGAATTTGAATCAAGATGGAAGCTCTAGACTTTGAAAATATATGAGTGATGATGCAAAAATGTGTATGAAAGTGTATTTTGATATTGCAAGAGTTATTTTTGTAGAAAGACTTAAAGCCTATTTATATCAAAACAACTTTGTATTTTGGCATTTGATGACTCATAAAGCCATTGGAAAGTTGCCCCAATTTCAACATAGCTGTTGTAAAACAAACAAGAGAATGGGGTGAGCTGAGTTTGCATTTTAAAAGAGTCGTTGTGAAGTATACCACAAAATATGAGAATGGGGTGAGCTGAGACTCCAAGTTTTCTGTATTAATTTGCAAAACTTTTAATGTTAATTCTTAAACCCAAATTCATTAATTTGGTATTTATTTGTTTTCAAAAAATAATTTTATGCATAATGATTTTAGATTTCTAGAGCTTCAAAATAATTCAAATAATTACTTTGACAGTTAAAATCTAAACACTCACCAACCTATCTACCCCAATCTCCAAGTAGTGGTTGATCCTCTTTGAATTGATAATCTTTAACCTTCAACCTCTTTGTACTAGATCGTCTTTGAACTTTGATCTCTTTGCTTTTAATCTTTTGCTCGGTCCCTTTAAATGGCAACGCCATGATCTTTTTGTCCACATGATCCATATATAATTTTCCTGTTTTTGCAAGCTTGGACAAATACTCATTGTAACCATTTGTATAAATATATCATTAATGATTTGTTATCATCAAAATTACGGAATTGTACTTAGATTAAAATCTTAAGGCCAACAATCTCCCGCTTTTTTATGATGACAAAATATTAATGTGTACACAGAAATAATGTATATCTCCCCCTATCAATGCGCATAAATTTGATAAAAACTTTAAGAGTAAACAGGGCATATTGTCATAAGCATGTCAAAAATCATATTATCACAAGTACCATATCGAATACATAATATAAAGATTCACACATTTCTTCTCCCCCTTTATCATCTCAAAAAGAGCGGATAGTCTTTAGCCCCTAGGTATAAATTTCAAATCGCAGAAGAAAATCACCAAATAATTCAAAATACATTCCAAGATGTTCATATTTTCAATGATAATGTCCAGAATTTGTTTTTCAGAATGAAATTCCTAACTTTGGAAAATACAAGTTTGATGTCCCTGAACAGTGAAATTTTCCAAATGCCCAAATTAAGTGGACAAACCCCAAATTTATTGCAATTACTTCAATTTCATGAAAAATTGAAAGAAGTCCAATTTCAGTTCTAAAATTTTCAAATTTATAAATTCCTAATTTCATCTGCAAGTAAAAAGTCTGCGATTACTCTAAAATGTCAGTTCGGGCCAAAATTTCCAAAATAAAAATTTCAAAGATGGAAGAATTCCTTATTGCCCTAATTGCAGTGAGTTTTAGAGATAACAGAAGAAAAAATATATATATATAAAGGGAGAAAATTCTAAAGTTTGATATCACCTTAGTATCTCCCAATTTTGAGTTCGCATTTTCAAGTTGAGCTATATTCAATTGAAATCATAACTCTGTGAGAAGAAATTTCGACTTTCAATGATCAAAAAGCTTCACTTTAGTAATCAATTACTTGAAAGCTTCAATCCTCAAAATTGAAAATATCTAATCAGCACAAGCCAAAGGAAAATCCTCAATTTGAAAATAACAAATTTTAATAGTCTGAGAAATTTTCCAGCGCAAAAACCCTATGTTTGACAATTCCTAATTTCTGCAAATTTCTCCAAATTTTTTGTTCAAGCACAAATTTTGTTTAAACTGTCAAAACATAAGCAGAGAATTCAATTGGTTGAAACAAACTCATAACAGGAGAGTGAATGAAATAAGAGCTGTAATTGAAATTCAATTCTCCAATATACAAAAATTCCGTAATTTCAGAATTTTCCTCCCAAGATTTCAAACAATTTCAGAAATTTAAATCCCAAAATTTCAAAAAGTTTCAGAAATTTTGCTCCCAAGGTTTGAACTCGACAATCTGAAAGTACCCTGGTGTTGAGATAGTAATATAATTCAATTTTCAAAATGCTAAAATTCCCAATTTCCGAATTGCAAAGTCCAAAATCAAAACTGTCAAAGCTAATTTTCGAATGAAAATCCAAGTTTTCAACAAAATTCAAATACATTTCAAAAATTGATATAGAAAACAATTTTTTAGAAAAATTATCAATTTGTGAATAATTGGGCAAATATTCCAAATCATTGAAGTGAAATTGCAAGCACAATTCAAAGAAAATTTCAGAATTTTATTCCCACAGTTTCAAATATTTCCAGAAATTGAAATCCAAGGTTTGAACTGATTTAAGAAATTGAATCAAGGCTAAGAAATCACATGGATCTATATGTATATGAATCACATGGAATGATTTTACCATTGAATCAGAGATGAAGATCGTTGGTTATGTCTGAAGGAGGGGCGACGCTTTGGTGGTTGGTCGTAGAGGAGAGAGCAGGGCCGTCGGACGCGACTGAAGAAGCGGTGGTGGTTGGCTCTGGTTCGCGGCGGAGGAAGAAGGTCGTCGACGGAGTGGTGCGGCGTTGGGTCGTGGTGCGACGTCGGTGCTGGTCCAAAGAGAGTGCGCTAATAGAGAGAGAGAGACGAATGTTAGCGGCGTTGGTGGTTCGCGACGATGATGTGGTTGGGTGTGTCACGGCGTGGTGGCGGCGCGAATCGAAGATGGTGGTGGGTTGGATTGGTGAAGATGATGGTTTGATTTGGGCATGGAAGTCTGTGTGAGTGAGAGATGAGGGACATAGAGACGAAATGAGAAAGCCCTAAAATCTGTCCCAACAATTGTTTTAATTGAAAACTCCCCAAAATATTCGGATGAAGTGGAAATAAGATAAGGTTGAGAAGGAAAAGTCAGAAGCTTTGGTCATGTTGCACATAAAAACTCACCTTAGCTGAGTTAAATTCGGTTGATTGAATTTATTTATTTATTTATTTTTATAAACTAAACATATACTATATGTATATATAGAAAACAAATAAAAATATGTATAGAGACACAAAAATATATACAACTATATAGAGCCCCTTTGTTTTCTTTTTTTTAAAAAAATAAAAATTAAATTACCTCAAATTCACGTGTCATGATGAGTTCTCTTCGGATTGAACAAAATTGATCCTCTTGAAGGGGTTTTGTAAAAATATCCGCAAGTTGGTCATCAGTTTTGACAAAATCAAGTACGATATTACCTTTAGATACATGGTCTCGAAGAAAATGGTACCGAATTTCGATTTGTCTCCAGTCATGTGTCTTGAGCATCCACTATAAAGGAATCATTTGTCCTTGGAAGATGAGGAATTCAAGTAAACCTAAAAAACAATTAGGTGACTAATTTTGGTACCCAAATATCCTTGGGTCCTCTGGGGTTAGAAATTTTAACATAAGTGCCTTTGATAACCCAAATTGTCTTAATAGTATTTTTATTCCTTTTTGAACATTCAAAATTTCTATGTCCATTTCTCTTGCAATAATTACACCTTAAATCAGTCAAATAACTTTTGATGAAATCTTTATGCAAAGGATTTCTTTTTTTTAATAAACAAGCATCCTTTTGATATGAATCATATCCTAATCCTTCTTTGAAAAATGAACTTCTTTGACTTCCAAGTATAATAGCCAAATTTTCCTTTCCTTTTGTAAATTTAGCTACTATGTTTGTTTGATCATCAATGGTCTTTTTAAGTAAATATTTTCACTAATAAGATCTGTCACGCCCCGTTATTTCTGAGACTCCAATCAGGAGAATCAGCGAATTCCGAGGTATGACGTCACCGAAAATAACAACCAAGATTAACAATGACATCAAAATACATGGAATAGGAATGCAAATGAAGTATTCCACGACACCTGAGTGATAGAAACTTAGTAAAGAATTCTAACGAAAATCCGGCAGAGTTCCGTTTGTAAATGGAACATCTGGACAATCCAAAATCAACACAACAGAATAACCTGCCCATAATGACATAAATAAAAGCAATGGCACGCAGCCCAACATTCCAGAAACCTACTAGGGTCGAGGTAGTGGAAAAGAATACCAAAACCTCTACACAACCCCTCTAAAATCAATTGAGCCCCAAATGCTCAAATGAAATTATAAAGAAAATCATATGGCGATGCCAAAAAGGTATAAAGGCATCCCTAAACAACAAATACCGACTGAGTCACCAAGCTCAAATAAGAATACATAAAACTCGATAGTAGTACCGAACAGATACAATGGCACCCCAAAACAACAAATACCGACTGAGCCACCAAGCTCAAATAAAAATACATAAAACTCGATGGTAGTACCGAACAGATACAATGGCACCCCAAAACAATAAATACCGACTGAGCCACCAAGCTCAAATAAGAATACATAAAACTCGATGGTAGTGCTGAACAGATACAATGGCACCCTAAAATAATAAATACATAGAATAGAGATACAACACAAGGGAATCTGCCAACAACCTGGCTCCCAAGAGAATAAAAGAATACACAAGTATGATTACGGAAGGAGGAATAAAACTACCGTACCAAATCCCCCGTATCGTCGTCGCCGAGTACGCCGTGCTGCATCCACCTGCAACCTGTGTGGGGGTGAGCACAACCTCGGGGGCTCAAATAATATCAAAACATCACACTCAAAGCCGTCTAGAAAACGCTAACCATCCTGTGTGCATGCATCTATCCTAGGTCCTGTAAATAACTAAGCCTGTCCCCTAGGCCTATAAACAACCAATCTGAACTCCACTCTCATCTAGGGATACAACAAGTACTAACTATGTACCATACCGTGCACTTAGCACGCTGCTCAAGGTTCCTAGGAGGTAAATAGATTACTCACTAGGACTACCGAAAGGGAATCATCATAACCATGCCCACAACTCGATCATCGCTATCAAATAATTCCTAGAGAGGAAGTTACTCTCACATTTCTATCTTCAATTCATTTTCTCTACTTACAATAACCAGTGAACCAACCCATTCACTCGAAGAGACATAAAAAGGGAAGATACTATGCCTACACTGGATTCGGTAACCAACCAAACTATCTCTAACTCACACTGCCTATCTAGGCACTAGAAAGGGTTATTATAGTCGATTAGTCCCAAACAGATGCCATGGTCCTCGGGTTTTTAAAAAAAATATTGAACCTCGAAGGATTCAACCGATTTTTAAGAAAAAGTTAGGACCCGATCAAATCTTATTTGGTTCCAACGTCTCCGAACCCAACTGAAATAATAGGAACCGCACTATGTGTGTGTAACTCTACATCACAAGTCTGGGCTCAAACCCAAGGGATAACAATACGAGAAGGAAGAACTACTAGAGTTCAAACTAACAACCATTTCAAAATCACTTTTAAACTTCTTTCAAATCTGGTCCTAAGACATTTAACATTTATTTAAAATTTTATAAAAATAATTCTGAAAGAATTCCCAAACAAAACAGGGTACAGGAAGGAATCCCAGACAACCAGCTAGGAGAAACCTGGATTTATCGACTTCTAACGATGCTGAGATCTCGAAAATAACATCGAGATCTCTAGAACAGGGGGACAACCCGTACCTTAATTCACCAATTTTACAAAACAATTTTAAATGGGATTTTCTGAAATTTCTTTCAAAAACAAATTTCTACCGATACTCCCGGTACTAAGAATTTAAAACATATTTGATAAAATAGGTGTTTAAATTTCTGTCTTTTCAAAAATAGTTAACAAGTCCTGAGGTAAACTAAGAACACGTTTTATAAAAATCCCCAAGCTTTAAGTTTTCAAAACATTGAATATTTGACTCCGAAGATTCGAACCATAACCGAGGTTTCAAGACCGGGACAAACCATGCCCTGACATCACTAACTTCACAAGAGTACTTACGGAAAGATATTTTCAATAACCACGGCAAAGAACCGTCTATAACTCATACACTGTCAAAGTGGAAGAATGAGCGATAAACTCAAAATTTCAAAAACCAAGGGAATATGGTCAAACTGATAAGCTTTATCCGTCCCTTACTCGAACAATACTCCACACTACTGGAGAGGTCTATCAATCATCCAGTGATGATACAAATCACCAATTACAAAGGTCTATATGGACAAGATCACAATTTTGACTAAGTCCCAATATATTGCTATCCAGCTCAACTAGGGCCTAACATACGGGGAACCCTTACGCCCCAAGGTCACTTTCACTTTTCACCTTTTAACCTTAAGTTTTCACGGTTTCCTTTACACTAGGAAAATTCACAATTTAATTTGTAATTTAATCACGGTTAAAATCTCAATCACAAACACCGCGCCATAGCGCCCAAAAGAATAATACAAATCTCTTATTAAAATTCAGATATAACCTACTCAATCTCAATAAGCAATAATAACAGATAATCTCAACAGCAATATCCATGCAATGCCAATGCTCATGACCATGCAAATGCAACTCAAATGCAACCCTGTCTATATGAGGGTCAAATAAATAACCAGGAATCTCAACCCGTCCACTTATGGGGTTAACAGGCCCACACCAGGAAGGGTGAGCGTCGCCAAATATAATACGGAGACCACAAGTCCGTCTGGAACCGACAAGTGAGAGATATGTCCTCACTCCCAAAGTCTAAGGATTCGAGAGATACTAACTCCCAGGGTGCCAGTCACCCACTGGCCAGTTGTTGCGACATTCCAAACAATCCATACAGATACATGATATAACTGAGGCATACAACTTATACTGAAACAATATATATACACTACGATGTTTTATAAATGCAAAATGCCTCTACAAGAATGTAATATACTCAATAAAATGGCCTAGAAGCCAAGCAATCTCATACAAAGCATGCTTTATAATTTAAATTATACAGTAAATCAATTTCCATTTATCACAGAAATATTCGGGTTACCCAATCTTTATGACTTTTGTATGCTAGCATGCTTTTAATTTAATTTTCAATAATTATTTTCAATTTAATCCACCCTAGGGACAATTAGACAATTTAAAGTCGCAATCCAATTTCTTTATGATTTACGAGAAAATCAACAACAAATGAACTAAAATCAGGTCTAAGTTTTAACGTCCCTCGTTCTCGTGAATCCCCTAACTTATTTTTAATTTCAATAAAATATAGACAATAGAGGAAAACTTATTAATCGGATCTACTTGCACATACACTTTCTATAAACCTATTCCGAGCTCAAGGGGGTACTAAACCACCTATATCGATTTAATTTAAATAGGTTTATAATTATTTTAAATCTAAGAAATAATTTACTTAATTTCTCCGAAGGAATTTCCAACTCCGACATCATTTAATCCATTTATGGGTATTTTATAAATTTTATAAAATTCCTAGATTTTCGTCTATCACTAGGAATTTAATTAAACATTTTTGTTTATCCATAAACATACAACGGAGATTAATTAACGTTTTCTACGCACTATTAGTGAGTGTCAGATATGCATATATATAAGAATATATATATATATATGTAAATTCCCACCTATTTTAAAGCTTACAGACAGCCCCGAACTGTCCCGCCGTGAACAATGTCGGCTGTGAACAATGCTCGCCGCCCAAAGTTATCCGAAAATTATTTCGAATATATCGAAACGTCCGCCTCGACAACCTATACGAAGCCCATTAGCAATAAGTTAATCAATTTGGATAAATCTAAAATAACCCAAACGAAAATAATAACCTATAAACACGATTTCCCGACAAACCGCTCAACGGAAAATTATGAAATTTAAGTATGATGAATACGAAGTATAGACGAAGCTCCTCACCAAAAATCGGCACAAACCGACAACGGAAAGCCGTCCAAACTGTCATCCGAAGTTCCGTCGAACCTCCTCTATCGCGCAAATTGCGCGACCCAGCTGCGCCCAGCCCTTTGCGCGAACCAAACCCACCAGCTACGGCCCTCGCCGCTCACAATGCCGCCGCTACTCGCCGCAGATCCTCTGCGCTTCAGCAGCGAACCCTGCACTCTCTCTCAGCTCGACTCTCTCTCTCTCTCGCCAGCGACAAAGGAGAAGAAAAAAGTGGTCGCCGCTCATGGAGAAGAAGAAGAAGAAGAAGAGGCTGTGTATTGTGTGAGAGAAGGGAGAAAGTGATTCCCTAGGTCAGATACACATATGCATATATAAAAGTGCCATTTAAAAAAATAACTGCCCAATTCTCTTTATTTACACGAGTAACTCTCAAGTTTTCCAATTTTACACTTTAGCCCAACTCTTGTCTCTGCCAACAATACACAAGAAAATACATATACATATATACAATTGCCCATATTCCATAATCACATAACAACCCCCATGTATCTATATATATATAGATAAATACACTTGTGACCCGCAAATGGTCTTTAATTAAAATGAATCCCGCTTCTTTATCAAATCTCCCTTTTCGTAATTAATCATAATATGAATTCAATTTTCCTTAAACTTATGAAATAATAATAATGTGGAAAAATTCTGAATATATACCGGAAACCGAAAAATAATAACGCGTGAACCCGTAAAATACATGGGACACAAAATAGATAATATAAGCCTAAGTAAATACGTCGGGGTTCGAAACTCATCCACCTATTAAATCACCGAAAAACCCACAGTCTCCGAATAACTAATAAAATCCGGAATAATTAACTCGGTTACAAAATCGGGTATGAATATTTATATAAACCAAATTAAATCACTAATCGCCTAGCGATTTATATTACGCGCTCCCCGTAAACTCTACGGATAGCTAATCAATAATAATAGTCAGATTAAATACTTCGGTAGGAGACTCAACTACCGAATCACCGGAGTCGTCACTAATCCAAACAACTAAAGCACGTAACTTATTCGAACAGTAATCAAATAAAACCACATCAACCCAAATTAATACACTAACACGTATCACATACATATAAGCACGAAAAAAACGAACAAGGTAATACAAATACCTCTAAGCACACAAATCAAACAATACATAGAAGCACATATATACAAACACAGAGTAAGTCAATCAAATAAAGCACACACTAATCCCAGTATAAGGGAAAACAAAACGTCGAACCCCTAAAGTACTAAATGTCAAACTCAAACAGCTGAGTCGAAACCTTTAACGCCGGTCAACAAAACGTACCGCCACCCAGTCAAAGCACCAAACGTCGAGCGTCTAAACGAATCCACGTAATCGGCACTAAAGCCCACATAAACTTCTAGCCACGTGCGAAATAGAAAACATCACGTCAAATAGCATAATCACCAAAGAAATCCCACGAAGTCACCGAAGAGACAATTACAGAGTCGTGCTGTCGAATCCATAACTCACATCAACGTTTCACCAGTTTAAAACATTAATTTTACTATCAATTCTCGTAATTGTCAAAGAAGTTCCACGAAGTAGTCAATAAGACAATGACCACGTCATCCCGTCGTATCAAGACATAAACGCGAAAAATTTACACGTGAAACATTAAGAATAACCATGACGTCATGAACAAGTGACGTCACAACCGAAAATAAATCAAAAATAATTCTAGATAATAGGAAAAATAATATGGGTTGTTACAAGATCATTTGAAGAAGAAGAGTTTTCTTTTTGTTCTTTTAGTGAAATGATTTCATCTTTAGAACTAGAAAGCTCAAGTGATAAAGATTTATTTTCTTTCTTAAGAGAAACACATTTTAAGACCATTTTCCTTAATTCATCATGAAGTTCTTTAAAAACTTCTTGTAATTCATTATATGAATCTACAACATCATCATAAGAAGACAAAATATCATTAGGAGAGTCATCACATACCCGTCATCAAAAGCCATTAGACAAAGATTTGCCACTTCTTCCACTTCATTGTCGCTATTTGAAATGTCGGATTCATCATCCTCTCATGTAGCTTGCATAGTTTTCTTATTTTTCTTCTTTTCCTTTTCGCTTTTGAGCTTGAAATAATCAACTTTGAAGTGACCCACGTTTCCACAATGATAGCAAGTGGGTGTGTCTCTTTTGGTAGCCTCATTAGATAGTTCTTTCTTTCTCGTAGAATTCCTTCTTTGAAGACTTTTTCTTTGAAAATATTTCTTGAAGCTTTGGGTGATGCGAGCTATTTCTTCATCATCATTTTCGAGATCATCGGTCTCCATCAACGCTTCTTTCAAGGCGGCTTGAAGAGCTAATCCTTTCCTTGGTTTTTACTTTTCTTTTCGAGATTTGAGAGTCATCTCCCACGTGAGAAGTGAACCATGTAACTCATCAATGTTGAGTTTAGTAAGGTCATGAGATTCCTTGATGGCGGTAGTTTTGGCATCCCATTTCGCCAGAAGACTTCTAAGAACTTTTCTTGCAATATACGAGCTAGACATAGTTCTACCAAGACATTTCAAACCATTCAAGATATTTGTGAATCGAGAAAACATATCATTAATGCTTTCATTTTCTTTCATGCGAAATAGTTTATATTCATGTATAAGTAAATCAATTTTCGACTCACGAACTTGTGAGGTTCCTTCATATGTTATTTCTAATTTATCCCAAATTATTTTGGTAGTTGTGCAAGTGGATAGCCTATTGAATTCATTTGGACTAATTGTACAATTTAAATTCACTTTAGCCTTAGCATTAATAGAGATAATTTCACGCTCATCCGTATCCCATTCTTTTGCTTCCTTAGGCATCTTTTTGCCATCGATTTCTTTCATAGGAATAAATGGTCCAACTTCAATGACTTGCCATTTTTGGTAATCTATACCTTGAAGAAAATCAATCAGTCTAGTTTTCTAATAACAATAGTTTGAACCATCAAACCAAGGGGGTCTATTGTTAGATTGACCTTCTATGTATGTAACACCATTGTTTGCCATGATATTTTCTCTAAGGTGATTAAGCCTTTCATACAGAGCCTTGCTCTGATACCAATTGTTGACCAATAAATGACTCTAGAGGGGGGGGGGGGTGAATAGATTCTTAGCTTAAACAATTGAATTTAATTCAATTTTCTATTTGATAAATATAATTGCAATGCTAGATGATATAATATAAAAACACAAAGCAATATAAATCAAATAAGAGTAGGGAGAGAAATATAAATACTTGGACACACGATTTTAGGGAGGTTCAGAATCCCCTTGATTCCTACATCCTCGGCTCAAGGTTCTCTTGAGACTTCCCAAATCCACTATGGCTTCTCCTTATGGGTGGAGAGCAAAACCTTTACAAGAAACACACCACTTCTCCTACCACTCCTCCTTATGGGTGAAGAATAAACCTTTACTAGAAGCACACCACTTCTCCTTCATAAGAGAACACCCTCTTTTAGCCTTAATTTGGGTCACACCAACCTTTTTATTACAATGATCTTGTACAATAAAAATATCTCTCAAAGATTGATTTGTACAATTATAGCTATCTTGCTCATAACACTAGAGTAAGAATTTAAATCAAGATGGAAGCTCTAGACTTTTAAAATATATGAGTGATAATGCAAAAATGTGTATGAAAGTGTATTTTGATATTGCAAGAGTTATTTTTGTAGAAAGACTTAAAGCCTATTTATATCAAAACAACTTTGTATTTTGGAATTTGATGACTCATAGAGCCGTTGGAAAGTTGCCCCAATTTCAACATAGCTGTTGTAAAACAAACAAGAGAATGGGGTGAGCTGAGTTTGCTTTTCAAAAGAGTCGTTGAGAAGTATACCACGAAATATGAGAATGGGGTGAGCTGAGTCTCCAAGTTTTCTATATTAATTTGCAAAACTTTGAATGCTAATTCTTAAACCCAAATTCATTAATTTGGTATTTATTTGTTTTCAAAAAATAATTTTATGCATAATGATTTTAGATTTCTAGAGCTTCAAAATAATTTAAATAATTATTTTGACAGTTAAAATCTAAACACTCACCAACCTATCTACCCCAATCTCCAAGTAGTGGTTGATCCTCTTTGAATTGATAATCTTTAAGCTTCAACCTCTTTGTACTTGATCGTCTTTGAACTTTAATCTCTTTGCTTTTAATCTTTTGCTCGCTCGCTTTAAATGGCAACGCCATGATCTTTTTGTCCACATGATCCATATATGATTTTCCGGTATTTTCAAGCTTGGACAAATACTCATTGTAACCATTAGTACAAATACATCATTAATGATTTGTTATCATCAAAATTAAAGAATTGTCCTTAGATTAAAATCTTAAGGTCAACACATAGACTAATCTAGCATAGCTCATAAACCTTGATATCATTCGGGTTAAATAAAAAAATTAACAAATTTAGCAGGCATTATAATCATCACCGAAGCAACTAGAACCTAAGATTAAGTTTTGTAAAATAAAATAATCATGTCAAGTGATCATCCAAAAATCTTAGGTCAGACTGATACCTCTACTTCACATATGCATAATGAGACAAGTAAATGTGAAAATAGAGTAAAATATGACAATTTTTGTACTCTAGCCAAGCTCTACAATCTCAAAAAATTTATTGTCATTTATTTCAAAATAAAATGCATGCATGAATAAAAATAATACAAATGCATGATTACCTATCAATTCTAGGAAAAAAAATGCAATGTGTTCCTAGAATGATTGATAAGAAGATATCTATTCTAAATAAAGCATACCAATAGATTTCCTAAGACTAACATGCTTTTAAAAATCTAATGGTATTGTAAAAATATCTGCTAACTGAAAATCTATGGATATAAACTCTAGAGACACTATACCATATTCAACAAGATCACGAATGAAATGATGTCGAATATCTATATGCTTTGTCCAAGAGTGTTGAACGGGATTTTTAGAAATATTTATTGCACTCATGTTATCACAGAGCACAGTCATTTTGCCTTGAGAAAACCATAATCCTGCTACATCTGACGCATCCACAAAACCTGAGTACAATAACTACCAACTGCTATATACTCAGCCTCAACAGTGGAAAGGGAAACATAATTTTGCTTCTTGCATGCCAAGCAACTAATCAATTTCCAACATAAAAACACCCTCCACTGGTACTTTTTCTATCATCAACATTACCGGTCCAATCAACATCAGAAAAGGAAGCGATATCAGTATTAGTATCTGATGGATACCACAGTCCATAATTCACTGTCCCTTTAACATACTTGATAATCCTTTTCACAGCAGTAATATGAGACTCCTTAGGACTTACCTGGTAACATGCACACAAACCAATACTAAAAGCTATGTCAGGTCGACTGGTAGTCAAATACAACAAACTCCCAATCATACTCCTATAAAGTGTAAGATCAATATATTTGCCTTTAGTCTCTATGCTAAGCTTGACACTGTTACTCATAGGAGTGTGTGCATCCTTAGCCTTTTCCAAACCAAACTTCTTTACTAATTCAAAGGAATAACGAGTTTGAGAAACAAAAATCCCATCATTTAATTGTCTAACTTGAAGCCCTAGAAAGAAGTTCAATTCACCAATCATGCTCATCTCAAATTCATGTTTCACTTGATATCCAAAATAATGAGCAAGCTGATCAGAAATGGAACCAAATACAATATCATCAACATAGATTTGAGCAACAACTGTATCACTCTCAATTTTCTGAATAAATAGTGTTTTTTCCACTCCCCCTCGAGCAAAACCTGTTCCCAATAGGTAATCAGTTAACCTTTCATGCCAAGCTCTAGGAGCTTACTTTAACCCATACAAAGCCTTTTTCAGTCTTTAAACATAACCCGGATAATGAGGATCTTCAAATCCTTTGGGTTGCTCCACATATACTTCCTCATGAAGAATACGATTAAAAAATGCACTCTTCACTGATACAACTTGAATCCAAGATGACAAGTGATAGCAAACAAAATCCGAATAGATTCAAGCCTAGCAACCAGAGCGAAAGTCTCATCAAAATCAATACCCTCCATCTAAGTATATCCTTGAGCAACAAGCCTAGCCTTATTCCTAACAACTGTACGATGTTCATCCTTTTAATTCTTTAAAATCCACTTGGTACCAATCACATTTATCTCCTTCGGGCTAGGCACAAGATACCACACATCATTCTTAACAAATTGTTGAAGTTCTTTTTGCATAGCATTAATCTAATCACTATCTTGAAGAGTTTCTTTGACATTTTTAGGTTCTAAAGAAGTTCTATAACATGCATACGAAACCTCATTCCTAGCCTTTCTCAGTGTCACCATCATCCGATCAACAGATCCTATAACATTATCCAAAGGATGATACAACTTTACCCTTGCAGACGGTTCCTTAGAAGGTGTAGGTTGAACATCACCAATTTGATCACGTGATTCTGCAGGACTTGAAGTATCATCACTAACCACATTATCCTATTTTTCAACCTCAGAAGAATCATTATCCAATATAAAGAATGACCCACCATCTTTCTTCTCAGCAGACTTCAAAGACTCATCAACACATGAGTCATCAACCACTACATTGGCAGATTCTAACATAGTTTGAGTTCTAAGGTTAAACTCCCTATATGCTCGACTAGTTAATGAATAACCCAAAAATATTCCTTCATCACTCTTAGACTCAAACTTCCCAATAGATTCACGATCTCTAAGAATATAACATTTTGCTAAAAAAACCTTGAAGTATTTCACATTGGGTTTCTTGCCATTCCACAATTCATAAGGAGTTTTTAAGATGTCAGGCCTAAGATAAACTCTGTTTGAGGTGTAACACGCTGTGTTCACTGCCTCGGCCCAAAAATACATAGGAACATTCCTACCTTGTAGCATAATATTGGCCATTTCCTGAATAACCCTATTCTTCCTCTCAACTACTTCATTTTGTTGAGGAGTTTTAGGTACTGAAAATTCATGTTTTATTCCTCTCTCTTCACAAAACACTTCAATATATGAATTTTCAAACTCCCTTCCATGATCACCCCTTACTCTAGAAATGAAACAATTATTCCCAGTCTGAATTTTTAAATAAATCTTCTTAAAACTTTCAGGAGCTTCAGAATCTTCACTTAAAAATCCAACCCATGCAAACCTTGAGTAATCATCCTCCATAACAAAAATATACTTTTTTCCTCTTTTGCTCATTTTCCTAGTGGGACCCATTAAATCAATATGCAACAGCTCTAAAGGTCTAGAAGCACCAATGACATTTATCTTTTTTGTTTTGACATTTGATTTATTTACCCTTCTGACATGATCCACACACAATCCCTTTTGCATAACCAAGCTGAGGGACTCCCTTAACAATTTCACTCTTAGTAATATTTGTTAATTTTCAAAAATTAACATGTCCCATTCGCTGATGCCAAATTTCAACTTCATCAAGTTTAACTCTATTGCATGACAATTCAGAACTAGGAACAATGCAATAGCAGTTATCAGTTGAACGCATACGAAGATCACGCAATTCCCAGAAGAGTCAAATATCGAACACTTATCTAGAGAAAAAGTGACTTTATGATTGTTATCACATATCTTACTTATGCTCAATAAATTTGCTTTAAGACCCTCTATATAAAGCACATCTTCTAGTTTAGGTGGACCAGGAGTCACAACCTTACCTTTTCCTATAACCTCCGACTTCTTTCCATCACCAAAAGTGACTATCCCACCATGACATTCCTCGAACAATTTAAGCAATAACTTATCTCCAGTCATATGCCTCGAACATCCACTATCCAGATACCAAGAAGTAGACTTACATGCTCTAAGAGCAGTATGAAGTACAAGATAATGTAGCTCGCCTTCGTGAATCCATGTCTTCTTCATCTTCGAAGCTCTATTCGCCAATCTTGACAAATTCTTCATTTCTTCATTCATCATTTGAATTTGATCTTGAACATGATCTGTATGTTGAACTTTTTGTTCCTTCACTGACTTCAACACCTTCCCTCGCAGTTAGAACACCTCGGTCGAATGTGACCTCTAACACAACAGTGGTGACATATAGGAACGAACCTCTGAATTCTATCAGTCAACCTCCTATGATATCTAGCGGTAAGAAAATGATTTCTTTCAATAGGTCTTTTAACATAGGCTTAAACACCAGGATTCTAATTTGAATTTCCTTGTGAAGAACTAGACGCTACATGGGAGGCCTTTACAAAGATGGTTTTTGCAAAAACATTCGAATTTGGCATTACTCCAACAAAACCCAAACCTTATGTATTTTCTACTGATTTTCCCTTACTCAACATCTCATCAAGCTTAAGGGTTCCTTCAGACCATTTACAAAGAGTTAATTTAGCATTTTTCAGCTCTTTTTCCAAACCCTCAATCTTAGTAGATTTCTCAACCACTTCCTTATTGAGATCATCTACCAAATTCAATGCCTGAGTTCTTTCTAGTTCAGATTTCTTCAAATCCTCAACCAACTTGGCCTTTTGACTCTGTAGGATATTTTGAGTTTTAGAACTATTGACTAATTCAACTTTTAAATAATGTAATTGTTTGTCCATGTTAAGACTCTTAGTCAATAGTTTCTTGTGATTTTTATGAAGTTATGCGGTTTTATCAAGTAATTTGTCATAAGACTTTTGAAGCGTATCATCACAACCTTCATCACTCTCAGAACCTTCTTCTTCAAACATCGCCCAACTTGTAGCAACTTCTTTGACCTCCTTGCTTTGTGCAATAAACACAGTAAAATTCTCAGAATCATCACCTATATCCGAGTCTGTCGGATCACTAACTAATCCATTGTCAGAGTCATCATCTCAACTGATAGCTAATCCTTTGGATTTCTTCAAAGTGTTTGCACACTCTGTAGTTATGTGACCATATCCTTGACATTCAAAACATTGGGGTTTCTTCATTTTAACATCAGACTTGTCCTTCCTAGTTTGAGTCTTATTTTTACTTCTAGACTCACCCAACTTATCCCCAAATTTTTATTCTTGGCCATTCTGTTTAGCCCTAACAAATTTATTCCACCTCTTAGCAAACATGGCTATATCATTCAGACTCAACTCACTTTCTTCATCAGGTTCAACATGATCATCCCTAGTGGTTTTGAAAGCTATGGTCTTCTCTTTTGTGCCACTAGCCTTCTTAGGGGGATTTTTGAACATCTCCATCTCATAAGATTTTAAATTTTCAGCCAATTCTTCAACCTTAATTTCTTTAAGACTCATGACCTCTGAGATGACAGTGACTTTAGATAAAAAATGTTCAGGAAGAGACCTAAGGATTTTTTTTACTATAGTAGTCTCATGAATAGGCTCACCTAGGTTATGACAACCTGTTACGATATCAGTTAACCTAGCCTCAAAGTCGGCGTACACTTCATCCTCTTCCATCTTTAGCTGTTCAAATTGAGAACTCAAAATTTGAAGCTTTGATTGTTTCACCTTCGACGTTCCTTCATGAGTGACTTGGGGAATGTCCTAAGCTTCTTTGGCAATTACGCAAGTAGCAATCCTCTTGAACTCACTCAGAGTTACAGCATTGAATAATGCATTCAACGCCTTTGAGTTCCAATTTGCACTATTTGTCTCGGTGGCAGTCCACTCGCTCGATGATTTTGGTCTTGATTCATTGGTCGCGTTGTCTTTTATAGTAAGAGGTGAATATCCTACTTCAACTGCATTCCACGCTCTTTCATCTAAAGATTTTAAAAACTCTCTCATTCTTACTTTCCAATATGTGTAATTCGACCCATCAAACAAAAGGAATCTAGTTATGGAACCTCCTTCATGAGTCATCTCAATTGTCTAAGTCCACGATCTAACCCTAGTTAGTTAACCTAAATCGGGGAAACCATACTCTAATATCAATTGAAATTACCTAGGCAATAGTGAAAACAGCCTAGAGAGGGGTGAATAGGCATTTTCTCGATTTTATGATCAATTAAAATTATTTAGCGGAAATTCAATTTTAATTAGTCACAAACCGTAATTATCAATTCAATTCTCAAAAACAGATCAATCAGACAAATATGAATATAAGTGCATAGATTTAAATCATGAGAAGATACAGAGATTTTTACGTGGAAAACCTTGGAAATACTCCAAGTAAAAACCATGGATACGCTTGGGTATCGGTGCACTATGAATTAGAGAATTTGTACAAACTTTATGAAAACAGAACTTACAACTGCCGTAATTTGTTGTTCTTCACTCGACGTCTAAAAGTCTAGATTCACTTGTGCTCCATGAAACTCTCGCTTCGATCTCCGTACTTTGACGGCTCTACTTCTCAACAGATCAAAATCACCACGAAGCCTCTTCCTTCGATCTCCGCACATAGATGGCTCCGTTCTTCAACAGATCAATGCAACCATGTTGCTATAAATGATGTGTGAATTTTTTAGCAACTATACCATTCAATCGTGCATAGAAATTGTCGATGTAGAAGCACGATTGAAGACGTCCAAAAATAAGAGAGAACTTGTGTATCTCTAATCACTCAATAATATTTTCTCACCATATGTATATCTCTATAGAAGAAGAAGATGAATTTATAAAAAACTTGTAGAGAATTCTTAAAGACGTGCCTCCTCTTGTTGTAGACTTGGGTATTTATAGACAATGATGATCCAAACCCTAAGTTTTCCCTTTCCCGTAATTTCACATCCAAAACCTATATTCTGGTGAATATAATGTATATAACATGCACTTTGATGTATATAGGTCATGGATAAATTATAAATCAAACCCCGAACAATTTGGACATCCCAATAAAAAATAGCCAAAAACTTGTCGCAGCTACAATTGAATCGTAGGCCCCCTATGCTTGAAGCGTTGGTCCAAGCGTAAAAATATGTTTTCCAGCCACATTTTGAAACTGAAAGCGTAGGTTTAAGCGTAGACATTTTTGTTAAAATCATTTTTCTTCGCAACTGTAAAATGAACCTTTTGAACCCATGATACTTTTTGCTTGAAATGACGGATTCGAAAAATGTCGTTTTCGCCCTCTGGGAGATATTTTTATTTAATATGCTCACTTTCGTGCTTCACTTGTATTCTTCATTACTTTAATGCTTGATTTTGTCTTTAACGAAGCTTATTGATGTCATTGAAACCAATCCAACCTATCTAACACTCAACATGGTTATTGTCTAGAATATGCCATAAACAAAAGTGTTCTTATAGTAACAAGTCTATCCCTTCACCTCAATGATCTGTGCATGGAATATTAGAGGCCTAAATGGGCCTACTTCTCAAAGTGAATGTATAAACTTGATTAATCCCTTAATCTGTCAGTTATTGCTCTCCTTGAAACTAGAGTGTTGAAAGATAATTTTCATGGGATCTTTAATAGTGTTACCCCTGGGTGGAAATGTATCGAGATTTATGATTATGCCCCTAATGGTCGTATTTGGATTTGTTGGAACCCTTTGATTTGGGACCTTACCCTTGTGGAGGCTAATGCTGAAGTTATCCATTGTCTTATAGTTAAAGTCTAACCACAATTTCTTCTATTTCATATCCTTTTTTTACGGGGATAACAATCACATTTGTAGGAGATCCTTTTGGCTAGTTTTGCAAAACAAGGCCTCTTCATAGATTAATAAACCTTGGTGTATTTTCGGAAACTTCAATGCTATAAGGAAGATAAATGAGAGATTTGGTGGAATTTCTAGATGAACCTCTCTTATGTAAGAATGTGACATTGCTCTAACATATGCTGGGCTGCATGACATGAAATTTTTAGGTCTCAATATTTTTTTGGAATAATGGGCATAATTTTAGGAAAATTGATAGATTCCTTGCTAATGATAGGTGGTTTGATACTTTCTCTAACTATGCCACTCACTTTGGAGCTCAAACCATTTATGACCACACCTTTATTCATCTTAGAATGAACACAACCACTTCTGAGTTCAGAAAACCCTTCAGATTTAACAATTTCCTCACCCATCATGATGGTTTATTGCCTGTGGTTGCTGAGGCTTGGGCTAGGCATGTTGGAGGTACAAAAATGTACTCTATAATGCAAAAGTTGAAGTTGGTCAAAGAATGTCTTAAACACCTTAACAGGTCGTCTTTTTTTACCCTTTCTCAGAAATTATTGAATCTAGAAGGAAGCTTATTAATATTCAAGACTTGATTGATTGTGACTCATATAATAATGCCTTGATAGGCATGGGACATGAGTGTTTTAAATACTTTTATATGTATGCAAATGCCAAAGAAAGTGTTTTAAGACAACAAGCTAGAACTCAGTGGCTCAACCTAGGGGATCAAAACACTTTTTACTTTCATAAGATAGCCAACCAAAGGAAAACCTTCAACATAATTTCTTTATGTAAGAACATTTATAGTATTATTTGTGTTTAGCATGTTCTAGATAATAACCATGTCGAGTGAATTGTCATGTTAAGAGTTCTAGACATAGGATGAGTGATTGCTGAAAAATCATCACACCGTCCATTGCAATGAGACTGCTTTGATCCGTCCAAGTGAAGAGGCAGAGCCATCCGAGTACGGAGCAATTCGAGGATTTCATACCACGAGTAGAGAAATGAAAATCATGCGTGATTTGTGAAGTACGAGTGATTAAATGGTTTCAGATCACAAGTAGAGGAAGGCATATCAGGCATGATTGTAAGTTTAAAACTCTCATAGAGTCTGTACTTGTTGATTCATACTACATCGGCACCCGAGTGTGCCCGTGGTTTTTTCTTAGAGGTTTTTCCAAGGTTTTTCACGTAAAAATATTGTGCAGTCACTTACTTTATTTTTTGCACCTTTATTTATTATTGCGTGGATTGCTTGCTTAAACAAATTGGATTAAAATTGACTTTTCTGCAATTAAGATTTAATTTGTTAATAAATCCATAAAAGCCTATTCACCCCCCTCTTGGTTATTTTCACCACCGTCTAGGTAATTTCAATTGGTATCAGAGCATGGTTGCCCCGATTTAGGTTAACTGCCTAGGATTAGATCTTGAACTTAGACGATGGATGTATCTTGTGAAGGAGGTTCCATATCTAGGTCCCCTTAGATTGATGGCTCAAATTATATGTATTGGAAAGTGAGAATGAAGACGTTTTTTAAATCGCTAGATGAGAGGGCTTGGCTGGCCATAGAGGTATGATATTCACCACCCACTGTGAAAGATGTTGTAACTAATGAATCTAAGGTAAAATCGTCAAGTGAGTGGACTACTACTGAAACTAATAGTGCTAGTTGGAATTCAAAAGCCTTGAATGCGTTGTATAATACTGTGACAAAAAGTGAGTTTAAAAGAATAGCCACATGTGAAATTGCAAAAGAAGCTTGGGACATTCTCCAAGTAACTCATGAAGGAACTTCAAAAGTTAAACATTCAAAACTCCAAATTCTAAATTCAAAATTTGAACAACTTAGGATGGAGGAGGATGAAGTTTTTAGTATTTTGAGGCTAGGTTAACTGACATAGTAACTAGTTGTCACAATCTAGGAGAGCCTATTTTCGAGACGACCATTGTGAATAAAATCCTTAGGTCTTTGCCTGAATGTTTTTGGTCTAAGGTTAACGTCATATCTGAAATAATAAGTTTCAAGAAAATTAAACTTGAAGAGTTAGCTGGTAATTTGAAATCGTATGAAATGGAGATGTGTGCTCAATCCTCTAAACAGTCGAGCAACACAAAAGCGAAGGACATAGTTTTGAAAATCACTAAGGAGGGTCCTAGTGAGTCGGATGAAGAGGGTGAGAGTAAACTAAGTCAGTTTGACATGATCATGAACCAGTTTCATAAGTTTTAAAAATCTTCTTGTGGTCAAGAATTTATTAAAGAACAAAATTTTGGAGATAAATCACATGATTCTAAAAATAGAAAAATCTAAAATAGGAATGATAAGTTTGTTTATAAAAAGAAGAAATCTCAATGTTTTGAGTGTCAAGGGTTTGGTCACATAGCTGCTGAGTGTGCTAATAAGTTGGAAAAAAAGGTTTGGTTGTTACTTGGAGTGATGGATCATCTAGTGATTCGACGGATTCAGAAGTAGGAGATGAGATTGAGAATTTTACCGTGTTTGCTACATAAAGTAAGGAGGTTGGTGAAGTTGCTGTAAGTTGGGCAATGTCTGAGGATGATGATTCTGAGGATAATGAAGATTGTGGGGATTTATATGAAGATGCATACAATAAATTGTATGAAAAGTCCGTGCAGGTTAGCAAAGTGTACTCAAAATTTTTAGTTCAATTCAACAATGTTGATAAGGAGAGACAGTCCTTAAGAGAAGAATTGACCAAGTCTGAACAAGAAAGGACTCAAGCTTTGAAGAGGGTAGATGATCTTAATGAGGAATTAAAAACTCTAAGATTGAAATTGAGTGAGAAATCTACAAGGATTGAGAGATTGGAAAAGGAATTGAAGGATGCTAACTCAACTATTCATAGATGGTCTAGTGGAACTAATAAGCTTGATCACATGTTGAGTGTAGAAAATTCAGTAGGAAATACTAAGGGGTTGCGGTTAAAAGGAATGAGTGATCCTGGCATTATTTCCAAAACAACCTTTGTTAAGGCTTCCCAAGTGGCATCTAGTTTTTCTCAAGGTAAGTCTGATAGAAATCTTAATACTCGATCTTATGTCAGAAAACCTATTGATAATAAGCCTCCCTTTACCTCTATAGTCAATAATGGTTCAAATAATATTTTTCAAAGGTTTATTCCAATTTGTCATCACTGTGGAGTGAAAGGTCTCATTCGACCCGTATTGTAACACCCCGTGTTATATTCCTATTTCCTGAAATTAATTCAGATTTAATTTCAGTAATGACGTCACTGTTCATGACGTATTGTTTATTCTTGGTATTTGATACCTGTAAAATTTTCGCGTTTAGTTTAAAGTCGACTGGATGACTTTACGATTTCTCTTTGACGACTACGCAAATTCTTATTCTCGACTACACGGTATCGTTTCAATTATTTCGGTTACGGTATTAGTACTTCTACGGATCCGCTGTGAAGCGTATTAATTTACTTTCTCAGTGTTCTGGTTGTTGGGTTCCTAACCCCGATATATTTAATTGGGCATCCCGTTATTATTTCGGGCATACGAAATTATGTTTGGGCGTTCTGATAATTGTTGGGATTTATTATATATATATATTTAATTATATATATATATTGAAGTGGGGGTTATTTCGAAATAATGGATAAATGAATGGTTAGTTGTGCAATTTCGCATATATATATGTATACGCATGTGTACACAGATCTGCTCCATTTCCTCTTCTCTTCTCTACACGACACACTCAGCCTTTTCCTCTTCTTCATTGACCGACGACTACACTCCCTTATCCTCCATTGTTGCCGACGAGAAAAGGAGAGAGAAAGAGAGAGAGAACCGAACGGAGAGGACACGGCTGGTGGTCGCTGGCTTGCGGCGATTGGCAACAGCGGCGGTTGGTGGCCGTGCGTAGCAGGAGGCGGTGTAGCTGGAGACGACGGTCGGCGAGCTGGGTGGTCGCGCACGGTGGCGCAAGGGCAAGGCATGGCCGCGGCTGGGCAGCTGCGTGTGGACGCGAGCAGAGGCATGTCTGGCTGGGCTTCGGCCAATGTTTCGGCGACCTTCCGGTGATCGGTTTGAGCCGATTTTCGGTGAGTAGTTTCGTACCTACGTAGTATTCGTCATATATTAATTTCGTGAAATTACGATGAACGATTTGCCCGGAAATCACATTTATAAGTTATAGATTTCGTTTGGGTTATTTTAGATTTAACCCAATTAATTAACCAATTATTAATGGGCTTCATATATATCATATAGGTTGTCGAGACGGACATTTCGATATATTGGAAATGGTTTTTGGACGATTTTGGTCGGCGGGCTTCATATTCGGGCGCCGGTACTGTGCTGTTTCGGGCTGTTCGGTAACGTATAATTAGGTGGGAAATTATATTTCTCACTTCGCATTATTGAAGTAGTTTAGGGGTGCAAAACCCTTATTTAATTTATTATAGATATATTAAATTGCTAGTTTAAATATCTTTAAATCGTTTAGGATCAGAATGAGACTTAGGAATTAATTTAAGAAAATTTATTAAATTATTCCTATATGATTAAATAATATTCTTATTTAAATTAAATAATAATGGACGGCTTAGAAATCCTTACGAATTTAAATGGGTTATTAGAGATTCGAAAAGCTTAGACGATATGCTAGGATCCTTCTGGTATACGTGAAATAATTGTTTAAATTATTTTAAAAAGGCATGTTAATTGAAAATGAAATATTTTCTAAAGAATTAAATAAAATATATTTTTGAAGAACATGAATGGTATATGAAATTATTTTCATATGATTTAAATGCTTTAATATATTTTTAAAAACATGTACAGAGATTATGAGATTTATATATTACCATGTGGGTATTTTCATAAATATGATGCATGACATATTTATGTTGGACATGATTTATTTGTGTACACCATGTATTGTGAGACATGGGTGTTGGTGCATGTATTGCATGATTTCACCATTTGCAGAGAGATTCATTTGGTGTGGTCTACTTCCTTTGTGCGTGGGGCACGAGTAGACATTTGTGTTTGGATCGCCGAAACAACTGGCCAGGGGGTGCTTCTCGCTTCCCGCGGAACTAATCTTCTGAGAAACTGAGACGATAGGGGGAGGACACATAGTCCAAGGCCCTATGTGACACGGCTGGGCCGTGGGTGGACGTCTTCCTTGGTTAAAAGTGTGAAGTGTCAAAAGCACTTGGGAAGAACGGTACGATGAGTCCACATTCCCTAGTGAGCTGCAGACTTAGGGGAATGGTGGAGAATGATCCAGGACCCTTTGGTAGGGTGTGTTTTTGTGTGTGTGTACTACAGGCGGTCTGTGAGTACGGTGCGTTGCATATCATCATGTGATTTATTGATATGTATATATATATGTTGGAGCATGATTATTTATGAATATGCAAAATGAATTCATTTTAGAAAATGCTCAGTTGAAAGTGATAAATGTGAAAACGGGAATTAAAAGCAGTAATTATTAAAGTATAAACGAGGCGTATATCCTTATACTTGTGTTGTATACTTTTGTGCCCATAGGGGAGGTTAAGTATATTGGTCTGGCGACTTCTGTGGTTAGTTGAAGTTAGAGATGGATTGTAGAATTGAGGTTGAGTTTATGTGGAGTAATGCCTTAGAGAATGTGGTTAATAGTTTTGTAATTGTGGTTAGTAGCCTTGTGATTATGGTTAGTAGCCTTGTGATCGTGGTTAACAGTCTTGTGACTGTGGTTAGTAGTCTTCTGATTGTGGTTAGTAGTTTGGTGATTTTGGTTGGCTGTGTGACTTGTTAGAGATTTGAGATCCGAGATTGATTTTAGTATCAGTTATGATTTGGGGCCTTCGAGAAGGCGGGTGATGAGATTGTGAGTTGTAGTATGGACCTTTAGGTGCCTTTCACTTTTGAGGAATATGTTATCAATTGTAACTGAGATTTTGAGTGGGAGATAAGAGGTTATGGTTGAGGTGAGTTCTATTAAGTACTTAGGGTACTGTAGCGTGGTTTATAGTGCTTAGTTCATTCCCCTAAGCATTTCTTGTACTGTGTTTTGTACACTAATACGTGGTCGTTGACTTGTATGTTATTCCTTGAGTTGTCGGTTACGGCGTGGTGCCGAACCTTTTCCTGGTGTTGTCATTTGATTCTATAGAGTTGTGTTTTCTCTTATTGGCTGTCATTTCGAAAACGGTGTTTCCTAAGTTTTGAAGTAAACTCTTGTATTTAAAGGGAAAAACCCGTTTTCGCCTACCCCCGTAAAAATGAAAAGTTTTAATACTTATAAAATAATCTTGAGATCTTCTTTGAGATGATTTTCAACTTGTAAAAGCCAGTGATGGCAACTGACGGAGACCAGGGGCAAGACGGTCATTTTTAATGTGTGGTTTCCTAAAAGAAAACTATTTTTATTACTTGTCTTGATGATTCAGAGATTTTGAGACTTCTTTCTCAAAATCTCGACCTGTAGTGTTTTGGAAGGGGATTTCCTGTTTCTCCTTTTCTTCGGATCATTCTAAGTCTCGGTTACGAGGCTTGGTGTTGTTCAGTGCACACATATAGTGTTGCCTCTCACTTCTTCTTGGTTGTTGATGTCACCACCTAGGTGATAGGAGTTTTTCTTAAGTTAGGGGCATGGATACCGAATGGATTGGTTCGAGTTTAGAAACCTTTTTCTTAAAAACTATTGAATCTCTGGGATTCATCTTTTCATTACTTTCACTTTCGGCCATTCTTTTTTGGTTTCCTTGTTCACTTTTGGTATTCTTTCCTTGTTCACTTGTGGTGTTCTTCCTTGTTCGGGTATTCTTAACCTTGATGTTGTTGTCTTGGTTAGCTGTTCGTTAGCATTGGGAATTCCTTCCCTTTGCCTTGTTTTGGTGACCTTTAGGTGGTCGTTCTCGTGAGTTGAGTTCGTCTACTCATAGTGACTTGATTGTGTGGTTTTCCTCACCTACAGTGAGAGTGTTAGTGATGTGATTGACCCATTGATGATAGTGTTATGAGGATAATGTGGTGATGTGATTCATGGTATTGAGGAAGTGATATAATTGAGGTGACCCAGTACTTGAGAGGTGTATTTTCTCTTGAAATGGAATGAGGTTTGTTATATATATATATATTGATGATGGTTGTGTTAGTACGCAAGGACGTGGGTATTTTCCTTCCTGTGTTATCGGGGTGTGGGATTTGAGTCTTCCTTGGTACTAGTGGTGGATTTTGTTTCCTGTGGATATTAGAGGTGAGTGTGATCTCCTCTATTGGATCTTCTGATTTGTGTTGTGAGTAATTGATGATTTATGAGGTTTGACTCAGGAGTTGTGCACTTAGTATATGTTGATGAGAGTAGTGTAGACTACCGGTTCTGGTACTTGGAGTATGAGTCGTAGTTGTACCTTGTAGACTCAGGTTGCATACTTATACATGTATTCCCGTTATATACTTACGTACGGTAGTATATGAGCGTGCCTTGAGTTTTGCGTGGATGGGATTAGTTGGGCTATTTATATCTTATTAGACGGTTTAGCTTTACCTAAACTATCAGAGGATGTGGTAGTTGGAGTATCTTTTCCCACTGAGCTTATTTGCTCACAGGGGAATTTCATTCGCCCCCTTGTATTCCACGCCAGGTTGCAGGAAATATACGGCTATGAGCAGGATGCAGTGCAACGGCAGCTTTTTTTTGTTTCCTTGTTACAGGTTTTGGAGTTGCGTTGGGTGATGCGGTTACGGTTGCAACACGACTGGGTTTGGGGACGATAGGTATCCACTTTCAGTTTCTCTACCCATTGTTATGGGATTGTTATGTATTTTCTTTTGGGAGCCAGTCTGTTGGCATATCCCTGTTGATGTATTCTTTAGTTCCTGTATTTATTCTTTTTGATGGTTATTGTATCTATTCTGCACAGCTAGGTGCTTTACTGTATCTTATTCGAGCATTTGTGGCTCTGTTGATTATTAGAGGGTTTGGAGGGGTTTTGGTTTCTTTCCATTACCTCGGCCCTAGTAGGATTGATGAATGTGGGGCTTGGAAGCCATTGTGATTATTGAATTGCTATTGGCAGGTTCTTGTGTTGTGGTTGTTGTCCGGATGTTCCATTTACAAACGGAACTCTGCCGGATTTTCATTAGATTCCGCTGCTTAGTTTATTATCCATTTGGGTATGAAATATACCATATCTATCATTAACCCATATGTTTTCACGGTTAATGATGTCTTAGTTGGTCATTCATATTAAGGATCACATCTTGGATTCCTTGGATGTCCCTGTTCGGGAGTCTTAGGAATTTAGGAGCGTGTCAGTTGGTATTGGAGGATGTTAGTGAGTTTCTAGCATTCTACTTGACATGGAGTATATTTTTATTGTTATTCCATGTGTCTCTTCATTGTTGTTGACTCTAGTAGTCGCTTGACTAGCGTCATCCCTTGGAGATTCGCTAATTCTCTAGATTTGAGTTTCGGGAATCTTAGGGGCGTGACAGCGTGGTATCAGATCATTTTACCCTTTCGTGGGTATTTGATGATTGAATGTCATTGGTTCTCGTTTCTTTTTACTTCCGCATTCACTCCCTTAGCTCTTAGGCTCTGGTTTCGGAGTCCTAGGAATTTGGGGCATGACACGTATGTTCGAAGTTAAGAGGAGAAACCTTGAAATCTGAGTGGAAGCATAGAATTCAGAAAAGACCCAATGTTGAAAGTCAAATTCGTGTGTTGAGTGAAGAGGTGAAGAGGTTGACTAGGCTAGCCAATAGAGCACCAAAAATTAAATAAATGTGGGTTAGAAAAGATGAATTGCATGATTCGGTTGCTGATACTGCATGTCTAGCACGTGACTCTAATTCTGAGAAAGGTCTCGAATATATATCCACAGATTCTCAGTCAACAGACATCTCTATGAAACCATTAGATTTTCAAAAGCATATGCATTTTAGAAAATCTGGTGGCATATTATCATTATGATAGATGTCTTCATATGTATCATTCTAGAAATATCTTGTATTATTTTTATCCTAGAATTGATATATTATCATGCATTTTGTTTTATTTGCATGTTTTTTTTGTTTTGTTATTTTATTATTATGCATGCATCATGTTTTGCTACTATTAGGAATATTCATGCATGCATTCTTATGGCCAAAATTCCATAAATATTATAAAAAAAAAAATCTTAGCATGTTGAGTTTGGCTAAGGGTACAAATGATTGTCATATTTCACTATATTCTCATATTTACTTTTCTTATTATGCTTATGAGAGTTGGAGTTGTTAGTCTAACCTGAGGTTATGAGTTATTCACTTGACATGTTTAAGTATTATTTTTGGAACTCATCAACTTTGGGTGCTTGTTTTACTTCAGAGATGACTGTAATATTTGTTGAAACTTTTAGTCTTTTTCATCTAATCCGAAGTGATATGTAGGTTCATGAATTATGCTAGATTGATCTATGTTTTTAAATACTTTTTGCACGCTTATGAATATTGTGGTGAAGTTGAAAAGAGGAAAGAATGAGATGTTTAAAATATAGAAATGCAAAAAGTAGTTCTTCGATCTGAGTAACCGGGCCTCTTGCCTCAGTAAGCATTGAGTGTTCGTGTAAAACGGGGAGAAGACTAATGAACATAAATCCCATGGAAGAAGCTCGAGCCCAGTTGGTTAGAACTAAAAATCCTCGCTGGAAAGTCCAGAGCTTAGAAAGACAACAAGGGATTTGGTGAAAAAGTTGAAAAGGTGCAAAGAATAAATTGTGTGACAATAGGGTATTATTGTTTAAAAATAAGCAATAAGGTCCAAGTGAATGATTTGATTTCTAGCTTAGGTTTTGGACTGAAGTATCATCACGATTAGTGAATAAGATTATTATAATTAGTATGCATTGCTTTCATCTTATGTGTTTACTTGCACCTGAATATTTTTCATATATGCAAATGTTATGTAAAGCTTGTCTTGTGACTGCTTATATCTATAAGGTATGTGTGTTGATTTTTTTCACTATCATGTGTATAATAGCTAAGTCAAATATGTGTATATGATGTGTTAATGACTAACTCATTGTCACTACTGCCCTGCTCACATGGTTCTCAAAACAAAAAGATTTTTTGGTTGTTTTGCATTTTACATTCATGCATTAGTCTTAAGTTCATGCATTATAGAGATTTATGTTACTGGAGAATCTGGATATATTATAATAGAGTAATTTATCTTAGTATTTAGTCCTTGGCTTAGAGTCTCTTGAGTATCCTCTATAATCTTTTTCCTATGTTTTCTTCTTGAGGTTTTCCCTTGTTTCTCTCGTGTGCTTTGATTGTTTTTGTTGATCCTTGTCATTTCAGTGACAAAAAAGGGGAGATATATTGAGTAAGGGACATTAATGGTTTTAGGGGGAGAAGTTTTGAGTATTTATCATTCCAGGGATCTGGTAATTTAACAAAATAAAACCTAAGTAACTCCTTGTTCTCTATATCTGAATAAATATAGAACAATCTTGAGAATGCACTGTTGTACTCATCTAGTTCAGACATTTTGCTCAATTTGCATAACCTCACTACGCTTACCTGAGGAACTTAGATATGGGTGACAACTAGGATTAGTTGTGGAATGGGTACAAGGGGGGAGCAATGATTTAAGGGGGAGAAAGAGTGTGTGTTTTATGATCATTATGCTTACATGGATATTATGATTTTTTTTTATCATTTTATGTATGTTTTCCACACTTGAGTTTAATGGTTTGTTCAGTGTTGTGGTTATAGGATTGGTAGACTGTCATGAAAGTAAGATGATAATTTATATCTTTGTTTGTTGGTGTGTGTTCATAGGTATAGATGTTATGGTGTTATTTGTGAGGCTATATTGTATAACATGGTTTTGTCTCAGAAATGCCAAGGGGGAGATTGTAAGAACAATTATAGTATTATTTGTGTTTGGCATGTTCTAAACAATAACCATATTGAGTGAATTGTCATGTTATGATTTTTGTGTATTTGCAATCGAGTTGTTGGTATGTTCGTTTCTATGTCGAGAAAGAAGTCAATGAGTGTATCAAAGCAAAGAAAGCTAATGGAGGGAAAAATGATCATTTCCAAACATCGTCACTTCACCGGAGGGTAAAAATGTCATTTCTAGATAGTATGACTTCAACCAAAAGCATCGGGAGTTCGAGATGACCAGTCTACCTCAAATATGAAAATACTGCAAAAGATGCAACATACCTACGTTGGCAGAGGCTGAAATAGGAAAAATTATCTCTGACCTACGCTGTGGTTTTGGAGCTGGGAGGGGACCCTACGCCTAAGTGCAGGTCCCAATGCTTGCTCACATGATCACTTGTTATGCAGGATTTGTTTCGGGGTGCTTTTGGATTTTTCCAGTTTGGTCCCTACTTCGAGTTTTTAAGTGATCGACGACTTCAGACCCCTATGTATTGGCATATACACATATTTACATCAGATTTTAGAGGATTTATCAAGGTATTGTGAAATTATGTAAGAGGGCAAGGTTAGGGTTTTCTATGACTTGGTCTATAAATAACAAGGTTCTACAAGAGAAGAGGCTACGGTTTTTTACGATGATTTTTGAAAAGGGTTTTTGGTGAGAGCTCTGCAATATTCTATCGTTCTTATTCTTCAACAGAGTGATACACATAGAGAGGTGATTATTGAGTGATCATACATATTGGTGTTCTCTCTTGTGTTGGATTTCTCCAACTGTGTTTCTACACCGATGTTCTCTATGCATGATTGGATGAGTGATTACTGAAAAATCATCACACCGTCCATTACAATGAGGTTGCTTTTATCCGTCTGAGTGAAGAGGCGGAGCCGTTCGAGTACGGAACGATTCGAGGATTTCAGACCACGAGTAGAGAAAGGCAAATCAGGCATGATTTGTGAGTCTCTTACAGTGTCTGACGGAGCAAGTGTGCTTCGTAAAGTACGAGTGATTCAAGGGTTTCAGACCGCGAGTAGAAGAAGGCATATCAGGCATGATTGTAAGTCTAAAACTCTGATATAGTCTGTACTTATTGATTCATAGTGCATCGATACCCGACTGTGCCCGTGGTTTTTACTTGGAGATTTTTCCAAGGTTTTCCACGTAAAAATATTTGTGTCGTCTCTTGCTTTATTTTTTGCACCTTTATTTATTATTGTGTGGATTGCTAGCTAAAACAAATTAAATTAAAATTGAATTTTCCGCAATTAAGATTTAATTTGTCAATAAATCCATAAAAGTCTATTCACCCCCCTCCCTCTAGACTGTTTTCACCATCGTCTAGGTAATTTTACTTTCATTACTAACAGTGAACGCATTACCTTTAGGGACAAAGACACTATTAAGAACATGCTCATTGATCACTACAAGAAACTTTTTTCCAAACCTTCCTTTACTGTCCAATGCCTTTCTTTGAACCAGTTCATTAAACACCCTTTCTCTAACCAGCATAAAGATTGGATGTCCAGACCTGTGACCTTTGAGGAAATCATTCAAACATTTTTTTCAATTAAAAGATGATAAAAGTCCTGCGCCTGATGGGCTTAATAGTATATTCTTCAAAGCTACATGGCCAATTATAAGAGTTGAGGTTTCCAATGCAGTGCTTAACTTCTTTGAAATTGGGCAGATGCAAAGGGAAATCAATGCCACATGTCTTACTCTCATTCCCAAGCATGATAGCCCCTCAACTGTTGATGACTACAAACCTATTGCAGTGTGTAACATTATTTATAAGTGTATTGCTAAAATCCTTGTTAATAGGATTAAGCCTGACATCCATAAATTCATCAGTGATAACCAATCAGGGTTCATTCAAGGGAGATCTATTGCTAATAATATATTTCTTGCTCAAAAAGTTACGATTCATTATCACAAGAACAACTTTCCTTGAAGAACATCTATGAAAATTTATTTGAAGAAAGCATATGATACTATCTCTTGGGAATTCATTGAGGCTACTCTCACTGCCTATGGAACACCTATCCATTTCAAGAATCTTATCATTACCTGTATCAAAACCCCCATGTTCTCTATCAACTTCAATGGAAGTCATGAAGGGTATTTTGGTAGTGAAAGGGGGTTAAGACAAGGGGACCCCATGTCCCCTTACTTGTTTGTACTTTCTATGGAAAACTTTTCTGGTATGCTTAATGGCTTAAAGTATGAAGATGGGTTCAATTATCATTGGAGGTGCAATAAAACCAAACTCAATCACTTAATGTTTGCTGATGATTTGCTTGTTTTTTGCAAGGGAGACACTTCCTTTATCGAAGCAATCATGAGGAAGCTTAACTACTTCAGTTCTATCTCAGGCCTAATGCCCAACCCCTTAAAAAGTTATATTTTCATGTCTCGCATTGATGATGATGTTAAGGATTAGTTTCTTAACCTCACTCACTTCAGCTCTGGAGCGCTTCCCATCAGATATTTGGGAGTCCCTTTAATCTCTACCAAACTCAACACTGATGATTGTACAGTGTTGATGTCTATAATTTCCAAAAGAATCCAATCCTGGAACTGTAGATTTCTCTCTTATTCAGGTATATTACAATTGATAAAGTCTGCTCTTTTTGCAATGCAACTTTATTGGCTATCCACCTTCATAATTCCAAAATCAGTGATTAAAGTTATCACTAGTATAGTTAGAAGATTCCTATCGAAAGGGCATGAGCTCAAAGATGGAGTGGAGAAGGTCGTTTGGGATGATGTTTGTATGCCTAAGGCTGAAGGGGTCGGTGCTTGGAATCAAAGATCTATGCCACTGGAACTAGGCTGCCATGGCCAAAAACATGTGGAATCTGCTTCAACCTCATCCTGTGTCAATCTAGGCTAAATGGACTCAAGCTACTTTATCAAAGCCAAAAGCTTCTGGAGTCTCAAATACTCTTGCAACAAATACTGGACTTGGAAGCAAATTCTCAAAATCATATGCTTGTTCAAGGATAATCTCAGGTTCTAAATTGGTAATGGGGCTAAGATAAGCCTATAGTATGACCTTTAGTTGTTTGATAAGGCTTTTATTGATATGTACGGTGAAGACATTATCCATTACTCCGGGTTGGGTAGATGGGATAAAGTGGATTCTTTATGGGATGGTTCTCACTAGAGATGGCCTACATCTCTGCTAATTCACTTAATTACTCAAGACTTGAACTCTCTCGTCCCCTTCCAATGAAGGAGACAAAATTTTATGGAATGACAAGGACAAGTTCAGTATTGAATCAACTTGGAACTCAATTAGAAGGCCGAAAGCTCCCACTACATAGGTTTCTTT
The DNA here is from genome assembly GCA_963922005.1 of Cornus suecica. NCBI lineage: Eukaryota > Viridiplantae > Streptophyta > Magnoliopsida > Cornales > Cornaceae > Cornus > Cornus suecica. The sequence continues at coordinate 50,827,634 of OY998241.1, read as the reverse complement.
CCCTTGGTTTAGAGGAGTTGTCCCTAGACACTCTTTCATCTTATGGATTGCTCTTCATAGAAAGATGTTAACTCAAGATAGGCTACAACAAATGGGAATCATTTCTTCTAATGTTTGTTTTTTTTGCTCTGGTTATGAGTCCATTTCTTATCTATTTTTTGAATGTCCTTTAACAATAAGGAGTTGGAATGTCATTAAAGGTAGAGGATCTCTCCAATGCCCTTTTCATAAATGCGAAGATCTAATTCTATGGATCCCTTCTCAGAAAATGGTGCTTTAGAGCTTCTCTTTATGCTTACTGGTTAGAAAGAAATAGAAGATTCTACAAGAGGGAAGTTAGAACTGAAAACCAACTAGTCAATGAAGTGTTAACCACTGTGCAAGTTTAAAGCCCTATCCCTTATTAAAGGCCAGATCTCTGACCTCAATGTTAAGCTTGCCCAGACTTGGAGTCTTCCCAGCTTTATCTTCAAGCAAGCTATTTGTTCTCCCCAAGTTTCAATTACTCAACAATGATTAGGTCTCCTACCTTGCACCTCTTCAAGCTTGATGTGATTTTATGGTCTTGTTTACCTTGTGGATGATAGGAGCCAAATATCATACATTTAAGGCTCCTAATTATGCATTGTTATGTCTATGAATATCATTATATTGATGCTTTTATATAGTTTTCGTGTTTTAAGACATTTCAGACGATGTTATGTAAAATGAGTTTCATTCAGTAAATTAACTAAATTTGTGACTCAAGATTGTTCGAGAGCCGAAACCATGGATAAAAGACCTATAAAGGACCAAAACTAAGTTAAGGATGCAAAAAGAGTGAAGAAGAATGAAGTCGAAAAGAGAAATAGAGCAAAGAAGATGAAACATGAAATACAAGGTGAAGAACTACCGAGTACTCGGTAGAGCCTTCACTGAGTACTCGGTAAGTGAAAAAACGCACAAACTTGTGATTCATCGAGTACTCGGTGAGACCAAATACGGCCTACCAGATCAACAACTTATATATGCATGTGTGGGACCCGTTTCGGCCAAATTCAGCAGGGAATGATCTTTAGGTAATTTTGGATGCAATATTGACTATATTTGATGAGATTATATACCATTCTTCAAGATTTATAAAAATACATATTCCTGACTTAACGGTGAAACAATTAGATTACCAAACAAAAAAAGAGGTGTCTCCCTTACAGTACAAAGTCTTTGGGGGGAGATAATATATATATATATTGGAGGTTTTGCAAGAGCAGAATATCAACCATGGAGGGTGTGTCTCCATCAACAATGCAGACAACCGCGACCATGAATAACTAAACTGGTATCTAGGATTTTTAACAAAACCCTAGCCAAGTAATGTAGACTATTTCTTATTTTTATTGTATAAGGGAAAACTGAAGAACATGTATGTGATGATTGTGTAGATGAGTGATTACGTTTGATTTTATATAAGATTTTAGGTTTATATTATGTCTTGTCTTAGCTTGAATGAATTTTTTTATCTTACTCAATCATGATTATTCAATATGGGCTAGAACTCGGATGATTAACTCATGATTTTCTACACAATGATGGTTATTAATAGGCAATCTTGATTAGACAACCCATGCTTTAAGAAAAGATAACCAGTGACATGCTTTTAATTTATGTTAGTAGGAGTAGCTTAGAGTAGATGCATGTACTAGTTATACTTATTCACTGATGGATTTTGCCAATGATAGATTAATTGTTCCTTTTTTGGGATTAGGGTTTTGTCAATGTTTTCGACTCTATATCTGATTCACATATGATGGACCTCCCTTTATAATTAAATAAACTAGAGAATATATTATGAGGTTAGTCGTGGACTTAGAAATACCCTAGATCTTTTTATCCATTGCTTACAACCAAAACCAAATATCTATCTTATTTTATGTTATTTTATTTCTTGTCAATTAAGTTATAGAAAACTAAACAAACAAACTATCTTTAATAATTTAGTTCGAATAATTATAAAAGAGTTAAAGAATCATTAGTCTATGTGGATTCGATATACCCTATCAAATCTATACTATAATTGATTCATGCACTTGCGATAAGGACAACTATGTCAAATATAAGGGCTTATTTGTACACACTATTATCATTATCATTATCATTATCATTATTTATTATCCCAGCCTAGTAGGCTAAACTAATCAAGGTTTGGCCACCGATCATGTTTTTGGCGCCGTTGCCAGGTCTAAACGATTTTCTATACTTTTACATAATTATTATAGCTAGATTATTTTATTTGCTTTATTTTTATTTTCTTTTTTTAAAAAGACGAAACTTTGTGATTTTTGAAAGGTACACTAAGATTAGTAGAAGGAACCAGAAAAGCGATGACAATTGCTTAGCTGGACCGTTTGTGAGTTTTATCGTACTTTAAATTATTGCTTAAGTCTTATATTTAATTTTCTTATTTAATTTCTCTTTTATTTTGTTTATTTATTTTGCAATTTGTTTTTAGTTAGTTTATTATTTTTATATAAATTTGTTTCATCATTGTATTAGTGGTTTGCGTTCCGTATCTAAATAACATGTTCCTTTTTATCCGAAGTTGATAGAACTTATCGTAAAAATCTAAGAACTAATAAACAAAGGATTGAAAAAGATACATCAAATTTTAATGATATGGGCGAACCTCAAGTACAACCACTAGGTTCCTTGAAAGATTATTACACACTATCTAATTTTGAATCACCAGCGGACATTGTTATATTAGGAGAAACAACGTCTCATTATGAAATTAAAGCTAGTATTTTAAATATGTTGCCTAAATTCTATGGACACAAATATGAAGATCCTTATGAGCATATCACGAAGTTTATAGAAATTAGTTCAACAACTAAGATAAATGGAATGCCTACTACTAATGTCTTACGTGTGCGATTATTTCCCTTTTAACTCAAAGAAAAAGCTAAAATATGGTATAATAGTTTAGAAGAACGAGTGAGAACTGATTGGGAGAACCTTAAAAAAGAATTCTTACATAAATATTATCCCATGGGAAAAACACACGAAGCCCAAGCAGCCATAATGAATTTTGCCCAAATTTTGGGTGAACAATTTCATGAAATTTGGGAACATTTTAAAGAACTCTTGACTAAATATCCTCATCATAAATTCACGAAATACGATTTGGTGCATAATTTCTATCATAGCCTAGAAGAGATACAACAACATCATATATATGCCGCATGTGGAGGAACATTTGCAGTAGAACTAGTCAAAGATGTATGGAAAATATTTGAAAGATTAAGTGAAAATTCACAACAAAACACGTCAGAAGCTAGAGCTAGATCAATGTTTAATAACTCTAGACGAATGGAAACTACTAAAGAAATAGATAGAATTGACGATGTGATGGCTCAAGTGTCCGAGATAAGTAAAAAATTAGATAAAGTTTTAAAGCCACTCAAAATACTCCTAGAGAAATATGTTCGATTTGTTCTGATCCCTCCCACTTAGCTAGCGGATGTCCACTAATGTTTCAAGAAGATATAATGCCATGTGATGTTAACGCAACCTTTACCAATAATAATCCATACTCAAATTCTTTCGATCAAGGCTGGCGTAATCATCCATTTTTATCATATCGATCTCAAAACATAGAAAATCTTGTCCAACCTCAGAATTTTAATCAAAATCAAAGACAATTCAATAATAATACTCAAAATTTACAAAACAATAGATAAGGATTTCGATATTTCCAATCAAATCAACCTCAATTTAAAGATCAAATTCAAAACACTAATCAACCACCAAGATCAACTAGTTTTGAAGATAAAGTCTTAGCAGCCCTTGGAAATCTTGAAGCTAATATCCAACTGTTACATACGCATTCTCAAGCTATTTCAAAATTAGAAACACGGATGGGTCAAATAGCTAATACGCTTAATAAAAGAGAAGATGGTAAATTACCAAGTCAACCAATGATAATTCCTATAGGACAACATATGATTGAGTTAGAAACTTTACAAGAACCAACTCATGAAACTATGCAAGCAATTACAACCTTAAGGAGTGGTAGGATAGTGGATAATAGAGTAGAGGAAGAATTTGAGGAAAAATTAGAACGTAAAAAAGTTTTGGAAGACATTCCCAAAGAAACATCACATCTAATAAAAGAAGATGAACTAGTTAAGGAAACACTCGAGAAACCTACGGAGAATGAATATGAGCTAAAGCACTATTCCCTCAACATCTCCATGGATGAAACTATTATGGCAAATAAGGAAATAAGACAAATGAAATCTTAGAAGTGCTTAAACAAGTAAAAATCAATTTACCTTTGTTAGATGTCATATCTCAAATCCCACCTTACGCTAAATTTTTAAAAGATTTATGTACGCAAAAGCGTAAAAGTAGAGCTAAGGTACCCAAGAAGATAATGTTGACTGAACAAGTAAGTTCATTATTGATAAATAATACACCACCCAAATATAAAGATCCAGGAGCGCCTACAATATCATGCATAATTGGAGATCAAGAAGTAAGACGAGCTCTTCTTGATTTAGGTGTGAGTGTCAACCTATTACCTTATTCAGTCTATCAATAACTGGGATTAGGATAATTAAACCCCACTTCGGTTGTACTTCAATTAGCAGATAGATCAATCAAATGACCAAGAGGGATAGTTGAGGATGTGATAGCTCAAGTTGACAAATTCTATTTTCCTGTTGATTTCATAATCTTGGACATAGAACCTGTCCATAGTCCAAAGAAACATATACCCGTAATCTTAGGATAACCATTTTTAGCAACAACTAACGCATGCATTTATTGTAGAATGAGAGTTATGGACATATCTTTTGGGAATATGAAACTAAGATTAAATGTGTTTAACACTAATAGCCAACTTCCAGAAAAGACTGATTGTTTTAATCTTGATGAAATAGATGAATTAGTGGAAGAGGTAGTGCATGAAATATTGGTGAAAGATAACTTGGAAACAATATTATCTAAAGTAAAGGACAATGACATGAATGAAAATGAACAAATACAATCAAATATAGAGGACATCACGACTATCGAAACTACACTATACGGTGAATCTTGGAAATAACCACGAGTCATTACCTCTAATATCAAGTACTCCGCCAATTCCCTCACTCACATCTCCACCTAAATTAGAGCTTAAAGAATTACCTAAACAACTCAAATATGTTTTCTTAGGTCCAAAAAATACCATTCCTGTAATAATCTCTTCATACCTTACTAAGCAACAAGAAGAACAATTAGTAAAAGTGCTTACTGACCAGAAAGAAGCAATTGGGTGGAGAGTGACTGATCTAAAAGGAATTGACCCCTCAATTTGTATGTATCGTATACATTTAGAGAAGGATGCAAAACCATCTGGAGAAATGCAACGTAGATTAAATCCTAATATGAAGGAGATAGTAAAATGCGAAGTAGTTAAACTACTTGATACTGGTATAATATATCCCATATCCGATAGCTTATGGGTTAGTCCAACACAGGTGGTATCAAAGAAATCCGGTATCACAGTTGTGTCAAACTTAAAAGGTGAGTTAATTCCACAACGAACCACAACGGGGTGGCGAGTGTGTATTAATTATAGAAAATTAAACTCACATACAAGGAAAGATCACTTTACATTACCATTCATTGATCAAATCTTAGAACGTTTAGCTAGACAAAGTTATTACTGTTTTCTAAATGGATATTCCGGTTATAATCAAGTCGCAATTGATCCAGCTGACCAAGAAAAAACCACATTTACCTATTCTTACGGTACATTTGCTTATAGAAGAATGCCCTATGGCTTATGCAATGCACCGACAACATTTCAAATATGTATGATGTCAATCTTTTCAGATATGATAGAAAAGTTCCTTGAGGTATTTATGGATGATTTTTCAGTGTTTGGAACTACTTTTGAAGATTTTTTAAAACATCTAGCACTTGTACGTCAAAGATGTAAGGAGACAAATCTAATTTTATGTTTGGAAAAAAGTCACTTTATGGTTCAAGAGGGTATAGGACTACGACATATAATTTCTAAGCAATGGATAGAGGTCTATAAAACGAAATTATAATTAATTTTTAATTTACCCCCTCCTACCTTTGTTAGGCAGATTCATTCATTCCTAGGTCATGCTGGGTTTTATAAACGATTCATTAAAGATTTTAGTAAAATATCTCGGCCATTATGTAACCTCTTATCTAAAGATGCAAATTTTGAATTTAATAAAGAATGTCTTGAATCTTTTGAGAAATTACGTAATTTACTCTCAACTGCCCCAATAATGGAACCACCAGATTAGTTCTTACCATTTGAATTAATGTGTGACGCATCTGACTATGCCATAGGAACAATATTAGGACAAAGAAAAGATAAGCTACCATATGTAGTATATTATGCTAGTAAAACACTTGCTGATGCTCAAATTAATTACACCACTACCGAAAAAGAATTACTAGTTATAGTATTTTCCTTGGACAAATTTAGATCATACTTATTAGGAACCAAGGTAGTTGTTTTCTCTGACCTCACAGCTTTAAAATACTTACTAACAAAAAAGATTCCAAACCCATACTTATTAGATATATATTATTGTTACAAGAATTCCATATTGAAATACGCGATAAAAAGGGTACGAAAAATGTAATGGCAAATCATCTATAAAGAATAGTGGTACAAAATATAATGGATAATGCTTCGTGAAATTACCTAGACGATGGTGAAAATAGCCTAGCGGGGGGGGGGGGGGGGGGGGGGTGAATAGGCTTTTTGTGGATTTATTGACAAATTAATATTTAATTGCGAAAAAGTCAATTTTAATCCAATCACAAAACCCTATTTCTCAAACCACATCATTCAAGCAATATCAAGCAAAAATTAATATAGTGCAAAAAATAAAGTAAGAGACGACACAGAGAATTATACGTGGAAAAACCAAGGAAACATTCGAAGGAAAAAACCATGGGTACACTCAGGTACCGATGCACTATGAATTAACAAGTATAGACTCTATGAGAGTTTTAGTTCACAGATTCGCAGATTCCATCATAGTTTGAGTTCTAAGATTAAACACCCTGTATACTCGACTAGTCAATCAATAACCCAAAAATATTCCTTCATCACTCTTAGACTCAAACTTCCCAATAGATTCACGATCTCTAAGAATATAATATTTTGCTTCAAAAACTTTAAAATATTTCACATTGGGTTTCTTGCCATTCCACAGTTCATAAGGAGTTTTTAAGGTGTCAGACCTAAGATAAACTATGTTTGAGGTGTAACACGTTGTATTCACCGCCTTGGCCAAAAAATACCTAGGAACATTCCTACCCTGTAACATAACATTGGTCATTTCCTGAATAACCCTATTCTTCCTCTCAACTACTCCATTTTGTTAAAAAGTTTTAGGTGCTGAAAATTCATGTTTTATTCCTCTCTCATAAAAAAATACTTCAATTTCTGAATTTTCAAACTCCCGTCCATGATCACTCCTTACTCTAGAAATGGAACAATTCTTCTCGGTCTGAATTTTTAAACAAATTCTCTTAAAACTTTCAGGAGCTTCAGACTTTTCACTTAGAAATCCAACCCATGCAAATCTCGAATAATCATCCACCATGACAAAAATATACTTATTTCCTCCTTTGCTCATAGTCCTAGTGAGACCCATTAGATCAATATTCAACAACTCTAAAGGTCTAGAAGTACCAATGACATTTGTCTTTTTGTGCTGACATATCAACTTCATCAAGTTTAATTTTATTGCATAACAATTCAGAATTAGGAACAATGTAATAGTAATTATCAGTTGAACGCATACCTTCCATTACGCAATTCCCAGAAAAGTCAATGATCGAACACTTATTAGGAGAAAAAGTGACATTATGATTGTTATCACATATCTGACTTATGCTCAACAAATTTGCTTTAAGACCCTCTACATAAAGCACATCTTCTAGTTTAGGTAGACCAGAAACCACAATGGTACATTTGCCTAAAACCTTTGACTTCTCTCCATCACCAAAAGTGACTATCCCACCATGACATTCCTTGAAAAATCCAAACAATGACTTATCTCTAGTTATATGCCTCGAAAATCCACTATCCAAATACCAAGATGTAGACTTGTGTGCTCTAAGTGCAGTATAAACTACAAGATAGTGTAGCTCAGTTTTTCTCACCCAAGCCTTCTTCATCTTCAAAGCTCCTTTTGCCAATCTTGACAAATTATTCATTTCTTCATTCAGCATTCAAATTTGATCTTTGAAACGATCTCCATGTTAAACTCTTTATTCCTTCACCGATTGCTGAGTCTTCTCTCTCAACTTCGAACACCTTGGTCGAATGTTACCATTGACACCACAGTGATGACAAATAGAAACAAACCTCCGAACTCCATCAGTTGACATCCTAGGATATCTAGGGGTAAGGAAAGGCTTGTTTTCAACAGGTATTTTGACATAGGATTGAACCCTAGGATTCCAATTTGAATTTCCTTTTGAAGAACTCGATGCTACTAGAGAGGCTTTTACAAAGGTGGTTTTTGCAGCAACATTCGAATTTTGTAATACTCCAACAAAACCTAGTCCCTTTGTATTTCCTGCGGACTTTCCTACACTTAACATATGATTAAGCTTAAGAGTTCCACTAGACCACTTTTGAACAGTTGAGTTAGCATCTTTCAGCTCTTTTTCCAAATTTTCAATTTTAGTAGATTTCTCAACCAATTCCTTATTGAGACCATCTATTAACTTCAAAGCCTCAGTTTTTTCAAGTTCAGAGTTATTCAAATCCTCAATCAACTTGGCCTTTTGGGTCTGTAGATGATTTAGAGTTTGAGAACTATTGGCTAATTTGTCTATTAAATAATGTAGTTCTTTGTCCATTTTAAGACTTTTAGTCAACAGTTTCATGTGATTCTTGTGAAGTTGTGTGGTCTTATCAAGTAATTTATTACAAGACTCTTAAAACATTTCATCACAATCTTCATCACTCTCAGAACCTTCCTTTTCAGACATCGCTAAACTTGAAGCAACTTCGTTAACCTTCTTGATTTGTACAACAAACACAATGAAATTCTCAGAATCATCACCTCCTTCTGATTCTGTCGCATCACTACCTGATCCATTGTTAGTGTCATCATCCCAACTGACAGCTAATCCTTTGGATTTTTTCAGAGTGTTTGCTTACTCTGCAACTATATGACCATATCCTTGACATTCAAAACATTTGGGTTTCTTCTTTTTAGGATCAAACTTGTGCTTCCTAATTTGAGTCTTATTTATATTTCTAGACTCAACCAACTTATCCCCAAATTTTTATCCCTGGCCATTATGTTTAACCCTAACAAATTTGTTCAACCTCTTAGCAAAAATAGCAATATCATTCAGACTCAACTCACTTTCTTCATCAAGTTCAACCTGATCCTCTCTAGTGGTTTTGAAAGATATGTTCTTCTCTTTTGTGCCACTCGCCTTTTTAGGAGAATTTTTTAACATCTTTATCTCATAAGATTTTAAATTTTCAGCCAATTCTTCAACCTTAATTTCTTTAAGACTCATGACCTCAAAGATAATAGTGACCTTAGATCGAAAACGTTCAGGAAGAGACCTGATGATTTTCTTTACTATGGTAGTCTTATGAATAGGCTCACCTATGTTATGACAACCTGTTACAATATCAGTTAACCTAGCCTCAAAGTCTGTGAATACATCATTTTCCTCCATCTTCAACTGTTCAAATTAAGAATTCAAAATTTAAAGCTTGATTGTTTCACCTTCGACGTTCCTTCATGAGTGACTTGGAGAATGTCTCAAGCTTCCTTGACAATTACGTACGTAGAAATCCTCTTGAACTCACTCGGAGTTATAGCATTGTATAACGCATTCACCGCCTTCAAGTTCCAATTCACGTTATTCGTCTCGGCAGCAGTCCACTTGCTTGATGGTTTTGGTGTTGATTCATTGGTCGCGTCATCTTTCACAATAGGAGGTGAATATCCTACTTCAATAACATTCCACGCTCTCTCATCTAAAGATTTTAAAAATGCTCTCATTCTCGCTTTCCAATATGTGTAATTCAACCAATCAAACAAAGGGAATCTAGATATGGAACCTCCTTTACGAGGCATCTCCATTGTCTAAGTTCACGATCTAATCCTAAGTAGTTAACCTAAATCGGTGCAACCACTCTCTGATACCAATTGAAATTACCTAGACGATGGTGAAAATAACCTAGAGGGGGGTGAATAGGCTTTTTGTGGATTTATTGACAAATTAATATTTAATTGCGAAAAAGTCAATTTTAATCCAATCACAAAACCTTAATTCTCAAACCACATCATTCAAGCAATATCAAGCAAACATTAATATAGTGCAAAAAATAAAGCAAGAGACGACACAGAGAATTATACATGGAAAAACCAAGGAAACGTTCGAAGGAAGAAACCACGGGTACACTCAGGTACCGATGCATTATGAATCAACAAGTACAGACTCTATGAGAGTTTTAAACTTACAATCACTCCTAATATGCTTTCCTATACTCGCGGTCTGAAACCCTTGAATCACTCGTACTTCATGAAGCACGCTTGCTCCGCCAGACACAATGAGAGACTCACAAATCACGTCTGATTTGCCTTTCTCTACTCCCGGTTTGAAATCCTCGAATCGCTCCGTACTCGAACGGATCAAAACAACCTCGTTGCAATGGATGGTGTGACGATTTTTCAGCAATCACTCATCCAATCGTGCATAGAGAACTTAAGTGTAGAAACATGATTGGAGAAATACAACACGAGAGACAACACCAATATGTATAATCACTCAATAATCACCTCTCTCTGTGTATCACTCTGTAGAAGAATATGAATAATAGAATATTGCAGAGTTCTCACCAAAAAATCTCTTCAAAAAATCGTCGTAAAAAACCGTAGCCTCTTTTCTTGTAGAACCTTGGTATTTATAAACCAAGTCAAAGAAAACCCTAACCTTGTCCTTTTGTGTAATTTAACAATATGTTGATAAATCCTCTAAAATATGATGTAAATATGTGTAGGGACCAAACTGGAAAAATCTGAAGGCACCCCGAAACAAATCCTGCATAACAAATGATTACGTGACCAAGCATTGGGACCTCCGCTTGGGAGTAGGTATAGGGCATAGGGTCCCCTCCCAGCTCTAAAATCACAGCATAGGTCAAAGCCAATTTCTCCTATTTCAGTCTCTGACAACGTAGGTATGTTGCATCTTTTGCAGTTTTTTCATATTTGAGCTAGACTGGTCATCTCGAACTTCTGATGCTTTTGGTTGAAGTCATGATGTCTGGAAATGACATTTTTGCCCTCTGGTGAAGTGACGATGTCTGGAAAAGACGATTTTGCCATCCGGTAGCCTTTTTTGCTTTAACACACTTCTTGACTTCTTTCTCGAGATAGAAACGAACATACTAACAACTCGATTGCAAATACATAAAACTGTCAACATGACAATTCATTCAGCATGGTTATTGTCTAGAACATGCCAAACATAAATAATACTATAAATGTTCTTACACTCCGTTAATGGATTATTTTCCGAACGAGTAATTATTTAGTATTAATACGCTAAAACTCAAAGGTCCGAGAAAAAGAACGCGATAAAATAAATGTGGTCAATAATTGGAATGTTTTGTAAAAATTAATCATGAATTAGGAGGTGTGGATCCTATCGAGTTGATATAACTCACTTGTGATAACAATTAATAAAAACTACGAACGTCGGGCCAACGATGTTAAAAAGAGTCACCATTTGGGAGAGTTCGTGTTCTCTTGAATTGGTATGTATAATTAGGATTATTATTTGAAAATATTATGATTGTTTTTATAGTTATTTACTTTAAGTTTAGGATCAGAGATAGTACCACAAGAAGATTTTTAAAAGAATTCAAATTCGGCAAAGAAGAACTACCAAGTACTCGGTGGAGTAGCAGTAATAAAAATGGGGCAGACCTCATTCTGCTTATTTTTCTTCTTTCTCTCTCAACCTAAAAGATCTTACTACTCCACACTTAAATTCTTGTATAAGAGGAATTGCTAGAAACATGTTTCGATCTTTCTCTATCCATCATAAACCTCTAGAATCAAAGGAATAATTCCTACTCAATTACATATTTAAAATCTTTGGAGCATCTTTTACAAACTTCTCTTCATCTCCTTGAATACTCTCAAAAGGAGAAGTGGAAATCTTCCAAGATAGAGTTCTTTGTGATCAATTGATTGTTTAAACTATAGAGAAACTTGCGAGGTTAAGGTGTGGGTATTAAAACTCCATTAGAAGCTTGAAACCATGACCTCTCTTGCTACCGCACTCTAGGTGTTCGTTATAACGTGTGAGTAAAGTCATGGTGCCGAAGAAGAAACCACGCACCACCGCTTCATCGAGTAAGAGACGAGTTTCTCCTACATCATCACATTCATCATCCATCAAGGCCAAGAATGAAGCACCAATTAAAGAGCTAGTTAAGAAATCAATTAAAAAAGGGTTCAATGTGGAACGAATTATCAAAATTTCCGATTTTGAGGATGATGAGGAAGCATCTTGGGGGATAGGTTGTATTAAGACAAGGGGGTTAGAGTCATTATTACGACCCGTGTTAACATATATAATTAAACCATTATTCCATGAGTTTTGGCTTAATATGATAGACATGAGAGAAGAAGGGGATAAAATGATGGAAACGAAGGTAAAATGGAAGATTATTTCAATCACGCTGACATCTATTGGAAAAACATGGGTTATTCCATATGTGTGCCCCGATCATCTTAGAGATACACTTCCGGCGTTGCCCCAACCTTTCCCGAAAACTCAATTTATTGTGGAGGATGTCACTAATGGAAGGTTTGGGAATAAGTACAAAACATGTACGGAAAATAAACATTATGCGTCAAAGATGTGGATAATTGACACTATTCTTTCTTGGCAAACACATCCACAAGGCCATAGTAGTGAGCGTCGCGAAAGTTTCCAAGAAGCTTTATATGCCTTTGCGAAGGACCATTGGATTTCGATTCCAAATGTTATTTGGACGAACATTTATGAAACATGGGTCGATTTGAGCGATTCTACTAAAATTGATACTATCATATACGGTTCCATTCCTGACCTTAGATATGAAATTGATGAAGGATAATAATGTGCCGATGGAGAAGGTAGGATAAAATGAGTACAAGCCGAAATATTTCGAGCTCTTTAGTTGGCACAACATGATATCTAAGCTAATAAAGGAGGATGTGGAGAAGGAAGGAGAGAAAATGCCGATGCCTAAGGAACAATATTTAACACTCATGGCAAATCAAGAAGGAATACTGAAGAAAGTGGAGGAGAAGTATGACGCCATAGTAGCTCATCAGGAGCAGATTATTCAAGATCAGGTAGAGATCTGAGCGAAGATAGCTCGTGGATTTCAGACTATCATTGAGCGATTATGAGCTGGCTCTTCTTCTCATCCACCACCACCATCGTCTTAGAGTAGGATCTAGAGAATACGATCACAAGCCGGCATAGATTTACATTTTATATATTGCCTTAGGCCGAGCTGTGAATCGATATTTTGTAGTTTGTATTTTGATTTCTTTTCTTTTCTTTTTTATTTTATTTTATTTTTTGTATTCCATTTCCCTATGAATTTAGAAAATTAATGAAAATGGATATTTTGTTAATTTTTGAGCAAATTATTCGTATTATCTATTTTCATTATGCTATATAATAAGTTTGGGGAAAGGGTACGACTTCTATAAAAACTATTTATTTATTTTTATAAAAATTTCCTATTTATAGTTATATATGTTTCACTAATCTTATAATTATTTATGTATAATTTTATAATAAATATTTAGTTTACTTTTATTTAAAAATAATAATAATAAAAATAATATTTTAAGAATATATATATATATATATTTATATTGAATTTTATATATAGTCTATGTATAATTTTACTAAGTAAGATATACATTTTGAAAATAAAAGAGTTTTTGAAAAAACTTTGGTATAGGAACTCGGTAGTTCTCCCACCGAGTACTTGGTGGATCTTGGAAAAATTATATTTTTCTATTTTTGAAAATAAATATATTTAAATATGTATTTTTATTTTCCTTTCAAAATAGGATTTTGACTGACATATATATAGTATAATATATAGTTTTAGTAAATTTATAATAAAGAAAAAATAATTTTATGAAAATTTCAATAAATATAAAATCCTTTTCAATTATGGATAATTTTACATTAAATCTTATTTCCTTTTCAAAAATTTCCATTCTTACAATTCGTATTCCAGATTTCTGCTGTAAATTGAATCATTTCTCTCCTAGAAAGGCCTTGGATTTAGAGCTATAAGTATAAGGTCCTTCTCTCCATTCTTTCACAATTCGCCACATTCTTGAGAGAAGAGCTAGTAATAGGAATCCATTATTTTCTTCAATCCATGGCAATCAAAAGCAAAGATTAATTAAACAATTGGAATATTGCAAGTGAGCGTTTGTTCTACATGGATGGTTATCCGAAACTGGCTATAAAGGAGACGATGGCTAAGCTATAAGAACGGAGGTTAACTCCATTAATCACACCGGCGTCCGATATAATGTTTCCTGATGTTGTGTGTGATTTCTATCATAATATGCATTTTGAGAATACGTTTGATTTTATATAAGATTTTATGTTTATTCTATATCTTGTCTTAGCTTGAATGAATGTTTTATCTTACCATATCATGATTATTCAATATAGGTTAGAACTCGAATGTTTAACTCATGATTTTTTACACAATGGTGGTTATTAACATGCAATCTTGATTTAGACAAACCATGCTTTAAGAAAAGATAACTAATGACATGATTTTAATTTATGTTAGTAGGAGTAGCTTAGAGTAGATGCATGTACTAGTTATGCTTATTCACTGATGGATTGTGTCAATGATAGATTAATTGTTCCTTTTTTGGGATTAGGGTTTTGCCAATGTTTGCGACCCTATATCTTATTCACATATGATGGACCATCATTTACAATTAAATAAACTAAAGGATATATTATGAGGTTAGTGGTGGAGTTAGAAATACCCTAGATCTTTATATCCATTGTTTACAACCAAAACCAAATATCTATCTTATTTATGTTATTTTATTTCTTGTCAATTAAGTTATAGAAAACAAACTATCTTTAATAATTTAGTTAGAATAATTATTAAAGAGTTGATGAATCATTAGTCTCTATGGATTCGATATACTCTATCTCATCTATACTATACTATAATTGATTCGTGCACTTGCGATAGGGAAAAGTAGGTCAAATATAAAGGCTTATTTGCACACACTATTATCATTATCATTATTTATTATCCCAGCCTAGTAGGCTAAACTAATCAAGGTTTGGACACCGATTAGCGGGTTCAAAGTTGTTATTACTGCTGATCTTCTCAACTCCTTGATGATGCTTATGTTTGAGGACTCCACAGCTACTGCTTCTAGGACTCAAATGTTGAAGTCATAGCCTTATCATGATGCTTTATTCTATGCTAGATGGAATGATCTTATTTTTCCTTTTTGGTTCATTTTAGTTTGGTAGATTTGGGGAGTTTCCATAGGAAACCCATCCCCTTGGTTTCTTATGTAATCTTTGTCAGGTTTCTTTGGTTGTCGTAGCCTCTAATACAAGTTGTCTTTTCAAAAAACAATATATAGTTATAATCTATTTTCTTCATCTTAAATGATCAAATACAATTAGATGTTCATGGTCACACAAGTATTTTATATGCTAGAGTTCAAATAAACCCAATCTTAATCTTGATTAAGCACATAGAAATTTGAAAGCATTAACATGCATGTGAATGGTGGGCGCAGGTGTGTGCAAAATATGTTGTTAAAAATGACACATTAAAGACACTTTAGGTTTTACCCTTCTGCAAGCACACAGATCAATTGTAGAAAGTTTTGCTTAAGTAGGGGAATATCGATCCCACAGAGACGAGGATTGTTCACTTCAATAGTTTAAAAACACTTAATTATATTTTTCTAAAAAGAATTTGGTTTTGTGAATTATCTAATACTAATAAAAATAAAATAGAAAGCAATAATGAATAACAATTGTGATTCAGAGAGAGAGAAAACTATGGTTTCCTCACTCCACCACTAACTGCATAATATAGTTCAGATTATATATCAATTGCATGAGGGCGATCCATTGACTGTGAATCAGGTCACATAGCGCAAACAGTTTGACCCCAAATAGAATTACTCTCAACCGGATCACGACAACCCATATCAAAACTAAACTGATTAGTGTATGCCAACTACTAACAGAAAGTAAATGCATCAAATTAAATTAAAGCATGAAAATAAACTAAAGCATGTCTATATCAGTTTGTCAGGGCACGACCTGTGTCAACCTAGGGTTTCGAGTTTTATGACCACCATTGTGTAGAAAATCACAGATTAAGCATCCGAATTCTAGCCCATAGTGAATAATTGTGATTGTGTAAGATAAATATATTCGAAAAATCTAAGACAAGAATAAATTCAAATATATAAACTTGTATCACGAATAAAAACGGTATCTCATCTAACACAATTATCATAGTATAGTCATAGTTTCCCCTCTCTACAATTGAATATAAAACTAAAACTACATTACTTGGCTAGGGTTTTACAAGAAAACCCTAGACACCCAGTTAGTTGATCATAGCGGAGAGAGTCTACATTATCGGTGTAGAAACGCTCACCATGACCTTCTTCTCCGGATCTCTAGGTCTTCAATGGTGGTTCTTTTCAATGGAAGCAACTATGAACTTTAAACATGAGAACTCTATGAATAAAAGTGCTTGAAAATCAGAACCCCAACTCTAAACCTAACCCTCTCATATTTATAGACAAGTGAGGGAAACTCTAATGGTTGCCCTTTTCTGTAATTTCATAATACATTAATAATGTCTTTAAAATCTGATATAAATATGTGTATAAGCCTATATGTAAAGGTCTGGAATCACTGATCACTTAAAACATCGAAGCAGGGACAAAGCTGGAAAATTCCGAAACAACTCTGAAACAACTTCTGCACGTAAAGGGATCACGTGGCCATAAGTTGGGACCTACGGTCCTGACCTATGCTTGGGCATAGGTCTAGGGCGTAGGGTCCCCCTTTCGCTCATAATCCAAAGCGTAGCTCAGGTCCAGTCTTGAACTTCTGATCCATGATCTACAGCAAAAGATCCAAGGTCTTCACAATGAACTTCTTCAGATGGCCTACACTAACCAAGCTTTCACTTCAGCCTTTGTTACCAAAGATGCTGAAATGAAAAACCTCAAGCATCAGTTACACTCCTTACAAACCCAGCAAATCCACCAAACCAGACAACCTCTAGATCTATTTGGAAACCCTTTTCCTTCTTCTCTTTACCCCTCTTATACTCCCCAAAATATATCTCAACCCCTCTTTATGGCTCCCACTGGACACCATAGCCTGTTTGGTCCAGCCACTCCGGTGACCTCTATACTTCCTCCCAAGCCATCTCCTTCCCCTCCAGTTATCACTGCAGCTCGCTCCTCAGCAGCCTCTCCTTCACATTTCTCTGGCCCCGTTTCTGGTTTTAAACCTACACTAGAACCCAAGGACAAAGGTCCTGCACCAGCACCTCCGCAGCTCATGATCAATTCCCCTACCAATCCGATCAGTGACATGCTTTTTAAACTAGCCGCTTCCCCAACTCCTGCTCTTAATCCAGTTATTACTTCTGACTCTGATAGTCAGGACCATTATCCAGTTTTGTATATGGCTGATCCTACTCCTCCTCCCCCAGAGGATGATCCCATCATTGATGAAGTTGAAGATCCAGTGGACACTCCTGATCTCAATCCCAGAGCTAATCCACCTGCTCCCTCCACAGTCCCCAATGGTCATGGTTTTTCCATTGATGACCTTCCCCGCAGCAAGTGGCTTGATAAGTTTTATGAGATCCATGCCTGGTGTTCCACAGAGCTACTAAGCCCCCATACTACCTTGCGTACAACCCTCACCAGATGTGTTTCTAAGTTCCTTGGCCGACTACGTCAGTGGTATGTCAGTATGGGCGAATACAGACAACTCCAACTTGTCCAAGCACCTTCTATCAATGCCTTCGTCGATGCAATTCACAATGAATTCCTTTGCTCTTCTGAAGGTATTCTTGATGCAGCCCGAGAATAATATTTTAGCATGCGTTGCTGTTCTTTTAAACGAAAGGACCTAGAATCACATTTCCTCAGAATGTCCCAACGGTTCTACATCCTTGGTGGTATTGATGATGTGAACCTGAAACAAACATTTCTCAAGTCTCTTCCAGATCCTCTCGGAGATGAGACGATTAAGCTTCTGCAAACCAAAGCCTTAACTTTGCCAAATACTTCTCTTGGTTCCATTTACTCCCATGTCTTGCAATCCCTTGAAAAATTATGCAATTATCAGAAATTTCTCAAGACCATGCATGAACAAGGAAAATTGCTCGGTACTGCCAGTGATCGCCCAGATCTCCTCATTAAATGCAAAGGTACAGGCTCTTGCACCTGTCCTACCTCTGGTTCAAAAAAGAAACATTACCGTAAATGGAAGTATAGCAAGTCTGGCAAGTCTTCCTCTTTCCCCAAATCCAAGAAAAAGAAATGGCGTTTCTTCCGCAAGAAACCTGTCCGTGGTCTCTAGAAATCAGATCGTTGTTACATATGCAGAAAGAAAGGTCACTATGCCCGACAGTGCCCCAACAAAGCCGCCAAAAAAAACATGATCCAATCCCTCTCCTCTGTTCTTCCTGCTGATGACAACGCTGACATAGAATCTGTCTTCTCTCTTGATGACGAAGCCTCTCCATCTACTATCATGGCTTTCTCCCTTGATGCCTATGATTCCGATGAAAGCTCCTCAGTTACCTCTGTTAGTCACTAATTAACCCTAGAGGGGGGGGTGAATAGGGTGTCAAAAATAAGTCTAACTCTTTTCGAAAATGGAACACACTATAATCAAAAATCAATTTCTCAATAAGCAAGTGGATGATTCAATTTAAACTTTTATAATAATTAATTTCAAGACAAATTAGCATACAAGATATTCAAGCAATTATAGCATGCAAAATAATCAAGTAAAGAGAAAGAGATAGAGAGATTGACACCGTGATTTTTTCGAGGTTCGGTAACTCCTACTCCTCGGCTCAAGAACCCCTTCTTGAGACTTTTCCCGATCCTTTCACTATGGCCCTTCCTTCACAGGTGGAATGGCAAACCTTTACAACACAAGCCTCTCGAGCTTGTCTCTCAATCAAGAGAACAACCCTCTCTTGAACAATCGGTGGACTTCACTTGTCCGAGATTACAAATTCGTATGTAATCAATAAAATCACTCAAGAACAAAAACACTCAAAACCCAAAGGTTTTTATGGAAGATAAATCAATATAAGCTCAAGTGTTTTTGGTGATTTTACAATAGCTCTAGAAATGTATTCTCAAAGGATATAATCAATGAATGATATTTGGAGAATAAGAAGAGATTCTAGAGGTTTTGATTTTCAAAGAAACTTGGAGAAAATCAGATTTTCAAAGCTTGGTTTCAATGGCTTTTGAAGAGAAAATTTCTGCAGAATTTTTGATAGCTTTCTTTCTCTTTTGTATTTCAATCTCTTAATCTTCAATATACAAATCTCATTCTATATATAGCATTGCATTAGGGTTTTGAAGAGTGATTATAGTATTTGAAAGACAAGAGCCGTTTGAACACCATTAAACACGATCCACAAAACATGGGAATTGTTTTCTGAAAATCTGCAGATTTTAAGCAACTTCTAGTCGACTACTTCTCTATTGTAGTCGACTACAATGGACCATCTAGTCGACTAGATTGAGTTCTAGTCGACTACTTTGGACCATCTAGTCGACTAGAATGAGTTCTAGTCGACTACAATGAGTAGTCTAGTTGACTCAAGCTTGTTTCAGTCGACTCTTTTGATGTGGATGAAAAACCAATAGCTACTGGTTGAAATAGTCGACTACTAGAAAATACACAGCGTGATTCTAGTCGACTATAACAAGAAAAACATTTAATAAAAATATTTTTCTTTCCGTTTAAGTTTGGTAAAGCGTTTTTCATTTCATTTGAGTTCGGTTCATTTTATACTTGAGCTTATACGATAAAATCGACACATAAAATTACCTTGTTACAATGATCGCTCCCCGACCTATCTACCCCGAGTCTTGAGTCTTCTACTTTCGCTTTTGCCGTTGAATTAATTGATTTTCCTTTTTCGCTTCAATTTCTTTCACAGCTTTTCGCTTTAAATCAAGCTTTCTTTCCGAGCTTGTTTTTCGAGTAGTTTCCTTTTCGAGTTTGATTTCTGAGTCGTTCACCTGTCTTTTGCTGAAAATATAAACTCGATAATTCATTAGTATCAAACACTCTTCAATGGTTTGTTATCATCAATTTTGGAATTGTTTGCTGAAAGTAAATTTCAAAGCCAACAATCTCCCCCTTGATGATGACAAAACATTTTGTGTTTGCTTGGCATTTGGCGAAACATCAAGTGATGCTCCCCCTCAACATGTGCATAATATTTTGATCAAATGCTCCCCCTTAGTAAATGAAATTTGCAGTTTAATAGGCACTTTGATACAATATATAAAAATAGGCGCACATTTGAGATAGCAAAAATAAACAGCCTATCATAGATGTTTCAGTTTAATACAAGCTTCTTATACTAATGAAAAACATGGAAAGGAAAACAAACAAGTTCGCAAATAACCATAACAAGCCACACAAAAACAGAAATTGCTAATGTCGGATAATGAAATGCATGACAGTACAATAGCATAATTTCTCCCCCTTTTTGTCAGCGTCGAGGGGTGCGTGAGCGAGGGTTCCTATGTGCAAGAGTGAGGTCATCAAGTGACCCGGCCATATTTGTAATACGGGTAGACATTTCCTCATCATGAAGAACAAGGCGCTCATTGATCAATCGAATGGCTTCCGTATTTTGGTTCACGGTAGTATCAAGGCGTTGAAGCATTTGTTCCTGCTGCCTAAGGAGCTCCGTATTGCTTTGAACAACCCCAAGAAGTTGGTTGAGAAGAGCAGCTTGAGAAGCCGAAGCACTGTCCAACGGAGGGACCGAGGAAGAGGCTTCCTGGCGCGATGCAGAACCGCTAGGAGCAGTACGCGAACGAGGAGCAGGTGCAATTTCAGAAATGAAATTTCCTTCCGCATTAGAAGAAATATGCATATGTTTGACATGAGTGGCGTCAAGAAAAATAGGGTGATGCTCGGACACTTCATTCATTAAATTAAAACCTTTCCGCTGCAGTAGATATGTAATATGTGCAGGAAAGAAAAGCAGGCCAGATGGCTTGCGCTGACATGTGAGGATGACGGAACGAAAAATATAAGCTAAATCAACGCGGGTTCCTGTCAAAACACAATAAACCAAAAAAGCCTCCATACGAGAAACACTGCTACGACTACCAGTTTTAGGCAGAATAGAGTAAGTAATAACATTATGAATTAATCTAGCCTCGGGTAGTAGCATAGAAGAGGTAATACCGGCGTTTTGCGAAATTTCCTTGTCGACACATATTGCCCGAACAGCCTCAATACAATCGAAACCATCAGCCTTATACCAGTCCTTGGAGAAGTGGCGGATACCGTCATTCGGAAGCAAGAAAATGCGCTTGATTTCACTGTCATCAACGGTCTCGTCTTCACCACATAAATTAAAATGAAGATGAGAGAGTAATTTCTCCTTGTGATTTTTAAGAGAAGCGTAGAAAGCTTTGACAATTCGCGGAAATACCGGAATGTCAAGAGAAACGAAAAAATCCCAACCAATTGCTCGGAATAACTCGAAAGTTTGAGCCCGAATTTCAGTGCATAAATCTTGTGTGACAATACGGCAAGGTGTAGGAGCACGGTGATCAAAAATAGTGATGAATTTATTTCTATTATCATCATCAAGAAGAAGTACCTCAAGAAGAAGAGGTTCATTCGACTCCTCTTCGTCAACGGCAGTAGGAATGCGTGGATTGGTGGAGCTTTGGCCTTTATCAATGCATGAACGTTTCCGAAATAGACCTCGAGTCTTCGGTGGCATTGTAGAAGATGATGCACAAATATATAGGGATATATAGATATATGATGGTGTATATATATAGATGTGTGAGAGAGTGAGAATGATGAAATTTGGATGAGGGAAATGGGTGGAAGGTGATGGAAATGTGAAATTAATGAGGGATAGGTGAAGATTTGAAGGTATAAGTGGTAGTAGGAGAGGGATTGAGAGGAGAGGGTTTGAAGGTGGGTGAGGGTTTGAAGGAGGCGGATGGAGAAGATGAGATGAGGGTTGGGTTTTATAGTGGGTTGAGTCGACTAGGTCTAGGTGAGTCGGTTAGATTTAGGTTTGAGTCGACTAGGCTAGGTTTGAGTCGACTAGGAAGGTAAAGTAGTCAACTACAACAATGTTTGAGTCGACTAGAATGGAAGATGAGTCGACTAGAATGGCAATGAGTCGACTAGAAGGTGAAGACCATGAAATGGTATAGCTACTGACCAGAGTAGTCGACTAGATTGGTTTGAACTACACAGGATGAGTCGACTAGAAGAGAAAAAAAAGAAAAAAAATGATAAAAATAGATAAAAATCAGGAAATAAATAGATAAAAATAGCAGAAATATTAAAAATAAAGATTATGACAGAAATTAAGATAAAACATCAAAATCCATGGCCATTCCGATTTCACGACGAATTTTAGAAAATGATTCGTCCGCAAGTGGTTTTGTAAAAATATCCGCCAATTGATTTTTAGTGTCGATAAAGATCAATTCAACGTCACCCTTAGCAACATGATCACGTAAAAAATGATGCCTAATCTCTATATGCTTGGTGCGTGAGTGATGAATAGGATTCTTTGAAATACAAATCACACTCGTATTATCGCATTTAATAGGCACGTGAGATAAAGTAAGACCGAAATCGAGTAGTTGTTGCTTAATATAAAGAGTTTGAGCGCAACTACTACCGGCTGCCACATATTCAGCTTCGGCCGTAGATAATGCAACGGAATTTTGCTTTTTACTTGACCAAGATACTAGTGAGTGTCCTAGAAAATTACAAGTACCGCTTGTGCTTTTACGATCAATTCTACATCCAGCAAAATCGGCATCCGAATAACTAATAAGATCAATTGAAGTTCCACGTGGATACCAAAGCCCTAAGTATATTGTACCACTTAGGTAGCGAAAAATGCGTTTGATCGCAAGTAAGTGAGATTCCTTAGGACATGATTGAAACCGGGCACATAAGCATACACTAAACATTATATCCGGTCTACTAGCGGTTAAATAAAGCAAACTACCGATCATGCCTCTATAATTAGTAATATCAACACATTTACCATTTTCATCTTTATCAATCTTAATAGAGGAACTCATAGGAGTTATGGCATGTTTGGTAGCCTCCATACCAAATCGCTTTAGCAAATCTTTAGTGTACTTGGATTGGCTAATGAATAAGCCATCCGAGCTTTGCTTGATTTGCAACCCTAAGAAGAAAGTCAACTCACCCATCATGCTCATTTCAAATTCGTTTTGCATACTTGTGGCAAATTCCCTACATAAAGAATTATTTGTTGAGCCGAAAATAATGTCGTCAACATAAATTTGGACAATCAACAAATTATTCTTAATGGTTTTTGTAAAAAGTGTGTTATCAATCTTCCCTCTTGTAAAACCATTTTGAGTTAAAAACCCGCTAAGTCTCTCATACCAAGCTCGAGGAGCTTGCTTTAAACCATATAGAGCTTTAGCCAATTTGAAAACATGATTTGGAAAAAGATTATTTTCAAAACCGGGTGGTTGCTTCACAAAAACTTCTTCTTCTATGACACCATTTAAGAAAGAACTTTTGACATCCATTTGATAAAGAGTGAAATTTCTATATGATTCAAATGCAAGGAGCATTCTAATTGCTTCTAATCTAGCTACCGGTGCAAAGGTCTCATCATAGTCGATGCCTTCCTCTTGATTATATCATTGAGCTACCAATCTTGCTTTATTTCGAATAATTACTCCATTCTCATCCTTTTTGTTTCGAAAAACCCATTTTGTGCCAATTATAGTTTGATTTTCGGGTCTAGGAACTAAACGCCAAACTTGATTGCGTTCAAATTGATTTAGTTCCTCTTGCATTGCTACGATCCAAGAATCATCACATTGAGCTTCGTGGAAGTTCTTGGGTTCGAATTGCGATACAAAGGCCATGTGGTTGCAAAAATCTTTAAGTTGAGATCTAATACTAACCCCTTTTGAAGGATTACCTATGACTTGATCAAGAGGATGATTGTGAACAATCCTCCATGCTTTAGGCATTGAGTTGGTCAAGTCATCATTGGATTGATGCTCAACTTCCCTCATTTCCTTTTGGCTACATGATGAGTTGGAGATATTGAGAGTATTTAGATTATCCTCAATCCCAACAACCTCATCTTCTTCTAGGTCAATTCTAGGTGATGGTGGTGAGGGTGATTCATCAAAGACAACATGAATAGACTCAACCATGGTTAGAGTCCTTTTGTTATAAACCCGAAATGCTTTACTTCTTGTAGAATATCCTAGGAAAATTGCTTCATCCGATTTGGAGTCGAATTTTCCAAGGTTATCTTTATCATTTAACACAAAACATTTACACCCGAAAACTTTGAAATACCCAATATTGGGCTTTCGACCATTCCACAACTCATAGGGCGTTTTCCCTAACTTCATCCGAATAATAACACGATTAATTATATGGCAAGCGGTGTTTACCGCTTCCGCCCAAAGGCTTCGGGGAAGGTTGTGCTCATTTAACATGGTTCTAGCCATCTCTTGTAGAGATCGATTCTTTCTTTCAACTACACCGTTTTATTGAGGGGTTCTAGGGGCCGAGAGATCATGAGAAACACCGAGGTCATCACATAATTTCTCTAAGTCTTGATTTTCAAACTCCCTACCTCTATCACTTCTAATTTTCTTGATTTTCAAATCTTTTTCATTTTCAATGACTCTATAAAATCTTTCAAGAATGGAGTGAGTTTCATTTTTATGAGCAAGAAAGTGAACCCAAGTATATCTAGAGTAGTCATCAACTATAACAAGTACATAGAGTTTCCCGGCTAAGCTAGCCGTTCTCTCCAGACCAAAGAGATCCATGTGAAGTAATTCTAGAGGTCTAGGAGTGGTAATATCTTTTTTTCTCTTGAAAGAGGATTTAACTTGCTTGCCTACTTGACATGCGCTACATATTTTATCTTTCGAAAATTTAGTCTTTGGGAGGCCTTTGACTAAATCATTTTTGGATAAACGATGAATGAGGTCCATACTAGCATGTCCTAGACGCCTATGCCATAACCAACTATTTTCGCTAGATGTGACAAAACATTTAACATCTTGGTCATGCAATTCACATAGCAACAAAGTATACAAGTTTCCATTTCTTTTGGCATTGAACATTTGCTTCCCATCTTTCTTGATTATGCATGCATTTGTCCTAAATATAACATCATAGCCCTTGTCACATAATTGACTAATACTAAACAAATTATGCTTCAACCCATCAACTAAAAGCACATCATCTATAGAGAGAGAAGAGGAAATACCGATTGAGCCAATTCCTATAATTTTGCCTTTAGAGTTGTCTCCAAAATTTACGTTTTCTCCTTCAGATGTTTTTAGTGAAATAAACTTTGATTTATCTCCCGTCATATGCCTTGAGCATCCGTTATCGAGAAACCATTTTTCTTTTGATGCAGACTTCAAGCATACCTACAAAACAAGTTCAAGTAACTTTTATTGGTACCCAATCTGTTTTGGGTCCATTTTGGTTAGATAGATACGCAATAGTTCATTTTGGAACCCAAATTTGTTTTGTTACAACATTTTCTTTTCTATGAGAGCATGCAATAGATCCTTTCGGAACCCAAACCATTTTTGACATAATTTTCTTCTTTCTATGAAAGCATACATTTGCTTTGTGTCCTTTTCTATTGCAATAGTAGCAAGTAACATGTTTATAATCATTTGAAGAAGCATGAGATGATTTTCTAGTAAATGTAGAGCTAAGTGATTTTCTCTTTTTCAAAATGAGAGCATTTTTGTCAAAAGCATCATACCCTAGACCGCATTTATCAGATGATCATTTTTGTCTTCCTAACATGATACTAAGGTTCTCTTTTCCTTTTGTAAATTTTGCTAAAACATTTATTTGATCATCAATAGTATTTTTCAAACGAATATTTTCCTTTTCTAGCTCAATGCTTTTGTCATTGCAAGAAACTTCTAAGCTTGAACTAGTGAGACTACATGAAGATTTAGCTTTCTTAAGAAGGATATATTTTCTAGCTAATTTTTCGAATTCATCATGTAATTCTTCAAACACATCTTGCAATTCATTGTAATCAAGAAGAAGTTCATCATATGATAGTTTATCTAAATCATTTAAATTTAAATGTACCTCTTCTTCATTTGCCATGAGACAAATGTTTGCCGTTTCCTCACTACTTTTCTCCTCATCCGAGTCGCATGAGTCATAGTCCTCCCATGTGACATTCATTGCCATCTTGCTAGATCTTTTCTCGTTTTCCTTTTTGAGCTTGAAGCAATCACTTTTGTAGTGTCCCGGCTTTCCGCAATTAAAACACGTTGGGGGTTCTCTTTTGCTAGGCTCGCCTCTTGGTTCAATTCTTTTCACGAATCTTCCACCATTTGCTTTCTTTCTTTGAAGATGTCTCTTGAATTTTTGGGTGAACAAGGCAATGTCCTCATCCTCTTCTTCTTCACTCGGCTCATTATTTTCATTTTTGGTGAAGACTTGCAAAGCTATCCCCTTTCTCGGCTTGATGTCGTCTTCACGAGCTTTTAATGTTATTTCCCAAGTGAGTAGAGAGCCGAAGATTTCATCGAGACTCATGGTGTTAAGGTCATGAGCTTCTTTGATATCCGTTACTTTTGCATCCCACTTTGCCGGGAGACTTCTAAGCATTTTTCGTGACGCATCGGATCTAGGAACAATTCTACCAAGATGCTTTAGTCCATTCAAAATATTTGTAAAGCGAGACATCATAGAATTCACATTTTCATCATCTTTCACAGCAAATAATTCATATTCATGCATGAGTATGTCAATTTTAGATTCTCGTACTTGAGATGTACCTTCATAGGTTACTTCAAGTTTATCCCACATTTCTTTTGCCGTTGAACAAGTAGATACACGATTAAATTCATTTGGACTTAAAGCGCAATTTAAATTTACTTTGGCTTTAGCATTGTATGACATGAGTTTACGGTCACCATTTTCCCATTCATTGGGTAATTTGGGGACGGTTTTTCCATCAACAATTTTGGTCAATACAAATGGTCCTTCAAGAACTACTTGCCAAATTTGGTAATCGATAGCTTGAAGAAAATCTATCATTCTAGTTTTCCAATAGCTATAATTTGATCCATCAAACCATGGGGGCCTATTATTCGATTGTCCTTCAACATGAGTGACTAAATTTGATGACATGATCGTTCTCTAAGACGGTTAAGTCTAAAATAAAATTGAGATTAGGCTATGATACCAATTGTTAGTCACTAATTAACCCTAGAGGGGGGGGTGAATAGGGTGTCAAAAATAAGTCTAACTCTTTTCGAAAATGGAACACACTATAATCAAAAATCAATTTCTCAATAAGCAAGTGGATGATTCAATTTAAACTTTTATAATAATTAATTTCAAGACAAATTAGCATACAAGATATTCAAGCAATTATAGCATGCAAAATAATCAAGTAAAGAGAAAGAGATAGAGAGATTGACACCGTGATTTTTTCGAGGTTCGGTAAC
This sequence comes from Cornus suecica, assembly GCA_963922005.1. NCBI lineage: Eukaryota > Viridiplantae > Streptophyta > Magnoliopsida > Cornales > Cornaceae > Cornus > Cornus suecica. The sequence continues at coordinate 50,799,735 of OY998241.1, read as the reverse complement.
TCCTACTCCTCGGCTCAAGAACCCCTTCTTGAGACTTTTCCCGATCCTTTCACTATGGCCCTTCCTTCACAGGTGGAATGGCAAACCTTTACAACACAAGCCTCTCGAGCTTGTCTCTCAATCAAGAGAACAACCCTCTCTTGAACAATCGGTGGACTTCACTTGTCCGAGATTACAAATTCGTATGTAATCAATAAAATCACTCAAGAACAAAAACACTCAAAACCCAAAGGTTTTTATGGAAGATAAATCAATATAAGCTCAAGTGTTTTTGGTGATTTTACAATAGCTCTAGAAATGTATTCTCAAAGGATATAATCAATGAATGATATTTGGAGAATAAGAAGAGATTCTAGAGGTTTTGATTTTCAAAGAAACTTGGAGAAAATCAGATTTTCAAAGCTTGGTTTCAATGGCTTTTGAAGAGAAAATTTCTGCAGAATTTTTGATAGCTTTCTTTCTCTTTTGTATTTCAATCTCTTAATCTTCAATATACACATCTCATTCTATATATAGCATTGCATTAGGGTTTTGAAGAGTGATTATAGTATTTGAAAGACAAGAGCCGTTTGAACACCATTAAACACGATCCACAAAACATGGGAATTGTTTTCTGAAAATCTGCAGATTTTAAGCAGTTCTAGTCGACTACTTCTCTATTGTAGTCGACTACAATGGACCATCTAGTCGACTAGATTGAGTTCTAGTCGACTACTTTGGACCATCTAGTCGACTAGAATGAGTTCTAGTCGACTACAATGAGTAGTCTAGTCGACTCAAGCTTGTTTCAGTCGACTCTTTTGATGTGGATGAAAAATTAATAGCTACTGATTGAAATAGTCGACTACTAGAAAATACACAGGGTGATTCTAGTCGACTATAACAAGGAAAACATTTAATAAAAATATTTTTCTTTCCGTTTAAGTTTGGTTAAGCGTTTTTCATTTCATTTGAGTTCGGTTCATTTTATACTTGAGCTTATACGATAAAATCGACACATAAAATTACCTTGTTACAATGATCGCTCCCTGACCTATCTACCCCGAGTCTTGAGTCTTCGACTTTCGCTTTTGCCGTTGAATTAATTGATTTTCCTTTTTCGCTTCAATTTCTTTCACAGCTTTTCACTTTAAATCAAGCTTTCTTTCCGAGCTTGTTTTTCAAGTAGTTTCCTTTTCGAGTTTGATTTCTGAGTCGTTCACCTGTCTTTTGCTGAAAATATAAACTCGATAATTCATTAGTATCAAACACTCTTCAATGGTTTGTTATCATCAATTTTGGAATTGTTTGCCGAAAGTAAATTTCAAAGCCAACAACCTCCTCCTCAGATGAAGAAGATTTCTATCCAAACCTTTTCTCTTTTGAGTTTTCAATTTCCCCTACCCTTCTTGTTCAACCATTGGCCCAAATCAAAGTCTTCCCAGAAAAATACTCCCATCCCATATATGTTATTGCTTTCTTTGATACTGGTGCTTCAGCAACCATCATGAACCCTGCCATATTACCCAGATCTTACTGGCAGTCTTGCTACTTCCCCTTCACTGCTGCCAATGGAGAAACATTAACCATCACTTTACAGAGCAAACCAATATTGATCCAATTGTTCCCTGGTGTTCAAATTAAACACCGAGTGTTAGGTTCTGAACTCCCTAACAAAGATCTCCTCGTTGGTTTCGACATCCTTCAGAAGCTTTCTCATATTTCTTGGCTCCAAAAAGGCCTGAAATACAAAAACTTATTTCTCCCTTGGACCACCCAGCACAACCTGTTCCATCTTGACTCTAAGGCCCTACCTCTTGAGATCACCTCTATCCAGGCCGCCATTACCAAATCTTCTTGTGTTGAATCCCATTCTGACTTTCTCTCCAAATGTCCAAATCCTTTATGGCAAAACCCAGACTTCTTCATTTCTCTCCCCTTCAAGAAAAATGAAGATCTCAACCCAACCAAAGCCACTCACTATGGCATGAATCCAGATCATTACCAACTTGTTGTCCAAGAGTTTTCTCATCTCAAAGCGGAAGGACTTGTTGAACACACTACTTCTCAATGGGCATGCGAAGCGTTCTATGTGAACAAGAGAGCCGAACAAGTTCGTGGTAAATTAAGACTTGTCATCAACTACCAACCTTTGAATCATTTCCTTCAAGATATCAAGTTCCCACTTCCTCGAAGGGCTGTTATGTTTGCAAATCTTCCCAAAGCAAAAGTGTTCTCAAAATTCGACCTTAAAGCCAGATTTTGGCAATTGGGAATTACCCCTGATGAACGACCCAAGACTGGTTTCTGCATCCCTGATCACCATTTCCAATGGACAGTAATGCATTTTGGTCTTAAAATTGCCCCATCATTGTTTCAGCAAGCCATGATTAAAATCTTTGATCCCATCCTCTCCTCTACCCTCATTTACATTGATGATATCTTACTTTTCTCTCCCGACATGGCCTCTCACATCCGTCTCCTCCAGGATTTCCATCAGCTAGTCCTCCAGTATGGAGTAATGCTTTCTGAAAAGAAGATGATCCTAGCACAACCAGAGATTGAGTTCCTGGGTATGAAAATAGCACATGGCCAGTATATTCTCCAACCCCACATCGCTACCCAGCTCCTTCAGTTTCCAGATGAAAATCTCACCCGAACCCAAATCCAACAATTTCTTGGCATTGTGAATTACATGGCTGATTTCATCTCAGATCTTGCCCCTTATCGGAAACCCCTTTCTGACCTTCTCAAGAAAGAACCACCTCCTTGGTCTTCCTCTTGTACAAAAGCCATCAAACACCTCAAGACCATCTCCCAATCACTACCCACTTTACAGATTCCTTCTACTGGTAAAAGAATTCTCCAGACAGATGCTTCTGATCTTTATTGGGGTGTTGTTCTACTTGAAGAACTTTCCCCTACATCCTGTTCCATCTGTGGTTACAAAAGTGGAGCTTTTTTTCCAGCTGAACTTCATTACCACTCCACATACAAGGAAATCTTGGCCATCAAAAGAGGTATCGAAAAATATGAATTCCATCTCCTTGGACACCACTTCCTGATTGAAATAGACCTCAGCAGTTTCCCAAATATGTTAAAATTTAAGCAAAAACATCCTCCCAAGGCCCACCTGTTTCGATGGGCAAATTGGTTTGCCCAATGGTCTTTCGATGCCCTTCACATTCCTGGCAAATCCAATATCCTTCCAGATTTCCTATCTCGCCTGAAAAAAGAGATCAACCCCATTTGTTTCCCCATGATCTCTTGTTTGGATCCCTTACCTATTCCTTTCCACCTCCAGATCCTTCTCATTGAAAAGACCCTCATTTCCGGAAACTGTGATATGGTTCACTCTCTTCAAATGCTTTATATACATCGATATGGGCTAGAATCTGGCCCGATCAGAACCATGCCTTTCCATCCTGTTTATCCCTTCCTCACACATTTCGAAATAAACCCTTCATTTTATTTCCATTTCTCCCCTGAGCTTTATCTTCTCTTATGGTACCTAGTTGATACTTATCATATCGGGATCATTCTTGACAAATCCCAGTTACTCAGATATCTTGCTCATGCCTCTTTAACAACCTTCCCTCTGCCCAAATGAAATTTTGTTCTTGGGTCACTCTATTTGGAGATATATCCTACTGGCAAAACCAACTCCGTCGTACTTCTTTCTAAAACCCCATGTTCGTATTTTGGAGTTCTAAACAGTTTTTGCCCACTCCTGATCAAGGTATCCATATTCTCCGAAATTTTCATGTTTCCTTTTTCACAGGACATGATAATATCTTAGTCTATGAAATGCCTGCCCATTTTGATACATTCAGAACTCAGATTTGCCATCACAATGGAATTTCTCCCCAGTCTATTTCCCCATTCCTATTTTATCCTGACACTGCAAATTGGCGAAATTCTGATTTCTATCCCGCTGATTGGCGTCACAAGATGCTCCAGATTCTTGCAGACCATGAGGACCAATACTCTTGGGATCTTCTAGATCCAGACCACCCAATCTATAGGGTCCATCTTTATGCTTATCCTATCGAGCCAACCCCTAGTGGTTACAATTCAGAGGACATGCACTCAGATGATTGGAGTCCTCCTGACTAGTAAACAGCAACCACCTTCAGTGATGTCAGCTCTTATGTATATATAATGTTTTTCCCTCTAACGACGTAGGGTATGATGCATCTTTTGCTGTTAAAACTCGTTTTTTCATATTTAAGCTGGACTAGTCACCTTTGAGTCTCGATGCTTTTGGATGAAGTAATAATGTCTGTAAATGACATTTTTGCCCTTCGGTAGCTCTTCTTTGCTCTGACACATCTCTTGATTCCTTTCTCAAGATAGAAACGAACACGAACTCAATTAATTCACCGAGATTAGCTATGTTTCTTCAATAAGCTCCTGAAACATGCTTACACACACAAACAGGATAAAAATAACAAGTAACGAAATGTAAAGATATAACAAACGCAAGATAAGGGTGAAAAATGACCAATATTGAGCACCTATCACACCCCCAAACTTATATTTTGCTAGTCCCTTAGCAATAAATTCAGAGAGAACTGACTGTGATGAGTCTTATTCTATCTAACCTATCTACTCTAACATAATCCCTTGCTTTCGTGAGGGTCAACAATTACACTTAGCACATGTAACAAGCCTTTTAAACCCCTAGTGGAAGAGTGAAGTCTCGTGAAGGTTTCCAGTGATGGTACCAACAATCATCTCAATTCTTTTGTAATTACGCATTCATGAGTTCACACACACAAGTCAAATAAGCTATGATAAAACATACAAGATAATATGACTGCAAATATTCTCACTCTCTACCGAACAATAATTATCTCGAGCTTCGTGTCATGAATGGTTCTCACTTAAGTGAATGATTTCGCTACTTTCTACTTAAAATCCAGAAAACCTTCCATGATTTTTTGAACATTCAATTTCAATATTTCAACTTCTTTTCTCCTACTTCATTGATCAACCTTTGCCATTTTTAGTAAAAACGTACTATTTCCATCTTTCCACTTTTCATTCATTTTTGTCTTTCTAAGTCTCCGGACTTTCCAGCGAGAATTTTTAGTCCTAACTAACTAGGTCCGAGCTTCTTCCATGGGATTTATGCTCATTAGTCTTCTCCCCTTTAAACGCGAACAGTGATATTGGTGATACCAAGACCCGGTTACTCATATTAAAGAACTGTTTTTGCATTTTATTTTCTCAAAAAAAAAAAAATTTAATTTTCTCTATTTAGACCAAAACAATTCTCCTTTTATTGCGGCAAAATTATTTTTCAACTACATAGTAAAAAATCAACCTATTTCTCATAATGAATGTGTGTTTGTGCATATAGGTCAAAGTCGTTCTTCTTAATTTCAATTTCACTAATCGCTCACCCATGTAAACCACATCACTTCACTAACTTGATCTAATCATTATTCTCATGAGTGGGAACATCACATCACATACTACTTATGTATCATAAACATAAACTTAATAAGCTCACCATGCAAAACACTCATGCATAAAAACAATGAGTTTCTTCAAAATTGTCAAAAATTTTCTTTTTTATCACTATACCCTCACCCCCAAACTTCAATGAGACCATATCCCCATGGTAAAAAATAAAGAATAAGAACATATACAGTTACCCTTGAAGTGAAATCCTGGATCTATGAAGTGCTCAATTCCCTCTCCCAAACTTGATTTGGATTACATGTAAAGATTGACAACAAACACATACCAACATCATAGCAAGGGAAAAGAAACTGCAAAAAGAATATATCCAGGAATTGACAAACAAAAATTTTCATAGGAAGTTTAAACATCCTCTTTTTGGATTTTATTGATTTTTTTTTCAAAACAAAAATCATAAAATAAAATAAGAATAAAAATAAATAGACGTGACCTTAAAGGTTTACCATCCCTACAAATAAAATAACCTAAAAATTCTAAACCTAAATCCTAGTCTGCCTCTTCTTCTTCATCACTTGACACGACATTTTTCAACCATAACCGACAATCTGCATTCTCTTTCAACTTCTCTAAATCTTCCTCTGGATATATTTTTATAATTATCCACCGCATCTCATCCAATTCCTTCATTCTACCACCCAACTGCTCAGCAATGATCTTCGATAGTAAAAATGAGTATGGAAGATAATATTCAAATTTATCGACACCCGCCTATTCTCTACTCATAATTGCTCGGGTAAATGACATCTCAGTCATAATCAATGTTGGAACACACACTTCATACCCATGAGTTCGGGCATACAAAGTTCTAAGCATAGTGTGATCTCTTGCACTAGTTCAATTATTAGGTTGAAGTTGAGCCGCAACGACACAATCCAAATAAAGCAGATTCGACTTCAACCACCAATTATCACACGTCTTATCTCTCGAATCTGATATTGCACATAATTCCCTAACCATCTCCTCATCCTTATATGTCCATATTATAGGATGCTCTTTCAATATTCCTTGTAAGTTTGTCGGAGTACCGATTGGTATATTCCATGCATCGGAAATACTTCTTCTTCCAATCACAACAGGAGTACTCCACTGAGTCACTTTAGTCTTCATCACCTCAAATCCTGGCGGTCCCAAAATTATCATATTTTCATAGAATTTTTGCACCAAGCTCGGATACACCTTTTTGCACGTCGGTTTTTCTAAACTCTTCAATCCTCGTTCTCTAAGGATTTTCCTTCCGGGTATAACTAATACTCGATTCATCCTCTCTGGATGAAATATATCTTAAAATTGAAACCGACACTGCAAAAACAATTTTGGTGTGGTTCGGCTTCTCTTCTAACTCATAACTCATTTATTTGTGCTCTTCATGACCACATATGGTTTCGTCCCTTCTATGAATTCCTCCGGGTCAGAATAATCTTCATTAGCATTATCCATACAAGAATAATAGAAAAAGAATACCTAATCTATTGCTCACTCCTTGAGAATTATGAATTATGAATTGTGTCTACCCTATGGATGTATTTATAGATGGATGTAGTAGAATTAGAAGAGAAAAAGGATTTAAAACCCTTAATTAACAAGGAAAGGGGAAGCAATAACTAATCTAATTTCTATTTGCAATTTGTCTCCTTGTCAGATTAGGATTACTCTAAACATTTTACACAAATTCTACACAAATTCCTAAAAATAACTTAAACAAATCCTAATACAGGTATAAGTACAAACCAGACCAAACAATCCCAAAAACGGATAAAATTTTCAATTTTTCTAGCCCACCCACGTACTAACCTACTCTTTGGCGTAGGGTAGGGCTTAATTTTTTATTTTTTTCATGACACGCTTTCCAATACATTTTCACGATAATCGACACACCTCCAAACTTAAACGCACACATATCCTCATAGTGCAAAAATAAAATCACACATACTCAATGTAATTAACATAGTAACGCACGCATATTAGTAAAAATGGTCAGAAACTGTCATTTTATACAAAAGCAAAAATATCACAAACAATTAGAAATGATCATTAAAGCGGTCACAAAAGATCGAACACTGACTCTCCACTCTATGATTGATCTCTACTGTGGAAAGCTAAAACAAGAAATCCTAAAAACAAAATAATATAAACAAAACTAAACTACAACTACAGAGCATCATCCGGAGGTGGCTGTGGTGGTGGAACTGTCACTCACATGTGTTGTATCATAATATCACTCTGATCCATCATCTCACGATGCTCATGTTGTCGGACCTGCCTCTCCTCTACAAATGAGCGCTCCAATCCCTCAATACGTCCAATCAACTGGTCGTACTGAGCCTGAGTTATTATAATAGCACCCCCAGCTGGGGCCTGTGGCGTATCACCTCCTAGAGCAGCCTCCTCAACTTGTGGCACCGCCACCTCAGACATCTCATCCGGCATAGCCTGCTCTGCATCACCCTCATGTGCACCTTGCAATCTGGCTCAACATACACTGGTCTCAGTGCCTGGGTACTATTGCGTACAGGCCGCGTACTCTACAGGGGCAGTGACCGTGATCTGTCTCTCTGTACTGCCGCCCCCGATATAGATGCTCCCGCGGCAACCTTCCTTGCTCCTTTTACACGAGCCATGCCTACAAAATTCAAATTGTTACAAAAATTAGCGAAAACTGACCGAACACCGAATCAAACTCAAAACTATATCTAAAGTATTCTAATACGATGATTAAACAAGACCTCATCTCAAAAATTCGATATTCAACCCGTATAAGAAGTTGGAAACCCAACTTTTTTTAGAACGGATTAAAACACGATTTCGATCGGTCTCGTTCATCAATACTAGTTTAGAATAGTTAGATTAAGTAATCAAAACAAAAATAATGGATCAAAACTTACCGAATAGCAAGAAACGAAAAATTCCCCAAAATTGGATTCCGAATAATTTTCGACTTCTTTATGTGAATCCGTACACACTGCTCACTAATCTGATGATCCGCCGCTTGGGAATGATAAGAAATATCGATATTCGGCTTTAGGAACGAACGGGAGTCGCTTTGGTGGAGATGGGAGGGAGAAGAGGGAAATTTCGAAATGAAAAGTCGTGGGACTATACAGTTCCGTGACCTACACTTGGGTGTATGTCCCAAGGCTGAATTTTTAGCTTCGGCCATTTTTGCCTCATTCTCAATTCCCGAACACTTGAACCTCCCCTATACACACCTATTGACTTCAATTCGTCGAAATTTAGCATTTCGTGGATGAAAAATACCCCTCTGAATGATGATGACTATTTTAGAGATGATCTTAAAATTTTACAAAAACCGTTTTATACTACTATTTTACAACTACAAACTGAGATCAAAAGCTATTTTTTATCACTTAGTACCAATATTTAACGTCGTTGGCTCGACATTGCCGCCTCTCAGTACTGAGGATCAAAATCATCCAGCTTCGGTGCCGGTTCTGTTAAATCAACTGTCGGCTCAACTTTGATATAATGCTTCAAATGCTGACCATTCACAACAAATCGTTTTCCTTTGTCATGGTCATCAAGTTCCACCGCTTCATAGGGGTAAACCTTAGTAATTATGTACGGCCCGTCCCATCTTGATTGGAGCTTATCGGGAAATAATTTGAGTCTCGAATTGAACAACCACACTTTCAGGCCAACCTCAAATCTTTTCTGTGTGATATGTCTGTCGTGGAATGCTTTAGTCCGGGCTTTATATATTCTAGAATTCTCATATGCGTTGTTCCTCAACTCCTTAAGCTCTGCGAGTTGGAGTTTCCTCTGAGCACCCGATCTTTTGATATCAAAATTCAATCTTCTGATCGCCCAATATGCTCTGTACTCGAGTTCCATAGGGAGATGATATGCCTTACCATAGACCAATATGTATTGTGACATACCAATCGATGTCTTATAAGCGGTCTTATAGGCCCACAGTGCATCATTTAACCTTCAAATCAGGATCCACCGTCTTCTCAATAATGTTCTTGATCTCCCTGTTTGAAACCTCCACTTGACCACTCGTCTGTGGGTGATATGGCATTCCAATTCTATGAGTAACACCATACTTCTTACCAAGCCGGAAGAAACTAGTTGTCAAAGTGGTTGCCGCCGTCACTGATCAACACTTGTGGCATACCAAATCTAGAAAAGATATTGGATTTAACAAACTCCTCAACCACAATGTGATTCACATGCGACGTGGCAATAACCTCTACCCATTTAGAAACGTAATCAACTCCCACTAATATGTACTACTTATTGTCGGCTTTTGGAAATGGTCCCATGAAATCAATGCCCCAGACGTCAAACAACTCAACCACCAAAATAGGATTCAGTGGCATCATGTCTCGCCGAGATATGGATCCCAACTTCTAACATCTCAGACAAGATTTGCAAAACTCGAACGCATCCTTGAATATGGTGGGCCAATAAAAACCGCTTTGTAGGACTTTGTGAGCTGTCTTCTGAGCACCAAAATGCCCTCCACACTCTAGCGTATGATAGAATGTCAGTATGCCTTGAACTTTACTTTCTGGAACACATTTACAAATTATCTGATCCGAGTAATATTTGTACAGTCGCGAATTGTCCCAGATATAAAATTTTACTTAGTTGAAGAAACGATCATTCTCATGATTAGACCATCCATTAGGAATTTTACCTGTGGCTTTATAGTTGACAATATCTGCATACCATGGTATCTATTCCATAACAGCCACAGTGAACAGATGTTCATCCAGGAACTCATCCTTAAGAGGAGTATCGTCCTTTGTGGAATCAACGACAATTCTTGACAAATGATCAGCTACAACATTCTCCATACCCTTCTTATCTTTGATCTCCAAATCAAATTCTTGTAGCAATAGAATCTATCGAATCAGTCTGGGTTTGGAGTCTTTCTTGGTTAGCAAATGCCTTAGTGCGGCATGATCTGAGTACAAGACCACCTTTGTTCCCAACAAATACGACCTAAATTTGTCTAAGGCGAACACCACTACTAGCAACTCCTTCTTAATAGTTGTGTAGTTCATCTAAGCTTCGTTCAGAGTTCTATTGGCATAGTAAATCACATATGGCAACTTGTTTTTTCTCTACCCCAGCACAGCTCCAATTGCATAATCTAAAGCGTCACACATCAGCTCGAATAGTAGAGACCAGTCTGGTGGACAGATAATTGGGGCAAATGAGAGTTTAGCATGCAATTCCTCAAAGGCATGAAGACATTTTTTGTCAAAGTCAAAGACTACATCTTTAGCCAGTAAATTGCATAATGGCGGGGCAATTTTGCTAAAATCTTTGATAAACCTTCTGTAAAACCCGACATGGCCCAGAAAAGAACTTATTTGCTTCACCGATGAGGGAGGAGGTAATTTTGAAATCAGCTCAACTTTTACTTTATCGACCTCAATCCCCTGCTTTGATATAATGTGGTCAAGTACTATTCCCTCTTGAACCATAAAATGGGTCTTCTCCCAACTAAGAATTAAATTGGTCTCTTTAAACCTTTCATGTACTAGTGTTAAATGCCTTAAACAGTCTTCAAAGGTTGCCCCAAAAACTGAGAAGTCATCCATAAACACTTCCAAAAACTCTTCAAAGGGCACCACTGTGATTCTTGACTTCTTCGAGACCACTTGAGTTTGGCTTACCCACTTACTATCAGAGATCGGGTAGATGATTTCCGCATCTAGCAACTTCACTACTTCTTTTCCTACCACCTCCATCATGTTCGGATTCAATCTTTGTTGCATCTCCCTTGACGGTTTTGCTTTATCTTCCAAATAAATTCGATGCATGCAAATTAATGGATCAATATCTTTCAAATCAGCAACACTCCACCCAATCGCTTCTTTATTCTTGGTCAAGACCTCAATCAGACTCGATTCCTATTCTGCTATCAACTTTGATGAAATAATTACATGAAGAGTTTCGTCGGGTCCCAAGAAAACATACTTTAGCTTCTCCGGCAACTCCTTAAGTTCAAAAACAGGCGGAGTCGTAAGTGATGGAACTAGGGGAGTACTTGAGACTATCGGGAGCGGTTCCACAGGCTCTTGCTTCCAAGGTTGCGTGTATAACGTAGTCTCAATTCTATCCAACTCCTTGTTCTGCCATTCCATATACGCATCCCAATCTTCGATTTCTCCATTCGGCACTTCATTTGCCAAAAATTCTTCAAGCTCGTCCTTCTCTAGAATTTGAGTCATAAAATCATGTATAATATCATCTAGCTCCTCACACTCATTTATCTGAAAACTGTCCATAAACTCAGGTAATTGATAGCTCCCCTCAAACACATTCATCCTGACTTTCATGTTCCCAAAGGTCAGATCCATGGCTCTTGTTCTGTAATTTACGCATGCATTTGCCGTGGTAAGAAATGGTCTTCCTAAGATCACTAGAATGTGTTTTTTCGAGTCCAGGACAGGTTCTGTCTCCAGGATTACAAAATCAACTGGAAAGTAAAACTTGCCCACTTGAACTATGACGTCTTCCAAAATTCCTTTTGCCTGCTTGACAGATCAATCGGCAAACTACAGTACAACCTCTGTGGGACTGAGCTCTCCCAACCCTAGCTATTTATAGACTGAATAAGGAAGCAAGTTAATACTTGCACCTAGTTCAAGAAGGGCTCTACAAATTTCCTGGTCACCGATAACACAAGAAATAGTGGGAGCACCGGGATTTTTCCTCTTTGGTGGAGTATTGCTTAATAGCAATGAACTCACTTGCTCAGTCAAGAGTATTTTCTTCGTATTCTTAGCTCTACTTTTCCTCTTCTGTGTATAGAGATCCTTGAAAAATTTAGCATAAGGTGGTATTTGGGCAGTCACGTCTAAGAGTGATAGATTAATCTCAGAGTCGTAATTGCTTAAACAGACTCTTGATTATCATTGGTAAATGATCCAAGCTCTTGCACTTGCTGAATCTTTGGGTTAGCGATAGGCTGACTAGGCAACTAACCTTGTTCTCTAGTATTTCTCTGATTTGCTATTTGTCTTAATTGCATGGTGATTTGGGTCAGTGCTTGAGTATGAACACACATTTGATTTTGGAGGTCTACCAATGTCTGCTCTATCCTGTTATTTTAAAAACCGGGTGGGGGAGCTTGGCTTCTTTGAGGCTGGAGTTGATATTGGAATGGTTGGATAACCTGGTTGTTATTGAATGGCTGAAGAGCCAAAGAATTATTAGGTGGTTGTTTGGGTTGGAAATTTGATTGAGAATTGCGAGCCAGTATAGTTGGTTGAGATTGGAATGATTGTTGACTTTGTTGGAACCTTAGCTGCGAGCTAAATTGCTGCATTGGTTGAAAATTGGATTAAGAATTGGACCACTGTCCTTGTTGAACTTTTTCTGGAGGATTCTCCACATTTATGGACTTATAGGATAAGAATTGATGATTTATATTATTTGGAAAGTATGAGTTGGAGAACGGGACATTATTTGAGTAATTCCATGTTGCATTGACATCAGCGGCTATTACATCATCACACTCATTTTAAGAATAATCTAGTTTAACCTCATAAACGTTTTTCTAGGAGAATGACTTCTTTGGGTAAGAAGTTTTTCAAATCGCTCTAACCTCTCCTCTATCAATGCCACTGGATTTTTCATATCATGATTAACCTTAAATGCTTTCTCAAATTGCCTATCCTGACCATCTCTAGACCTCAGATCAGATTCATACTGAATGGCATTTTCACTGATATTATCAAACATCTCTAAAAGCTCTCTTACGGCTTTCAAGGTAAACTGACCCTGTGTAGAGGCATCTATCAGATTTTTATGCTTTTCACCTAGACCCATATAAAAATTTCTAGCCACATCTTGATCAGAAAACCTATGGTGGGGACATTTATACAAAATCTCATTGTACTTCTCCCACGTATCGTGAAATTGCTCTCCTGGCAACTGTCTGAATGACTTAATTGCATCTTGTGCTTTTGAAGTCTTTCCTATGGGAAAATATTTTTCTAAGAATTATTGCTTAAGTGTTTCCCAATCAAGTTTAGTTTCTTTACTTAATTTAATATACCATCATTTTGCTTTATCTTTTAAAGACCATGGGAACAAATGCACTCTTAAATCATTTTTAGTCAAATCATCATACCTAACAGTTTATGCAACCTCTAAGAATTCATTGACATTCTAGTACGGATCTTCTATCTTGATACCAGAGAACTTTGGGAGTATATTGATAACACTCGTTTTGATCTCAAAATGCTCTACACCTTCCTCTTCTGGAAATTCAACATATGATTCATATGCGTCTGGTTCGTAGAATCCTTTCAATGAGGTATCTAGTCCCTTTCGCGGATTGATTGTCTCGTCACCCATCTCGACTTCTTCTATCGATGATGCTCTTCAATATATTTTTGTAAACGCCTTAGAGTTCTTTCAATCTCCGGGTCATATACAACTAACGCAAAATTTGAATTTGAACACGTCGATCTATCGGACATACGCTAAAAACTTTTTCTTTGTTTTTTTTTTTGAAATAAAGCAAATTAACTAAAATACTTCTAAACTTATCTAAACTATGAACAAAAAGCAAAGCTAAAAAGGAAATGCAAAAACCAAGTAAAATTGAAACTCACAAAGGGTCCAGATACAACTTCAGTAGTTTTGTCTTTTCCTTTCACGCTCTTCATTTGTACCTGAAAATCACACAAAAAATTTGACTTTAACTTTAATCTACAATAACGCAATGAAAATAAACTACTAAAGCTATTGAACAATGCCAAGTCCCCAGCAACGACGCCAAAAACTTGGTGGGCGTCAGGTATGTGCAAAATATGTGGTTAAAAACGACACCTTAACGACAGTTTAGTTTTTACCCTTTTGCAAGCGCACTGATCAATTGTAGACAGTTTTACTTGAGTAGGGGAATATCGATCCCATAAAGACGAGGATTGTTCACTTCAATAGTCTAAAAACACTGAATTATATTTTTCCGAAAAGAATTTGGTTTTGTGAATTATCTAATACTAATAAAAATAAAACAGAAAGCAATAATGAATAATGGTTTTGATTCAGAGAGAGAGAAAACTAGGGTTTCCTCACTCCACCATTAATCGCATAATATAGTTCAGATTATATATCAATTGCATGAGGGCGATCCATTGACTGTGAATCAGGTCGCACAACGCCAATAGTTTGACCCCAAACAGGATTACTCTCAACCGGATCGCGATAACCCATCTCAAGACTAAACAGATTAGTGTATGCCAACTACTAACAAAAAGTAAATGCATAAAATTAAATTAAAGCATGAAAATAAACTAAACCATGTCTATATCAGTTTGTCAGGGCATGGCCTGTGTCAACCTAGGGTTTCGAGTTTTATGACCACCATTGTGTAGAAAATCATAGATTAAGCATCCGAGTTCTAGCCCATAGTGAATAATTGTGATTGTGTAAGATAAATATATTCGAAAAGTCTAAAACAATAATAAATTCAAATATATAAACTTGTATCATGAATAAAAATGGTCTCTCATCGAACACAATCATCATAATATAGTCACAGTTTCCCCTCTTTACAATTGAATATAAAACTAGAACTACATTACTTGGCTAGGGTTTTACAAGAAAACCCTAGACACCGAGTTAGTTGATCATGGCGGAGAGAGTCGGCATTGTCGGTGTAGAAACGCTCTCCATGGCCTTCTTCTCCGAATCTCTAGGTCTTTAATGGTGGTTCTTTTCAATGGAAGCAATTATGAACTTTGAACATGAGAATTCTATGAATAAACGTGCATGAAAATTAGAACCCCAACTCTAAACCTAACCCTCTCATATTTATAGACAAGTGAGGGAAACCCTAATGGTTGCCCTTTTCTGTAATTTCATAATACATGAATAATGTCTCTAAAATATGATGTAAATATGTGTAAAAGCCTGTATGTAGAGGTCTGGAATCACCGATCACTTAAAATATCGAAGCAGGGACAAAACTGGAAAATTCCGAAACAACTTCTGCACGTAAAGGGATCACGTGGCCATAAGTTGGGACCTACGCTCCTGACCTATGCTTGGGCGTAGGGTCCCCCTTTCGCTCATAAACCAAAGCGTAGCTCAAGTCCAGTCTGCCTCTTTTTCCCACTGACGACGTAGTGTATGATGCATCTTTTGCTGTAAAAACACATTTTTTCATATTTGAGCTAGACCGGTTGCCTTTGTCTCCCGATGCTTTTGGGTGAAGTAATAATGTCTGGAAATGACATGATTGCCCTTCGGTAGCTCTTCTTTGCTCTGGCACACCTCTTGATTCCTTTCTCAAGATAGAAACAAACACGAACTTAGTTAATTCACCGAGATTAGATCTATTTCTTCCATAAGCTCCTGAAACATGCTTACACACATAAACGGGATAAAAATACCAAGTAATTGAATGCAAAGACATAACAAACGCAATATATGAGCGAAAAATGACTAATATTGAGCACATATCAGTGAACAATAAGAAGAAGAATAAATTATTAATCAAAAGATCCATTTTTTACAATTGAAACTCATATAATTGCACATGATTAGGGCTTCGTCTCGGCCTTGATTGAAGGAATCAGCTACGTATGAAAAATAATAAAAACAACAACTAACAGAGTGTGATTTAGCTTATATTTATGAAAACCAAATTTGTAACACCCTGTGTTATTTTTCCTTTTTTTTGAAATTCTTTTCGATTTATTTCCGGTTATGATGTCATTTGTTCGTGACGTCATGATTATTCTGGGTATTTCACGTGTAAATGTTTTGCGTTTATGTTCGGATTCGACTGGACGATGTTGCGATTTCTCCTTAATGACTTCGTGGAGCTTCTTTGGCAATTATGTGGTTTGACGGTAACGTTTAGTGTTAGCGAAAGGTTGACGTGAATTCTTGTTTTCGACTAAATGGATTCGTTTTGACGTTTGGCGTTTGGTACTTCGACTGGGTGGCGACACGTTTTATTTGTCCGACATTTAAGGTTCCGGCTCGATTGTTTCGGTTACGGCATTAGTGCTTTTAGGGATTCGACATGACGCTCATTGTTTTACTTGCTCTATTTAAATGTTCCTTTGTATTATTGCGTGTTTACCTTGTATGTATGTCTCCGTGATTGTGTGTATATCTACGTGATACTTGTTAGTAGATTTAATTGAGTAGATGTTTGTATTTACCTTTCTTAGAGTTTCGGTAAGATCGGACTTGTTAGGTGTTCTGGTGATTGGGTTTTGTACCACGAGCTATTTATATCAGTTTATATTGTCCATTGGGCATCCCAATTATTTTTCGGGCTCGCGTGATTTTATTTAGGGGATCCCGGTATATTTCGGAATTTATTATGTATATATATATTTAGTTGGAATTATATTTATATTAGTCTCTTTTTTTTTTATTCAATCACCACCCTTATTAGTGAAAATTGTAGAGTTTCTCCACAAAAATTATCTATATTCTATTATGAATAGTAATTGGGTTTGTTGGGTCATCATTTGGTAAGCCAATGTTTCTAATTATTGGACTAGGATGGCTTGTTGGATCTAGAAACTATTAATTTTAGGCCCATTTATTTTGTAACCACATTTTCCCTAGTGGGCTTGGCATTCAAGTGAGGAATAGGCTTGTGTGGATTTGTTGGGCCTTTTAATGTATCATAGGCCCAATATTTACTTAAGCTTGTGTCACTTTATTTTATATACATATATATGTATATATGTTGACCAATTAAATGAGATACGAAGTATTTAAGGGACTTGAACCATACTCACATGTTAGATGTTACACCCCATGTGACCGGCCCAATTTGTCTCCCCACACCTATCAATGTACATGTACATATTATATGTACATATTATGTAACAACCCGTTTCATTTTCCCTTTTTTTTGAATTATGTCCGATTTATTTTCATTGATGACGTCACTTGTTCATGACGTCATGGTTACTCTGTGTATTTTACGAGTAAATTTTTCGCGTTTATGTCTTGATACGACGGGATGACGCGACTATTGACTTGTTGACTACTTCGTGGATTGTTGTTGGCGATTACGAGAATTGACGGCAAGTTTAATGTTTCGAACTGGTGAAACGTTGACGTGAGTTCAGGATTCGACAACACGATTATATGATTTCTCTTCGTTGACTTCGTGGAATTCTGTAGCTATTACGTGGCTGGACGTGACTATAGTATTTCGAGCCTAGTGAAACGCTTACGTGTGTTCTTATTATCGACTACGTGATTGAGTTGTGGCGATTGACAGCTGGGTTATCGACTAAATGGGTTTGTTTCGACGCTTGACATTTAGGGTTTCGACTCAGTGATTTGAGTTCGGTAGTTAGTGCTTTAGGGGTTCGACGTTTTTGTTTCCCCGGTTATGGGGTTAGTACGTGCCTTGTTTAGCTGACATGCTTAGGAGTATTGATAGTTCTTTCCGCTCGTTTTATTTATGTTTGTATCTATGTGCTCTGTGTATTGATGTGGCATTAGGTGCCTTAGTTGCTTGACTTACGTGTTTACGTGTATTTGTATTACCTTGTTCGTTTTTCGTGCTTATATGTATGTGATACGTGTTAGTGGATTAATTTGGGATGAAGTGGTTTTATTTGATTACTGTTCGAATAAGTTACGTGCCTTAGTAGTTCGGATTAGTGACGACTCCGATGACCAGGTAGTTGAGTCTCGTACCCGGAGCGTTTATTTCGACTTGTATTATTTCTCGACTATTTGTAGAGTTTACGAGAGCGTGTAGTATAAACCGCTAGGCGATTAGTGATTTAATTTGGTTTTTATAAATATTTATATCCGACTATATAACCGAATTATTCATTTCGGATTATATTAATTATTCGGAGTTCGATGGGGCTTTCGGTGATTTAATTGGTGGATGATTTTCGTGCCCCGGAGTTTTTATTTGGGCCTATATTATTTATTTGGAGTTCGGTGAATTTTATGGGCTCACGTGGAATTATTCGTGTCCCCGGTATATTTTACGGGACTTATTTTATTTATATGAATTTAATTATGATTATATATATATTTAAGGGTTTCATACCCTAGATTATTTATTTCAGTTATATTATTTATTAGAAGTCCCGTTTATATTTACGGGCACGTGTCATATTATTTCGGGGATCTTAATATATTTTTCGGGATTTATTACTCGTATACATATATATTATTATTAATTAAGAATATATGTATATATGGGTATTAAATGGGTATTTATATATATATATATATTTAATTATATATAATTAAATATATATATATGTATTATTAGTGATAAGTGTCCAGAAACTTCTCCATCTTTCCCTAACCTCCCTCACGCACTGATCTGTTCCTTCTCCTCCACACGACTAATCTATTCCCTCTCTGTATCATCCCCAACTGAAATTCCTCTTCATCAATGTTGATCAGTTTGAGATTGAGAGATTGAGAGGGAGAGAGAGAAGTTGGAGCAGGCGAAAGGGAGGGCTTCGCTTAGGGTCGTCGGCCAGAATTGACGACGGCGGACTGTGTGGCGGTGGCTAGTTGCGCCGGTGATGGCGGCTCGTGCCGCGGCTGTTGGTGTGAATCTAGCAGGCGGTGGTGGTGTTCATGTTGGGGCCTGATGGTGTGGTCGCGTAACAGGGGAGGTGCGAAGTGAACGATCGGTAGCAGGGGTAGCAGGGTCGCCGGAGTTAAGAGGCAGCCATAGCTAAGTTGCTTGTGTGGTGGTCAGCGCGGCTGTAGGTGGCAGCAACCGGTGGTTCGCGCAGCAGTGGTGGTTCAAACCAGTCCCCTGTTCACTCGGACTGAGTCAAGTCGACTCAGTGCCGAGTCGAGCTGTGTTTGGAACGAAACTTTGAGGGTAGCTTGGCCTCGGTACCGTGTACGCTATATCCGAATTCGGTGCGAAACCGTTGAGCGGTTTGCCGGGAATTTCAGATTTTCGGTAAGAATTTTCGGTTGATATTCTTTAGATTTATTCAAAATTACTTATCGATAATTAATGAGCTTCGGGTATATTAATTAGGTTGACGAGGCGGATATTTTTCCATATTCGAAAATGGATTAGCGCAACTTTGTTCGGAGAGCTTATTTCCGGTGACGGCACTGTTCATTGTCGGTTAAAGCGGGACTGTTTGTAAGCATTTAATTTAGGTGGAGAAATTTTATATATATATATATTTATCTAGCACTCACTAGCACTCACTAATAGTGCGTAGAAAATGCTAAGTAGTCCCGTTGTATGTTTATGGATAATAAAAGCGTGAAATTAAATTTTTAAGCGATAAATGTAATTTAAGAATTTTATAAAATTCCCGAAATACCCATAACCGAGTAAATGAGGTCGGGAATAGAAATTCCCTGGGAAATTAATTCCCTTGAGAATTTTTAAGAAATTAAATCCTACTAAAATTGGATTAAACTAGGTGGTTTAATACCCCCGGACTTAAAGTAGGATTTTGTAGGATTTTGTGTGAAATTAAAACTTGTAATTTGCCCCCGGATTATACGTAATTGAAATTAAAGTACAGTGGGGGAGGGCCATATTTGATATTGAGGAACGTAGGGCCGGTTAATAAATATTTCCTCTATTATTTATGTTTTATTGAAATTAAAAATATGTTAGGGGATTTACGAGAACGTGGAACGTTGAAAATTAGACACGGGTCTAGTTTCCTTTTATTTGTATTTCTCGTAAATTATAAAGAAATTAAATTGTTTAATTTTCCCTGAGGTGGACTTTATTAGCCGATGATTATTGGACTTAAATTAAAAGCATGCTGGAATATAAATTATATAAAGACGGGGTAATTGAGGACCCGAGTGTTTTTGTGGAAAAATGAAAATTCAATTATTGTGTGATTTAAATTGTGAAACATGATTGATATGAGATTGATTGGCTTTGATGCCGTGTTATGGAGCATATGTAATTCATATGGAGGCATTTTACATTTATATGGCACCATGTTAGATATATTGTTTCGGTGCATGTTGCATGCCTCATTCATATCATGTGCATGTTTGGTTCGTTTGGAATGTCGCAACAACTGGCCAGGGGTGGTCTAGCACCAGGGAGCTAGTAACTCTCAATTCTCTAGACATTTGGGGGTGAGGGCTTGCGCCTCACTTGCCGGTTCCCGGGCGGGCTTGTGGTCCCCGCACTTTCTTTAGCGACGCCCACCCTTCCTGTTGTGGGTTTGTTGCCCCAGCAGTGAGCGGTTTGGGATTCCTGGATATTTGTTTCACCCTTTAGTGGCTAGGGTTGCATTGTCATTGCATTGACATACATATTGAACATTCATTCGTTTATATGATCGTTTATGGATCTTTTATATTGTTGATATTTGTTGTTATTAAACAGATGATATTGGTAACTTTATTATAAATGGTGGAAATTAATTCAGTGTGATTGAAGGTTAAAGATTTTTTAAATTTAAAAGAAATGAAATGTAATAATGTTAAAACCTGGATTAGTAGAGCCATGGTTGGCATGTGTTCCAGGTGGTTACGTGGATATAGACAAAAAGAGGTTTTGAGAATTAATTGTTTCTCCCTTGAGTTGAAGTTGAGTTGAGTTGGCTAGTCGTATATTGAGACTTGGTTGTGGTTGTGCCTTTGGCCACATAGGTCTTTGTGGTTGGTGATTAGCTTTATCACTGGATGATTATTAGACCACTTCGGTAGTGGGGAGAGTTGTTCAGGTTAAAGGTCGGGTAAGACTCGTTAGTCTGACCTTGTTTCTCTTGGCTGTGTATTTTGAGCTTGTCGCTCACCCTTCCACTTTAAAAGCGTTTCGAGTAGTAAATGTGTTTTTAGAGTTTGATTGTTTCAGATTCCTCCTAGTTGTTCCGAGGAACACTTGAATCCCGGTGTTGGTTTGGTGACCTTTGAGGATTCGTTTATAAGTTCTTATATTAAGTTGAAGGTCTTAGAACCTGTTTCGAAATAAGTTTGAATGTGACTTTGAGGTGATATTCAGTTGAACCCTAGTAGTTCTTTTCCCCGTGTTATAGTTTCTCGGGTTTTAACCCGAACATGTGTTTCTGAGGTTTCATTTCTTAAGGTAAGAAATATGAGCATTTGTGGTTGTCTGTGGATCTTCTCGGGTAAGAGAAGTGAGGTTAAGTTAAGCGCACATAGTGCGATTCCTAGTGTTTGGTTGGGTTAGGAGGCATTGGAACCAAGTATGATTTGACCGGGCCCTAACTTTTTCTTAAAAACCGGTTGAATCCTTCGGGGTTCAACATTTTTCTTTAAAAACCCGAGGGCCATGGCATCTGTTTGGGACTAAATGACTCCAGTAACCCTTTTCTTGCGCCTCGATAGGCGGTATGAGTTAGAGGTGACCTTGTTGATCTGTACCTTTTCTAGTGCCTTGATATGCAGTGTGAGTTAGAGATAGTTCGGTTGGTTACCGAATCCGATGTGGAGATAGGACCTTCCCTTTTTAGGTTTCTTCGAGTGAACGGGTTGGTTCACTGGTTGTTGTACGTAGAAGAATGGTTTTTCCCTTTCGATAGTCCTAATGAGGGACCTATATACCTCCTAGGAACCTTGAGTAGCGTGCTAGGTGCACGGAATGGTAGATAGCTAGTTTTGGTTGCATCTCTAGATGAGAGTGTGTATTCGACTGGGTGCCTTCCTACACCAGGTGTTAGGATTAGCTGTTGACGGGACTTTTATCTATATATATATATATATATGTGTGTATATATATATGACGATTTGACATGCGTATATACGAGTGGCAGATATATCTTATGAGTTGTTCTGTTTTACGACTTTTGAGTAGTTTCGAGATTAGTTGAGAGGTTATTGTTGGGTATCTCGGATTAGCGGGGGTGCCATGGTAGACGATAACTTGACCTAGGATAGATGCATGCACACGGGATGGTTAACATTTTCTAGACGGCTATGAGTGTGACGTTTTGATATTACGGTGAGCGCGTGGTTTTTTGCTCACCCCCCACACACAACATTTTCAGGTTTGCAGGTGGACGCAGCACGGCGCGTACGGCGGCGATGGTACGGGGGATTTGGGACGGTAGATTTATTCTTCCTTCCGTAATCATATTTATTACTCTTTTATTCTCTTGGGAGCCAGGTTGTTGGCAGATTCCCTTATGTTGTATATTCAGTTCATGTATTTATTGTTTTGGGGTGCCATTGTATCTGTTCGGCACTACCATTTAATTTTATGTATTCTTATTTGAGCTTGGTGGCTCAGTCGGTAGTTGTTAGTTTGGGGTGCCTTTATACCTTTTCGGCATCGCCATTTGATTTTCTTTATAATTTCATTTGAGCATTTGGGGCTCTATTGATTTCTAGAAGGGTTTCGGAGAGGTATTGGTGTTCTTTTCCACTACCTCGGCCCTCGTAGGTTTCTGGAATGTTGGGCTACGTGCCGTTGCTTTTATTCTTGTTATTCTGGACAGGTTGTGCTGTTGTGTTGATTTTGGGTTGTCCGGATGTTCCAGTTACAAATGGAACTCTGTCGGATTTTCGTTAGAATTCCTTTACTGAGTTTCTATCACTCAGGTGACATGGAATACTTCATTTTCATTCCTATTCCATGTATTTCAGTGTTATCGTTAATTTCGGTTGTCATTTTCAATGACGTCATACCCCGGTATTCACTGATTCTCTTGATTGGAGTCTCAGGAATAATGGGGCGTGACATATTAACTCAAATTGATTAAAAGAAAAATAAAAATAAATGATATTACATATATTATATTGCATATAATTACATAAGGTTGCGTTTGGTAACGGTTTGGTGCGGTGTTAGTTTTTGGTTTTGGTTTGGGTTGGGTTGGATTTGGTTTGGTGTAGTTTTATTTTGGTTCCAAATCATGTTTGGTGCAGATGGTTTTGGTGTGAGAAAAAGTGATGCTGAAAAATCAAACCATGTTTGGTAGAGTTGGTATGGGTTGAAATTCTGAAACCAAACCATGTTTGGTAATTTGGGATGGTTTCACATTTTATTTATAAATATTAAAATTTTGTAATATTAAAATATATTAATATACTAATATATTAATATTAATATTTATAATATTAAAATATATTAATATATTTTTATTATATTAAAATATATTAATATTTTAATATTAATATATTAATATTATATTCGGTGCTACAGTGATTTGGGTTGCTACAGTGCTACAGTGGGTGCTACAGTGGTTTGCTACAGTGTCCGCACCATACAAAATCATCCACAAAGATGGTTCCAAATTCCTTCACAAAAATCAAACCATGGTTTGCTATAGTAACCGTACCAAATTTTCACACCATTTTACCAAACATGGTTTGGTACCATTTTTTGGCACCAAACCATGTTACAAAACAGGCCCTAAGTGTATGAGATGTTGTTAGAGAAAAAAAGAAAGGAAGCAGAACCAAAAACATACACATGTGGTTCTCGTCAGAGTGTGAGGGTTTGTGAGCCGGTTCAAGCTCCTCTCCACCCAAGCTCCAATTTTCTTGGTTTCCGGGGGGGGGGGATATGGGCAAGAGTAGACCTCCATGTGTACTCCTCGCGTCCTAGACTTTGTATGAAGGTAAGGTTTGATGAGTTTCCTTCTTGAGTTTGAGTTTTCCAAATTAAAACCCCAACTTTTATTTTCTTCCAATTCATCTCTAGTTCTTTGAGATTATTTTGATGGGTCTTTAATTCTTACTTAGGACTAAGAATAGGTTTTCTACCTATTGATTGGGCTTGGGGTGTTATGTGGATGAAGCTAGGGTTTTAAGCTTGTTTGATGTGTTCTTGGAATTTGCTATTGAGGTGAGATGTTTATATATATATATATATATATATATATATATATATCTAACTCTCACTCTTAGTGCGTAGCAAATTTTAATATTTCCGATGTTGTATGTTTATGTGCATATGGTAGCATGTGTTTAAGTTCCTAGCTATAGACGAAACTAAGGAATTTTTATAAGTTCGATGAAGCACCTATAGGTGGATTAAATGAAATTGAAGATAAAAATTACCTTGAGTAATTAAATAAATCGTTTATTTGAGAAATTATAATGATTAAAACCTACTTGAATTGAATTAAAATAGGTGGCCTAACACCCCCTAAAGTTTAAAGTAGGTTTGTTGAAATTGGGAAAAGTGAACTTGAACTTAGAAGTAATGATTTGTTGCCCTTTTGATTTTGGTTTACGTAAATTAAAAACATGTTAGGGGATGCGTGGAAGTGAGAGACGTGAAAACTTAGATGCTGCTTTAGTTCCTTTTTATTTCTCTTGTGAACTGTAAAGAGTTGATAAATTATGAACTGATATTCTTGTAATGGATTATTTGTGATTTGTTGCTTTAATTAAATTATAAGCATGCTTTAAATGAAAACTAGATATGTATGTTATAATATTGAGCATTGAGTCCATGTAGAAATATATTTGCATTTATGTAGTACCGTATGCATATGTTGATTCGGTGTGAGTTGCATGTCTCATTTGTACCATTTATACATATGAATCATTTGGATAGTCACAACAACTGGCCAGGGAGTGTTCTTGCGACCCAGGGAGCTAGTATCTCCCGAATCAGAGAGCCGGGGGAGGAATTGTCCAAACCCATGGTTTCGTAAACTATAGCGACCCCCCATTCCTTTTGCGGGCTTGTTACCCCCAAAAGTGATCGGATTGTGATTCCTTGTTATCTGTTTAACCCTCATGTATGTAGGGTTGCACTTGAGTTGCATTTGTACTGTCACGAACATGGACATTTCATTGGCATTCACATGAGTATTAATTTGTCATATGATTAACTGTTGAGATTTTTCTGCTATTATTGCTTACTGATATTGAGCAGGTTGTATATGAGTTATTTTAAAAATCTATATTGTCCCCTTGAGCGCTACGGTGCAATAGTTGTGATATTGGTTATGCTCCTGGATATAGAGATCCCTTATTAATGTTAGAAAATTAACTAACGAAATTTCTCATTGTGAATGAAGACTTAAAGACTTTAAGTTGGGAAGTAAAAAGTGAAATAATAATATGAACAAGGGTTAATGGAGCCACGATTGACATGTATTTTATGTGGTTAAGTGAAACTAAGTAGAAAGAGGCATTGTTGGCGTAACTTTTTCCTTTGAGTTAGGTTTCTAGTTGAGCTGGTCATAGCCTTATAGGAACTTAGATAACAATAAATTCACGATTTTGTACGCATGTGCTATCTATGAATGGAAGGTTGGGATAAACGGGTTCCGTTAGGCTAGGAAAGTGGCCTAGGGGCGTAGATTTAACCTAGAGTTCTAAGTTGTTTGGAGGGATAGTTCTGACGCTTGGTGAACTTTGATACGTATGTTAGTAGTCCAGGTAGGCTCCTTCAGTATTGGTCGGTGTATGAGGTTGTGGAGTGGTTGGTATACCATTTTAGTTAATATATATGAATGGTTGATTTTGATGTCTAACCGAGTATGATATGTTAGCACTTTCCCTTTTCTCTGAACTAGGGTTGTTTTTAACTCTATATCTTATTATGCACCCCATTCATGGTTAAACTTTGGGTTATCCTATGCTTTAAGGATCCGTTGAAAGTAAATTGAGGGACCCATAGGGGTTTAAGTTGTCATACTCACGAGTGAACATTTGTTAGTAGTTCAGAGGTAGACTGGTGATGTTTGAGGAATGTGTGGATCCTTTGTTTGTGGTATGGTGATATTGAAATCTTAGGGTAATATTGAGATCTTATGGTCATACTGGCAGGTATGGAATTGGTGACCTTTAGTGCATACATAATGCACGCCCTTTTTATTATTCCTTTGTCTTAGTCTCGGGTAGGAGACTTAATTACTAACTTATACACGTAGTGCGATTCCTATTACTTTGGTTGGGTTCAAAGACGTTGGAACCAAACAGATTTGACCGGGTCATCAAACTTTTTCTTAAAAAAGGACCGATTGAATCCTTCGGGGTTCAGTATTTTTCTTTGAAAACCCGAGTGCCTCGGCATCCGTTTGGAACTAAATGACTCCGATACCGCTTTCTTGTGCCTCAGTAGGGAGAGTGGATTGGAGATTGCCCTGTGATTATCGAATCTGATCTAAGGATAGAGCTTGTCCACATAGGTTACTTTCGAGGATTAGACGGTGGCAGTGTGTATATACCATTTGACCACTAGTTAGTTTATAAGCCCTCTTTATTATTGGAGGCCTTGAATGAATGATAATTTGAGTGAATGGATTGTTTCACGGGTTATTGTGGATAAAATGACAGGATTGAGGTTAGAAGTTGTGGGAGTGACACTCTCTAGGGATGATTTGATAATGGTGTTGTGTAGGAGTTGTGATTTAGTTGTGGGCGTGATTATGGTTATTCCCTTTCGGTAGTCCTGATGAGTGACCTATTTACCTCATAGGAAACATTGATTGGCGTGCTCGGTGCACGGTGTAATGGAAAGTTAGTTCTTGTAGTATCTCTAGACGAGAGTGCGTATTAGATTAGTTGTATATACGCCTATGTGGGTATGATTAGTTATTTGTTTTACGTATACTTACGTTTATATATATATATATGTATGTTAATTTTACCTGTGTACATAGGTTGATGATAATTCTGTTACTCAGAGCTCTCTTGTGATTCTTGAGTATGTTTGAGGTTATTTTAGGGTTTCGGGTTGGCGGGGGTGCCATGTGAGACGACCGACCGACCTAGGATAGATGCATGCATACGGGATGATTAACATTTCCTAGACGGCTAAGGGTGTGTTGTTATAGATATTTTTGGTGAGCCGTGGTTTTGCTCATCCCCATACAGGTTGTAGGATTGCAGGTGGATGCAGCATGACACATATAGCGGCGATGGTACGGGTGACTTGGGACGCTTTTATTTAGATTTGCTCCTTTTATCCGTATTTATTCTAGTGTATTCTTATTTCTTTTGGAAGCCAGTCTGTTGGCATATTCCCTTTCGATGTATACTTTATTTCATGTATTTATTATTTCGAGGTGCCATTTGGGTCTCTTCGGCACCACCATGTGATTTTCTATGTATCTTTATTCGAGCATTGTGGTTCTATAGGTTTTAGAGGAGTTGTGTAGAGGTAGCGGTGGTTTTTTTTTTTCACTACCTCGGTCCTAGTAGGTTTTTAGAATGTTGGGATGCGTGCCATTTAGTATTGAACCTGTTATGGGCAGGTTGTCCTATTGTGTTGTGGTTGTGTTTCCGGATGTTCCAATTACAAATGGAATTCTGCCGGATTTTCGTTAGATTTCTCTATTGAGTTTCTATCACTTAGATGTACATGGAATATCTTATTTTTCATCCTTATTCCATGTGTTTTCTTATTATTGCTGATTCTAGTGGTCGTTTCTACTGACGTTACCCTCGGGATTCACTGATTCTCTGAGTTGGAGTTTCGGGAATTTAGGGATGTGACAAAATTTCTCCAAAATCAAAACTTCTTTCCATAACCGCTAATTACACTCCATTCTGATCTTGAATTCAAAATCTGTGGTCAACTTACCATAGCTCGTTCTGATTTTGACACATAACACTGGTATATGATTTCCGCCCTCTGAACATCATAATTAAGCTTTCTTTGCGAAAAGCCCATACACCCCTCAGTGAATAAAATTTTCAAAACATTTGAGCTTGTATGAATTCAACAAGTAGGCTGAAATTCATGTTCCAAATACTAAGACATGTTTTGAAAAGTCTGGGTATGTTTTTCACGACCTGGTTCAACATTCCTTAGAGCACGTAATGCAGTTTAATTTTAAGTTTTAGAAGCCAAAATGACTTGTAGAGCAAAGAGAAAACATATGGAGAGGTAATGACTTATCACGCATATAGTAAAATTGTAGTAAGGAATCTCCTTGGTACACAATTTGTACAAAGAGCCACTAATTATTGATGATTAATTTCACCTAGGCCCACTAAGGTTTGTCAATATTCCATCTAAATTCCTATGATTTTGAATAATTTCATGTATACCTCATTTAGTTACGTTCATGAAACTTAAATACGGATTTACCGTTTTAGCTATGATTTTTAAATTATTCTCATCAGATTTTTATAAAGAAAGCATTGGCTTTTTTAAGTTTTTGTAGTTGATGCAAGCAGATTCCGTTTCCTGCTAACAAAATTATAACGGAGGGGTATCAAAATAATTGAGGTCTAAGTGAGAATATTCGATATCGAGGATTCTAAGTGAAATGCTGATAAACCTATTAGGTTTTCTTTGAAATTGATCTCACATATATTTTTCTTTTCATGCTTCTACCAAACGCTAACATTTATTCACACATTTCACATCAGCCGTAACGTTTCATTCGAGCTAACTCAACAATTCTAAGGTGACTGTAGACAATCCATTTTGGTCTGCCAATCCCTGCAACCCATTTGACCATCACTATCTCGCAAAGTGCGAAACCTACGTTTTTACATTTTCTCTCAAATGAAGGTTGGATAGGCAATTTTATATCTCCAACGGATTTTTTTTTTTCACTTAGGAGCTATGGGAACCACTCCCTGATATACAATCACGTAATCACGTGGTCCATAGTTTTCCCCAAGATGTTACGAAACTACCTCGGTGAATACCTCAACAAGAACAAAGTCATAAAATTTTGATTTCTCCTCATCCCAATTTTAAATTACTGAGCAACTATCGCGGGTGATTTAGTATTGTCCTGATTCAAACTTTAAGTATAACTAATGGTCCATAGTTTTTCCCAAGATGGTACGAAACTACAAAAGGATCATTCGGTTATTTGGATGCCTTTTTGAGTTGACAATATGATTGTCAATTATATATTATTGTTGGATTTGGAGGGTTCAAAAACTTCTAAAATTATATACAGATATTACGATTATAGGTTCCAAAAGGAAGATAAAAGTAAAATTACCTACTTGAACTTAGAGCCAAATCACACACAAACGGAAGGCTTGTCGTATCTTCCTCTCCCTCTCTTCTATGCGTCTCTCTTCTTTCCCTCTATTGATCATCTAACAAAATAATCTAGTAATAAGAATAAGTTGTATTAGGTTTTTCCCAAAAATCCAACGCACATGACCCCAAAAATAAATAGCCCAACATTACTTGAATGGTGACCCATTGGACTTACAAGCCCAATTTAGTTTTCATCTTTAATTTAATTATTTTCTCAATTTAATCATAAAATAATAATCAATAAATATATCAACTTTATTTAATATTATTATTATTATTTTTCAATAAAAAGGTATTTCAATTTTAGTGAAGGATTTGTTCACTAGCTGGCGAGCTCGAGAATATTCAAAGTGAACTCATTTATTTAACATGTTTAAAAAATATGTTCAACCTTGACTCCTCTCCTAAGTGAATGAGGCGAATTTGAACTCTTAACGAGTCGAACCCAAGTCTACTCACCAACAGTTTGGTTAATTTGCATCCCTATTAACTAGTATATTATTAGGTTTTATTCTTTAATTCATATTTAGCCCAAAAAGGTTAAGTCCAACATATGATATCACATCAATCTATCATAAGAATGAAGGTGACCCAAGAGTGGCTTTAAAGGTGGATTTAACTAAAGCCTTGGAGCTTTCTTAAAGCTGCTTTGGTAGCTTTCAACTTCCCTCCCCGCTTGGTGACTCTAATTATGGCTTGCATCTCTACCCCATCATTATCTATTAATATTAATGGGGCTCTTACTGGTCCTTTCTCAAGTTTAAGAGGTATTAGACAAGGGGATTCTTTATCCACTTATCTGTATGTGATTGGTATGGAGGTTTTGATTGACATGCTTTTGAAGGAAATTGCCTCTGAAGCTTTTACTTATCGCTGGAAGTGTCAACCCCGTAGGATCACCAGCTTGTTATTTGCTGATGATTTGCTTCTGTTCTCTGTAGGCAACTTTGATCCATTGTCTTTCCTTATGAATGCTCTTGACAAGTTTAGTATGCTTTCAGGTTTATTGCCTATTCATTCCCAAAGTGTGATGTTTCATGCTGGTGTTTCTTCTTCTGCTCTTGTTCAAATCCAATCTAGACTTGGTTTTCAGCAAGGTACTTTGCTTGTTACATATCTTAGTGTTCCTTTACTCTCCTCTAAGTTGAGCAAAGGGGATTGTGCTTCTTTCGTTTCTAAGCTTTCAGCTAAGTTAAACAATTGGTCTTCTAAATTTCTTTCATTTGCTATGAGGTTGCAACTAGTAAAAGCTGTTTTGTCCTCTACTCGAGTGTACATTCATTCTTCCTAAAGCTGTCTTTGGCAGACCTCACTTCTATATTGAGAAAATACTTGTGGACTAATTCTAAGATGTGCTATAGTGGTTGTAAAGTATCTTGGAGTAGGGTTTGTCTTCCTTTTAATTAGGGAGGGTTGGGTATTAAAGATTTAGAGGAATGAAATTCTGCTGCTATGCTTAAACATCTTTGGAATGTGGTTCAACCTCAAAGTACTTCTCTCTAGGCTCTTTGGGTTAAACATCATTTGATTAAGAACATATGCTTTTAGGAGTTGAATATCCCTAGATCTTGTTCTTGGACATGGAAGCAAATTCTTAAATTCAGTCATTTGATTAGAGATTCTATTAAACACATTATTGGTGATGATATGGATACTTCTCTTTTGCATGATAATAGGTGAAATTACATAGAAGACGGTGAACTAAGCCTGGGGGGGGGGTGAATAGGCTTTTAATAAATTTAATAACCAAATAAAATTATTTGCGGAATATTTAATTTTAATCAAAATAAATAGGTCATTGAAAAAACTTTTCTTATGCTAATAATATTTATCAAAGATAAAATAATTTTTAGTTAAAAATATATTTTAATAAAATAATAATTTTTAATTAAAATATTTTTATCTTAATAAAAATAATAAATTATTATTAAATATATTTTTAATGAATATAATAAAATTATATTTCTTTTAATAAATATAACAATCTGGTGGATAATCACTTGGTGATGTTTTAAACCCACTATTGTGATACATATAGTATGATTAACATGTATTCAGGTGAATATAGCGAGTATGATTTATATGTATTAAGGTTATTATAGCAATGTTGAAACAAACACACTGATAACCTAAAATCGATCGATCGCGTAACCCACCGATCAATCGCGTAACTAAATGATCGTTCGAAACACGATAACCTAAAACCGATCGATCGCATATTACACCGATCGATCACACCACCAAACGATCGTTCGCTTCGTATGAATCTGCTACCATTGATCGATCAATTAATCCCCCGATTGTTCAAAAAACTCTACACGCGAATTATGGGAACAGTGTGCCAACTGTTTTTGTTAAAAATTTCCCAAAATCTATTTCACACCACAAATTATAACAATCACACAATAATAGCTCCGGATTTGCCGTTCTACACTCGACATCTGAAAATTATTAATTCACTCGCACTACCATGAAGCCTCCGATCTCCGTACTCCGTACTTCGACGGCTCCGCTTCTCACGGATCAAAGGACACATAGTGCAATAGATGGTGTGTAGATTTTTCAATAATCTAGGTCATCCAATTGTGCATAAAGATCTTTGGTGTAGAAGCACAATTGGAGAAATCCAAAAACTAGAGAGAACTAGAAGATGAATAATCAATAAATATTTTTCTCTTTGTCTCTCTCTCTGCCCGCAGAAAGATATTTTATGTGAAAGAATTGCAGAACTCTCAAAGCTTATGTTTTCTTCTCAATATCTACCCATATTTATAGAGAAATAAGTCTTCAATTATGGAATAGAAATATTCAATTATGGAATGATATTTATTTGCTTGCACTCCAAAAAGATTTGATGTGATGACCAAGTAATAGTTGTGAATAGACCAGTCTATCCCTCAATATGCTTGCATAAGGAGATAGAATTCTACCAGTACAGTTTCGCACGAATTCCAATGTCGGCACTGGCGATCAATCGAGAATTCCACTGATCGTTCGGTGGTTCCTGGATATTAATATTTAATTATTCTGCCTTCAAACCTTAACTAAAATACATAATCTATCCAACATGGTTATTGACTAGACATGCCAATATAAAAATATTCTTACAATTGGCATCCTCATGGTGTTCTTAGTTATACTTTTCTCCCTCACATGAGACAGTCCTCTGGTTTGGGTAACAATGCTCCTGTTAGTAGACTCATTTCCTCTAATGCCTGACATTTTCCTACTTTTAGTTCTACTAAATGGGTTGCTTTTAAGAATGGCCTCATGCATCATTTTCAACCTGATCAATCTAAAAAAGATAGGGTTGTCTGGCTTCCTTCTAATGGTAGGTTCAATATCAACTCTGCTTGAAATCTTGTGAGGTATCAAGCTCCTATTGTGGATTGGCAGAGGGCCATTTGGTTTCCTAACCATGTTCCTAAACATTCCTTCTGAGTTTGGATGGTTCATTTAAATCGTATCAACACTATTTATTTTCTTCTTTCTATTTCCCTTGTTAGTTAAGCTACTTGTCTTTTTTGTGGCCTTAGAATGGAGGATAGAGACCATTTGTTCTTTCAATGCAGTTTCACCGATAGATTATGGAGTCGAGTTGTTCAGAATGGTGGTGTTGACTGCCCTTCTGCCCCTTGGGATGATCTTATATCTTGGATTAGCTTAAATCTTGGAGGTAAGTCTTTGTTTGCTACAGTTAATAAGCTTGCATTTGCTGCTACAGTCTATGAGGTTTGGAGAGAAATGAACAAAAGAGTCTTCTCTGCTGAGTTTGATTCTTTGGATGCAACGTACCATAGGATTCATCATGGGGTGAAGCTTGTTTTATTCTCTATCAAGAAGCTTGATAAATCTGCTCATAATCCTCACTTGCAACAGGCTTGAAATTTACCAGATTCCTTTTTTAACAGATGATTATATTGGCTTTTGCAAGGAGTTTGGTTGCTGTTTCGAGAGTTGTTCTCTGCTATGTTCTGGTCTATGCTTGCTGGAAGCTTATTGTTTTGATTGTGGTTGGTCTGTATATTGCTTTCTGCTACAGTTTAGACTCTCATTTCGTTTGGAGCGAGCTTCAGTTTGTGCAGTGTTGGTATGCTTTGGGGTCTTCTTTGATTTTGAGTTTCCATCCTCACCTTGATGGTTGGTTCATGGAGTTTGCTGATTGCGTCTCTAAAGTTTTTGTTCTCCTTTATTTTTTGCCTTTGGGGGATTTTTGGGTTTCATTTGTTTATATTTTCTGATTGGGGTATGCCCCAAAGTCCTTTGCAAGGCCTTATGCCTATTTCCATATTTATACAACTTATCTTTATCTTTCAAAAAAAAAACATATGATATCACATGGATCCAAATGCATTAATTTGAATAGATACCACGCTATTATCAATGAAAATGATGGAATGACAAAACATTTTCGGACCACTTATAATTTTTCTAATAGAAGTTAAGAGGAAAAGATATTCAATAGGGAAAGTATTTAATGGCTAAGGCACATCATTTTTGTAATAGAAGTTAAGAGAAAAAATATTTAATATTTTTTTCAAACGAAAGAAAAAAAATATTCAATACCCAAAGTGTTTATTGGACAAGGCACCATTTCTACCGCTTGAATTTTAGTTTAAATTTGAATTATTCTCATACGAGAGTCAAACCAATTATCAAAAAATAAATATCATGGTGGATATGGCCCAGTCATAACAACTTTCTATCGCCGGATAAAGTTCAGTCACCGTGGGTAGCCAGATTACTGAAATGCCCTTGAAAGCACAGGTAATAAAAGCACATTCATGGATGAGCTCCATTTCCTAGTCATTAACCCAGACAAATAAATCAAGGGAAAAGTCATTGTAAGTGTGGAAATTCCCAAGCCCATCAAGCATTGGGCCCATCAGGCTAATGGCCCAACAAGGTCCTCACAAGCACGAAGACTAAGCCCATTTCAGTTTATATTTCTTTTAAAAAATAGAAATAATGATGTCATAATGATACAATTAAATTGATATTGCCCTAATGAGCCTAAAGCCCAAAAAGGAAATGTATATAAGGAAAGTTAAAATTGAATAAAAGGGGATTTTTTTGTGTTGTGCATTTCTAAGCATTTACACATTAGCGTCGTCTGTGGGAAGTATTCTTAGGGAGTTCTTCATTTTTCAAATCTGTCATTCGGGATCTGTAAATCATCTCCTTCTTCCCATCTCGTTAAGCTGAGTTTGTTTGTTCAATCTAGAGATCTGAGGGCTTCCTCCTATTCTTCACCACCTTCTAAAACCTCCACTCACTACTTATTGGGCAAAGATGTCGGTAACTCGTTCGCAAGAAAACGTTCCAACCGCTGCAGATAGTCATGCAGGAGGTCCCCAATCCATGGAGAAAATCCTTCAATGCCTGGTAGCAGCTGAGGAACGCGGCTTAGCTCTGGAGAAACAAAATGCAGAGCTCATGGCGAGGTTGGCTCCACCACCAGCTGCCCCTTCGGTGGTAGCACCCGACCCTCCAGTAGCGGCGCTCGACCATTCTCTGAACCAACACGATAACAACAGCGTGGAAGAGAACGCCGAGTCTTCCCAGCGCTCTGGAAAGACTCCCGCAGCCGACGAATCCATGACCCCCCAAAAACTTCAGGCGATGATGAATGAATTCCAAACAGAAGTCCTCGGGAACTTGAGAGCCCGATCTACTGATGACCTGGCCATCCAAGCGTCAACCGAGTTGATACAGTCACCTTTCGTCCCCGAGATAACCTAGGAACCTTTTCCAAAGAAATTTGTTATGCCTCAATTCACCCCATACGATGGCACCAAGGACCCTGAGGAGCACATTTATCAGATCCACCAGAAGATGACCATGTACGCCGAGAACGAGTCCTTGCTTTGCAAGGTGTTTTCCATAAGTCTTGCTGATGCAGCTCTATTATGGTTCAAAAAGCAGCCACCTCGATCCATCGGCAGCTAGCAACAGTTGACCAGGCTCTTCATTGCCCAATACTATGGGAATAAGAGATAGAAGAAGACCATATCCTGCCTCTTCACCATGATCCAGGAGAAAAAGGAGTCACTGAAGAGCTTTCTATCCCGATTCAACATCGAATATTCTTTTATCGATAACTGTGACCAGCATTCTGCTGTTGAGGCCTTCCGGATGGCCCTCATTCCAGGGACCAAGTTCCACCAATCTCTGGTTAAGCGCCCCCCATCGGGCATTGGGGAGTTAAACTCCACAACCCAAGGATATTTGAGGATTGAAGAAGAGGAAACTGTCAGGCAGAGGAGGGCGGCTTTGGTAAGCATTGAAGCCCCATCAAATGATTGGGCAATCGATCGAAAGAGTCCAACTTCGTTAGGATCACCGGCTCCTTCGGGATCATTGGCCTCGAAACTGTTCAAACACTCCAAATTTGAAGATAGAACGACCCCCCTTAGGGTCAGCCTTGCCAAACTCTACTAAGAAAATAAGACCAAAGGGATTTTCCAGCAACCCCCAACCCTCAAGTAGCCACTTGACCAACGGGATAAGTTGAAGCATTGCGCTTTCCACGAGGATTTCGGGCATGTCACAAACGAATGTCATAATCTGAGGCAGCATGTCGAGTCACTGTTGCTTCGTGGAGAGCTCCGGGATTACGTCCAACAAGACAGACCGAGGGCTGATCATCGTGCTCTTAGCACCCCCAGGAATCCCGTAGCCGCACAGTCGGACCAGATCATCAATATGATTCTTGGCGGACCCACCTCTAAGAATACCGAAGGATCCAACCGGAGCTAGCTGCAAAGGGCCCGTAAGATAAGAAAACTCAACAAAATCGGTGATGTCCACCACAAGACAAGAGAAGCACAAATCATTTTTTCTGCATCAGACCTCCGGAGCATTCAGACCCCACGTGATGACCATCTAGTTGTGACCCTGATGGTAGCTAAATTCCTTGTGAAGAGAGTCATGATCGATCCCGGGAGCAGCACAAACGTCATCACCAAATAGGCTTTCGAAAAGCTTGAAATTGACTCGAATAAAATTGTGAC
The DNA here is from genome assembly GCA_963922005.1 of Cornus suecica. Classification (NCBI taxonomy): domain Eukaryota; kingdom Viridiplantae; phylum Streptophyta; class Magnoliopsida; order Cornales; family Cornaceae; genus Cornus; species Cornus suecica. Next base: position 50,763,363 of record OY998241.1, on the reverse strand, counting down.
ATCCCGATGCCCTATTACAGGATTCGATGGAAAATAAATCGAGCCAATCAGGGAGGTCCAGTTGCCAATATCTGATGCTCAAAGAACCCTGACCGAGACGTTTGTTATAGTGGACGTGAAGCCTTCATTCAATCTGCTCATGGGAAGGGGATGGATTCACCGGATGTGGGGTGTGCCTTCAACCCTTCACCAAGTGATGAGATGTATAAACCCGAATGGTTTTGGCACCATTGACATCAAAGGTGACCAGGTAGCCGCCAAGGAGTGTTATGTGGTCACGCTGAAGAAGATCCGAAAGGGAAAAGGTCCAGCGATGCCCCATTCCAAGGAACAGAATCCAGGCCTCAAATAACAATCAAAGGAAAGGGATCCGGGTACCCTGATCGTGATCGAGCCATTATAGCTAGTCTTTGTTGTACCCGATAGCCCGGAAAAAGTTACTTTTGCAGGTACTCATCTTACCAACTCTGAATTGAGAGAACTGACACAGTTATTATTGGATAACGCCGATGTATTCGCATGGGAACATACAGACATGCCTGGCATCGACCCTCTTATTGCCCAACATTCGTTAAATGTCGACTCGAACGTGAGACCGATAAGGCAAAAACAAAGGCGTATGGGAGCGCATCGAAACCAGATCATAGCAGACGAAGTGTCCAGATTGTTTCAGGCTGGTTTTATCAAGGAAGTCAAATATCCCAAATGGATCGCCAACGTAGTGGTCATCCAGAAGAAGAATGGTAAATGGAGGGTTTGTGTTGATTTTACTGACCTGAACAGGGCATGCCCGAAAGACAGTTTTCCACTGCCAAAGATCGACCAGATGGTTGACGCTACCGCCGACTACGATCGTCTAACTTTTCTGGATGTTTATTCGAGATACAATCAGATAAAAATGAACTCGATGGACGAGGAAAAGACCTCATTCATTACTGAAACATGTACTTATTGTTTTAAAGTTATGCCCTTCAGATTGAAAAATGCAGGTGCCACTTTCCAGAGGTTGGTCAATAGGATCTTTAAGGGGATGATGGGTACAGTAATAGAGGCTTATATTGATGACACTGTGGTTAAGAGCATGAAAAAGGAAGACCATCTTACCCACTTGCGACAAGTGTTTGACACCCTCAGGTTGCATGGCATGAAACTTAACCCAGAGAAATGCTCATTTGGTGTATCATCCGGATAGTTCTTGGGACACATCTTGGACAAAACCGGGATCCAGGCCAGCCCGACACAAGTCAAGGCCTTGATGGAGATGAGGGAGCCCTAGACACATAAAGACGTTCAAGTCTTGACGGGAAGAGTGGTAGCACTTAGTAGGTTCATTTCACGACTTACTGATCGATGCAGACTATTCTTTTAGGCAATCAAGGCGAAGAAGGGGAAAGTCTGGGGTCCTGAGCAGTCTGAAGCCCTGGCAAGGTTAAAAGAGTACATGACCATACCCTCGATCTTATCCACGCCGGGTCCCGATGAAGTCTTGCATATGTACTTAGTAGTATCCTCTGTGTCGACCAGTGCAGCCCTCATCAGAGAGGATGGGAACCTTCAGATGCCGGTCTTCTACACCAGCAAATCCTTGGCTGAAGCAGAAACCCGGTACAATAGGCAGGAAAAACTGGTTCTATCACTGGTGAATGCAAAAAGACGACTAAGGCATTACTTCGAAGCTCATCCAATCATTGTCCCGACTGCCACACCTCTCCGAGTTATTATATCGAAACCTAATCTTTCGGGGAGAATTTCCAAATGGGCCATTGAATTGGGCATATATGACTTAACTTACATACCTCGGGTTTCCATTAAAGGTCAAGCAGTGGCAGATTTCCTGCTCGAAGATGAAACTGAAGAACCCGAACAGATGACTGAGCCAGACACTTAGAAGTTTTTCGTGGATGGCTCAGCCAGCCCGGCCGGATCAGGAATCGGTTTGGAAATCCTGACACCCGACGGTACGCACCTCCATATATCGGTACAACTGCAGTTCCCAGCCACCAACAATGAGGCAGAGTATGAAGTAGTCATATCTGGCTTGAGGTTAGCCCGAAGCCTCCAGATCCAGGCCCTAGCAGTGCACAACGACTCTCAGCTAGTCGTTCGACAAATGAAAGGGGAATACGAGACAAAAGATTCGAAAATGGAGTCTTACCGGGCACTCGTGTTAAAAGAAACAGAAAGCTTTCAAAAATAACCTTCACTCAGATCCCGAGGGGTGAAAACTCTGTAGCTAACCACCTAGCCGGCCAGGCATCCTCAGCCGGAGAGGACCTGACCCGGGTTGCACTGGTAGATTTCATAATCAGGCCAAGTATTCAGGAGCCCGAACAAGTGATGCTTATCCCATGGGAGCCTAGCTGGATGGATCCCTTGATGGATTACCTGAGAAGTGTAACACTCCCGGAGAACAAAGCTGAAGCTCACAAGATCAGGAGGAATTCAGCCCGATATTCAGTTATAAACGGGCAACTTTATCAAAAATCCTTCTCGGGTCCTTACTTGAAATGTATTACGCCATCAGAATCAAGAGTAGTGATGCAGGAGATTCACAGTGGAGCTTGCGGGAACCACTCCGGAGGTAGATCCCTTGCCCATAAGATACGCTCCCAAGGATACTTTTGGCCCTATCTGTCACGGGATGCCGAAGAATACATCAAAAGGTGCAAGCCATGCCAGATGCACGGAGACGTTATCCATCAACCACCTGAGTTCTTACATCCCACCATAGTACCACACCCATTCACTCAATGGGGAATGAATATCGTGAGACCTCTCCCGAAGCCAATTCTGTCAAATGCCTATGTCCTTCTAGCCACTGATTACTTCACCAAATGGGTAGAAGCTAAATCCTATCCCACCATCAAGGGTGGCCATGTCATCAAATTTATATGGACCCACATAAGATGCAGATTCGGGCTGCTAAAGACAATCATGATGGATAACGGGACAAATCTTGACAACAAAGAAGTGAAAGCGTTTTTTGCCGAGCATTGTATCAACCAGAGTACGTCTTCCGTCGGGTACCCACAAGGGAACGGGCAGGCGGAAAGGACAAATCGAACCATATTCAACACCCTGGCCAAAAATCTTGAGGAAGCCAAAGGGGTCTGGCTCGAGAAACTACCTGAAGTGTTCTGGTCATATAGAACGACTCCCAGACAACCCACTGGGGAAACCCCCTTTGCCATGGCATACGGCGCTGAGGCTGTGATCCCCACGGAGGTCAGGGTTCCAACCCTCCGGAGCCAGGCCTAGGTTGAAGGGCAGAATAACCAGCACTTGGCTCACGACCTTTATCTACTAGATGAAAGAAGGGAAGCCGCCGGGATCAAGCTGGCCGCCTACCAACAGCGCGTCCGGAACTACTTCAACCAAAAAGTCAAAAGAAGAGAGTTCCAGGTCGGAGACATGGTCCTTAGGCAAAAAATTGGGCTCGTAGGCAAGCTTAGGGAGCCTTAGGAGGGCCAGTACACCATCACCAAAGTCATCGGGCACAGAGCGTATTGCGTCCGAAGGAATGTGGATGACGGAATGGAACCAAACTCCCAGAACGCCTCTCGCCTGAAGAGGTACTACCCGTACAGGGCCAAGTTTTGCTTATACTTTGATATTTTTTTAAAAAAAGCTATAATAGTAGCACCCAATCAATAAAAAATCATTTTCATGGCAAAATAGCTTACAAATATCTACTGATACAAAAATAAATAAAGTGTTTTCTTGTCTATCGCATGGCCTGAAGTGCCCGAAAGACACAACACTGATCCTGAAGAGATCACAAATTTGAAAAAATAAACAAAGTGTTGTCTTGTCTATCGCATGTCCTGAAGTGCCCGAAAGACACAACACTGATCCTGAAGAGATCACAAATTTGCAAAAATAAACAAAGTGTTGTCTTATCTATCGCATGGCCTTAAGTGCCCGAAAGACACAAAACTTTGGATAAAATCTAAGTAAAAAAGAATCAACTGTACAGGAACCATGATTTCTCATTAAAAAATGGGCCCCGATGGCCAAGGCTTACAAAATAAGATACAAATGAAAATGAAAATGAAAGATTCTAAGTGCTAGCATCAGTGCCCACTGCATTAGAGCTCACATAAACAATTGACCCATCGAGAACTGAAGGGTCAGAATCAGTCGGAAGGCTCATCCCCAAAAGAGGCCAGAAATTCACAGAAGCGAACGTCATTAGGACCTCCAACCGGATCGTCGTACGGGGGGGCAATGCCCAAATTCTCATCCAATTCCTCCACTGAGGTGAAGTCCCTCTCCTCAATAGGTTTTTAGATGTCCTTGAAACATGACCTCCAGCCAAACCTGATTCGGTACTGGGCAGTGTTGCAGAAGCGTTTGTACATCTGATTGCTACCCCGATGACACATCTCCATCGTCGACCTTTCCACTACAAGGAGACTCTCGGTCTCAACCTTCTCCTCCATAAGCTTCGCCTTGGAAGCCTTCAGGTCCTCATTTTCAGCTTTCAGGCCCTCATTCTCAGTCTTCAGGGCCTCTGCTTCAGCGAATAGGGCCCGCCGGACCGCTTCCATCTCCTTAATCTTCTCTTTGGCAGCCCGAAGCTGCTGCTCTGCAGAGATTACCCTTTTGGTCTGGGCCTCCAGCTTATCATTAGATATCGATAGCATGGTGGTGACCTTTTTCCTGGAATCTTCCTTCAGCCTCAGAAGCTCACTAGATTTACGGAGCAGCTTGGTGTCCTCCTCCATCTTCGCATTGTATGGCTTGGGTCAGGTAAAACATCTGCCAAAAGTACAAGTGTTAGCCTGATCAATGAATAAAGTAGAGAAATACCAAATATGACTGATCAAACAGTACATTGAAGAAGTACTTTCATGGCAATCTCCGGACCAGTCAAGGCCAGTTCTGCCCGATCGATCTGTGTCAATTTCTTTTGGTCTACAGGAGTCCAGATCTGGGAACCCATAGCCCGAAGGGTAACATCATTGTCAATGGTCTTGTGTCCCCTGACCAAAAAGTCACCACCTGGAACTGTTATCTTTGGTGCCCATGGGACGGGTCGCTCCTCTTCGGTTGCAGCCCCAGTCTCCTCCACTATGATTGGTGACGACGCTATGGTCAGACAGGGCCTGACCAACCGATCGGGGATAACTTCCTCAGATCAGGGGCGTTGTGTCCCCACTAGACTAGCCTCTCCCTCAATCAGTCGGGATCCAGGAACGGGAATTTCTTTCGAATGAGGAACAAAGGGTGTTCCGGTAGTACCCGTTCCTGAAGGAGGGGGCGGAGTAACCTGAATGTTTCCCATTGGAAGGGGTGGAGTAAACAGAATATTTCCCACCGGTGGTGGAGGAGCGGTCCCAGGTGGAAGAGTATGAGTACTTTGGGACCCTTGACAGCTTTGAGCCTCCTCCTGTACCAAAGGGATTGTCTGAGGTCCGGGCACCCGCTTGTCCTTCTTTTTAAGCACAGCTTGCAGGATCCTCAGCATCGTATTTTGTCCTTCTGATGTGAGTGCCTGCAAATTAGAACCCGTCAGGTAAACGCCACACATCCTCAGGGGTTGCCCCCAAATTTTAGATTTAAGGATGTCAAATCGGGACTTTATGTAGTTTGGAGTTTTAAACCTGTCAGGCGCTCCCAGAAACTCCTGCACATGATGACCCAACTTATCATCGCATTGTTAACAGTAACAGGACCCTCTATGGTAAGGTTTGAAATAAGGGAACAAGGATTTGTCAAATTCATTGGGGACTCTGAATCCGGCTGATCCAGGAAGCCTCCAATTCCCACTTACCAGGATCATTCTCTCCTTCCACCCCTTGTTAGACTTCTCGATGTCGTCACAAATTTTTCTCCCACTTAAAGGAAAGAGATTATACTGGCCCCTACAGTCTTTCTGATCCCCTATTTTGTAACAGAACAGAAGTTCAGCCAGACCCAGATCAAGACCCAACTCCCAATTAATTGTCAGGAGCATTGCCACGATCCTGAAAAAGTTAGGCCCCACTTGAAGCGGGGCCAGACCCAAAGTAACCAAGATGTAAAGAAAGAATGGGTTGATCGGGAATCTAAGAACCTGAAGGTGGAAGGCTAATAATAGGATCTGATGATCCTTAACTCCCTCCCCTTTCCTGAAGTCATACTTTTTGGGGTAATTCTTAATTATCACCCCGTCGGGTATCCCACACTTAACTCTCAGCCTTTTGAGTACTGTTTCTACCCTATGAGCATGGGGAAGGGATCGGCATAAAACTGATCTTCCGCTCTCCCTGCAGCCGGGTCCCCACCTGCTGCAACGTTTTGGTTGACTTCAGGGGGACTGGATCCGACCATCCTAACCACCTTTACCGATGGAGAGCTGAGGGAAGTATCGGGATCAACAGAAGAAAGGAGACGGTCGCTACCCAATCGGGTGTCGTCACTATTAGACATATTGACAGAAAGGTAGGAAAGCTAGAAGAAGAGAACTTACTCTAGGATGAATCCCGATGATATTTCAGATATTTTCCTAGAACAATGAATAGATTCTGGCAATGATAAGCAAAGAACTCAAGTTGCAGAGAGTTTTCTGAGAGCTACAGGCTTTGAAATAAAATGAGCATCTGGCAAATACAATGGGTATTTATAGAGGTCATGAAAGCCCTTGAAAATCCGTGCGCACGTGAAGCGAAGCGTCACACCGCCTCCTCAGTCCCCTTCACGCCAATCGAGGCCACCCGAGCCATGAGTCTCAAACAGTCAAATGATGATACATCCGTTATATTAAATGTTCTTGCCACGTCACCCCGACAAGGGTAATGTACCTTTCATTCCACCCTATCTTCTTGGTAATGAGCCTGACTGCCCGAAGGCCCACCACAAAAAAGAGGGCCTGTGTGTAAGTGTGGAAATTCCCAAGCCCATCAAGCATTGGGCTCCTCAGGTTAAAGGCCCAACAAGGTCCTCACAAGCCTGAAGACTAAGCGCATTTCAGTTTATATTTCTTTTAAAAAATAGAAATAATGATGTCATAATGATGTAATTAAATTGATATTGCCCTAATGGGCCTAAAGCCCAAAAAGGAAATGTATATAAGGAAAGTCAAAATTGAATAAAAGAAAAAAAATTTGTGTTGTGCATTTCTAAGCATTTACAGTCATAAAATAGAGATTTTTTCTTTGGACTATATCTTATATTATATATATTTGCGTCCTTCTATTTATGTTCAACAGTCCCCATTTTTCAATCGTGAAAGAAAATAGGGAGTCAACAATAAAAACTAAAAAATAATGAAACTTGATAAAGTGGGGTCGATACTTCGTGTTTAAGGGAATGGTCGTATTTCATGCTATGTGCTTTAGGAACTAACATGAGGCGGCAGCTTATATAGGTGAAAATGCAATGATTAATTAATTGAACAAAACTGCAGTCAATAAGTCTTGGCAGCTAAACACAAAGCATTTGAAACATGGGATTGCTTTTGGTGCTTGCGTAGAATAATTTATACTCCGTTTGGAAAACTTACAATTAATTAATTGAACAAAACTGCAGTCAATAAGTCTTGGCAGCTAAGCCGCCTCAGGTCCTCCTTCCATGCATGAAATATTAGTCACCTTCAGCATTTGTTTATGGTGTTTATAATCCGAACCGCATTTAAATCATGGATCAATTATTTTTTAACCCCATTTCAGTGAATGCATGTCTTCTCAGATTTACTAGCTAGGAGTGATTTTAGCTCCAAAGAGTACGAAAAATGGCTTCAATGATTAATACTGTTATTAGTACTAGTGCTCCTCTTCTCTTTATTTGTTTACAGATAGCTCTCCTCAGCACACAAACTAGCTCCCAACAACCTCATTACTGCCCAAATACAACCACTTACACTACTAACAGCACCTACTACGCCAACCTCAATAACCTCCTCTCTGTACTCTCCTCTAAAGCCACCAGGGTACCCAAAAGCGGATTCTTTCAATACAATACTAGTGCTGACAGTAACCCTAATGATAGAGTTTACGGCACCTTTATGTGTCGAGGTGATGTTACAACAGATGAATGTCAGGAGTGCGTTGCAATTGCATGTAAGGGAATACTAAACGTCTGTCCTTTTCGTTAAAAGGCCATAGTTTGGTACGAAAAGTGCTTTTTACGGTACTCTGATAGCGGACATTCTCACCGAATAGGACGACCCATCAGTTTCAATCATTCTGTGGAATCCACAGAACGTGAACACCGAGCCTGCGCGGTTTAGGCAGTTGCTGACGGATATGACCAATGACTTGGTGACTCGAGCTGTGATTACTGATGGTTCAGGAAAGAAATATGCTACTAATGAAGCCGAGTTCTCAGAGTCTCAGAAAGTGTATGCGCTTGCGTAATGCACACCCTACCTGTCTACTGATGGTTGCCACATTTGCCTCGAAAATGCTGTCTTACTTCTTCTAGATTTCTGCGAGGGAAAGTACAGGCATGGGGTGACAATTCTCTTTGCTAGCTGCAAACTCCGGTATCAGTTCTACGCCTTTTATACGATGGGTGCCTCTCCACCACCTTATCTTCTTCTTTCTCCTCCTCCAAAATCTAATTCTACTTCTACCACAAAAGGTGAATTCCACATGCTATACATAACATAAATATTTGTAATGCATTACTAATGAGTGTGTTGGACACATGCATATAAAATGAACAAAATTAGTGTGTGTGTATATGTATATATTAATATATGTTGTCAGTTTGAAAAGAGTTAAAACATGATCATGTCATGATGCAGTTCTCCAATTTAATCTAATAGATATCTTTATATGTAACATGTGCTACTTTTAATAGAAAGTAGCAGAAGATATTTACCTTTTACTACATGCATGTGTGTCAAAAAGTAAACTTATTTCAGGAATATAAGCTACATATAGCATCAATTCATTGTCTTCCAGTTCTCAATATATACCTGCAAAAGCTCACTATTGGCCTTCACTGTGACATAGTTTGAAATTTACTAATGTTCAACAATTTTTTGTTTACTAATAACACATGATCTTTATAGAGGGCTGCTATGGGCTATTCTGGCACTGCACAACAATGGCTACAGCCTACGCAGAAGCACTCTAAGGCCTAGAGATATTTTTATGTCGGGTGATGATCCGAGGTAATATGACATCCCACCCATATTTTATGTTTCATCTATTTCCATAACATTCATAAAAGCATGGTTTTAGTATCATTTATAAAAAAAACTGGTTTTATAAAAATGTATATGGAATGTATTCCCTTATTGACATTTGAGATTAATGAACCTTAAAATTTAATTGCAATTACATAAACCATTTCTATTACAGAATAATTGTAGAGACAAGGAATCGGATCACTACAAATGACCGAATTGACGACTATGAAAAACTAGTGGACTTTATACGAAGAAAATTGTTCAGAAATGCCCAAATGATCTTGAGTTCTTTTGTGAACTCTTATAAAATAGAGTCCACAACAGGTATTTATTTATTTATTCATTCTCCATAAGTAAATTTTTTTTTTTGATATATAATTAAATGAATTTTTTTCTTATAATTTCTTTTCACTTTTTTGTAAAGTGATAAGGTGTATCTTCTCCAAAGGCATTGTAATTACTACACCCATGTGGGTGGCTACGGATCTAGCAATTGGTCGCACTACGTTTTTCTTCGCAACTAGCCCATATGGTCTCCCTTACACCCCAAAAGAGGGCAAATCAAACAAAAGATGTAAGTTGCAACATAGAGTTAAATAGATTACATTGTTATGATCATTATGCCTATTGATATTGATATTATTTTTATTATTATTGTACTTGTTTATTCTTGTTAATTATTTTGCACGCTTGCATTTCACAGTATGTTTACTTAGTGTTGTGGTTGTAGAAATTGGTAGATCATTATGAGATTAAGATATTGGTCTGGGTCTATGTTTGTTAGTGTGTGTTCATAGGTCTAGATTTATTTTTGTATCTCGTGGAGATATCTTTGTAAAACATGGTTTTAACTCATAAATGTCAATGGGGAGATTGTAAGAACATTTTTATTGACATGTCTAGTCAATAACCATGTTGGGTAGATTAAGTATTTTGGTTGAAGTTTAAGGGCATAAAATCGCAGAATAATCAAATATTAATATTCAAGAACCACCGATTGATCGGTGAAATCCTCAATCGATCGGCAACGCCGATAGTGGAATTTGTGCAAAACTGTACTAGAGCAATTCTAGTTCCTTGTACAAGCATATTGAGGGACAGACTTGTCCATTCACAGCTATTACTTGATCCTCACATCAAATCTGTTTGGAGTGCAAGTAAAGAAATATCATTACATAATTGAAGATTTCTATTCCATAATTGAATACTTCTCTCTCTATAAATATAATAAGATATTGAAGACAAGACAAGCTTTGAGAGCTCTACAATTCTTTCTCAGAAAATATCTTTCTATAAACACAGAGATAGACAAAGTGAAAAATATTGATTGATCATTCATCTTTTAGTTATTTCTAGTTTTTGGGGTTATACAATCGTGCTACAACAATTGTTATTTTTATGCACAATTGGATGACCTAGATATTGAAAACTCTACACACCATCTGTTGCACAGTGTATGCTTTGATCCGTGATAAGCGGAGTCTTCCGAGTACGGAGATCGGAGCAGGAGGTTTCGTGGTAGCGCGAGTGAATCAACAACTTTTAGACGTCGAATGTAGAACGGAAAATCAGAAGCTATTAAGTCCCGTCTTCATAGAGTCTGTATAACTTTTAATTCATAATGCATTGATACCAGAGGGAATCCATGGTTTTTACTTGGAGTTTTTTCCAAGGTTTTTCACGTAAAAAAAACTGTGTGTTATTTTACTACTTTAGATTATGTTATTATATTATTGTTTAATTTATATTACTTGTGAAGATGATTAATTTGTGTGGAGTAATAAACAATAATAGCCCAATCATAATCTGTAAACGTATTACTATTCCCAGAATTCGCAATTCAGAGGTTTGCGATCGATCGATGGTAAAATGATTGAACTATCTCAGAAACACTCACGAACCTATGTCACTAGTGATTGATTGGAACAATACGCGATCGATTGGTGGTACACGTGATCGATCGGTGGGATACGTAATTGTAAATGCTCAAATTTGCACAACACAAGAGAATGCCTTTATTAATTTTTTGATTTTCCTTATATACATTTTCTTAATGGGCTTGAGGCCCATTGGGGCAATAATGCCTTGATTACATCATCATTTTCATTTTCTAAAGAAATACACAAATACAATAGGCCTAATCACTGGGCTTACAAAAATCTTATTGGACCAGTAGCCTGATGGCCTTAAGCTTGGATGGCTCTGGTAGGCTTAGACAATTTCCACACTTATACATGCCCACTTCTTTTTGATGGGCTGTCGGGCGATCAGGCCCATTAGAGAGAAGGAAGGGTGGAAAAATGAATTCATCGCCCCTGTCGAGGTGACGTGGCTCATCCAATTAATGCGATGGCTGTATAATCATTGTAATATTCGAAACCTGTGGTCCGGATGGCCTCGATTGGTGAGAAGGGAGGATGAGGAGGCGCACGTGAAGCGAGGTGACGCTTCGCTTCCTGAGCGCACGACTTTTCAGGCGCCTCTGAGACTCTTATAAATATCGGCTGTACATGTTGAAGATTCATTCCATTTCACAACTTGCAAATTTCAGAAAACTCTCTGCACCTGAGATCTTTACTTATCATTGCCAGACTCTATCTCCTCTCTCCGGAAAGCGTCCGAAACCTTTTTGGGATTCATCTTAAAGTAAGTTCTCAACTTTCATCTTCGTGTCTTTCTTTTCAAAATGTCTGATAGTGATGATACCCGGTCGGGTAGCGACTGCCTGTCCTCTTCTGTGGATCCGGACGCCTCCCTTAGTTCGCCCTCAGTAGAGGTGGTTAGGACAATCGTGTCTAGTCCACCGGAAGTCAACCAAAATGTCGTAGCAGCTAGGGATCCGGCTGCAGGGGGTTCGGGAGACCAATTTTATGCTGACCCCTTCCCTCCTACGCATAGGGTAGAGACAATACTGAAAAGGTTAAGGGTCAAATGTGGGATACCCGATGGGGTAATTATTAAAAAATACCCTAAAAAGTACGATTTCAGGAAGGGTGAGGGGGTTTTGGACCACCAGATTCTATTGTCGGCCTTTCACCTTCAGGTCCTTAGATCCCCGATCCAGCCATTTTTCCTTTATACCTTAGCTACCGTAGGTCTGGCCCCGCTTCAGGTGGGGCCTAACTTCTTCAGGGTCTTGGCTATGATCCAGATAATCAATCGGGGTCTGGGCCTAGATCTTGGACTGGCGGAACTTCTGTTATGTTACAAAATACAGGCCCAGAAGGACTGCAGAGGCCGGTATAATATTTTTCCTCTGAGTGGGAGGAAGATTTGTGATGGCACTAAAAAGTCCAACAAAGGGTGGAAGGAAAGAATGGTCTTGGTAAGCGGGAATTGGAGACTTCCTAGCTCATCGAGATTCAATGTCCCTAGCGAGTTTGATCGACCCCTATTCCTTTCCTTCAAGCCATTCAGTGCAATGATAAGTTAGGCCTCCATGTGCTTGAGTTTCTGGGAGCACCTGATGAATTTAAAACTTCAAACTATATCAGAATCCGTTTTGAACTACTTAAATCAAAAATTTGGGGACAACCCTTGAGGATGTGTAATAGTTTCCTGATGGGTTCTAATTTGCAGGCCCTGTCAACAGAAATGCTGAAAATCCCGCAGGCAGTGTTAAAAAAGAAGTCCAAGCGGGTAATTGGCCCTCAAGTGATAACTCAAGCACCTGGTGAGGATCAAAGCGGGCAGGGGTCACAAAGTGTTCCAACTCCCCCATCTAGGCCCATTCTTCTACCACCGGTGGAGAATACCCCGGTAATTCCACCTCCACCGATGGGAAATGTTCAAATCAATCAGACTCCTCCTTCAAGATCAGAGGAGGTTCTTCGACCTTAAGGGGACGTTCCCACTCCTGAATTTCGGCTCGTTGAAGGGGAATCGAGCCTGACGAGGATACGATATCCCCGATCAGAGGAGAATCTTCCCAATCGGTCTGTCAGGGCCCGTACGACCACATTGTCGTCTCCCATCGTACTAGATGACGGTGGGATTAGAATTGAAGTGGAGCGACCCGTGCCATGGGCGCCGAAGATCACACTCCCGGGCGGTGACTTTCTAGTTGCAGGGCATGCAACCATTGACAATGATGTTGCCCTTCGGGCAATGGGCTCACAGATCTGGACACCCGTTGACCGGAAGAGATTAAGAATGATCGATTGGGAGGAATTGGTCCTTACAGGTCCCGAGATCGCTATGAAGGTACTGCTTCAACCTACTGTTTCCTTAATCGTACTTTGACATTTTATTTATTACTTGATCAGGCTAACACTTGTCCTTTTGGCAGATGTTGTATTTGACCCAGACCTATAACGCAAAGATGGAGGAGGACACCAAGTTGCTCCGGAAATCTAATGAGCTTCTGAGGGTGAAGGAGGACTTCCGGATGAAGGTTGCTAACCGGCTGGCTATATCCAATGAAAAGTTTGATGTTCAGACCCAAAGGGCTATCTCTGCAGAGCAGCAGCTTCGGGCTGCTCAAGATAAGATGGAGGCAGTCCGACGAGCTTTTTTTACTGAAACGGAGGCCTTAAAGGCTGAGAATGAGAGCCTGAAAGCTAACAATGAGAGCCTGACGGCCTCCAATTCGAAGCTCCTGGAGGAGAGGGCAGAGATCGAGAATCTCCTTGCCATGGAGAGGTCGGTGGTGGAGATGTGCCACCGGGGTGGAAATGAAATGTACAAGCGTTTCTCTGATACTTCTTAGTACCGAATCGGGTTCGGTTGGAGGTCATGCTTCAATGATATGCAGAAACCCGTTAAGGAAAGGGTTTTCACCTCGGTGGAGGAACTAGACGAGAGTTTGGGCATCGCTTCTCCATACGACGATCCGGTCGGTGGTCTAGATGACGTTCGTTTATGCGAGTTCCTGACCAAGCCTCTCCTAGGGATAAGCATCACCACCCCCTCTGATCCTCCAGTTTCTGATGGGACCATCGTTCCAGTGAATCCCAATGAGTCGGGCACCGGTGTTGGCCCTTAGGATTTTTGTGTTTATAAAACATATTGTAAGCCTTGGCCACTGGGGCCCATTTTGAATGAAGGATCACAGTTTTTGTCCACTTAGTTTATTTTTGCAAGTTTTGTGATATTTTCAGGATTAGTGTTGTGTCTTCGGGCACTTCATGCCATGCGGTAGACAATGTAACACTTGATTTGTTTTTGGAACTGTGATCTCTTCAGGATCTGTGTTGTGTCTTTCGGGCACTTCATGCCATGCGGTAAACAATGCAACACTTGGATTCTTTTTGCAAAACTTTGTGATGTCTTCAGGATCTATTATGTGTCTTTGGGCACTTCATGCCATGCGATAGACAATGCAACACTTGGATTCTTTTTGCAAAATTTTGTGATCTCTTTAGGATCTGTGTTGTGTCTTTTAGGTACTTCATGCCATGCGGTAGACAATGCAACACTTGGATTCTTTTTACAAAATTTTGTGATCTCTTCAGGATCTATTTTGTGTCTTCAAGCACTTCAGGCCATGCGATAGACAATGCAACACTTGGATTCTTTTTGCACAATTTTATGATATCTTCAGGATCTGTGTTGTGTCTTTCAGGCACTTCAGGCCATGCGATAGACAATGCAACACTTAGTTTGTTTTTGGAACTATGATCTCTTCAGGATCTGTGTTCTGTCTTCGGGCACTTCAGGCCATGCGAAAGACAATGCAACACTTGGTTTGTTTTTGGAACTTTGATCTCTTCAGGATCTGTGTTGTGTTTTCGGGCACTTTAGGCCATGCGATAGACAATGCAACACTTAGTTTGTTTTTGGAAATATGATCTCTTCAGGATCTATTTTGTGTCTTTGGGCACTTCATGTCATGTGATAGACAATGCAACACTTGGATTCTTTTTGCAAAATTTTGTGATCTCTTTAGGATCTGTGTTGTGTCTTTCAGGTACTTCATGCCATGCGGTAGACAATGCAACACTTGGATTCTTTTTACAAAAGTTTGCGATCTCTTCAGGATCTATTTTGTGTCTTTAAGCACTTCAGGCCATGCGATAGACAATGCAACACTTGGATTCTTTTTGCACAATTTTATGATATCTTCAGGATCTGTGTTGTGTCTTTCAGGCACTTCAGGCCATGCGATAGACAATGCAACACTTAGTTTGTTTTTGGAACTATGATCGTTTCAGGATCTGTGTTCTATCTTCGGGCACTTCAGGCCATGCGAAAGACAATGCAACACTTGGTTTGTTTTTGGAACTTTGATCTCTTCAGGATCTGTGTTGTGTTTTCGGGCACTTTAGGCCATGCGATAGACAATGCAACACTTAGTTTGTTTTTGGAACTATGATCTCTTCAGGATTTGTGTTGTGTCTTCGGGCACTTCAGGCCATGCGATTGACAATGCAACACTTAGTTTGTTTTTGGAACTTTGATCTCTTCAGGATATGTGTTGTGTTTTTCGGGCACTTCAGGCCTTGCGAAAGATAATGCGACACTTGGTTTGTTTTTGGAACTTTGATCTCTTTAGGATCTGTGTTGTGTCTTCAGGCACTTCAGGTCATGCGATAGACAATGCAACACTTATTTTGTTTTTGGAACTTTGATCTCTTCAGGATCTGTGTTGTGTCTTCGGGCACTTCAGGCCATGCGATAGAGAATACAACACTTAGTTGTTTTTGGAACTTTGATCTCTTCAGGATCTGTGTTGTGTCTTTGGGCACTTCAGGCCATGCGATAGACAATGCAACACTTAGTTTGTTTTTGGAACTTTGATCTCTTCAGGATTTGTGTTGTGTCTTCGGGCACTTCAGGCCATGCGATAGACAATGCAACACTTAGTTTGTTTTTGGAATTGACAAGCTACTTTGCCATGGAAATGATTTTCTACTGATCATGTGCCATAGCTTTTTACAAAGAGATCAAAGTAGAAGGAAGGTTTGCCCCCCTTAAGGGTAGTACCTCTTCAGGCGAGAGGCGTTCTGGGAGTTTGGTTCATTCCGCCATCAATATTTCTTCGAACGCGGTATGCCCCATGACCGATGACTTATGTTATGGTGTATGGGCCCTCCCAAAGTTCCTTGAGCTTGCCTACGAGCCCGATCTTTCACCTTAGGACCATGTCACCGACCTAGAACTCTCTCCTTTTGACTTTCTAGTTGAAGTAGTTCCTCATACGTTGTTGATAGGTGGCCAGCCTGAACCCTGCAGCTCCCCTTTTTTCATCTAGTAGATCAAGGTCGTGAGCCAGGTACTTATTATTCAATCCTTCTAGCCAGGACTGGCTCCTGAGGGTCGGGACCTTAACCTCCGTTGGGATCACGACCTCAGCGCCATACACCATTGCGAAGGGGGTTTCTCCAGTTGGTTGTCTGGGAGTCGTTTTATACGACCAGAGTACTTTGGGTAATTTTTCAAGCCAGGCTCCTTTTGTTTCCTCAAGTTTTTTGGCCAATGTATCAAATATGGTTCGATTTTTCCTTTCTGCCTGTCCGTTCCCCCGCGGGTACCCAACGGAGGACGTACTCTGGTTAATGCCGTGCTCGACAAAGAATGCGCTGACCTCTCTGTTGTCAAGATTCGTCCCATTATCGATCATGATCGTCCTCGGCAGACCGAATCTACATATTATGTGGGTCCATATAAATTTGATGACGTGGCCACCCTTGATGGAAGGATAGGCTTCGGCCTCCACCCATTTGGTGAAGTAATCAGTGGCCAAAAGGACATAAGCATTGGACCGGATCGCTTTTGGAAGGGGTCCCACTATATACATTCCCCATCGGGCAAATGGGTGTGGTATTATGGTGGGATGTAGGAACTTAGGCGGCCGATGGATAGCGTCTCAGTGTATCTGGCATGGCCTACATCTCCGGATGTATTCTTCAGCATCCCGAGACAGATAGGGCCAGAAGTATCCCTGGGAGAGTATCTTATGGGCAAGGGATCTACCGCCGAAGTGTTTTCCACAAGCTCCACTGTGAATCTCCTGCATCACTACTCTAGATTCTGACGGCGTAATACATTTCAAGTAAGGACCAGAGAAGGATTTTCGGTAGAGTTGGCCATTTATAACTGAATATCGGGCATAATTCGTCCTGATCCTGTAAGCCTCGGCTTTATTTTCTGGGAGAGTTCCATTTCGCAGGTAATCCCTCAGGGGATCCATCCAGCTGGGCTCCCCTGGAATAAGCATCACTTGTTCAGGCTCCTGAATACTGGGCCTGAGTATAAAGTCCACAAGTGCAACCCGGGTCAGGTCCTCTCCAGCTGAGGATGCCTGATTGGCTAGGTGATCAGCTACAGAGTTCTCACTCCTGGGGATTTGTGTGAAGGTTAGTCTTTGAAAACTTTCAGTTTCCTTCAACACGAGTGCCCGATAAGACTCCATTTACGGATCCTTTGTTTCATACTCCCCTTTGATCTGGCGGATGATCAGTTGAGAATCGCTATGTATTGCTAAGGATTGAACCTGGAGGCTTCGGGCTATCCTCAAGCCAGATACGACGGCCTCATACTCTGCCTCATTGTTCGTGGCTGGGAACTGTAGCTGCACAGACATATGAAGGCGTGTCCTATCGGGTGTAATGATTTCCAAACCAATTCCTGATCCGGAAAAGCTGGTAGATCCATCCACAAAGATCTTCCACGTGTCCGGTTCACTTTCCTGGTCCTGTTCTTCAGTCTCACTTTCAAGTAAAAAGTCTGCCACTACCTGTCCTTTGATGGAAACCCGGGGTATGTATGTCAAGTCGTATATGCCCAATTCGATAACCCATTTAGAGATTCGCCCTGAGAGGTCAGGCTTTGACATAATAACCCGTAGGGGTGTAGCTGTTGGGATGACGATCGGGTGGGCTTCAAAGTAATGCCTTAGCCTTCTCTTGGCATTCACCAGTGACAGAACCAATTTTTCTTGCCTGCTGTATCTGGTTTCTGCCTCAGCCAAGGATTTCCTGGTGTAGAATACTGGCATTTGAAGGTTCCCGTCCTCTCTGATGAGCGCGGCGCTGGTTGACGCAGAGGATACTGCTAAATACAGGTACAAGACTTCATCGGGAGTTGGTGTGGACAGGATCGGGGGCATGGTCAAGTATTCTT
Source organism: Cornus suecica (assembly GCA_963922005.1). Classification (NCBI taxonomy): domain Eukaryota; kingdom Viridiplantae; phylum Streptophyta; class Magnoliopsida; order Cornales; family Cornaceae; genus Cornus; species Cornus suecica. The sequence continues at coordinate 50,745,179 of OY998241.1, read as the reverse complement.
TTAACCTTGCCAGGGCCTCCGATTGCTCAGGACCCCAGATCTCTCCCTTCTTCGCCTTTATTGCCTAAAAGAATGGTCGGCATCGATTAGTGAGTCGTGAAATGAATCTGCTAAGTGCAACCACTCTTCCTGTCAAGACTTGAACGTCTTTATCTGTCCGGGGCTCCTTCATTTCTATCAGGGCCTTGACTTGTGTCGGGCTGGCCTGGATCCCGGTCCGGTCCACGATGTGCCCCAGGAACTGTCCAGATGATACACCGAAAGAGCATTTCGCTGGATTAAGCTTCATGCCATGTGACTTGAGGGTGGCAAACACTTGGCGCAGGTGGGTGAGATGGTCATCATTCTTTCTGCTCTTGACCATAGTGTCATCGATGTAGGCCTCGATTACTATACCCATCATACCTTTAAAGATCCTGTTGACCAACCTCTGGAAAGTGGCACCTGCATTTTTCAGTCCGAAAGACATAACTTTAAACCAGTATGTACCTGTTTCAGTAATGAAGGAGGTCTTTTCCTCATCCATCATGTTCATTTTTATTTGGTTGTAACTTGAATAAGCATCCAAAAAAGTTAGACGATCGTAGCCAGTGGTAGCATCAACCATCTGGTCGATCTTTGGTAGTGGGAAGCTGTCCTCCGGGCATGCCTTGTTCAAGTCAGTAAAGTCAACGCAAACCCTCCATTTGTCGTTTTTCTTCTGCACGACCACTACGTTGGCAAGCCATTCGGGATATCTGACCTCCCTGATGAAGCCAGCCTGGAGCAATCTGGATACCTCATCTGCTATAATTTGGTTCCGATGCGCCCCATGCGTCTTTGCTTTTTCCTGATAGGTCTGACATTCGGGTCAACATGCAATGAGTGCTGCAAAAGATCGGGATCGATCCCTGGCATGTCCGTATGCACCCATGCGAAGACATCAAAGTTGTCCTGCAGCAATTGTATTAGTTCCTTAAATTCAGGATCGGTGAGGTTTGTACCTGCAAAAGTAACTTTTTCCTGACTGTCGGGCACAACATAGACCGGCTGCAACGGTTCAACCACAATTGGGGTGCCCGGATCCCCCTCCTTTAATTGCTATTTGGAGCCTGAGCTTTATTCCTTGGAGCGGGGCACCACTGGGGCTTTCACTTTCCGGATCTCCTTCAGGGTGACCGCATAGCATTCCTTGGCTGCCACCTGGTCACCTTTTGACATCAATGGTACCTATACCGTCGGGGCTTAAACATCTCATGACCTGCTGAAGAGTCGAAGGTACACCTTGCATTCGGTGAATTCATCCCCTTCCCATGAGCAGATTATACGAAGGTTTGGCATCCACCACAACGAATGTCTCGTTTAGGGTCCTCTGAGCGGCAAATACTAGTAATTGAACTTCCCCGATTGGCTCGATTTGCCTTCCGTCAAAACCTGTGATGGGGCACCGGGATGCCACAACTTCAGATGGATTGATTTCGAGCTTTTCAAAGGCCCACTTGGTGATGATGTTGGCATTGGTCCCCGGATCGAAAATGACTCTTTTCACATGACATTTGACCACCATTAGGGTCACAACTAGAGGGTCTTCATGCGGGGTTTGGACACCCCGAAGGTCCGACACCGAGAAAGTGATCTACGTTTCCCCTGCTTTGAGGTGGGCCTCACTGATCTCGTTGACTCTTCTCATCTTGTGAGCTATCCGCAGATGGTTCCGGCGTGATCCTTCGGTCACTTTGGATGGGGGGCCACCATGAATCATATTAATGACCTAGACCGGCTGTGCGTCCGAGGGGTTCCGAGGGGCACTGAGGGCACGTTGATCGGTCCTCGGTCTGTCCCGTTGGCCTTAATCTCGGAGTTCCCCGCGAAGTAGTAACGTCTCCACCTGTTGCCTTAGATTGCGGCATTCATTCGTGATGTGCCCGAAATCACCGTGCAAAGCACAGTGTTTTGACTTGTCCCTCTGGTCAAGTGGTTGTCTGATGGTCGGGGGTTGCTGGAAAATTCCTTTAGCTCTTTTCTCTTGGTAGAGTTTCACAAGGCTAACCTTCAGGGGTGTCAATCTTTCTCCGAATTTGGGGCGCTTGAATGGTTTTGGGGCTGATGATCCCAGTGGGACTGGTGAACCAGATGGAGTTGAGCGCTTTCGATCGGTCAATCGATCCCTTTACTGAATCTCAACACTGACTAAGGCTGATCTCCATTGCCTGATAGTTTCCTCTTCTTCAATTCTCAAGTACCCTTGGGCCCTGAAGTTTAGCTCCCCAATGCCCGATGGGGGGCGCTTAACTAGAGACTGATGGAACTTAGTTCCTGGAATGAGGGCCATCCTGAATGCCTCAACAGCAGAGTGTTGGTCACAGTTATCCACAAAAGAGGATTCGATGTTGATTCGGGATAGAAAACTTTTCAGTGACTCTCCTTTCTCCTGGATCATGGTGAAGAGGCAGGATATGGTCTTTTTTTGTCTCTTGTTTCCATAATACTGGACGATGAAGAGTCTGGTCAACTGTTGCCAGCTGCCAATGGATCGGGGTGGCTGCTTCCTAAACCATAATAGAGTGGCATCAGCAAGGCTTATGGAGAACACTTTGCAAAGCAGGGAATCGTTCTCAGCGTACAGGGTCATCTTCTGATGGATCTGGTATATGTGTTCTTCGGGGTCCCTTGTGCCATCGTAAGGGGTGAACTGGGGCATAACGAACTTCTTTGGGAAAGGTTCTTGGGTTATTTCGTGAACGAAAGGTGACTGTATCAATTCAGTGGACGCCTGGATGGCCATATCATCGGTAGACCGGGACCTCAAGTCTCCGAGAACTTTTCTTTGGAATTCATCCATCATTGCTTGAAGTTTCTGGGGGTTTATGGACTCGTCGGCTGCTGGCGCCTTTCCTGAGCGCTGGGACGAATCGACATGCTCTTCAGGTCTGTCGCTACCCTGCTGGTTCAGAGAATGGTCGACCGCCACCACCGGAGTGTCCGGTGTAACTACTGGTGGGGCAGCTGCTGGTGGAGCCAACCTCGCCATGAGTTCTGCATTCTGTTTTTCCAAGGCCACGCTACGTTCCTCAGCAGTTATCAAGCGTTGAAGAATTTTCTCCATGGTTTGGGAACCCTCTGCACGATTGTCCGCAGCGGGTAGAACGTCTACCTGTGAACGAGTTATTGGCATCTTCGTCCAGGGGGTAGTGAGTAAAGGTTTTTTGAAGGTGGTAGAAGGCTTTTTTTGTTTAACAAACAGACTCAGCTTTTTTTTTAGATGGGAAGAAGGAGGCGATTTTACAGATCCCGAAGGGCAAATTTCAAAAATCAGGAACTCCTTGCTTCCCACAGACGGCGCCAATGTGTAAATGCTCAAATTTTCACAACACAAGAGAATGCCTTTATTAATTTTTTGATTTTCCTTATATACATTTTCTTAATGGGCTTGAGGCCTATTGGGGCAATAATGCCTTGATTACATCATCATTTTCATTTTCTAAAGAAATACATAAATACAATGGGCCTAATCACTGGGCTTACATAAATCTTATTGGGCCAGTAGCCTGATGGCCTTAAGCTTGGAAGGCTCTGGTGGGCTTAGACAATTTCCACACTTACAGTGATCGATCAGTGGCATGTTGGAAAATACATTCACGATCTATCGGTGGTACACGCGATCGATCGTGAGTTAACCGTACGTTTTATTATATCTTGAAATAATAATTAGACTCCACACTTTTGAGTAACTATCATATCTTACGTATCATAATATTTATTCTGAATATAAATAGTTTATTTTTTCCTAGAAAAATCTTTTAAATAAAAATTAATTATTTTTATTAAAAGAAAAATATTGTCACGCCCCTATAATTTCCGAAACTCCAACCCGGAAAATCAGTGAATTTTCAAGGGGTGACGTCAGTCAAGTGACCACTCAAATCAACCGCGCTGTAACCATAACCGCATCACCATGAGCAACTCCAAAACCTGTAACAAGAAAAACAAAAGAAAACTATCGTTGCACCGCATACTGCTCATAGCCGTAACATTTCCTGCAACCTGGCGTGGGAATACCAGGGGGCGATGAAATACCCCTGTGAGCAAATAAGCTCAGTGGGAAAAACAATATCCTAACTACCACATCCTCTGACTGTTTAGGTAATGCTAAATCATCCAACAAGATACATAGCCCATAACATATCCCAACTACGAAAACACAAGGCACGTACTCATATACTACTGTAAATAAATATATATCTGGGATATATATATATATACATATATATAAGTACATAACATGAGTCTATAAGGTGCGACTAAGACTCGTACTCCAAGTACCAACACTGGTAGTCTACACTACTCTCACAACGTACACTAGGTACACGACACACATGTCCAATCTAACAAATCATCAACCGCTCATAACGCTAACCAGAAAATCCAAACAGAGGGAATCACACTCACCTATAATATCTACAATAATCAAAATCCACAACTAGTACCAAGGAAGGCTCAAATCTGACTCCCTGAGAACACAGGAGGAAAAACACTCACGCCCTTACGTACTAACACAATCGTCATCTATAATATATATATATATATAACATCATCCCATTCCTAGAGAAAATCTATACCTCAAGGATGGAATCACCTCATCATATCACCATATGAAAATCTCAAAATACTATGTTCAATATGATCGGTAATTTACCAACACTCTCACTATGCATCAGGAAAGCTAACCAAATCAAAATACGGAGAATACATGGACACTACTATCATGAACAACCACCTAGGTGGTGACATCAACAACCAAGAAGAAGGGAAAGACAACACTATATGTGTGCATTGAACAACACCAAGCCTCATACCCAAGACATAGAAATGATCTAAAGCAAAGGTGAAACAAGAAACCACCTTTCAAAACACTACAGGTCAAGATTTTTAGAAAGAAGTCTCGTAACCTCAGAATCTCGAGAATTTCTATAGAATAGGTTTTCTTTAAAAATCCATACAATGAAAATGACCGTCTTGCCCCCAGTCTCCGTCATTCGCCTGTCCTGGCTACGTGGGTAGGCGAAAATAGATTTTTCTTTTTAAATACGAATGAGTTTGTTTTCAAAACTTCAAAAACTCCGTTTTCGATAGACAACCAGATAAGAGTGACTACAACTCCAAGGATTCGTATAATGTCCAAGAGAACAATGAAGGAAGAACAATACGTTGGACTTACGGAACACAACCATCCGTTTCTATGTCCACAAAATCAATAACACAAGGAAGAGGTTCCACACCACACTGTAACCGATGGCTTAAGGAGTGACAGATAAGTCGAAGACATGTACTAGTATAAAAAGTACAATAAAATAAATTCTTAGGAGAATTAACTAAGAACTAGAAAGAAGACTGTCAAGCTACAGTACCTCGAGTACTTAATAAAATCACTTAGACCCCTTAATATCATGAAAAGGGAAAACTAGTGGCCGATACCATGGAACTAACTAGTTTCAATCAATACCTCTTCCAATTCATTCTAACCTCAATTTCACATTTGATACTAACTCTCTAGATTACTAACAGAATCAAGAGACCATTGTCACTCAACCAGACAGGTTCAATCATAACCTCATCTAACCACACTCAAAACATCAAAAGTACGATAATGATACATTTCTCTAAGTATGAAAAAAACCTCTATTTAGTCAGTACTATGCAGCCAACTAAGGTAAAAAGACTATCACCCGCCTTATCAAGGACTCAACTCACCGTTGATACTACACAATCAACTAGGTTTATAATCTTGTCACCCGCCTTCTCTAAGGCATCAACTCAAAATTGACTCTACAGACCATCACTAACCTCAACTATCCACAGAGGTCACTACGCCAATATACTTAATCCCCCAAGGGTATAAAAGCACATAACCACAAGTATAAGAATATACATTTCATTATACTTTAATAATTACTACTTGTAATCATATTCTTTCACGTTATTCACTTTCAGTTGAGCATTTTATAAAAATATAAATTTATTTCTCAATATTCATAATCAACATGCTGTAACATCCACAGGTAATAATAACACATAATAAACCTGCTAAAAAATCCACATGCAATAATATCATGATCAACGTGTAAAATAAAATCACATAAATACTACAAAAAATGCAATGTGACTCACACACCCCATAGTATACTCTTTGCCCATCACCGGTTAACGGATACATACTTTGTCCATTTACTTTTGAGGATATAAGCTCATCAACTAATGTAGAGTACCACACCGACTCTTCCCAAGTGATTTTTCTCTCTATCACTTCAACAAGGAAGACGTTTGCACAAGAGCCCAACTTGTAACTCTGTGCGCCATGACCACCAAAGTCAAGAATACGAGCCTCTCTTACGACTCTTAGCCCACCTTTTCAGCTTATTAGTTCCGTAGGCGTGAACACCTCCTGGCCAGTTGTTGCGACGATCCGACACAAAGACACCCACACATGATTACACAACCTGTATAGACAAACACCATGATTTGACACTACACGATATTCTCAATATGCATCAAGGTTTCAATAACAATCATGTTCAATCACAATATATGCTTTTCTCTTTGCAATATATTATACACCATATAACCATGGTCCATCATAATACATGTTTTTCCTCATATGCAATATATTATGCCAAATTTATCCACATACTCATAATATGACATTTATAAGCAATTATATCACATAATCATGCTTGCAATTCATCAAATTATCCTTTAATTCACAAGTATAACATTTTCATTTCTTTTTAACATGTTTTTATTTTCTTTAAAGCAATAATCTACAAATCATAAGAATAACTAGAATAACGTATAAGTTCACGTCCCTCACTGCCACATATCTCCTAACATGTTTTAATTTCGTTAAACACAATCGAAAGGGGAACTAACATTGCGTTCTAAGTTCACGTTCAACTTTTACAAATTTCTCTAACCCATTTTAATTTAGTTTAAATAGGTATTAATTTAATTTCATAGGAAAATAATTTATTTAATTTCTCAAATAAATTTCTAAGTCCTGTTTCGTTTCTAACCCAATTATAGATATTTTAAATTCACAATTTAATATATATCTAAATTAAAATAAATACAATTTTGCACACCCAAACCACATCAATGATACGGAAGTGAGAATAATTTTCCCACCTTAATTTACTCTTACAGAATAGCCCGAAACGGCCCACCGTGAACAGTGTCGGCGCCCGAATATGGAGCCCGCCGACCAAAGTCACCCGATAACTATTTCGAATATACCGAAACGTCCGCCTCGACGACCTAATCAATATATACGAAGCCCATTAGCAATAGGTTAATCAATTTGGATAAATCTAAAATAACCTAAACAAAAATTCTAACCTATAAATGCGATTTCCCGACAAACCGTTCAACGAAAAAATATAAAATTTTAGTATGACGTACCAAGCATCGAGACGAAGCTACCCTCCAAAAATTACGGTCATCAGACCACCGAAAGTCGACCAAACTGCACAGAGCAGTCTGGCCGAAAACACTACTATCGCGCATCGCTCTACCGCGTGCCACCACTAGCGTAGCCCCTACGTCACCTCCTCCATCTCACGACACCGCCGCCGTCACCCCCGTAGTCGTCACTGCTCCTAGGCCGGCGACCACCAACAACCCTCGCCCTTTCGAGAATGCGACCGAGCGCGGCTTTGCTCAACCCATCTTTCTCTCTCTCCCATGATAGACGACATGAAGGTGAAGGAGAAGGTAGAGTTGCTGATTGTCCAAGGAGACGGAGAAGAATCGCTTGGAGAAGAAGAAGATTGGTCATTAGTCGTGAGGAAGAAGAAGGTTCAGCCGTGTATATGCGTATACATATATCATATATTTTCTATATGTTTTATATATATTTAAATTGGATTTTTGTACACTTAAATTCAGTAGGTCCATGTGACCTAATGACGTGACCAAATTAAATAAGTGTGACAATGGTTTCCAATTTTCAATACAAGTCCAACTCTAGATCAACTCCCATTTCCGAATAACTCCTAACGAAATCACACAAACCCAAAAATCCAGAGGACGCTCAATAAATAATATAAGCCAATATAAATAACCAGGGGTATAAAACCCAAACATCGGAACACCTTACAAGTCCGATCAATTAAAACATGTCGCCACCCAATCAAAGCAATAAACGCTAAATGTCGAAACAACACCGCATAATCGGTAACAAGAATTCCATGAAGTCATCAAAGAGAAACCTTAAATTCATCCAATCAACTTTAAACGTAAATACGAAAATTTTACACACGAAATACCAAGGATAACCAGAACGTCATGAACAAGTGACGTCATAACCGAAATTAAATTGAAAAATAATTTCAGGAAAAAGGAAAATAACACGGGGTACATAGTCTCTATGAAGTTAGGATATACAATCACTCTAATTCTCTGTTTATCAATCAAAATCTAAAAGTCTTGAATCATTCGCGCTACCATTAAGCTCTCGCTCCGATCTCAACGGATCAATGAGCCAAAAAGCCTCCTGCTCCAACCTTCGTACTCTGATAACTTCGTTTCTCAACGGATCAATGAACCAAGAAGCCTCCTACTCCAATCTCCGTACTCTGGCAGCTACTCTTCTCACGGATCAATGCACACACAGTGCAACAGATGGCGTGTACATTTTTCCAATATCTAGGTCATCCAATTAGAGAATCCCTAAAAATAAGAGAGAACTAGAATATGAATGATCACTCAATATTTTTTATCTCTCTTTCTCTTTGCAAGAAGATCTTTTCTATGGAAGAATTGCAGAGCTCTCAATATATTCTCATATTTATAAAGAGAAAAATCTTCAATTATGGAATAAGAATCTTCAATTATGGCATAAGATTTTTTAATCTCCAATTCTTTTCCTTGTCCTCCAGTATTTAACCTTTTGATCATAAAGTCTCCAAATATATACCCATATACCAATAATAACTCCTAAACATGTCCTTAAGTGAATAGAAGTCATTATGACATCAGAATAATCCTTAATTAAAAATTAAAGTCGGCAGCTTCGAGTTCTCGGTAACTTCACTTCGAGTACTGGAAAACCCAAAATTTCGAGTACTCGGTAATTCTCACATAGCGTGGCATATCATAGGATGATGCACCAAAGTCTTTGGAATGCATGTCATGGTGTCCACCAAGACGCATAATCTTGAGTACTCGGTAAATCAAAATCTCGAGTATTCGGTAACCAAATCTCGAGTACTAGGCAACTTCAGAAATAAAATTTCTGTTTATTTTTTTGCAATGCCACTTCCAATCAACTTCACTTCAAATCTCTTATATTGTTCACCACTTTAAACTTGATTAACTCAATCTAATACTCACAACACTGAACATGATTTTTGATCAGAATCATTGCGTTACAAATAAATGTTCCTAAAATTTTGCTAATAGAAGTTAAGAGAATATATTCAATAAGTTTGTTAAAAAAAAAAAAAAGAAAAAAAAGAATTTTCGATACTCGGAAGTGTTTAATGGCCAAAGGCACCCTTTTGTTTAAATTTGAATTATTCTCAAACGGGAGTCAAACCAATTATCAAAAAGGAAATATCACGAATCGCAGTATATAACATCATGAAATGCCCTTGAAAGCACATGCTAATAAAACACATTCATGGATAAGCTCCAAGCTTTCCTAGTCATTAACACATACAAATAAATCAAGGAAAAAGTCATATAAAACATAGACTTTTTCTTTGGACCATATCTCATATTATATATATTTGCTGCCAATGAACTCTTCTATTTATGTTCAACCGTCCCCGTTCGCCCCTATTTTTCGATCGTCAAAGAAAATCGGGAGTCAACAATAAAAACTAAAAAATAATGATACTTGATAAAGTGGCGTCTATACGTGGTGTTTAAGGGAATGGACATATCGATAGAGGGGACTCAGTCCACTGTATTTCTTGCTGTCTGTGCTTTAGGAACTAACATGAGGCGGAAAAACAAACGTTGGTGCAAATGCAAGGAAATTACCACAGTTTTTTTTGACAAAGAAAATGGTTTACTCATCAAACACAGCATTTGAAACATGGGGATTGCTTTCGGTGCTTGTGTAGAATAATATATACTTCGGTTGGAAAACTCACAATTAATTAATTGAAAAAAATGAATTCGTCATCTAACATGACTACAACAGTCAATAAGTCTTGGCAGCTAAGCAACCTCCGGTCCTCCTTCCATGCATAAAATATTACGGGATTAACCTTCAGCATTTATTTCCGGTGTTTATAATCCCAACTGCATTTAAATCATGGATCAATTATTTTTTATCCCCCTTTCTGTGAATGTATGTTTTCTCAGATTTACTAGCTAGGAGTGATTTTAGCAAGAAAGAGTACTAAAAATGGCTTCAATGATTAATACTGTTATTAGTACTAGTGCTCGTCTTCTCTTTATTTGTTTAATGATAGGTCTACTCCGCACACAAACTAGCTCCCAACAAGCTCATTACTGCCCAAATACAACCACTTACACTACTAACAGCACCTACTACGCCAACCTCAATAACCTCCTCTCTGCACTCTCCTCTGAAGCCACCAGGGTTCCCGAAAGCGGATTCTTTCAGTACAATACTAGTTCTGACAGTAACCCTAATGATACAGTTTATGGCATCTTTATGTGTCGAGGTGATATTGCAACAGATGAATGTCAGGAGTGTGTTGCAGGTGCAAGTAAGGAGATACTAAACGTCTGTCCCTTTCGCAAAAAGGCCATATTTTGGTGCGAAAAGTGCTTTTTACGATACTCTGATAGCGTGGACATTCTCACCGAATGGGACGACCCATCAGTTTCCATCATTCTGTGGAATCCACAGAACGTGACCACCAAGCCTGCGCGGTTTAGGCACTTAATGACGGATATGACCAATGACTTAGTGACTCGAGCTGTGATTACTGATTATTCAGGAAAGAAATATGCAACTAAAGAAACGGAGTTTACAGAGTCTCAGAAAGTGTATGCGCTTGCGCAATGCACACCCTACCTGTCTACTGATGGTTGCCACACTTGCCTTGAAAATGCTGTCCTACTACTTCTAGATTGCTGCGAGGGAAAGTACAAGCATGGGGTGACAATTCTCTATCCTAGGTGCACACTCCGGTACCAGTTCTACCTCTTTTATACGATCGTTGCCTCTCCACCACCTTTTCTTCCTCTTTCTCCTCCTCCAAAATCTAATTCTACTTCTACGACAAAAGGTGAATTCCACATGCTATACATAACATAAATATTTGAAATACATGACTAATGATTTTGTTTAGGTAACCGTGATATCCGGGCCCTCTTATGCGCAGACCTAATGCTTCTTGAGACATTAGGTCCATGCATTTTCCCAACTCAGCTACTCGAGTTATGCATGACTAATGATTGTGTTGAACACATGAATATAAAATGAACAAAATTAGTTTGTGTGTGTGCGCGTTTGTGTATGTATATATGCTGTGTATACATACAGAGATATATGGGTAAGAGCATAACAAAACTAGCAATTTATTTGATTTCATCGATCATGTCAAGCAATTGGTGTCATGTATCACTGTTCAAATTATATTTATGTACAAATTCTACTGATTATATTTAACAAATGAATTGTTTATTTTGTCAGGTTGAAAAGAGTTAAAACATGATCACGTCATGATGCAGTTCACCAATATAATCTAATAGATATCTTTATATTTAACATGTACTACTTATTTACCGGAAAAAAAACCATGTACTACTTTTAATAGAAAGTAGCAGAAGATATTTTACCTTTTACTACATCCTTGTCTGTCCAAAAAGTTAACTAATTTCAGGAAAATAAGCTATATATAGCTTCAACACATTCCTTCCAGTTCTCAATACATGCAAAAGCTCACTATTGGCTTTCGCCGTGATATAGTTTGAAATTTACTAATGTTCAACAAAAAAATTCATAATTTTTTAAATTTTTTTGAAAAATCAGCTTTAGATGAAATGAAGAAAGGCAACGCCTTAGAAGTTTACAATTTGACAGAGGTAAACCCTAATATAATGGAAAACCCCCACAGAAAATCCAAAGGTTGAAGAATTAGAAGAGGCCTAGAATGTTAGGATCAGAAAACGCTCTGATACCACTTGTTAGGGTTCGCACACCCTATGTACGAAGCCGTGCACACCTGCAAATCAGAAAACGCACACAAACACACCAAATAATCGACACAAGAATATATACGTGGTTCAGCCAAATAAGCCTACGTCCACGGAGAGCACCGTTTCACTAAAAAATCACTGAGAGGATTACAAGGGGGTGATTCGCAGATCACACACGCACACACACTGTGTATACTCACGCCTGTATCACCGGAATAATATAAACGTATATTATTCCTAACTCTCTCTCTCTATTTCTGTGTACCTTCTGCGCACCGCATGTGCTTTACTCGCAATAGGTGTTTCATTCACACCGGTACCAGCCCTCTGGCGCCGGCCTATTCTGGCTCTCTGCCTGGTACACCGAATATAATAGGCTACACCTATATTTATAGGAGAGGCTAGAGTGGAGGACAACTCAATCAATCCAATTAGGAATTGATCTCCTACCATAACTGTGATTGCTTGATGGCTAAGTTATATTCCCCCTTAACAAAGGAGTCACCAAATATAACAAGATCCTAGTCAAATAGAGATAGCTTGGTGGCTAAGTTTAACTTTCCCTGCAAGGAAAGGAGTCACCATATCTAACAATCTCCCACTTGACGACTTTTCATCCAATCAATCAACTCCATCAATGATCAGTGCATTACGATACTCTCATTCCTGTCTTCAAGCCTAAAGACCCACTTTAGTCATCATGACTATGATGATAGCTCCCACTGCATGAGCAATATCTGGTATGATGGAGACAATGTGACCTCTGTTGCGTCTGACCTTTTTTTGCCTTGCAACCTTTGTTGATCATTACTGTCTTTTCTTCTCGTATAGCTCCCACTGAGCCTATTAGATATATTCGGAGTCTAATTATGCAAAACCGAGTATACGGTTGCGTCGGGGGCGGTTCAAAATCTTAAGAACGCCTCTGACCGCGTCCAAAACGGGTCAAAAACGACTCCGAACGGGCCAAAACAAATTTGCACAAAAGACAGAAATTTAATCACGAAGTCAGTATCTTCTCTGGGTGTGTGTGGGCGCGTCCCTACTCTGATTGGGCTGATTCTTGCGTCAAAATGTCGGGCTTCGAATTATATTTCCGTAGATATATTATAAGCCTCGTTCCGATAAACGATGCTCCGGAAAATCACGCCGAACCGAAACTGCTGCTCGACGGAGCCAAAAAACTGACCGGAACTTCAGGAGGCGCGTGAGGAACTTTCCGGCGACGTGCTTGACACTGCTGGCTTCATCTCGTCGAGACGAAGCTCCTGGTGTGGTCGGTTTCTGATTTAGGACACTAGAAAAAATCAGATCTGGACCAGATCGTCGGGCTTCGTGATTTGCTCCAACCTGGGGCTCTGATACCACTTGTTAGGATTAGAAAACGCTCTGATACCACTTGTTAGTATCAGAAAACGCTCTGATACCACTTGTTAGGATTCGCACACCCTATGTACGAAGCCGTGCACACCTGCAAATCAGAAAACGCACACAAACACACCAAATAATCGACACAAGAATATATACGTGGTTCAGCCAAATAAGCCTACGTCCACGGAGAGCACCGTTTCACTAAAAAATTACTGAGAGGATTACAAGGGGGTGATTCGCAGATCACACACGCACACACACTGTGTATACTCACGCCTGTATCCCCGGAATAATATAAACGTATATTATTCCTAACTCTCTCTCTCTCTATTTCTGTGTACCTTCTGCGCACCGCATGTGCTTTACTCGCACTAGGTGTTTCATTCACACCGGTACCAGCCCTCTGGCGCCGGCCTAATCTGGCCCTTTGGCGCCGGCCTATTCTGGCTCTCTGCCTGGTACACCGAATATAATAGGCTACACCTATATTTATAGGAGAGGCTAGAGTGGAGGACAACTCAATCAATCCAATTAGGAATTGATCTCCTACCATAACTGTGATTGCTTGATGGCTAAGTTATATTCCCCCTTAACAAAGGAGTCACCAAATATAATAAGATCCTAGTCAAATAGAGATAGCTTGGTGGCTAAGTTTAACTTTCCCTGCAAGGAAAGGAGTCACCATATCTAACATAGAAGCCTATTACAAACAAGGAAAAAATGACTTAAGCTAAAAGCTGAAGTCTGTTTCCAGAGGAAGGTTCCACCCAGAAAATCCAACATAGAGTCGAGGCAACCCTGATAAAATAGAAACCAGTAATACAAAGAACCATGAATCTTCTATTTCTTTCACTCGAAAAAAATGTAGATAGCTGTCGCTAGGGTCCATTTGCAAAGGTTTGTTGCTGGACTGGAGACTTCTGCTAGTGAGTGAAGAACACTATGAGAGGAGCTCAGTCCAAGTGAAGAAGGAGCAAGTCAGATGGCCCATAGAATGCAGTCTGTTTTGATTGAGCATTCGGCCAAGCATGAGCAGGCATGCCATAATTGTCTGTTTTTAGTTCTTCCAAGTAAAGCATTCATCTCCACATTGAGAACAAAATCTCAGACAATCATAATAAATTTAAGAACACTTTAAAAAATATTACCATGTAAATGCTAACCTAAATCAAGTTAGGTAGGGAAACAATTTCAGATATAGTATGAAATTTACTAACTTTCTAAGAAAATTGACTTGAGGTATAAGCTAAGATATCATCTATCTTAGAAACTTTAGAGAGCATATCCTGTTTTAGGGTGTGTTTATGGTGCATCTAGAAGTTAATAAAGGCCATATAGATGACCTAATTGTTGAAAATAAACTTGATACACCATATCTAGCTCCACATGCATCAACCTCAAAGGTCCAAATAGGCTGCACCAAATACCATGCGTGAAGCCAAAGCATGCGTGAGAATGACATGCCAATATCCACCGAAGTCAAGAATAACAGTGGATGATGATTTGTGTTTTGTCAGCTTATATATTTCATGTCTATATATAGAGATTGTATGGTAGTGTAGTAAATCAGAAGCTAGGAGAAAAGAAAGGAAAGAAAAAGAGAGAAAAGTTTGTATTTTCAAGAGTGTGAGTTTTCAAATATAAGTTTCGTTCTCTCATTAATTGTCTTGACCCTGGGCATGTTAATGACCTCAAGTGATTTTCAACATGGTTTCAGAGCTTGGTGAAGCTTGAGCAATCCCAGAAGTGAAAAACCAAAACAGAGCCGAACCTTTCAAAGCCTATTCGTGATTCATAGGTGTTCAAAACACAATTTTAAACACATAGCTAGCTTCTCCGTTCCAGCAGGAACGTAACCTCGAAAAAATCAGGCCCAAAATCCAAGGTACGCCCCCTCATGCACCGCCTGAAGATTGGCGAGTGAACCCACTCTCAGCCACGCGCCTGGTCATCTTCAACCTCCAGCCGCGCGTGGCCCCCATGCGTACCACAAGTGACACGTCAGCGTGTGACATCACCCCAATCGCCATGTCATCCGACACGTGGCTCAACATTCAGTTGACACGTGGCCCACTCAAAAGTAGCCACGTGCCCCACTCATAAGCCGACACGTGTCCCACTCAGAATTTGACACGTGTCAATTCAAGATCAGCAGCCACGTCATCAATTGCCACGTCAGCCTCCACGTCAGCAAAAAAATTTTAAATTACCAATTTGCCTCTAGTTGGTATTTTATCCGTTTCGGGCTCATTTTAACTCCGATTTGAGCAAACGAAGAGTCGTTTTTGACTAATCGGAACGCTCCGGACACAACTGTGCGATCGGTTTGACCAGATTCAACACCAATTTTCAGAAATAAGCACCTCAAGTGCTTAAGCAAAACCGATGGCGTCCTCCAGCAATTTCTTCCAGCCCTAGCTTCCGCGACTGAATAAAGATAACTACGATAAGTGGTGTATCATGATGAGAGTCCTTCTAGCCTCAAAATATTTGTGGGATGTGATCGATACCGGGTATGACGAACCCGAAGAATTAGAGAATCTAAGCCAAGCCCAACAGGCCGAGCATAAAGAAGAAAGACGAAAGGACAAGAAGGCGTTATATCTGCTTTATCATAGTGTAGATGAATCAAGTTTTGAGAAGATCTCTGCCGTCAAAACCGCCAAGCAAGCATGAAAAATTCTTCGTAAAGCAAATCGAGGAATTGAAAAGACGATAAAAATTAGACTTCAAGGTCTAAGGGGGGAATTTGAATTGTTGCTGATGAAGGAAAGATAGTCAATTTCTGAGTACTTTACCAGAATATTGACAATTGTGAATCAGATCAGAGGATGTGGAGAAAAGATCGAAGATGTACAAGTGCTCGAAAAGATAATGAGATTGCTCAATTCGAAATTTAAGTTCATGGTTGTAGCCATTGAAGAATCGAAGGATTTGGATGGCATGACGATTGACGAGTTACAAGCCACGCTAGAAATCCATGAACAGTGTATCAACAAGAAGAATACCTCAAGCATCCCAGAGGACGAGTGAGTCCTGCAGTCAAATTTCTCAGCCAGAGAAGAGAAATGGGGAAATTCACAAAGAGGTCGAGGTAGAGGTCGTGGCTATCAAGGACGAGAAGGTGAAGATGGGAAAATAAAAGTGAGTGTTATAACTGCAATAGATACGACCACTATGCTCGTGAATGCAGAAGTGAGCTAATAGAAGAAGATGAAAATGACGAACATGTGTACTTTGCAGAGTAAGACAAAAATGAGCTAAACGGAATGATATTGATGGCTCAATATGAGAATCCTGTTAGCTGGATATTTGAAGAAGAAACGGAGCTCAAGGAGCTCGTAATTGAAGAAGAAGAAGTGTCACCAAAAGTGCCACGAGATGAGGTTGAAGCAGTGCCACCAACAGTGACACAAATTGCTCCCGTACCTGACAGGAAGAAGTCAGAAGTGGATCCGGGTGAAAGATACTGGACCAGGAAGAAGTCGGAAGTAGATCCGGTTAGCTTCACCGAAGCCATTCAAAAGAAGAAATGGAAGACATATATGGATGAAGAGATGTTCACCATAGAAAAGAAGCAGTGTAGTCCACCAGAAGATCATAAGTCAACTGGGTTGAAGTACGTCCATAAGACGAGAAGCGAAAAAGGTGAAGTTCAGAGATACAAAACTCGCCTGTCCATGAAAGACTACAAAAGTAGAAAAGTGAAGCCAGACAAGTTCAATAGTCTGGGGAAGAAATGTAATGCCTCGGTAATGGTTCCAGGGAAAGGAAGTTCAGGGAAAGAAAATGGTATCTCTTCAGAGTTCAGGCATGTCGACTCGGTTCAGTTCGAGGTGCTTGTCGCTAGTCGTGGACTTGACTATGAAGAAGAGAGTCAACCATCTCTGTGCAAAACTGGACGAGAGAGAGGCAAAGCCAGTTGCAAGGAATGCAAAAATTCCAAGACGAGTCCACAAGACTGAAGATGATGCTAGGAATGAAGAAGGGTGGAGAATCAAGTTTAAATGGGAATGTTGAAAATAAACTTGATACACCATATCCAGCTCCACATGCATCAACCTCAAAGGTCCAAATAGGCTGCACCAAATACCCTGCGTGAAGCCAAAGCATGCGTGAGAATGACATGCCAATATCCACCGAAGTCAAGAATAACGGCGGATGAAGATTTGTGTTTTGTCAGCTTATATATTTCATGTCTATATATAGAGATTGTATGGTAGTGTAGTAAATCAGAAGCTAGGAGAAAAGAACGGAAAGAAAAAGAGAGAAAAGTTTGTATTTTCAAGAGTGTGAGTTTTCAAATATAAGTTTCGTTCTCTCATTAATTGTCTTGACCTTGGGCATGTTAATCACCTCAAGTGATTTTCAACACTAATAACAGATGCTTGGTTGTAGTTTCTAGTTGGCCCATGGATGGAGCAATTTATTTGGACCTACTACTACCATAAAATGTTCGGATCATATTGTACGATTTCACATTATTTAATTTTTTTTGTTGTCCTGCTAAATTATATCAAAATATCAACCAATACTGCCATACAAATTTCACCATTGATCAGTTTTCGGTTGATGCAGGTAAAGGAGAAGTATCATCCCAAGTTGTTACGGCCATTGTTGTTTCAGCCATTGCAGCATTAGTTCTGTTCTCCATTGGCTTATCGTGCACAAAAAGTAAAGCAAGAAAGAGACTGATAAATAGTACTATACAAGAAACTAATGGTAACCTAATAAGTTGAATAATTATTTCTGCCCTTCCATTAGCTAAGAAGGCCAATATGCATTAACTGTTTGTTTTTGTAGTTGGAAACGATATGATAACAGCACAATCCTTGCACTATGATTTGAGAACAATCCAAGCAGCCACAAATAACTTCTGTGATGATAATAAAATTGGACAAGGTGGATTTGGTGCTGTCTACAAGGTAAGAAATTACTTTGTTTTTGTACAGAGAATTAGAGTATTTCAATTCTCTGAAAAGATAAAAACTATAGTGACTCGGTGAGGAGTTTCATTCTAATATTTATGGTGACAAAACATTGTTATCACATGCATTCAGGGTACACTTCCTAACGGACAAGAAATAGCTGTGAAGAGATTATCTAAAAGCTCGGTACAAGGTGGAGAAGAACTCAAGAATGAGGTGGTATTGGTAGCAAAGCTTCAACACAGAAATCTTGTGAGATTAGTTGGATTCTGTATGGAAAGAGAGGAAAAGATACTCATCTATGAGTTTGTCTCCAACAAAAGTCTGGACTACTTTCTATTTGGTTTGACACTTCTTCACGCATTACAAGCTCTTGAATTGTCTTTCTGCTTAATTCTATGAAAGAAATGTTTAAAAATATGAAACATTTCCTAAGAATATAAATGAGGCTGCTTAGTTACATTGAGTTTTTATATACTGTGATTAATTTAATCCTCATTGTTAACTCGGTAACCAATGCTCAGATTCAGAAAAACGAAAAGAACTGGATTGGTCAAAGCGTTACAAAATTATAGGTGGAATTGCAAGAGGAATCCTTTATCTTCATGAAGATTCACGACCTAGAATTATACATCGGGATCTCAAAGCTAGCAATGTATTATTAGATGAAGACATGAATCCAAAACTTGCAGATTTCGGCATGGCTAGAATAATTGGTGTGGATCAAACTCAAGGAAGTACAAGTAGAATAGTTGGGACATTGTAAGTTTTCAAGTCTTGCATCCCAAACATATATTTTCTTCATCTGAATCAGTATATTTATTCATTTTTAACAAGTTTAACTTTCCTTACTCTCATTTATTTGCTTATTTTCCCAGGGTGCTTAGTACTTTAGTATTTTCTTCACATCATGTGATCAAAAGATAAAAAGTTAACCTCGGTTATAGAAAAATGTTTGTGAATTGTTTGTTATTGACTTCTTACTATGGGAGTGCAGTGGTTACATGTCTCCGGAATATGCTATGCAAGGTCGATTTTCTGTGAAGTCTGATGTGTTCAGTTTTGGAGTATCAGTATTGGAGATTATCAGTGGCAAGAAGAACAGTAATTTGTATCAATCCTATGGTCCCGAGGGACTTTTGGGCTATGTGAGTATAGACAAATATGCAATTTTTATTTTTCTTTGTTAATGCAAATATCCGCATCTCATCAATCAAGAAAATAGTGTTAACTAAAAGTATCAATTGAATACATGCATTGTCTTTTTTGCTTTCACAGAAATTTGGTCAATTAATTAGCAAAATCTCGTCTTTAAAATGATTATAATGCTTTTGTGCTTACATGCACTATTTATGTACCACTCATTTTTGGAGATCAACTGGATATAATTGTTGATAACACTCTAATAGTTGTTTCTCTCTGATTAGAAGTAAAATGTGACTAATTTTTTTCTTTTGATGGGTGAGATGTTAGGAAAATAAGGTATAATTAACCTACTATCTACTCTTTAATTTTACATTATATAGATTACGAAGGTTGTAGAAAATGGATTCTTATTGAATGACTAAAATAGGAAAAGAAATACTACTATAATTTACATAAAAGGGAAGCATTATTTATAGTAGTTCCTCTAACAGACCAATGCTTCAGGATTTAACCGGACACCCGGACACTTGGCATTAATTTCCTTTTATTAAATTTTTTTTTTGAAAGGTAAGAAACTCACACATACTGCCTTCATCGAGGCATGAACCCTTGACCTCCCATTTCGAAGCAAGGGCAGGTACCACTTGGCCATTAGGTCTTTGGTACCACTGGCATTCTTGGCAACATAGTGAAACGAGTTTCTTAAAATCATAAATAATTGAGATAGCTTACAATGTCAAAATAGATTATTAATTTGAATTTCACTTATTTTTTAAAATGTAGTTTATAACTAAAAATTTAACACTATAGGAAGTCTAAAAAAATAGAAATTTTGATCCTTTTTAATTTTTTTTTTTTTTTTTTTTTTTTGAAAAGGTAAGAAACTCACATACACTAATTCAACTAAGGCTCAAACCATTGACATCCCATTTTGGAGTAAGGGCATGTACCACAAGATATTTTTTTTGTTTCTGTTTTTTATTCTATATATTCTTCATTATTATGTTTTATATCATTTCACTTGTTGTGTTCTTGCAGGCATGGAAACAATGGATAGACGGAACTCCCTTGGGATTAGTTGATTCAATTCTGGGAGACTCTTACTCCAGAGATGAAATTATTAGGTGCATACATATAGGGCTCTTATGTGTACAAGAAGATATGGATGCTAGACCATCTATGCCATCAGTACTTCATATGCTAAACAGTTCCCTTGATACTTTACCATTGCCTCAACAACCTCCTTTCTCTATCCGCGGCAGAAAAGAGTTGAACCCTGCAGAACCGATGGAACTGTGTTCTTTGAATGAAGTATCAATAAGTGAACTAGATCCTCGATAATGTTAGTCAGTCTATTGAATCTTTTAAATTTTATATTGTTAATTAAATAAAAGAACATGCTCACAAGCTACAGAAAATGTAGGATAGAGGTTTGGGATAAATTAATTTCCAAATTGGGTAAGCTATTTTGACATTCTTTTTTGTAACGTTTTTGTATTGGCAGGCTAACAACCATCAGCCGTAGTAAACAATTTTTTTATTTTTTTTTCTAGAAAGGGAAAATTACATTTTGCACCTTGTCATTAACGGAATATGTTTGAGTTGCTTTTACCTTCTTATTTGTTGTCTTCTTAATTTGAAACTACTTTCACAAAAGTGATTGGGGTGGATTGCAGTGGTTATATATCTCCAGAATATGCCAGGACACTTGCATGGAAAATTATCAGTGAAGTACGATGGAGATAATATCTAGCAAGAAAAATAGTAGTTTCTATCAGTCATATGGTGTCAAGGGCCTGTTGGTCTATGTGAGTAAACACAGAATATTACACTTTACGATTTTTCTTGTTGATGGACATATATCTTCCTCTCAACTTGTAAGAAAATGTCTCATAATTTTTCTAAATCATTTTATATTGTATTTTACAGGTTTGGAAATATTGGGGATATGTGACACATACCCTTGGAACCATGGTTCGCCGAAACGGCCGTTACGTGACGGTTTTTTGAGTGACCGATATTGTTACGGGCCGTTATTGCGGTGTGCGCCGATTCTCACATCCGTAACGGCAGTTACGGGCCGTAACCCCGATTCCCACCGGTTTCGAAAATACCGTAACGGTTAACACAGTTGAACTTTTTCAAAAATTTGGGTTAAAAAGATTTTTGTTATGTATATGATATGATAAATGTTACTCCATTATTAAAAAGTAATCTTTACAATAATCTTTGCACAAAAAAATCAAAAAAAATTGAAGTGGTGAAATAATCTTTGCATGTGACCAAAAAAAAGTCAAAAATAAATAAATAGTGTACATGTGACAAATCAGTCTAGTAATTCATCGGGATATGCTTAGGGTCAGAATCATCATTATCAGTTACAAAGAGAAGATGGTCTACTACTGATGAATCAAATGTCCACTGAAGATACAACTCAAAATTGACAATCATTTCATTAACCCCAACTAGAGCAACAAGATCCACCACGAAATTCATTTTGGTGATGAACCACGTACCTTTTTTAAAATTATTTTGCATTGCTGGATATAAATTATATCTTTTGTGATTTCAAATATTTATTTATTTTAAAATTAATTTAATAATATCATAACAACTATATCATAAACATTGAAATAACGACTACATTATTAGATTTATTAATAACTCATTTTTTTATATTAAATTTCTTTAAAAAATAAAATAAAATTCATTTAAATCTACCAAAAACTCATCTTTATTCATTCACGTTGCCAAAAGTATCCAATTAGAACATTTTGGGTAAGATGTGCAAGATTTTAAAAAATTCACGATTGCGATAACCGAGTCCCTTTACGTAATCCCGATATTGACCCGAGTCCATTATACCAATACCGTTATCGTTACAGCGACCGATACCATTATGACGAACCTTGCTTGGAAGTGGTGGATCCAATTCTAGGAGATTCTTATTTAGTAAATGAGGTGATTAAATGTACCCATGTAGGTCTCTTGTGCGTTCAAGAAGATATCGATGTTAGACCTTTTATGTCGTGTGTAGTTCATATGCTCAACAGTTCCCTTGATACTCTTCCATTGCCTCAACTACCTCCATTCCTTGCTAGTGGTAGAAAAGAGTTGAACTTTTCAATATTGAATTTTCTTCAAATGGAGCATCAATAAGAGAAACAAGTCCTTAATGATGTTAAGTATATGAGGTCTTAATTGTACTGAAATAAAGTGAAAATAAGACTATAATTAAAGATATATGTATTATTATGTATATATGTATTGCATGTTTGAAGAGTGAATGTAAAACTTCCATGTTGTGAAACTAGATTGGAGATCTTATAGTGTCTGGAGAGCAACATTTTCTATTTATACATGAAAAGTGACAGTAGATTCAAGTGTGGTAACCTGGTACTGCTGATGTTGCTGCTGATATGCTTCTGCCTCTTCATAAGTATATAGTATATAGCACCATTGGTGTTGGAAATTTTACATGATAATATCACACCCAACACTCAACATGAGACAAAACATTGGAGTTGTCTCCTGAAATGTTCTGAGAATCGAGAAGGAAGATGGAGTGGATGAAGAAACACTAGATCGATCCTAAAGGTTTGATTCTCCCTCCTAACCTTCTTTTTCTTTTGTTTCCTTTACAGTTCTGTTAAAGAATCTCCATTAATTATATTTATCTAAAAATCTCCCTACAAATATTATTACTTATTCTAATTGTGAGAAGAAAAGATGTTCTGATATTGTGTTAACAAAGAGAATATAATAAAGACAATAAAGAGAATAATGAAGAATAAAGAGATGAATGAATATTGTATTTTGTATATTGAAGTATCTAATACAATAGAGATGACCCCTATATATGGGGGAAAATGTGTGGAAAAGAAGTAAATTTGGTGTAAGGGACAAGTCAATATAATTTAGATAGGAGAGTGTAGAACAAGAAATCCTAATTCTAATATAAACATGAGTGACCCATCTAAATAGGCTAAAATCCTAATTTATTATAATAATATAAAATATAATCTAATAGCCCCCGCAAACTCAAGATAACACGTTAGGTTTGGAGATAAAATCCTGAAAGCGGCTCCAGCCATTAAATCATGGTGAAAAGGGCAGACGTGGCTGCATACAGTGTCGATGACGAATTTGCAAAAGATTCATTAACGTGGTAAGCAACTGGTTGGCTGCTTCTGATTGTAACCTGGTTGTTGAGTCGAATTTAATACATAACAACATGATGGCGATTCCGTGGCTATACCAAAATAAGCACCAGATTTGATCATCAGATTAACTTGTATATTGAGCTGTAGATTTGATATCACGATGAAGAGGCGATGCGGAAGATCGTGATCAAAGAAAGCTAAGTGATGGATTGGACATGACTGAATTATTGCAAATCATATTATACTATAGAACAGGAAAAACAATACGAATTTTGGTGGGATGAAAGACAAATACCACCAAGAATATATATAATGTATATAAATATTTTAATTAAAGATTGTCGCCGGAGATGAAAGATGGAATGTCATCCCCGACAGAGACGACAATAAGCGAAAAGAACTACCAAGAATCGGTAGGCTCTGATACCATGTTAGAAGAAAAGATTCTCTGATATTGTGTTAGCAAAGAAAATATAATAAAAATAATAAAGAGATGAATGAATATTGTATTTTGCATATTGAAGTATCTATTACAATAGAGATGACCCATATATATGGGGGGAAATGTGTAGAGAACAAGTAAACTTGGTGTGGGGGACAAGTCAATATAATTTAGGTAGGAGAGTGAAGAACAAGAAATTCTAATCCTAGTATAAACATGAGTGACCCATCTAAATAAGCTAAAACCCCAATTTATTATAATAATATAAAATATAATCTAACACTAGTACACTAAAGAAAAAAACTTTAGTGGTGTTACTAAAAATGATAAAAATTACATGTACAACTTTTAGTGAAAAATTATAAATTATCATCTAATGTTGTGTAACAACCCATATTATTTTCCCAATTTTTTGGAATTATTTTTCGATTTAAATTCGGTTGTGACGTCCCTTGTTCATGACGTCATGATTATTCTTGGTATCTCACGTATAAATTTTTCACGTTTATGTCCTAATACGACGGGATGACGCTACCATTGACTTGTTGACTACTTCGTGGATTGTCATTGGCAATTACGAGAATTGACGGTGAGTTTAATGTTTCGAATGGGTGAAATGTTGATGTGAGTTATGGCTTCGACATCACGACTTTGCGATTTCTCTTCGTCGACTTCGTGGACTTCTGTGGCTATTACGTGACATAACGTGACGGTAGTATTTCGAACTTAGTGAAACGTTTAAGCAGTCTCTTATTATTGACTCAGTGGATTTGTTTTAACGCTTGACGTTTAGTGCTGCAACTGGTTGACGATATGATTTGTATATCCGACGTTAAATGTTTTGACTCAGTTGTTCGAGTCCGATAGTTAGTGTTTTGGACTTGATGAAACATTGACGTGAGTCTTTCTTATCGATTACGCGATCTCGTTGTGGCGATTCACGGCTAGTACTTTGACTGGGTGGCGACACGCTTAGTATGTCTGACATCCGAGGCTTTGACTCAGTCCTTCGAGTTAGGTATTTAGTGTTGTAAGTGTCCGACGTTCTTATTTTCCCTTGTAATGGGATTAGTACACACCTGATTTGATTGACGTACTCTATATTTATACATACGTGTTTTATCTGTTTGGTGTGCTTGTTTCTTCGTGTTTCTATGTGCTTCTATGTGTTGATGTGGATGTAATTGATTATTGTTTTGGATTATTGTTGTGCCCTAGCTATTTGTAGTTATTCGGGGGGTCTAGTACGTACCTGGCGTTCCGGTGGTTGAGTTTTATACCCCGGATTATTTATCCTCGTTGATATTAGTTATCGGGCGACTCGTAGATTTTTCAAGTATGCGTATCATCGTTTAGGGATTTTCTTATGATTTTCCTTTTATTATTATTTGAGGCTAAATGATTTCTTTTCGCTTTTCGCACTTGAGGCGGCGGGGTCTGAGTTGTCATTAGCAGGGATTTCTGATTATTAATTTAGTGGACCGAGAATTTGGATAAGTGGACTGAGACCAATCTTTTGTCGGAGTAGAGTTCGGGATTGTTCTGCGTTCTGGCGGTTATGTTTCGTACCCGGAGTGTTTATTTTGATTTATATTATTTATTAGTTATTTGTAGAGTATACGGGCTTGCGTGATTTACATTGCGAGTCGATTCGTTATTTATTTTAGTTTATACCCGATTATATAACCGGGTTATTCATTTTGGATTGTATTAGTTATTCGGAGTCCGATGGGGCTTTCGGTGCTTTAATTGGTGGAAGAGTTTCGTACCCGGGGTACTTGTTTAAACTCGTATTATTATTTGTTGACTCGTGAATTTTATGGGCTTACGTGGAATTATTTGAGTGTCCCCGGTTTATTTTACGGGACTTATTTTATTTATGCGAATTTAATTATGATTATATATATATGGGTTTCATACCCTAGATTATTTATTTAAGTTATATTATTTATTTGGGCGTTCCGTTTATTTTTCGAGCAAGTGTTATAATATTTGGGGATTTATTATATATATATATATATATATATTATTAATTGAAAACATATATATATATATATATATATATATAGGTATTTGTAATATATAGATATATGTATTATTAGAGACACAAATTTTGGTTCCTTCTCCACTTTTCTCAAACCCTCTCACGCACAGACTTGCTCCTCTCATGTCTTCATCATGGGTCGGTTAGAGAGAGAGAGAGAAAAATCGGAGCTGGAGAGGGAGAGGGGGTTCGCGCATAGGCCATGGAAGCGCGACCTGGGGATTTCGCTGAAGCAGTAGCGGTTGTCGGTGATAGTGGGCTGGTGTTTGCCGGCGAGAGAGAGAGGCGGCCATGGCTGAGTTGGTTGTGTGGTGGTCGGCACGACTGTAGGTGGCGACAGCCGGTGGTCTGCGCAGCAGTGGTGGTGCTGACGACCAGAATCGAGTTCGGCCAGACCGAGTCGGGTTGATACAGTGGCGAGTCCGGCTCGGTTTGGACAGATTTTTGGAGGATGGCTCGGCCTCGGTACCGTGTACGTTATATCCGAATTTGGTGCGAAACCCTTGAGCGGTTTGCCGGAAATTTCAGATTTTTCGGAATGATTTTCAATTTAGTTTTTGTACATTTGTTCTGAATTATTTATCGATTACGAACGAGTTTCAACTATATTGAATAGGGCGGTAAGGCGGTCGTTTTGACATATTAAAAATAATTTTCGGACGACTTCGGGCGCCGAGCACTATTCACGGCGGGACTGTTTGTAAGCGAATAAATTAGGTGGGAATTTTACATATATATATTTTTATATATATGCATATCTAACACTCAATAATAGTGCGTAGAAAATGTTAATTAATTCTCGTTGTATGTTTATGGGTAAATGAAAATATTTAATTAAATTCCTACTGATAGACGAGAATTTAGGAATTTTTATAAAATTTATTAAATACCCATAAATAGATTAAAGGATGTTGGAGTTGGAAAATCCTTTGGAGAAATTAAATAAATTAATTCCCTTGAGAACTTGAATAAGTTATTTCTCGGAGAATTTAGAATAATTATAAACCTATTTAAATTAAATTGATATAGGCGGTTTAGTACCCCCTTGAGCTCGACATAGGTTTATAGAAAATGTATATGGAAGTAAATCCGATTAATAAGTTTTTTCCTGTTGTTAATATTTTATTTAAATTAAAAATAAGTTAGGAGGATTCAAGAGAATGAGGGACTTTATAACTAAGACTTTATTTTAGTTCCCTTGTTGATTTTCTCGTAAATTATAAAGAAATTAAATTGTAAATTTAATTGTCAAATTTTCTCTGAGGTGAATTAATTTGAAAAAAATTATTGGGAATTAAATTAAAAGCATGCAGACACATAAAAATCGATAAAGATGGGGTAATTGAGAACCTGAGTATTTTTGTGATAAATGGAATTTAATTACTGTGTGATTTAAATTGTGAAGCATGTTTGGTATGAGATTTCTTGGCTTTTATGCCATTTTATTGAGCATATTAAATTCATATGGAGACATTATGCATTCATACAGCCCCATGGTATATATATTGTTTCGGTGCATGTTGCATGCCTCATTTATATCACGTGCATGTCTGGATCGTTTGGAATGTCGCAACAACTGGCCAGGGGGTGGTCTAGCACCCAGGGAGCTAGTAACTCTCAATTCTCTAGACATTTGGGGTGAGGGCTTGGGCCTCACTTGTCAGTTTTCGCGCGGTCATGGTATCCGCATTTTATTTGGCGACGCCCACCCTTCCTGTTGTGGGTTTGTTGCCCCAGCAGTGAACGGTTTGGGATTCCTGGATAATTGTTTCACCCTTTAGCGGTTAGGGTTGCATTGCATCGTTATTGCATTGATATTCATATTGAGCATTTATTTGATATGTGTTTGCCTGTTATTATTGATTATTGATATTGAGTGTGTGATGTCTGAGTTGTAATTAAATATTCGTATTATTCTCTTGGGCGCTAAGGCGCGGTGTTTGTAATTAATATTTTAACTGTGGTTAAATTATAATGATTATTTAAAGATTTAAAATTGTAAAGAAAGAAAGAAAGTTCGACGATCATAAAAACTTGGATTAGTAGAGATATGGTTGGAATGTGTTCCAGGTGGTTACGTGGATATAAATGAAAAGAGGTTTCGATAATTAATTGTTTCCTCTTGGGTTGGAGTTGAGTTGAGTTGGCTAGTCATATATTGAGACTTGGTTGTGGTTGTGCCTTTGGCCACAATAGGCCTTTGTGATTGGTGACTAGTGTTATCACTTGATGATTATTAGACCACTTCGTTAATGGGGAGAGTTGTTCAGGTTAAAGGTCGAGTAAGACTCGTTAGTCTGACCTTGTTTCTCTTGGCTTGTGTGTTTTGAGCTTGTCGCTCACCCTTCCACTTTAAAAGTGTTTCAAGTAGTAAATGGTTTTTATCCGTGTGCCTTGAAAATCTCCTTTCCTACATGTTATGGTAAAGTTAGTGAACTCTGGACATGGTTTGTCCCATTCTTGAGACTCGAGGTCAGTTATGAGATCTAGAGATGTTTTTAGAGTTTGATTGTTTCAGATTCCTCCTAGTTGTTCCGAGGAACACTTGAATCCCGGTGTTTGTTTGGTAACCTTTGAGGATTTGTTTATAAGTTTCTATATTAAGTTGAAGGTCTTGAACCTGTTTCGAAATAAGTTTGAATGTGACTTTGAGGTGATATTCAGTTGAACATTAGTAGTTCTTTTCCCCATGTTATTGTTTCTTGGGTTTTAACCCGAACATGTGTTTCTAAGGTTTCATTCCTTAAGGTAAGAAATATGATCATTCGTGTTTGTCTGTGGATCTTCTCAGGTAAGAGAAGTGAGATTAAGTTAAGCGCACATAGTGCGATTTGTAGTATTTGGTTGGGTTAGGAGGCATTGGAACTAAATATGATTTGACATGGCCCTAACTTTTTCCTTAAAAACCGGTTGAATCCTTCGGGGTTCAACATTTTTCTTTAAAAGCCCGAGGGTCATGGCATCTGTTTGGGACTAAATGACTCCAGTAACCCTTTCTTGCGCCTCAATAGGCGGTATGAGTTAGAGGTGACCTTGTTGATCTGTACCCTTTTAGTGCCTCGATAGGCAGTGTGAGTTAGAGATAGTTCGGTTGGTTACCGAATCCAATGTGGTGATAATATATTTCCTTCTGTATTTCTTTGGGGTGAATGGATTAGTTCACGAAATATTATAAACAAAAAAGATTGTATTGAGGATACCATTGGACAGTATTGAGGATAGAAATTGTGCGAGTTAGACTCTTCAGGTATGATTTGATATAGGTGATGTGTAAGAATTATGAATTAATTGTGGACATGATTATGTTTTTCTTTCTTCTGGTAGTCCTAGTGAGTGATCTTACCTCCTAGGAACCTTGAGTGGCGTGCTCGGTGCACGGTATATTAGATAGTTAGTTCTGGTTGTATCTCTGGACGAGGGTGAGTATTCGACTGGTTGCCTTTATACACCAGGTGCTAGGATTAGCTGTTTACGGGACTTTATATATATGTATATATATATATTTACGTATACACATGTTTATATTTCCTTCTTGTTGATCTGTAGTTCCTATGATCTCCGTAGTGTTGGTGAGGTTATTTTGGGGTCTTTGTTTGGCGTGGGTGCCACATGAGACGACTGATAGATGCATGCACACTAGATGGTTAGCGTTTTCTAGACGACTGTGAGTGTGATGTTTTGATATTATGGTGAGCGCGTGGTTTTGCTCACCCCCACAATAGGTTGCAGGTTTGCAGGTGGATGCAGCACGGCTTATGCTCGGCAGCGACGATACGGGTGATTTGGGATGGTAGTTTTATTCCTCTTTCCGTAGTTACAATTGTGTATTCTTTCATTCTCTTGGGAGCCAGGTTGTTGGCAGATTCCCATATATTGTATCTCTATTCTGTGTATTTATTATTTTCGGGGTGCATTTGTATCATTTCGGCACTACCGTATGATTTTTTGTATTCTTATTTGAGCTTGGTGGCTCAGTCGGTATTTGTTGTTTTGGGGTGCCTTTATACCTTTTCGGCATCGCCATGTGGTTTTCTTTATATTTTCATTTGAGCATTTGAGGCTCTATTAATTTTAGAAGGGTTTTGGAGAGCTTTTGGTGTTATTTTCCATTACCTCGGCCCTAGTAGGTTTCTGGAATGTTGGGCTGCGTGCCAGTGCTTCTATTTCTGTTATTATGGGCAGGTTCTTTCGTTGTGTTGTTTTTGGGTTGTCTGGATGTTCCATTTACAAACGGAACTTTGCCGGATTTTCGTTAGAATTCTTTACTGAGCTTCTATCACTAAGGTGACATGGAATACTTCATTTTCATTCGTATTCTATGTATTTCGATGTTGTTGTTAATCTTGGGTGTCGTTTTCTATGACGTCATATCTCGAGATTCGCTGATTCTCCTGATTGAAGTTTCAGGAATAACTGAGCGTGACATGTTGTGACATTAAAAAAATAATGAGGCTATAGTGGTACTTAAAGCGCCCATAAAGTTAAATGAATACACTTCCTGACAGCATATCTACCAATGCAGGTCCGAGCACTTCAGCTTTCTTTAATACCAGTGCTCAGGTCTGAGGATTTTTTTTTTTTTTTTTCAAATTTATAGAAATTTTCACATTCTATTAAAATATAGTCTAAAAGTGTACTGTAGACCAAGATATATAGGTAGCATTTGTTTTGGCCACTTTATATAAGGTCCTTACCAAAAAGCGCGGCTGAAGTTTTAGGAGATTCCACCGAGTCTATATTATACGTGATAGAATTTGACAAAAAGAATTGATGAGTTGCCAGCTCATCCATTCTCCAAGAGTGAGTTGATTGGTTACATCTATTGTCGACTCAAACGTAGAAGCCAAATTGAAATTGCAGCCTTTCACACCTACAAGTTAAGGACTTAGAAGTTAAGGAAACTAGATGTATTGGTTTAGGTTGTGTAGCCAATAAATATTGTGTCATACTTGAATTAATCTGGTGAAAAATTGGATGCTCTTGTCTCACACCTTTGACTACAAGTTGTATACAAGCTAATGCATTTACATGCCAGTTGTAAACTTATAGCCCACAAGCTTAGTGCCTATGTATATGTGTGGCAGAATACTTCATCTTGCTGAGAAGTGAATGTTAGAAAAGTTTCTCAAATTCCTACTGTAATTAGATTTTCTATTTTAAAGTTGTATTGTAAAAATAATTTCTTATTAGAGAGATGTCTTATTTTCTAAGAAGTTGTAATCCTTGTCCAATAAGAAATTGTTTTTCTTTTTCAACAAAGAATGGGGTTTAACTCTATAAATAGAGACCTAAGGTTTGAGTTGAGACTTAGAGAGAAAATATAGAGATGTGGTGAGGAAGAGAGAAGTGAGGGTGTTGTGTGCACCAGGCCAATTATGGGGCCTATGTAATATCTTCCTAATGAATATTCTCTCTCCGTGGATGTAGGTCAATATGGGGCCGAATCACGTTAAATATTGTGTGTTATCTGTGTGATTTATATGTGTGAGTGAAAACAAGTGTGGATGATCTTGGACCGGATTAATTCCTAACAAGTGGTATCAGAGAAAGGTTGAACCAGATCCGTATCAGAGTGTTCGGCAGAACCAGATCGGCATTAAAGAGTTCCAGGTTGAAGCAAAGAAGAAGCTCGTACGTCCTGGCTCAGATTCAAAGATCAAAGTTGCACGAAATCAAGTACCAACCATACCAGGAACTTCGTCTCGTCAAGACGAAGTCGGAACAGTAAAGTGTATCGTGAAAGGATGTCTCATGCGTTCTCATGCGCCCGTCAAATTTTTGCCCTATTTCTACCGCCGTTGAACAGTCCGACAATCAAAGTTTTAAAGAAGACGGGTATCGAGTACTCAATGAAGAAGTTACTAAGTACTCGAAGAAGGGTTGTCTAACACCCCGTGTTATTATTCTTTTTACTGAAATTAATTCTGATTTAATTTCGGTAATGACGCCACTTGTTCATGATGTATTATTTATTCTTGGTATTTGATACCTGTAAATTTTTCGCGTTTAGTTTAAAGTCGACTGAACGACATTACGGTTTCTCTTTAACGAGTTCGTGAATTATCATTATCAACTACACGGTATCGTTTCGATTATTTCGGTTACGGTATTAGTACTTTTACGGATCCGGTGTGAAGCGTATTTAATTTACTTTCTCAGTGTTCCGATTGTCGGGTTCCTACCCCGATATATTTTTGATTGGGCGTCCCGTTATTATTTCGGGTTTACGAGACTATGTTTGGGCGTTCTCGATAATTATTGGGGTTTACTGTATATATATATATATTTAATTATATATATATATATTTTAGTAGGGGTTATTTTGCAATTATGGAAGTTTTGAGGGTTGCTTTCGCAGTTCGGTCATATATATATGTATATGTATATACAGATCTGGACATTTCTCCTTCTCCACACAAAGCGACATGCTCCATCTTCTTCCTTCTCCTAGACGAACGACTAGACCTGCTTCCCCATCCTCCATAGTCTCCGGCGGAGAGAGAGAGAGAGAGAGGCCGACTGGAGGGAGACGCAACTGGTGGTCGCAGTTGGTGGCAGACGCGGCTGGGACAGGCGGCTGCGCGGCTGGAGCGGCGGCGACCAGGCTGGGCGGCGATGCGGCGGCGGTTCGCGGTGGTTGGCGAGGCTAGCAGGTGGTGGCGCAGGTGGTGGTGCAAGGCGACAGTCAGTGTAGAGATGACGCGCGTGAGCAGGGGCGATCCGGCCAGGCTTCGGCCAATATTTTGGCGATCTTCCGGTAATCGGTTTGAGCCAATTTTTGGTGAGTAGCTCCGTATATACATGGTTTTCGTCATATATTAATTTCGTGAATTTAGGATGAATGGTTTGCCCGGAAATCGCATTTATAGGTTATAGATTTCATTTGGGTTAATTTAGATTTACCCAATTTAATTAACCGATTATTAATGGGCTTCGTATATATCGTATAGGTTGTCGAGACGGACATTTCGATATATTCAAAATAGTTTTTGGACGATTTTGGTCGGCGGGCTTCATATTCGAGCGCCGGCACTGTGCTGTTTCGGACTGTTCGGTAACGTAAAAATTAGGTGGGAAATTATATTTCTCACTCCGCATTATTGAAGTAGTTTAGGGGTGCAAAACCCTTATTTAATTTATTATAGATATATTAAATTGCTAGTTTAAATATCTATAAATTGTTTAGAATCGAAATTGGACTTAGGGATTAATTTAAGAAAATTAATTAAATTATTCCCTATGTGATTATATTAATTCCTATTTTAATTGAATAGGAATATGCGGCTTAGAAATTCTCTTGAGAATTAAATGAGCTAGAAGATTTTGTAAACGTTGGACGTGAGAGACTTAGACGCTATTTTAGGTCCCCTTTTATTACGTGGATGATCTGTTTAAATTATTTTAAAAAGGCATGTTAATTGAAATTGAAATATTTTCTAAAGAATTAAATAAAATATATTGTTTAGAATATGAATCTATTTTCTCACGATTTAAATGCTTTAATATCTTTTTAAAAAGCATGTACAGAGATTTGAGATTTATGTTGATATTACCATGTGGGTATTTTCATAAATATGGTGCATTACATATTTATGTTGGACATGATTTATTTGTGTACACCATGTATTGTGAGACATGGGTGTTGGTGCATGTATTGCATGATTTCACCATTTGCAGAGAGATTCATTTGGTGTGGTCCACTTCCTTTGTGCGTGAGGCACGAGTAGGCGTTTGTGTTTGGATCGTCGAAACAACTGGCCAGGGGGTGCTTCTTGCTCCCACAGAACTAAAAAGCTGAGAAACGCAGATGATAGGGGGAGAACATATCGTCCAAAGCCTATGCGCACGACCGCGTCGTGGAGGACGTCTTCCTTGGTTAAAAGTGTGAAGTGTCAAAAGCACTTGGGAAGAACGGTACGATGAGTCCACATTCCCTAGTGAGCCTGCAGACTTAGGGGAATGGTGAAGAATGATCCAGGACCCTTTGGTAGGGTGTGTTTTTGTGTGTGTGTACCGCAGGCGGTCTGTGAGTACGATGCGTTCCATATCATAATGTGATTTATTGATATGTATATATATATGTTGGAGCATGATTATTTATGAATATGCAAAATGAATTCATTTTATAAAATGCTCAGTTGAAGGTGATAAATGTGAAAACGGGAATTAAAAGCAGTTATTATTAAAGTATAAACGAGGCGTATATCCTTATACTTGTGTTGTATACTTTGTGCTCGTAGGGGAGGTTATGTATTGGCATAGTGATCTAGGTGGCTAGTTGAGGCTAGTGGTGGACCGTAGGCTTGACTTTGAATTGAGGCCTTAGAGATTGTGGTTAGTAGCCTTAGAGATGTGGTTAGTAGTCTTGTGATTGTGATTAGTAGTTTGGTGATCGTGGTTAGTTGTGTGAACTCTTTTGGAGATTTGAGATTAGGGATGATTTTTGTGTCAATTGATAATTGAGGCCTTAGAGAAGGCGAGTGACGAGTTGTGTGAGATTTGATTGATGAGAAGAGGTTATGATTAGGGATTCATTAAGTACTCGAGGTACTGTAGTTTGACAGTCTTGATTCTTATGCTTAGTCCTTTCCCTTAAGCATTCCTGGTACTGTGTTTTGTACACTAGTACATATCGTTGACTTCTATGTCACTCCTTGAGTTGTTGATTACGGCGTGGTGCCGAACCTCTTCCTTGTGTCATCATTGATTTCGTGGAGTTGGAAACGGATGGTTGTCTTCCATGAGTCCAACGTGTTGTTCTTCCTTTATTGTCCTTTCGGGACATTATAGGAATCCTTGTAGTGGTGTTCATTCTTATGTGGCTGTCATTTCGAAAACGGTGTTTTCTAAGTTTTAAAATAAACTCTTTGTATTTAAAAGGAAAAACCCGTTTTCGCCTACCCCCGTAGAAATGAAAAGTTTTAATACTTATAAAATGATCTTGAGATCTTCTTTGAGATGATTTTCATCTTGTAAAAACCAATGATGGCAACTGACGGAGACCGGGGGCAAGACGGTTATTTTTAATGTGTGGTTTCCTAAAAGAAAACTATTTTTATTACTTGTCTTGATGATTCTGAGATTTTGAGACTTCTTTCTCAAAATCTCGACCTGTAGTGTTTTGAAAGGGGATTTCCTGTTTCTCCTTTTCTTCGGATCATTCTAAGTCTCGGTTACGATGCTTGGTGTTGTTTAGTGCACACATATAGTGTTGCCTCTCACTTCTTCTTGGTTGTTGATGTCACCACCTAGGTGATAGGAGTTTTTCTTAAGTTAGGGGCATGGATACCGAATGGATTGGTTCGAGTTTAGAAACCTTTTTCTTAAAAACTATTGAATCTCTGGGATTCATCTTTTCATTACTTTCACTTTCGGCCATTCGTTTTTGGTTTCCTTGTTCACTTTTGGTGTTCTTTCCTTGTTCACTTGTGGTGTTTTTCCTTGTTCGGGTATTCTTAACCTTGACGTTGTTGTCTTGGTTAGCTGTTGGTTAGCATTTGGAATTCCTTCCCTTTGCCTTGTTTTGGTGACCTTTAGGTGGTCGTTCTCGTGAGTTGAGTTCGTCTACTCATAGTGACTTGATTGTGTGGTTTTCCTCACCTACAGTGAGAGTGTTAGTGATGTGATTGACCCTTTGATGATAGTGTTATGAGGTTAATGTGGTGATGTGATTCATGGTATTGAGGAAGTGATATAATTGAGGTGACCCAGTACTTGAGAGGTGTATTTTCTCTAGAAATGGAATGAGGTTTGTTATATATATATATATATTGATGATGGTTGCGTTAGTACGCAAGGACGTGGGTATTTTCCTTCCTGTGTTATCGGGGTGTGGGATTTGAGCCTTCCTTGGTACTAGTGGTGGATTTTGTTTCCTGTGGATATTAGAGGTGAGTGTGATCTCCTCTATTGGATCTTCTGATTTGTGTTGTGAGTAATTGATGATTTGTGAGGTTTGACTCAGGAGTTGTGCACTTAGTATATGTTGATGAGAGTAGTGTAGACTACCGGTTTTGGTACTTGGAGTATGAGCCGTAGTTGTACCTTGTAGACTCAGGTTGGATACTTATACATGTATACTTGTATATATATATATATCCTCGTTATATACTTATGTACGGTAGTATATGAGTGCGTGTGCCTTTGGTTTTCGTGGCTGGGTTATGTTGTGGGCTATGTATCTCACTGGGTGGTTTAGCATTACCTAAACTATCAGAGGATGTGGTAGTTAGAGTATTCTTTCCCACTTAGCTTATTTGCTCACAGGGGTATTTCACTTGCCCCCTGGTATTCACACGCCAGGTTGCAGGAAACATACGGCTATGAGCAGGATGCAGTGCAACGACAACTTTCTTTTGTTTCCTTGTTACAGGTTTTGGAGTTGCGTTGGGTGATGCGGTTACGGTTGCGGCACGACTGGGTTTGGGGACGATAGGTATCTGCTTTCAGTTTTCCTTACCCATTTGTTATGGGTTTGCCATGTATTTCTTTTGGGAGCCAGTCTGTTGGCCTATCCCTGTTGATATATCTTTTATTTCCTGTATTTATTCTTTCAGGATGTATTGTATCTATTCCGCACAGTTAGGTGCTCTTCTGTATTTTTATTAGAGCATTTGTGGCTCTGTTGATGTTAGAGGGTTTAGAGAGGTTTTGGTTTCTTTCCACTACCTCGGCCCTATTAGGATTGTTGAATGTGGGGCTTGGAAGCCATTGTGATTATTGAATTTTTATTGGCAGGTTCTTGTGTTGTGGTTGCTGTCCTGATGTTCCATTTACAAACGGAACTCTGTCGGATTTTCGTTATATTCCGCTGCTTTGTTTTGTCATTCATTTGGGTATTTAATATACCATTTCTATCATTAACCCATATGTTTTCATGGTTAATGATGTCTTAGTTGGTCATTCATGTTAAGGATCACATCCTGGATTCCTCGGATGTCCCTGTTTGGGAGTCTTAGGAGTTTAGGAGCGTGTCAGTTGGTATCTGAGGATACTCTTGAGTTTCTAGTATTCTATTTGGCATGGAGTATAGTTTTCATTGTTATTCCATGTATTTAGTTTGGTTATTATTGACTCTAGTAGTCGATTGACTTATGTCACCCTCTGGAGATTCGCTGATTCTCTATATTAGAGTTTCGGGAATTCTAGGGGCGTGACAGTAAGGTATCAGAGTGTGTCATTCTTACCCTTTTATGGGTGTTTGATGACCTTCAGTCATTGGTTTTCATTTGTTTTTCGTTTCTTTTTACTTCCGCAATCACTCCCTTAGCTCTTAGGCTCGGGTTTCGGAGTCCTAGGAATTTGGGGCGTGACAGGTTGTATCGAGTACTCGACGAGGTTGTACTGAGTACTCGAAGAGGTTTTATCGAGTACTTGATGCTCCAGTTACCGAGTACTCAAAGGGGTGCTTACCGAGTACTCGACGCTATGGCGGGAAAAATAAAGGGTTAGGTTGAGGAGCTTGGTTGAGGCTGTTTTCCCTCAATGTTGATGTTGATGAGGTGGAGGTTGTGGTGGTGGAAGAGTTGCGGTTTCGGTAGGTGTTGGTGGCAGTGGCTAAGGTGGCGGGAAGATCGCGTGGGTGGCCACGGAAAAACGACGGCGGTGGTGTTGGTGTTGGAGAATATGAGCTTTGGAGCATAAAATAATTGATTTTGTTTTTGGCTTTGAGTTTGTGTTATTGAAGTGTGAAAAAAAAATATATATATATATATAGATGAGTGGGAGATAAAGTTGTTGAAAGTTCTTGTGGTGAGTGATTTGTTGAGGAGTGAAAAAAAAAGATAAGATGATAAAGAAGATGAAATGATCGCGGAGAAGATGCAGTCATGATGATGGTGATGAAGATGATGTAGATGATGAAGAATGATGAAGAAGCGCACATAATCTCAGTGGTGGTGGAGCATAATGGGCGTAACAAAAGGGGAAAACAATGAAAAGAAGAATGATGAGCCTTGAAGAGATGATTGATGTAATGAAATTTGAGCCAAGGTGGAGATTGTTAGGAAAGTATCTCAAATTTCTATTATAATTAGGTTTCCCATTTTAGAGTTGTATTGTAAAAGGTAATTTCTTGTTATAAAGATGTTTTATTCTTTAAGGAGGTGTAATCTTTGTCCAACAAAAAATTAATTTTCTTATTCAACAAAGAATGTGATTTAACTCTATAAATAGAAACATAGGGTTTGGGTTGAAGCTTAGAGAGAAAATATAGAGATGTGATGAGGAAGAGAGAAGTGAGGGTGTTGTGTGCATCAAGTCAATCATGGAGCCTATGTAATTTCTTCCTAATGCATATTCTCTCTCAGTGGACGTAGTTCAGTTATGAGGCTGAACTACGTTAAATATTATGTGTTATCTGTGTGAGTAAAAACAGACATGGATGATTTTGGGCGGGATTCCTAACATAGAAAAGAGAAAAAGAGATGAAGAAATGAGTGAAAGTGTCTTGCACCTATGTAATATTTTTTTTTAAATGAAATATCTTCTATTAGTTGAAGTGGGCCAGGTTGAGACCGAATCATATAAAATATCTTGTGTTGTTTGTATTTTGAATTATTGATGTTGCGTGTTATTTATTTCTACTCTGTTAAAGGAAGAAGATTGATTCTTAATCTAAGCCATTCACTTCTAACCATACTCTGTGTTTTATTCTCATAACAATGCATTATTAAATCAAAGGCATAGATTTTGAATAATATAAATTAATGGATCACATCCTTTTTCTTGGTGCAAGGAAAGTTTCACCAATCACTATCATTTTCCTCCAGTCATCGCCGACGCAATTACTCTCTCCTTACTTTATACGACCAAACATATGAATGCTAAAAAATATAGTCACTATAGGTAGGCGAAAAAAGGAACAGAAAAAAAATTTAGTTAGGTTTTTGTGTAAGTCATGATTGATCCACGGGAGATCGATTTGGATAATAATTACGATATTATATAAATAAATATATAAAATATTATTATCCGGATGATACTTAATGGTACCGGGAACCATGGCATTAGTGGGGTAGCGGACTGGCACAATTGGAGGCCTCACTAATTTCCTTCTTGTATTCCTGTGTCAATTAATGATAGTACTTGTTATTAATTTTCTTCTTGCACAATTGAAGGCCTCACTAAACTTTGAACTCATCAATTCTTCTTCGTGATCATGCCAGTAGAGTAGTAACTGTGGGATTAAAGCTTCAAGTTATGGGTGTACAAGTGTTTATTTTGTAAATGAATTAAGAAAAAAAAAAAAAAATTTGTTCAATTGCAAATCGGTGTCAATTATTAACAACTGTATCCAGATATATTATAATATAATATTAATGTAGTTCAACATTGTCCACCCAAAACAAGGTCAAAGGAGTTATGCTTTTGCTTAGTGCACTCGCAGGGAACGATTCCAAACAATATATATTTGATATATTTGACTAGTCCACCTTAAGTTTTGTATGATTGAAATTTTCAACAAGTACTCTGAACTTGGATGGAAACACCCCGATTTTCTCAAATATTAGAGACGTAACCGGTGCTAGACAAGACAATTTAAAAAGACACATGAAAATATGTTTGGGTCAAGGGCCAGTGATTATGAGGAGAGAGGAAATATATATGACGTCTGAAATTCGATGGGTGTTGACATCACTGCGAGCAGGCTATTTAGACTTTTTTCTTTTTGTTTCGGATGTGTCTGTTTTAGTGGTTTGACATGGACTTTGTGCCTGCAGTTGGTTATTGTATATTTTCGGAATACTTGAAATGATTTTGCAACATCTAGCAGTATAAAATATTTTCCAAAACCATCACACTCGTTTTTATTAAAGTTTTTACACCCGCCCAAGAACGAAAACAAAAACTATGATTTCAACCCTTTTCTAAAAACTAAAAATCTGTAAATCAGAAAACGCGAACACAAACACACACAATAATAATCGACACAAAAATTTATAGTGGTTCGGCCAAAATAAGTTTACGTTCACTAAGGGCACCGTTTCACTATAATCAAAGAGAGGATTATAAGGGGGTGATTCGCAAATCACACACACGCACACACAGTGTATACTCACGCCTATATCACCGGAAATAATATAAGCATATATTATTCATAACACTCTCAAGAAGAATCTCAGTCTGTAATTCTTCTAATCTCTCTCTCAATCTTGTGTTTCTGCATTTTTCTCACACCTCACGAACATTCATACAATAGGAATAACCCATGTATATATATAGGAGAGGTAAATCTGGTGAACAAGTCAATAGGAATCAAATCACAATTAGAATTGGAGTCTTAAAAGTTTTACTTTAAAATTCCTGTATATGGGTCACCGAGTACTCGGTGAATACCTAAGGCCGCGCAAACGCGCGCAAGTACGCGAAACTCTCTGCCACTTTTTCACCACTTTGCGCAAGTGCGTCTGAGTTCGCACTTTACCGAGTACTCGGTAAAGATCCCACCTAGTACTCGGTGGTTCTTCAATCAGCAACTTGTGTCAACCTTTATCTCCACCAATTCTCTTCTCGATCCTTCGAGGAAATGAGTCATTATCTAACAATCTCTCACTTGACGACTTTCCATCCATCAATCAACTCAATCAATGATTAGTGCTTCTAACAATGCTCTTATTTATGTCTTCAAGTTTGAAGACCCACTGAAGTTGTGTGCACAAATTCAGTTTCTCTGTTGTCACCACTTTTGTCAACATGTCGGCCGGATTCTTGCTTCTTTGAATATTCTCAAGAGTCAAAACATCATCCTCTAATAGATATCTGATGAAGTGATAACGAAAATCTGTATGCTTCATCCTCGAATGAAATGTTGAATTCTTTGCCAGATGTATAACACTTTTACTGTCACTGTGCAAAACACTCTTCTCTTGCTCAAATTCCAACTCTGCAACCAAACCCTGTAACCAAATCATCTCTTTGCTAGCCTCTGTAACGGCTATTTACTTAGCCTCTGTAGTAGATAACGCAACGATCTTCTGTAACTGCGAAATTCGACAGACTGTTGTAGTACCTACTATAAATACAAAACCAATAGTGCTTCTTTTGCGATATATCTTACCTATAAAATCTGAATCTACATAGCCATATAAATTCACTTCACCTTTTCAAAACCAAAGGCATCTGTCTGTGGTACCTCGTAGATATCACAATATCCATTTCACTATTTCCCAATGAGTCTTCCCCAGATTAGACATGAACCTACTGACTGCTCCCACTGCATATGCAATATCTGGTCTCGTACAAACCATTGCATATATCAAGCTACCAATGGTTGAAGCGTATGGAACACTGGTCATGTTGTTCCTTTCTACTTCTGACTTGGGAGACTGTTTTTTGGATAATCGGAAGTGACTAGCCAAATGTGTGCTAACCGGCTGAGCATCACTTATATTGAACCTCTTTAGAACCCGTTCAACGTAGTCAGCCTAGGATAACTGCAAAGTACCCTTCTGCTTGTCTCTGTTGATTCTCATACCAAGAATCTACTCCGTTGCGCCTAAGTCATTCATCTCGAACTCATTTGGCAAATGTTTCTTCAACTTACTGATTTCCGCAAAATCAGACCCAGCCACTAACATGTCATCAACATAAAGTAAGAGGATGATGTAACTAGTCTCAAACCTCTTGAAGTAGCTACAATGGTCAGCGTTGCACTTGGTGTAACCATATCTCTACATAAATCCATCAAATTTCTTGTATCATTGTCTTTGAGCTTGTTTCAAACCATACAAGCTCTTTTCCAACTTACACACAAGTTTCTCTTTACCTTTCACTGAGAAACCTTCCGGTTGCTGCTTATAAATCTCCTCATTTAGGTCACAATGAAAGAAAACAATTTTGACATCTAACTGCTCTAGGTGCAAACCCTCTGCTGCAACAATGCTAAGAACTAAACAAATGGTATTCAGTTTCACAACCGGAGAAAATATGTCGGTGTAGTCGATTCCCGCTTTCTGCTGAAAGCCTTTTACTACGAGTCTCGCCTTGTACCTGTTAGAAACATCATGCTCTTCTTTGACCCTATAGACCCATTTATTATGAAGAGCTTTCTTTCCTATCGGCAGCTCAGTTAGCTTCCATGTCTTGTTAGAGATAAGTGACTTCATCTCATCTTCCATTGCAAGCAACCACTGGCTCGCATCTGCTGTACTATATGCTTCATCATAGTATTCTGGTTCACATTCATCTGTGAGCAACAAATAATTCAAGTATCTCCTGCTCGACACATGCTGCCGTGAAGTCCTCCTAGGTACAGGAATATGAGTCAGAGATTGCAGTGTATCATCCTGTTGATTAATGCTATATGTAATATGTTCTTCTAACTTGGTACTCCTACTATCTTGAACATCATCCAACTCAACACACACAGGAACACTCTGTGTTATAGGCTTTGAGGTAGTTGTGTGTCTATCCTTGTACATCACTTTTTCATTGAACACTATATCTCTGCTTCGGATCATATTTCAGTTATGATAATCCCATATGC
This sequence comes from Cornus suecica, assembly GCA_963922005.1. Classification (NCBI taxonomy): domain Eukaryota; kingdom Viridiplantae; phylum Streptophyta; class Magnoliopsida; order Cornales; family Cornaceae; genus Cornus; species Cornus suecica. The sequence continues at coordinate 50,702,443 of OY998241.1, read as the reverse complement.
GGTAACCATACTCATCACCGTCATAGCCAATGAAAGTACATTTCTATGACTTAGGATCAAGCTTATCCCTCACATTATTATTAATGTACATATGCAACACAACCAAAAACTTTTAAATGTGAAAGTGTTACCTCTTTACTGCTCCAAAACTCTTCTAGTATTCTGTGCTCTAATGTTACTGATGGACCTCGGTTGATGAAGTACACTGTTGTACTGACTGCTTCTACCCAAAACTACTTCGGCAATCCCACCCGAATACGCATGCTTCTGGCTCTCTCAGTCAATATCTGGATCATATGTTTTGCTAAGCCATTCTGATGTGGTGTACGTGGAATAGTCTTCTTTAATCTGATATTATTCTCATAGCAAAAGGTTTTGAATCCGGTGTCATGATATTCTCTACCATTGTTGGATCTTAATCTGTTTATCTTCAAACCCGTCTCATTCTCTATCATTGCCTTCTATTTCTTGAACATATCATACACCTAAGATTTATGTTTCAAGAAGTAAACTCATACCTTCTTGGAATGGTCATCGATGAAGGTGATGAAATAGGACTTTCCGCCAATAGATGAGACATTTGTTGGCCCTCAGACATCAGTGTGAACTAGCTCAAGCTTCTCCTTTTCTGAGATCTCTACCTCTTTTCTGAAAACTAACCCTCTTCTGCTTACCGAATACGCAATCCTCACAGAAGTCGATATCAATCAAATTTAGGTCTAGTAGCTTTCCCTTTGCGAGCATAACCTTGAGCCTTTTTTCACTCATGTGACCTAGCCTCTTGTGCCATAAATTGTGATCCTCATTGCTTTCTACAACTGCTATCAACGTGCTAGCCTTGGTGGTAGTGTACAACGTACCACTCTTCTTTCCTCGTGCTATAATCATAACCCCTCAAGAAAACTTCCACTCTCCTTCATTGAAAGTGGTCACATAACCTTCACTCGCCAACTGGCCTACTGAGATCAGTTCTTCCTCAAGTTTGGAATGTGTTTCATATCCCTCAGTTTCCATATCGATCTGTTGAGTCTGATATGTACTTCACCATTGCCAACAACATTACAGGACTAATCGTCACCTAGATAAACCTTGCCAAGGTTTCCAGATGCATAGCTCTCAACTTGAGGTGGCATGGAATGATGCTCCAGAGTCCAAGACCCAAAACTCTGCTTTGCTCTCCAAAGAGCATATCAACGCATCATCAGCTTCTTTTAAGACAATTTTGCCTCAGTCTTGTTCTCCGCTTTTGAAGTGACCAGTTTTCCACAATTCCAACACTCGATCTCTTTGGAATTTTTGGGACCTCGAGATTGTGATCTTCCATATCTTGACTTAGAATGGCCATGACTCTGATTTCCGTCTTTCTTTCTATTCGAACCTCTGCCTCTGCTATCAACATTCAGTGTTGAACCACTGTTAAAAGAGTCTGACGTCTGTCTTCTGATCTCTTCTGTGAGTACCATGCTCACTACGGAATCATACTATATATCGGTTCTGTTCTTGAAGAGTTACTGATTGTTGCCTTTGTGACGCTCCAACTCTCTGCCAATTGGCTTAGAAAAAAACTTATTTTCATCTTGCCAGTGATTGGCGTATCAATTGAGTCCAACTGCTCAACAATTTCATTAAGAGAACTGAGATGTTCACTGACCTTCCCATTCTCGAACATCTTCAAATTCACCAATGTTGTGATGAGATGTACCATAATGTCAGTCTGATCGTACCAAGAGTCTTTCAATCTAGGATTGTCCAATCATCTTCTTTCATTGATTCTGGCCTCTTCCCTTCTAATGGTAAATACAAATTTTTCTGGAATAACATATCCTCAATTTACATATTTCAATAGGCAAAGTTTGACCCGTCAGACTTGTCGATCATCGCAGTCTTTTCTTCTCCCAAAGTTCGGTTGATGTGTTTAGTGTCGAATTGGCTTCAGGAATTGCTCCAACCTAGAGCTCTGATACCACTCATTAGGGTTTTTACACCCGCCCAAGAAAAAAAAACAAAAACTAGGGTTTCAACCCTTTTCTAAAAACCGAGAATCTGCAAATCAAAATATGTACACACAAACACACAACAATAATCGACACAAATATTTATAGTGGGTTGGCCAAAATAAACCTACGTCCACTGAGAGCACCGTTTCACTATAATCAAATAGAGGATTACAATGGGGTGATTCGCAAATCACGCACATGCACACACACAGCGTATACTCAAGTCTGTATCACCGAAAATAATATAAGCATATATTATTTCTAACTCTCTCAAGAAGAATCTCAATATGTAATTCTTCTGATTTCTCTCTCAATCTTGTGTTTCTGTGTTTTTCTCACACCCCACAATCATTCATACAATAGGAATAACCCATGTATATATATAGGAGAGGTAAATCTGATGGACTAGTCAATAGGAATCAAATCCCAATTAGAATTGAAGTCTTAAAAGCTTTCCTTTTAAATTTCCATATTTGTGTCACTGAGTACTCGATGAAACTCCCACTCAGTATTAGGTGGATACCTAAGGTCGCGCAAACGCGCGCAAGTGCGCAAAACTCTCTACCACTTTTCACCACTTTGCGCAAGTGCGCCCGAGTTCGCACTTTACCGAGTACTCGGTAAAGAACCCATCGAGTACTCGGTGATTCTTGAATCAACAACTTGCGTCAACCTTTATCTCCACCAATTCTCTTCTCGATCCTTCGAGGAAAGGAATCATTATCTAACAATTTTAGTTCTCTTTTTTTTTTTCTTTTTTTAATATTAAATTAAATATAAAGATAGAAGAGAAAAATATGTAGCAATGCCTATAAGATAAGGGCCCAAGCCATACATGTCCACAAGCTAATTACAAACATAACTAAAAGGTTCAAAGCTCCTAAAATTAAGATACTATAGCATCTTAAATCCGAAATTTTAGAGAATCAATTATGTACTACTTGGGATTCTGAGCATTATGATCAATGAATGAAGGGCGGATTCCATTCTTGTAAAACTATATATGAAGTTGGAGAAGATTTCCACTTAATTGTCGATAGTTTTTCTTTAACATTTCCTTGAAATAACCTTATATGCATATAATGTGAGACACAATTTAAACAGTCAAACAAGACAATTTTGTGAATTTTTTTAGTATGCTATAAGTTCATTCAAATGAAGGCATACTAAAAAATTAGTGGTGGATGCTGTAAATGGAACGTACCAGTGTCCGATAAAGATTTCATCATTTATCTTTTATATCAAGAGGACGATGGAAGGTTTTTTATGGGTGTCAGTCTCGCATATCAGCTGTCATGGGAATGAAATTGCTCATGCTCTAGCAAATCTCTCTCGAACTCCCAAGAATCAGATATTGTCTTGAATCCTATCCCTTGGAATATTATGCATTTAGCTCAGAAAGAGTGTAATTTGTTTGATTAATATGAAATTACCTAGACGATTAATGAAACTAGCCTAGAGGGGGGGGGGGGGGGGGTAAATAGGCTTTCAATCGATTTTAAGATCAATTAAAATTATCTAGCAGAAATTCAATTTTAAATAATCACAAACCCAAATTCTCTAATAAGATAAATCAAAAAACCATAAACATAAGTGCATAAAATAAAGCAATAGAGAAGACACAGAGATTTTTACATGGAAAATCTTGGAAATACTCTAAGTAAAAATCACTAATACGCTCGGGTATTGATGCACTATGAATCAGAGAATTTTTACAAACTCTATGAAAACATAACTTACAACCGCTGTAATTTATTGTTCTTCACTCGACGTCTAAAAATCTAGATCCACTCGCGCTCCATGAAGCTCTCCCTCCGATCTCCGTACTCAGACGGCTTCGCTTCTCAACGAATCAAAGCAATCACGTTGCAATTTGTGGTGTGTTGATTTTTCAACAACTAGTTCATTCAATTGTGTATAGAGATTGTCGATGTCGAAGCACAATTGAATAAACTCAGAATCAAGAGAGAAATAGAAGATATAGAATCACACAAATTTTTTTTCTCTTTCTCTATCTCTGTAGAAGAATATGAATCTATAGAAAACTTCCAGAGATCTCTCAAAAGCACTACCCCCCTTTGTTGTAGACCTTTATATTTATAGACAATGATGAGGCAAACCATAATTGTCGTCCTGTCTCATAATTTTACACTGAACCAAGTAAAACCCTATACTATGGTGAATAATAGGTGTTTTGCACGTACTTCAAGGTATGGGAGTCGTAGACGCATCATGGAATTAAAACAGGGCCAAAATAGACATTGCAGTAGGAATTAAATTTTCCTACCACTGTTACGCCTTAGGAGTAGAGAAGCTAAGCCTTAGGCGTAGGGCCTGAGCGTATGCTTGAGCGTAGGCTTGAGTATAGATTTGAGCTTTTTGGCCACCTTTTGCTTCTGTAGGCGTAGGCTTGAGTATAGATTCTTCATGAAAACCATTTTTCTCGGGACTAATGCCATTTGAACCCCCTCAACTCCCTTGTAATGATTCTTGATGTTGCGGCTTGAAAAAATGACGTTTCTGCTCTCCGGGAGACACTTTTTACTCAATCTTGCTTCTTTTTTCAATTATCTTGTATTCTTCACTTCTTTAGGCTTGATTTAAATTTGACAAAGTTTTCCAATCCCTATTAAACCTACCCAACTCGACAAGTCACTCAACATGGTTATTGTCTAGAACATGCCAAACACAAATAATATCATAAATGTTCTTACAATCTCCCCCTTGGCATTTCTGAGACAAAACCATGTTTTACAAAGATATCCTCATGAATAATAACATAATATCTATACCTATGAACACCCACCCACAAACATAGAAATAGAATATCATTTTGTCTTCATGATGATCTTCCAATCCTGTAACCACAACACTGAACAATATACCATGAAAAGTAAGTGTGGAAAACAGATATAAATAAATATAATGATTACAAGAATAACATAACACCAATGCAAACATAATGATCATCATAGTATAAAAATACTACTTCTCCCTTGACAATAAACTCCCCCTCAATTGAAAAGTTCTCACTCTTAACCAAACAATCTCCCCCCTTACTTAATACTTCTCCCCTTTTTTGTCACTGAAATGACAAGCAAATATATACTAATAAAAACATATGAGAAATATACACAAACAGCCTCAAAATGCAAACATAGAAACAAATTATAGAGGAGACTCTAGAGGATCTAAACCAAGCATTAAATACTAAGATAAAGTTCTCTATAAGATTATAACCAGATTCTCGAGTAACATAAATCTCTACAATGCATGAACTTAACACTAAATGAATGCATAATGTCATGAATAAAAATAAAACAAAAATATTTTTGTTATTTCAAATATGTGAGCAAGGTAGTAGAGACAACAAGCTAATCATTAACACATCATATTCTCAGATCTAACTCAGTCACTATACACACGGTAGTGAATAAAATCAACACACATACCTTGTAGACTCAAGAATGCATAAGTCAAGTTTTGTAAATACATATACATATGAAAATACTCATTGTAAGTACTAAGGTAAGATAAAAGCAATACACACTAATTCTAAAAATCTCCTCACCAACCGTGATGATAATTCAGTCCAAGATCCAAACTAGAAGTCAAATCGTTAACTTGAACCTTATTGCTTTAAAAGAAACACAATTTTCAAATAAGTTAATCTTTTGCACATTTTCACCTTATCCCTTTTTGTCTTTCTAAGCTCCGGACTTTCCAGTGAGGATTTTTAGTCCCAACCAACTGGGCCCGAGCTTCTTCCTTGGGATTTATGTTCATTAGTCTTCTTCCCTTTTTACGCGAACACTCAATGCTTACTGAGGCAAGAGACCCGATTACTTAGATCGAAAAATTACTTTTTGCATTTTTATATTTTGATTATCACATTATTTCCTCTTTCAACATTCCCACAACATTCATAAGCATGCAAAAAGGTATTCCAAAGCATAGATCAATCTAGTATAGCTTATGAACCTACATATCACTTCGAGTTAAATAAAACATACGAACAACCTCAGCATGCATTACGATCATCTCCGAAGTAAAACAAACACCTAAGAATATAGTTTTTCAATTGAAAATAATCATGCCAATTAAAATTCAAAAATCTTAGGTCAGGTTGATATCTCTACTTCCCATATACAGAATTATACAAGTAAATATGAGAATAGAGTAAAATATAACAACTTTTATACTCTAGCCAAGCTCATCATTCCAAAACAATATTATTTTATGTTTTTTATATATATAAAAAAATGCATGCATGAATATAATACAAATGCATGATTATCTATCGATTCTAGGAAAATAATGTAATGTGCTGCTAGAATGATAGATAAAAAGATATTTATTCTAAAGAAAACATACAAATAGATTTCCTAAGACTAACATGCTTTTGAAAATCTAATGGTTTTGTAAAGATATCTACCAACTGAGAATCTGTGGATATAAACTCTAAAGACAGTATACCATCTTCAACAAGATCTCAAATGAAATGATGTAGAATATCGATATGCTTTGTCGTAGAGTGTTGAACAGGATTTTTAGAATTATTTATCGCACTCGTGTTATCACAAAACATAGTCATCACGTTTTGTATAAAACCATAATCCTGCAATATCTGACGCAGCCACAAAACTTGAGTACAACAACTCCCAACTGCTATATACTCAGCCTCAGTAGTAGAAATGGAAACACAATTTTGCTTCTTCTATGCCAAGCAACTAAACAATTACAAATATAAAAACACCCTCCATTGGTACTCTTTCTATCATTAACATTACCAGCCCAATCAGCATCAGAAAAAGATGCAAGTTCAGTGTAAATCCCTGATGGATACCACAGTCCATAATTCACTGTCTTTTTAACATACTTGATAATGATTTTTACCGTAGTAATATGAGACTCTTTCGAACTTGTCTGGTAACGTGCACACAAACCAATACTAAAAGGTATGTCAGGTTGACTAGCAGTCAAGTACAACAAACTCCCAATCATACTCCTATAAAGTGTAGGATCGACATGTTTACCTTTAGTATCTATGTTAATCTTGACACTAGTACTCATGGGAGTTTGAATATCTTTAGCCTTTTCCAAACCAAACTTTTTCACTAATTCCAAGGCATAACGAGTTTGAGAAATAAAAATCCCATCACTCAACTATCTAATCTGAAGCCCAAGAAAGAAGTTCAATTCACCAATCATGCTCATTTCAAATTCATGTGTCATTTGATCTCCAAAATAATAAGCAAGTCTATCAGAAGTGGAACCAAACACTATATCATCAACATAGATTTGAGCAACAACTTTCTGAATAAACAGTATTTTGTCCACTCCCCCTTGAATAAAATATGTTTCTAACAGGTAGTCGATCAATCTTTCATGCCAAGCTCTAGGAGCTTTCTTTAGCCCATACAGAGCCTTTTAAGTTTATACACATGACTAGGACAATAAGGATCTTCAAATCCTTTTGTCTGTTCCACATATGATGGTTGATGATTTGTTAATATTTGTCGTTGCTTCACCAAATTCCGGTCAACAAAATTTATAATACCTACAAATACTTTACTTAAAATAGTATAGCAATAAGTAGGGTCGAACCACTCTCAACTTGGAACTCGTTTTAAGACTAGGATCCAAAACTTTAATTTTCGAGATTAAAAAGAAATTACTTAAAACAATTCTTGAATTTTTGAATAGTAAACTAAAATAACTAGATAATTATCAAATGGTGGAAGAAATCTCAAGGGAAGAGAATCCACCACCCGGGTCTATATAAATAATATTATATATTTCTATTGCAAAATTCTCCTCCAACCTATTAAACATAAACATAGATATTTGTAGGCATTCCCCATATTTTCATTAATTGGTAATCACGGAAAATCCTCCCTCTAATGTTTTGGTTTAAAAATAAATAAATATAAATAGTGGTAGGCATTCCCCGTATTTCCATTGATTGGTAATCACGGAGAATCCTTCTTCTATTTTCAACCTCTATTGTAGGTTTTGTCACTTGAAAGAATTAATTCGGGAAGAGAATTAAACAATAAGAAATAAAATAAAATTATGTATATCTTACTCAAGGTGGATTCATCACTCCCTTGAGAAGATGTTTAAGCTAGCATAATGATATAGAAATAAAACATGATGTTAGAAGAAATTTTCATTAACTAAGAAAAAGATTACAACAAAATAAAAACTTGATACAAGACTAAATTCTCTCTACAATTTCTCACTCTCTACCATCTAACTCCCTACAATTTCCAACTACTCTCCTATTTATAGAGAAAATTGGAATAAAATGACATCTTGTAAAGTGAAGTTAGATCTACTTTTCTTTTCTTTTTCTTTGAATATTGATGATTTCCAAGTCATCTTCTTCTTTCTTCATGTACATTATATTCTTCATCTTCCATCCATGTGCATTCATTTCTCACTTTAATACATTTTCTTCATCTTTTCTAATTGATACCAATAAGAAATAAAAACAAATATATAAAAACATTTATACACTAAAATGGTAAATTAAAGATTTACTTTTGACATAAAAAATAGTAATTTTGTGGACTTATCAACATATGCCTCCTCATGAAGAATGTCATTCAAAAATGCACTATTTACATCTATCTGAAACAACTTGAATCCAAGATGACATGCCAAAGCAAATAAAATTTGAATAGATTCAAGCCTAGCCACCAGAGCAAAAGTCTCATCAAAGTCTATATCATCCATCTAAGTATAACCTTGAGCAACAAGCCTAGCCTTATTTCTAACGATTGTACCATTTTCATCCTTTTTATTCTTGAATATCCACTTGGTACCAATCACATTAATATCCTTCGGTCTAGACATAAGATACCACACATCATTCTTGACAAACTGCTGAAGTTCTTCTTGCATAGCATTTATCCACTCACAACCTTAAAGAACTTCTTTAACCATTTTAGGTTCCAAGCAATATGTATAACACGCATATGAGACTTAATTCCTAGCCTTTCGACGAGTCACCATCATCTGATCGACAGATCCTATGACTTTATCTAAAGGATGGTTCAACTTGACCTTTGCAGATGGTTCCTTAGAAGGTGTAGCCTGAACGTCACAAGTTTGATCATGCGATTATATAGGACTAGAACTATCATCATCATGAACCACATTGTCCTTTTTACCAACATCTGAAGAATCATTTCCTACAAGAAAGAATGGCTCACTATCTTCCTCCTCAAACAACGTTGGAGGCTCATTAACACATGAGTCATCAACCACTACATTGGCGGATTCCATCATTGTTTGGGTTCTAAGGTTAAAAACCCTATATGCCTGACTTGTCATTGAATACCCCAGAAATATTCCTTCATCAATCTTAGACTCGAATTTCCCAATGGATTCACGATCTCTAAGAATATAGTATTTTGCTCCAAAAACCTTGAAATATTTCACATTGGGTTTCTTGCCATTCCACAGTTCATAGGGATTTTTTAATGAGTCAGGCCTAAGATAAACTCTATTTAAGGTATAACACGATGTGTTCACCGCCTCAACCTAGAAATACATAGGAACATTCCTACCTTGTAACATAACATTCGCCATTTCCTGAAGAACCCTATTCTTCCTTTCAACTACTCCATTTTGTTGTGGAGTTTTTGGTGCTGAAAATTCATGTTTTATTCCTCTGTCATTGTAAAACACTTCAATTTCTGAATTTTCAAACTTCTTCCCATGATCACTCTTCACTCTAGTGATGGGATAATTATTCTCAGTTTGAATTCTTAAACAAATGCTCTTAAAACTTTTAGGAGCTTTAGAATTTTCTCTCAAAAATCCGACCCATGTAAATCTAGAGTAATCATCCACCATGACAAGAATATATTTTTTTCCTCCTTTACTCATGGTCCTAGTGGGATCCATTAAATTAATATGCAACAGCTCTAAAAGTCTAGAAGTACCAATGGTATTCGTCCTTTTTTGCTGACATCTAACTTCCTCACCCTTCTGACATGGTCCAGATACAATCCATTTTTCATAACCAAGCTTAGGGAGACCTCTAACAATTTCACTCTTAGTGATTGTTTTCAAATCTCAAAAATTAACATGTCCCATTCGCTGATGCCAGATTTCAACTTCATTAAGTTTAACTCTATTACAAGATAAATCAGAATTAGAAACAATGTAATAACAGTTATCAAATGAACGCATATCTTCCATCACACAATTTCCAGCAGAGTCAATGATTGAACACTTATCAGGAGAAAAATTGACATTGTGATTATTATCACAAATCTGACTTATGCTCAATAAATTAGCTTTTAAACCCTCAACATAAAGCACATCTTATAGTTTAGGTAAACGAGAAACCACAATGGTACGTTTTCTCGAACTCTAGACTTATCTCCATCATCAAAAGTGACTATCTCACCACGACACTCTTCGAGTAATCCAAACAATGACTTATCACCAGTCATATGCCTCGAACATCCACTATCAAGATACCAGGAGCTAGAATTACGCGCTCTAAGTGTAGTATGAGCTACAAAACAATGTAGCTCACCTTTCCTGACCCATACATTCTTCAGCTTTGGAGCTTTATTTACTAATTTTACAAAATTCTTCATCTCTTCACTCAACACTCTAATTTGATCTTGAACAAAATCTCCCTGTCGAGTTATTTGTTCCTTCATCGATCACAAAGTCTTCTCTCTTAGCTTTGAACACCTCGGTCGAATGTGACCTCTGACACCACAGTGATGACATACAGGAATAAACCTTTGACCTTCATCAATTGACCTCTTAGAATATCTAGAGGTAAAAGAAGGCTTGCCTTGAAGATTTCTTCTGACATAGGATTGAGCATTAGGATTCCAATTCGAATTTCCTTGATAAGAACTAGATGCTCCTTGGGCAGCCCTAACAAAGGTTGTTTTGGAAACGATATTCGGACTACTTGTTGTTCCTATGAATCCTAATCCCTTTGTATTTCCTGCAGATTTTCCCATACTCAACATATGATTAAGCTTAAGAGTTCCATTAGACCACTTATGAATAGTTGAATTAGCATCTTTCAATTCCTTTTCCAAACCCCCAATCCTTGTAGATTTCTCATTCATATCCAATCTTAGAATCCTCAATTCCTCATTGAGACCATCTACCTTCTTCAAAGTCTGAGTCATTTCTTGTTCAGACTTGATCAACTTTTCAGACAATTTAGCCTTTTTGGGTCTGTAAGATATTCAGGGTTAGAACTATTTGCTAATTCATCTTTTAAATAATGTAATTCTTTGTCTATGCAAAGACTTTTAGCCAATAGTTTAGTGTGATTTTTATGAAGTGGTGTGGTCTTATCAAGTAATTTATCATATTCCACTTGAAGCGATTTGTCACACCCCATTATTCCTAAGACTCCAATCCAAAGAATCAGCGAATCCCGAGGTATGACATCATGGAAAACGACAACTCAGATTAACAATAACATCGAAATACATGAAATATGATTGAAAATGAAGTATTCCATGTCAACTGAGTGATAGAAACTCAGTAAAGAAATTCTAACGAAAATCCGGCAGAGTTCCGTTTGTAAATGAAACATCCGGACAACCCAAAAGCAACACAACACAAAAACCTGCCAATAACAACAGAAATAGAATCAATGGCACGCAACCCAACATTCCAGAAACCTACTAGGGCCGAGGTAGTGGAAAAGAACACCAATACCTCTACACAACCCCTCTAAAATCAATAAAGCCCCAAATGCTCAAATGAAATCATAAAGAAAGCCACATAGCGATGCCGAAAAGGTATAAAGGCACCCCAAAACAACAAATACCGACTTAGCCACCAAGCTCAAATAAGAATACAGAAAATCATACGATAGTGCCGAAATGATACAAAGGCATCCCGAAAATAATAAATACACAGAATAGAGATACAATACAAGGGAATCTACCAACAGCCTGGCTCCCAAGAGAATAAAAGAATACACAAGTATAACTACGGAATAAGGAACATAACTAAATGAGTACGCCTCAAATCACCAGTATCGTCGCCGCCGAGCATGCCGTACTACATCCACCAGCAAACCTGCAACTTGTTGTGGGGGTGAGCAAAACTACGCGCTCACCATAATATCAAAACATCACACTCATAGCCATCTAGAAAAGGTTAATCCATCCCGTGTGCATGCATCTATCCTAGGCCAGTCAATCGTCTCACATGGCACCCCGCCAATCCGAGACCCCATCAAGAACCTCATCTACAAACTCAAATCTACTACGAATATCATAAGAACTACAATCAACGAAAACATAAACAACACATGTATACATATATATATATATATATATATAACATCCTGTAAATAACTAAGCCTGTCACTTAGGCCTATAGATAACCAATCCGAACTCCACTCTTATCTAAAGATACAACAAGGACTGACTATCTACCATACGGTGCACCTAGCATGCTACTCAGGGTTTTTAGGAGGTAAATAGATCGCTCACTAAGACTACAGAAAGAGAATCATCATAAACATGCACATAACTCGATCATCGCTCATAACTAGCGTCACTATCAAATCATTCCTAGAGAAAAAGTCGCTCTCACATTTTCTATCTTCAATTCAGTTCATCTACTTACAATGACTAATGAACCAACTCGTTCACTCGAAGAGACATAAAAAGGAAAGATACTATCCCCACAATGGATTCGGTAACCAACCAAACTATCTCTAACTCACACTGCCTATCTAGGCACTAGACAGGGTTATTGGAGTCATTTAGTCCCAAACAGATGCCATGGTCCTCGGGTTTTTAAAGAAAAACGTTGAACCCCGAAGGATTCAACCGGTTTTTAACAAAAAGTTAGGACCCGGTCAAATCTGTTTAATTCTAATGGCTCCGAACCCACCCAAGGTACTACGAATCGCACTACGTGTGCATAAATTAGTATCATGGCTCTTACCTGAGACTAAGACAAGGAAACTATAAAAACAAAGTGTGCCTTATGCATGCACTAAATGGTAATCAATTCCATACCCACCAGTATCACCATAAGATCTCCATAATACTATAAGATCTCAATATCACTATACCACAAACAAATGATCAATACCATCCTCAAACATTGCCAGTCTATCTCAAAATTATTATCAAACGTCCACTCGGGAGTATGACAACTCAAACCATTATGGGTACCTCAAGTTACATTCAATGGATCCTTAAGACACAGGATAATCCAACATTTAACTACGGATGTGGTGCTGAATAATATGTACAGTTAAAACAACTTCAGTCTAGAGAAAAGAAAGAATTCTAACCTATGATACCCGGTTAGACCTCAAATCAACTATTCTTATATCTCAATTAGAGTAGTGTACTGACCACTCCATAACCTGATATACAGACTAATGCTCAATGGAATAGGGTTAAACTAATAAGCTCTATCCGACCCTTACTCAAACAATACTCCACACTACCGGATAGGTCTATCAATCATCCTGTGATAATACTGATCACCAATCACAAAAGCCTATGTGGCCAAGATCACAATTTCAACAAAGTCTCAATATATTGATACCCAGCTCAACTAGAGCCTAACATACGGGGAACCCTTACGCCCCAATGTCACTTTCACTTAGTTTTTCCATAACTACCAAAGATAATCATCAACCGTGGCTTCTTAATAATCCCCTTTTCACTTTTTACCTTTTAAATTGTAAGTTTTCACTGTTTCCTTTACACTAGGAAGCTCACAATTTTCTTTGTAATTTAACCACGGTTAAAATATCAATCACAAACACCGCGCCCTAGGGCCCAAGAGAATAATACAAATCTCTAATTAAACTTCAAACATAACATACTCAATATCAATAAGCAATAATAACAGATAATCTTAACAGATAAGCACATGTCAATTAAATGCTCCACATGAATGTCAATGCAACTCCAATGCAACCCTAACTGCATAAGGGTGAAACAAATATCCAGGAATCCCAAACTGTTCACTATTGGGGCAACAAACCCACAACAGGAAGGGTGGGTGTCGCCAAATAGAGTGCGGAGACCACAAGTCCGCCCGGGAATTGGCGAGTGAAGCCCAGCTATCACCCCCGACGTCTAGAGAATTGAGAGTTACTAGCTCCCTGGGTGCTAGACCACCCCCTGGCCAGTTGTTGTGACATTCCAAACGATCCATACATGCACATGATATAACTGAGGCATGCAACCTACACTGAAACAATATATATACTACAGTGTTGTATGAATGCAAAATGCCTCCACATGAATTTAATATACTCAATAAAATGGCATAAAAGCTAAGAAACCTCATACAAAGCATGCTTCAAAATTTAAATTATACAGTAATTCACTTTCATTTATCTCAAAAATATATCCGGGTTCTCGATTACTCAACCTTCATAACTTTTATAAGTTAGCATGCTTTTAATTTAATTAAATAATAGGGAAGAAATCAATTAACCAGATCTACGTCCACATACACCTTCTATAAACCTATTTCGAACTCAAAGGGTACTAAACTGCCTATATTGATTTAATTTAAATAGGTTTATAATTATTTTAAATTTTTCGAGAAATAATTTATTTCATTTCTCAAGGGAATTAATTTATTTAAATTTCTCCACAAAAATATCCAATTCCGACATCATTTAATCCACTCATGGGTATTTTATAAATTATATAAAATTCCTAAATTTTCGTCTATCACTAGGAATTTAATTAAACGTTTTTATTTATCCATAAACATACAACCGAGATTCATTAATATTTTCTACGCACTATTAGTGAGTGTCAGATGTGCATATATATAAGAATATATATATGTAAATTCCCACCTAAAATAAAGCTTACAGAACAGCCTCAAACTGTCCCGTCGTGAACAGTGTCGGATGTGAACAGTGCTCGCCGCCCAAAGTTGTCTAAAAATTATTTCGAATATACCGAAACATCCGTCTCGACGACCTATACGATATATACGAAGCCCATTAGCAATCGATAAATAAATTTGAACAAATCTAGAAAAAAATGAAACTGAAAATCATATCGAAAATAAGAAATTTCCGGCAAACCGTTCAACGGTTTCGCACCAAATTCGGATATATCGTGTATAACATCAGAAACAAGCTATCCTCAAAGTTTCACACCAAACGAAGCCTGAATTCTCACCGAGTCAACCCAAATCGGTCTGGCCGAAGTAGTCATTGGTCACCATTGGTCATCTCGCGCCACCACAGCGTGAACTGGCGCCACCACCATGCCGTCGCGCACCACCAACGACCCTAGTCGCCACCCCCTGGCCGTCGAACCACAACCCTTGTCGAAACCCTCTTGCGATCAGATCCGGCATCGCTGCTTCTAAGCCAGCGAACCACCAGCCTTGCCGCCATCGACCACCGTGGCCAACCCTCCTGCTCACGACTCCAGCCATGGCTGTAACACCCCGTGTTATATTCCTTTTTCCTGAAATTAATTTTAATTTAATTTCAATAATGACGTCACTTGTTATGACGTATTATTTATTCTTGGTATTTGATACCTGTAAATTTTTCGCGTTTACTTTTAAAGTTGACCGGATGACTTTACGGTTTCTCTTTGACAACTACGCGAGTTCTTGTTGTTGACTACACGGTATCGTTTCGACATTTAAACGTTTAGTACTTCGACTGGATGACGACACATTTTAATTGGTCGGGCTTGTTTAAGTGTTCCGACATTTGGGTTTCTACCCCGATATAATTAATTGGACGTCCCGTTATTATTTCGGGCTTACAAAATTATGTTTGGGCATTACCGATAATTATTGGGGTTTACTGTATATATATATATATATTTAATTATATATATATTGAAGTGGGGTCATTTCGCAATTATGGATAAGTTGAGGGTTAGTTGTGCAATTAGTACATATATATGTATATATGTATACGCTACAACAGACCTGCTACTCCTCCTCTACACGCCATCAGACGAACCAGCTACTCTCCCTCTCTTCTCCTTCCCTCTGCAGCAATAACTCAATCACGTCTCCATCCTCCATGGTCGCCGGTCAGGCGCGAGAGAGAGAGAGAGAATCGCCGGTCATGGCGAGAGAGGAAGAGCAGAGTCGGCTGAGGGATGACCGTCGGTTGCAGCTGGTCGGGAGCAGCGACGGCGAGGGGCTGCTGGGCTGTGGACGGCGGCAGCGGCTGGTGGCGCAGGGCGGGGGAGTTGGCTCACGCTGGCAGCAGCCGCGCGTGGACGTGGCAGGGGCGTGACCGGCTGGGCTTCGGCTATTTTTTAGGCGACCTTCCGGTTATCGGTTTGAGCCGATTTTCGGTGAGTAGTTTCATACCTACGTAGTATTCGTCATATATTAATTTCGTGATTTTAGGATGAACGATTTGCCCGGAAATCGCATTTATAGGTTATAGTTTTCGTTTGGGGTATTTTAGATTTAACCCAATTAATTAACCGATTATTAATGGGCTTCATATATATCGTATAGCTTGTCGAGACGGACATTTCGATATATTCGAAATAGTTTTTGGACGATTTTGGTCGGCGGGCTTTATATTCGGGCGCTGGCACTGTGCTGTTCGGTAACGTATAATTAGGTGGGAAATTATATTTCTCACTCCGCATTATTGAAGTAGTTTAGGGGTGTAAAACCATTATTTAATTTAATATAGATATTTTAAATCGCTAATTTAAATATCTATAATTCGTTTAGAATCGGAATTGGACTTAGGGATTAATTTAAGAAAATTAATTAAATTATTCCCTATGTGATTATATTAATTCATATTTTAATTGAATAGGAATATGCGGCTTAGAAATTCTCTTGAGAATTAAATGAGCTAGAAGATTTTGTAAACGTTGGACGTGAGAGACTTAGACGCTATTCTAGGTCCCCTTTTATTACGTGGATGATCTGTGTAAATTATTTTAAAATGACATGTTAATTGAAATTGAAATGTTTTCTAAATAATTAAAGAAAATATATTGTTTAGAACATGAATCTATTTTCTCACGATTTAAATGCTTTAATATATTTTTAAAAGCATGTACAGAGATTTGAGATTTATGTTGATATTACCATGTGGGTATTTTTATAAATATGGTGGATTACATATTTATGTTGGACATGATTTATTTGTGTACACCATGTATTGTGAGACATGGGTGTTGGTGCATGTAGTGCATGTGTTCACCATTTGCAGAGATTCATTTGTTGTGGTCTACTTCCTTTGTGCGTGGTGCACGAGTAGACGTTTGTGTTTGGATCGTTGAAACAACTGGCCAGGGGGTGCTTCTTGCTCCCAGAGAACTAAAAAGCTGAGAAACGCAGATGATAGGGGGAGGACATATCGTCCAAAGCCTATGCGCACGACCGCGTCGTGGAGGACGTCTTCCTTGGTTAAAAGTGTGAAGTGTCAAAAGCACTTGGGAAGAACGGTACGATGAGTCCACATTCCCTAGTGAGCCTGCAGATTTAGGGGAATGGTGGAGAATGATCCAGGACCCTTTGGTAGGGTGTGTTTTTGTGTGTGTGTACCACAGGCGGTCTGTGAGTACGATGCGTTGCATATCATCATGTGATTTATTGATATGTATATATATATGTTGGAGCATGATTATTTATGAATATGCAAAATGAATTCATTTTATAAAATGCTCAGTTGAAAGTGATAAATGTGAAAACGGGAATTAAAAGCAGTAATTATTAAAGTATAAACGAGGCGTATATCCTTATACTTGTGTTGTATACTTTGTGCCCGTAGGGGAGGTTATGTATTGGCATAGTGATCTATGTGGCTAGTTGAGGCTAGTGGTGGACCGTAGGCTTGACCTTGAGTTGAGGCCTTAGAGATTGTGGTTCGTAGCCTCAGAGATGTGGTTAGTAGTCTTGTGGTTGTGATTAGTTGAAGTTAGAGATGGATTGTAGAATTGAGGTTGAGTTGAGGCTTTAGAGAGGACTGTTAATTGTTTTGTGGTTGTAGTTAGTTGTGTGATATCCTTAGAGATTTGAGATCAGTAATTGATTTAGTATCAATTGTAATTGAGGCCTTAGATAAGGTGGTTGATGTGATTGTGGTCTTAGTAGATGGGGTAGTATAGACCCTTAAGTGTTTTTCATTCTTTTGAGGAATGGGTAGAGGTTATGATTGAAGTGATTTCATTAAGTACTTGGAGTACTGTAGGGTGGTTCCTCATGCTTAGTTCATTTCCCTAAGCATTCCTTGTACTGTGTTTTGTACACTAGCACGTAGTCGTTGACTTGTATGTCATTCCTTGAGTCGTTGGTTACGGTGTGGTGCCGAACCTCTTCCTTGTGGTGTCATTTGAGTTGGTGGAGTTGGAACGGATATTTGTCTTCCGTGAGTCCAACGTGTTGTTCGTCATTTCCTTGTCCTATCGGACATTATAGAAATCTGTGGAGTTATGTTCCCTCTTGTTTGGCTGTCATTTCGAAAACGGTGTTTCCTAAGTTTTGAAGTAAACTCTTGTATTTAAAGGGAAAAACCCGTTTTCGCCTACCCCCGTAGAAATGAAAAGTTTTAATACCTTATAAAATGATCTTAGGATCTTCTTTGAAAAGATTTCAACTTTTAAAAGCCGGTGATGGCAACTGACGGAGACCGGGGGCAAGACGGTCATTTTTAATGTGTGGTTTCCTAAAAGAAAACTATTTTTATTACTTGTCTTGATGATTCTGAGATTTTGAGACTTTTTTTCTCAAAATCTCGACCTGTAGTGTTTTGAAAGGGGATTTCCTGTTTCTCCTTTTCTTCGGATCATTCTAAGTCTCGGTTACGAGGCTTGGTGTTGTTCAGTGCACACATATAGTGTTGCCTCTCACTTCTTCTTGGTTGTTGATGTCACCACCTAGGTGATAGGAGTTTTTCTTACGTTAGGGGCATGGATACCGAATGGATTGGTTCGAGTTTGAAAACCTTTTTCTTAAAAACTATTGAATCTCTGGGATTCATCTTTTTATTACTCCCACTCTCGGCCATTCGTTTTTGGTTTCCTTGTTCACTTTTGGTGTTCTTTCCTTGTTCACTTGTGGTGTTCTTCCTTGTTCGGGTATTCTTAACCTTGACGTTGTTGTCTTGGTTAGCTGTTGGTTAGCATTGGGAATTCCTTCCCTTTGCCTTGTTTTGTTGACCTTTAGGTGGTCGTTCTCGTGAGTTGAGTTCGTCTACTCATAGTGACTTAATTGTGTGGTTTTCCTCACCTACAGTGAGAGTGTTAGTGATGTGATTGACCCATTGATGATAGTGTTATGAGGTTAATGTGGTGATGTGATTCATGGTATTGAGGAAGTGATATAATTGAAGTGACCCAGTACTTGAGAGGTGTATTTTCTCTAGAAATGGAATGAAGTTTGTTATATACATATATATTGATGATGATTGTGTTAGTACGCAAGGACGTGGGTATTTTCCTTCCTGTGTTATCGGGGTGTAGGATTTGAGCCTTCTTTGGTACTATTGGTGGATTTTGTTTCCTTGTGGATATTAGAGGTGAGTGTGATCTCCTCGGTTGGATCTTCTGAATTGTGTTGTGAGTAATTGGTGATTTGTTAGACTGGACCTTAGTATCGTGTACCTAGTGTACGTTGGTGAGAGTAGTGTAGACTACCGGTGTTGGGTACTTGGAGTACGAGTTTTAGAGACTCATGTTGTGTATTTATATATATATATACGTGTAGATATATATATATATATATATATATATATATATATATTCCCTATATACTTATGTATACTCGTTTACGATAGTATATGAGCGTGTGCCTTGGGATTTGCGTGGATGAGACTAGTTGGGCTATATTTATATCTTATTAGACGGTTTAGCTTTACCTAAACTATCAGAGGATGTGGTAGTTAGAGTATTCTTTCCCACTGAGCTTATTTGCTCACAGGGGAATTTCATTCGCCCCCTGGTATTCCACGCCAGGTTGCAGGAAACATACGGCTATGAGCAGGATGCAGTGCAACGGCAGCTTTCTTTTGTTTCCTTGTTACAGGTTTTGGAGTTGCGTTGGGTGATGCGGTTACAGTTGCAGCACGACTGGGTTTGGGGACGATAGGTATCCGCTTTCAGTTTCTCTACCCATTGTTATGGGATTGTTATGTATTCTCTTTTGGGAGCCAGTCTGTTGGCATATCCCTGTTGATGTATCCTTTAGTTCCTGTATTTATTCTTTCTGATGGTTATTGTATTTATTCTGCACAGCTAGGTGCTTTTCTGTATTTTTATTCGAGCAATTGTGGCTCTGTTGATTTTAGAGGGTTTGGAGGGGTTTTGGTTTCTTTCCACTACCTCGGCCCTAGTAGATTGATGAATGTGGGGCTTGGAAGCCATTGTGATTATTGAATTGCTTTGGGCAGGTTATTGTGTTGTGTTTGGTTGTCCGGATGTTCCATTTACAAACGGAACTCTGCCGGATTTTCGTTAGATTCCGCTGCTTAGTTTTATTAGTCATTTGGGTATGAAATATACCATATCTATCATTAACCCATATGTTTTTACGGTTAATGATGTCTTAGTTGGTCATTCGTATTAAGGATCACATCTTAGATTCCTTGGATGTCCCAGTTCGGGAGTCTTAGGGATTTAGGAGCGTGTCTGTTGGTATCTGAGGATACTCTTGTGTTTTTAGTATTCGGGTTGGCATGGAGTATATTCTTATTGTTATTCCATGTACTTCTTTGTTATTGTTGACTCTAGAATGTCTCTTGGTTTTCGTTTCTTTTTACTTCCGCAATCACTCCCTTAACTCTTAGGCTCGGGTTTCGGAGTCCTAGGAATTTGGGGCGTGACAATGGCCACTACTAATCTTCCCTCCGACGAACAACCTGGCTCACCACTTGTGCGCCTCTTCTTTCTCTCTTCGAACCAGCCTTCTCTCTTTAATCAAACCAGCCATCTCTCTTTCTTTATCCGTAGTGAAGAAGATGGTCGAGTATGAAGGAGTGGATCGAAGATGACGAACAAAGGAGAGGAGTTGGTCAACTGCGTGCGTGATGAAGAATGTCTGATCTGTGGTCTCTCAAATATTAATAATGCATATACATATATATATATATATATATATATTTATTTTTTCCATTAATTTCATATATATATATATATATATATATATAAATACCCACATATATATATTCTCCTAATTAATAATATGTATAATAAATCCTGAAAAATGTACCGGGAACAATTAAAATTACACGAGCCCGTAAATATAAACGGGATACCCAATAAATAATATAACTGAAATAAATAATATGGGGTAGGAAATCCATTAATATATATAATCTGAAATAAATAACCGATCGACCTGCAATTAATATCACGCGAACTCGAAAATTCTACGGATAGCTAATAAATAATATAAGTCGAAATAAACACTCCGAGTACAAAACATAACCGTCGAAACACAGAACAATTCTGAACTCGACTCTGCCAAAAGATTGGTCTCAGTCCATCTATCCAAATTCTCGGTCCGCTAGATTAATAATCGAAAATCCCAACTAATGACAATTCAGAACCCGCCGCCTCAAGTGTGAAAAGCGAAAAGAAATCATTTAGCCTCAATTAATAATAAATAATAATAAAAGGAAAATCATAAGAAAATCCCTAAACGATGATACGCGTACTCAAAAAATCTACGAGTCGCCCGATAAATAATACTAGCGAGGATAAACAATTCGAGGTACGAAATCCAACTACCGGAATACTGGACACGTACAAGACCCGACGAATAACTACAAATAACTAGGGCACGAAAAGAACCCAAAACAATAATCAAGTACAACCACATCAACACATAGGAGCACTTAGAAACACGAAAAAAATAAGCATACCAAACAAACAGAACACGTACATAGAAACACAGAGCACGTCAATCAAATCAGGTACATACTAATTCTATTATAAGGGAAAAACAAAACGTCGAACCCCTAACACACTAAATGCCGAACTCGCACAGCTGAGTCGAAACTTTTAACGTCGGTCAATGAAACGTAATGCCATCCAGTCGAAGTACTAAAGCTAAACGTCTAAATGAATCCACGCAATCGGCACTAAAGCCCACGTAAACCTCTAGCCACATCCGAAACACAAAACATCATGTCAAATATCGTAAGCACCAAAGAAACCCCACGAAGTCACCGAAGAGACAATCGCAAAGTCGTGCTGTCGAATCCAGAACTCACGTCAACGTTTCACCAGTTCGAAAAATTAAACTCACCGTCAATTATCGTAATCACCAACTATAATCCACGAAGTAGTTAACAAGTCAATGGTCGCGTCATCCCGTCGTATCAAGACATAAATGCGAAAAATTTACACGTGAGATACCAAGAATAACCATGATGTCATGAACAAGTGACGTCACAACCGAAATTAAATCGAAAAAAATTCCAGAAAATTGGGAAAATAATATGGTGTGTTACATGATTCATCACATTCTTCATCACTCTCAAAACCCTCATCCTCTGATGTTGCATTCAATGTAGCAACCTCTTCAACCTTTTTAATATGCGACGCAAGCACAGTGAAGTTTTCAAAAACATCTCCTTCCTCCGAATCTATCTCATCACTTGCTGACCCACCATCAGATTCATCATCCCAAGTAACAGCTAAGCCTTTAGACTTTTTCAGAGTATTTGCACACTCAGCAGCAATACGACCATATCCTTGGCACTCAAAACATTGAGGTTTCTTCTTTTCAGGATCTGACTTCTCATTTCGAAATTGGGGCATATTCCTATTTCTAGACTCACTTAGTTTATCTCCAAATTTCTAATCTTTGTCATTTCTTCTAGCCTTCACAAATTTGTTCAACCTTTTAGAAAATATAAAAATATCATTCATATTTAAATCATTTTCTCAATCTGACTCGATAAGATCATCCCTAGTGGTTTTAAAAGCTATGTTCTTATCTTTAGTGCCACTAGTCTTCCTAGAGGAACTTTTGAACATCTCTATCTCAAATGATTTTAGATTTCTTGCCAATTCTTCAACTTTAATTTCCTTAAGACTCATGACCTCTAGTATGACAGTAAACTTAAACCGAAAACATTCATGTAGAGACCTAAGAATTTTCTTCAATATGGTTGTCTCAAGAATGGCCTCACCTAGATTGTGGCAACTTATAACAATATCAGTTATTATAGCCTCAAAATCGCTGTAGACTTCATCCTCCTTCATCTTCAGCTATTCAAATTGAGAATTCAGAATTTGAAGTTTTAATTGTTTAACCTTTGAAGTTCCTTCATGAGTTATTTGGAGAATATCCCACGCTTCTCTAGCAATTTCATATGTGGCAATTCTCTTAAATTCACTAGGGGTCATCATATTGCACAACGCATTCAACGCTTTGGAATTCCAATTAGCACTGTTTGTCACAACAGCAGTCCACTCGCTCGACGGTTTCGCTTTAAATTCATTAGTCGCATCGTCTTTCACAGTGTGAGGTGAATATCCTATCTTTACAGCATTCCAAGCCCTCTCATCTAACAATTTCAAAAACGCTCTCATTCTTGCTTTCCAATATGTATAATTTGAGCCATCAAACAACGGGGACCTAGATATGGAACCTCCTTCACGATGTATCTGCATCGTCTAAGTTCAGAATCTAACACTAGATAGTTAACCTAAAAGGGACAATCACGCTCTGATACCAATTCAAATTAGCTAGACGATTAATGAAACTAGCCTAGAGGGGGGGTGAATAACTTTCATTCGATTTTAAGATCAATTAAAAAATTATCTAGCAAAAATTCAATTTTAATTAATCACAAACCCTAATTCTATAATCAGAGAAATCAAGCAATCATAAACATAAGTGCATAAAATAAAGCAATAGAGAAGACACGGAGATTTTTACGTGCAAAACCTTAGAAAGACTCCAAGTAAAAATCACGGATACGCTCGGGTATCGATGCACTATGAATCAGAGAATTTTTACTGACACTATGAAAACATAACTCACAACCGTTGTAATTTGTTGTTCTTCACTCGACGTGTGAAAATCTAGATCCACTCGCGCTCCACAAAGCTCTCCCTCCGATCTCCGTACTCATACAACTCCGCTTCTCAACGGATCAAAGCAACCACGTTGCAATTTGTGGTGTGTTGATTTTTCAACAACTAGTTTTTTCAATTGTGCATAGAGATTGTTGATGTAGAAGCACAATTGAATAAACTCATAACCAAGAGAGAAATAGAAGATATAGAATCACACAATATTTTTTTCTTTCCCTCTCTATCTATGTAGAAGAATATGAATCTATAGAAAACTTGTAGAGATCTCTCAAAAGCACTACCCTCTCTATCGTAGACCTTTATATTTATAGATAATGATAAGGTAAACCCTAATTGTCGTCCTTTCTCGTAATTTTACACTGAACCAAGTAAAACCCTAGACTCTGGTGAATAATAGGTGTTTTGCACGTACTTCAAGGTATGAGAGTCGTAGACGCATCATGGAATTAAAACAAGGCCAGAATAGACATTGCAGTAGGAATTAAGGGTGCGTTTGGAAACTAGTGTTTTCGTTTTCATTTTTTTATCTCTTGAGAACAAAAACTTTTCTTGTTCTTGTCCTAAGCGTAATCCGGAAACAAAAACATGTTTGGTTGGAAATTTTGTCTAAAAAAATTTCGGAAACAATAAAAAAAACTCGTTTTTGAGATTTATTTGGAATAAAAAGTAGAAAAAAAATTGTCAAATGGTGAGATTAATTTTGACTTGATTGTCATCCCTTGTACAAACCAGCTACAATGTACATTTTCAAGTCTTCCATACAACAATGAACAGGACTACTCTGCTGCTATTCAAAAGATTAGCATACAGGAAAAAATATATATATATATATAAATATATAAGTAGTAACATGTATAAAAACCACATCACCCCAATTCGATTGGGGGTGTCAAGTTGCAGAGGTAAGGGTTTGTGTTGGTGGTGGTATCCATTTGCAGTGGTGGGGGTGATGGGATGGCGGCTGGTGGTGGTGGTGGGGGTTAGGGTTTAAAGGTTGAAGATGGAGGTTAGGGTTTGGAGGTTGAAGATGGTGATTATGGAATTTGTAACAATTAATTTTTTTTTGGCTGAGAACAAACAGTGCCGAAAACAAAAAAACACCATTTTGGTGTTCTCAAATTTTGAATTAAGGATGAGAAAACATTTTTTTACTATTCACGAAAACAAAAATCATCAAAGGCTCTCAAACGCGTCTTTGTTCCCGTGAATAGTGGAAAAAACAAGAACAAAAACGGAAATACTAGTTTCCAAACGCACCCTAACTTTTCCTGCCCCAGCTACGCCTTAGGCGTAGAACCTGAGCGTAGGCTTGAGCATAGATTTGAGCTTTTTGGGCACTTTTTGCTTTTGTAGGGGTAGGCTTGAGCGTAGATTCTTCATGAAAACCACTTTTCTCGGGACTAATGTCATTTGAATCCCCTCGACTCCCTTGTAATGATTCTTGAAGTTGCGACTTGAAAAAATGATGTTTCTTTTATTTGGGAGACACTTTTTACTCAATCTTGCTTCTTTTTCAATTCTCTTGTATTCTTTACTTCTTTAGGATTGATTTGAATTGATGAAGATTTCCAATACTTATTAAACTTACTTGACTCTACAATTCACTCAAAATGATTATTGTCTAGAATATGTCAAATACAAATAATACTATAAGCATTGTATTGTTTGCCAAAAAAAAAAAAAAATGAACGCGTGATGTGGGAACGATCTGTACTTGAATTGAATGTACTTCTAAATAGGCTTCTACAATTCACGATGAGACTCACGATTGTTATTTATTTATTGCGAACAAAATAATCTCAGTGGTCTACCCCGGGATTGAATCAAAATGTCTTTGTCGACAACCATCATCAGAGCCGCCTCAACTCTTTGCACCTTTACCAATCATTTATGAAGTTACCTCTCAATTTGAATTTCATGAACCAAACATATTTCACTACAATTTGTACACCTAATTTTGTAACAAACTACAATTAAAAAAATAATAAATAACATAAATAAAAATTTATAATGTACTACATTTTTTGAAAAACAAATTATAACGTACTACATTTTTTTTTATTTCTTGTTTTTTTTCTCTTTGAGTAAGAAAAGAAATAAAATGAAAGAATTTAAGCTACTAAATAAAAACTTTACACCATAGGAAACTTTTTCTATGTTGAGAACTAAAAATTGGCTACAATCCAAGGTGCTTTTTCATCGTCTGGGCTCAAGTATGATTGAAATTAAAGTTTGGTTATGTGTCTCATACCCCAATTAACGACAAAACATATCTCTCAATTTTCCTTTTTAGTAAATAAATTCCAATAAAAGATCTAACGATTTAAATATGAATAGTTGATTGATCAAGTCCCGTTGAATTATAGAATAAGATTTGGTCAATCAAATAGCGAGATCTGAATTATTAGATCTCTCTGATCTAAAACTCGTCCAATAAGAAGAAAAAATGGATCAAGATAATATTTTTTCAATGAATAATACTTGGGTCGTGCTTCATAAGAATAAATTACATCATTCCCTCTGATGTAGTTCAATGTGATACGAACACTTGATTAAAATATTTTTAAAAAAGATTTGACGGTAAAACCTATTTTGATGGATTTTATATCCACGTTTCTCTCAATAATAATAACAATATATATATATATATATATATATATATATTTGTCCAAATTATATTGATTCATGAAACATGACCCAAATACGACACTTTCAGGCATGTTCGACAAGTGACCAAAGCATGCCTGCGTCGAACACTCCTACCCGAATATCTAATACCAAAGCGAAGTGTATGTGCTTCATTGGCGATCTCGTTCAAATCACAATGCACATGTTTCACTCCTAGCTCACCGTCCTTGTACACATCCGACTTTCAATTATCACTTTCCTTCACCTATATGACACATCAAGCCCCAAGACTTGGTCAATAAGAATTTTCAAGTACTGAAGTTTCTTCCATCTTTGAAATATATGAACCTGGCTTGTCCATGTCATCATCAGTGTCATAATTTAGCTTTGTCCATGCCTCATTTCCACATGGAACAATTAATCAATCAGTACCTCCGTTTTTAGAGTCTAGACACTTAATTGACCGGATTCGTTAAAGTCCTTTGGGCCAAACTTTTTACTTTTCACTTCTTATATTTATTATAATTAGATTTTTGTTTATAATGAAAAAGCAATTACTCCCTCATTCTCATATTAGTTGTCCCATTTTCAATTTTATTTATCCCAAAATAATTATCCAGTTTCGAAACCCAATACAATATGATCTTATACTTTCTCAAATTAATTTTCTTTATTAATTTCTAAAAGTAGTGGTTCCCATTAAAAACTATAACTATACAATATTATGAAGGGTAAATAGCTTAAGACCCCCCTCAATTTTATTCTCTTTCTCTACTATACCCCCTCAATTAATTATACCCCCCTCAACTTTCATTTTCTTGCACCATGGGCTTGCCCTTAAATTGTTTTACCCTTTTACCCTCCAAACTTTTTGTATTTCCACATTACCTTTAATCATATCCTTACTATTATATTTCTTAATTCTTTAAATTACAAAAATATTATTTTTTTTTAGTTATAATATTAATTATGTCATTTACCTTTAATGTATTAGACTAAATATACTCTCAGATGTTAATTTTTTTTTTTATAAGTTCTAATTATTTTATTTGTAAATCAATTAACTTGGTATTAAATTAAAGTTTGATTTAAATCATAAAACTCAATCCTAATTAATATATTCATAAATAAATCACAATTTATGAAAACAATATATATATTTCGGAATATATATATATATATATATTGGAAAATGATATATATTTCGGAATATATATATAATTCGTTAAAAATATATATTTTCCGAATTCTTTTAAAAAATATGAATATTTTCCAAAAAAAAAATTTTTTGGGAAAAATATATATTATGTTCTAAAATATGATTTTTTCCGAAAAATAATTTTTATTGAGAAAAATATATATTATTTTCAAAAATATATATTATGTTCCAAAATATGATTTTGAGTCATAATACCTAAATTACCATCAATAGTATAAGAGGATTTAGTGAAATCAAACCTTCAAAAAAATTATTTTTCGAACAAATATGTATATTTTGGAATATATATATATTGGAAAATGATATATATTTCGGAATATATATATATATATATATATATATATGATTCGTCAAAAGTATATATTTTTTGAATTGTTTTAAAAAATATGAATTTTTTATGAAAAATATACATTATTTTCTAAAATATAAAAAATATATATTTCGGAAAAAAATTATATTATTTTCGGAAAAAAAATCATATTTTGGAAAATAATATATATTTTTCTCAAAAAAATTATTTTTCGGAAAAAATCATATTTTGGAACATAATATATATTTTTCCCAAAAATTTTATTTTTTGGAAAAAATTCATATTTTTTTAAAACAATTCGAAAAATATATATTTTTGACGAATTATATATATATATATATATATATTCCAAAATATATATCATTTTCCAATAAAACTTAATTTCATTTAAATCATAAAACTCATTATCCTAACTAAAATTTTTTTTTGCCAAATGAAACTTTCTTTTCATAAAAATATATTCATAAATTGTGATTTATTTATGAATATATTAATTAGGATTAAGTTTTCTGATTTAAATCAAACTAAAATTTAATAACAAGTTAATTGATTTACAAATAAAATAATTAAAACTTACAAAAAAAAAATTAACATTTGAGAGTATATTTAGTCTAATACATTAAAGGTAAATGACATAATTAATATTCTAACTAAAAGAAATAATATTTTTGTAATTTAAAGAATTAAGAAATATAATAGTAAGGATATAATTAAAGGTAATGTGGAAATACAAAAAGTTTGGAGGGTAAAAAGGTAAAAACAATTGAGGGCAAACCCATGATGCAATATTTTATGAAACTTTAGGGGGTTCTAAGCTCATTTCATAATTGAGGGGATATAGTAGGAAAAGAGAGTAAAATTGAAGTGGGTTTAAGCTATTTACCCTATTATGAAAGATAAAATTGAAAACACAAAATAAAAAAAATAAAAAAAAATAAACCAAAAGTACATAATAACCCCCTCAACTATTACCAAGTGAGCAAAATATCCCATGTATTATAAAAGTGAGCAAAGGAGTCTCTCAAATTTTTAAAATTAAGCAAGTTACCCCTTGAACCCACTTTTTGAATGTCAAATTACCATTGTACCCATATATTAACCTTTATTAAAATATAAAAATAAAGGTTAACTTTATTTACACCCCTAAAGTTTGTTTGATCTTCAATTAGACCTCCTCAAGTTTGACAAACTTCATTTACACCCCCTATTTTTTCAAACTCACATCATTTACACCCCCTAATGCAACTTAATACCAAAACTACTTTCAATGGTGAGATAGGTGGTGTTAGGAAACAAGTATTCAATATTTTACTACCATCAAAATTTATTATCTCTATCCAATATTTTTCCACTTTTAAAATTATTATCTAGTTATATAAATAATTTTTTATATATATATTTTACTATAAACGAATTTATTTTTTGATATATGCTGAAATAAAAAAATTAATGTAGATTTTTTTTTTCAAAATACCAATTAGGGTTATAATATTTTTCCACTTTTAACATTAATATTATCTAGTTATATAAATTATATATATATTACTAAAAACGAATTTCCTCAATTGACACCTAAAATTTGATGATTTTAAAACATATTTCTTGGGATGAAAATTTCAGATATTTCCAAGATCGCGATCCTAGGTAGGATCATTTTGGGGTCCATAGGATCGGGATCGTAAGTAGGATCGTAAGATTCTACTACATTGTTACAAAAATTGTCCAATTTAACTCCTTAACCAATCACATTTCTATAATACAACAAAAATATACTCAAAACACCAAATATAAACAAAAATATCACCATAAAGTCGTATCAACGTGCAAATCCTCGAATTTGCTCACATCTATTGCCATAAAATTTTCAAAACTAATAACATCTCCATTTATCGAAATAACACAAATAAAATAAAAATTAGATAAATCTGGAAAATATATATATATATATATGTTAGAACTAAAAAAAAACAAAAACAAATCTAGAAATCAGAAACCCATTTGTTTCTTGAAACTCATAGTCTTCAATTTTCCCCATTCAATCCAAAAGCACCCAAAAATTAAACAATCCAAGTAAGGGAGCCCATCACACAATTACCTAGGGCAAGGTCCATAAATTAGCATTTATGTTCAAACTTGATGGCTTGGGCTTGAACTTGAAGGTATTTATTTATTTCTTTACAAATTTTGGCCCTTCTATATATAGCCCAACCCAAATTTTCACCCAAAAAGCCCAAATTAGTAGAGCCGTAAGAGGATTATTGGATCGTACGATCTTACCGTGATCCTATCCCTATGAGCGATTTTTGTGCGATCCAGGTTGTTTTGAGCCATAGGATCGTACGATCCTACCTAATAGGATCGCGATCTTAACAACTATGGTTGAAATAACCTGGTAGAATGAAATTTCTTTCTAGGAGGCGGTCCGCATGAAGAAGAAACGTCTAAAGGCACTCTCGGCTCAAACCCGGATCATGGGGGAAAGTCCCAATCCCTACACACTCGAGGGGAGTCTATCAGGGCCTAGCTCATACACTTGAAACAATCTATGTCTGATAGATTGTTGACTACTAGCACTTGCGAAGATGGAAGAACATATTCTGTCTAAAGCTAAACGGGGGTGTCTAGTGGGACTCAAAGAGATCCGATTCCCAGGGTGGAATCAATTTTTCGGCGGTCGCTATTAATATAGTAGATGGGGTTACATAATTCATGAAAGGCCAGGTTTGAACCATGCTGCAGAACCAAGATAACCTATCGTACTACTAATAATAAAGGGTTAAGGGCCTCCAATGCCTATAAATAGAAGTTTCTTTCAGTCTCTATTTGGCAAAGGGAGACATGGTTGTTTTAGTGGTAAGGACTCAAACTGACAAGCTACTGAGTCGTGACTTCAAATACTGAGAATAGCCCATTTGGGCATAAAGAAATATATAAAACAAATACTTCGGCATTTTTTTATTTCGGCATAAAAAAATTGTTTATAGTAAAATATATATATATAACTAGATAATAATGTTAAAAGTGAAAAAATATTGGATAGAAATAATAAATTTGAGGGTAGTAAAGAAATTAAATATTTATTTCCAAGCACTACATATCTCAACATTGAGGGTAGTTTAAGTATTAAGTGACATTAGGGGTATAATTGATGTGGGTTTGAAAAAATAAGAGGTGTAAATGATGTTTGTCAAACTTGAGGGGGTTTGATTGAAAATAAAACAAACCTCGGGAGTATAAATTAAGTTAACCCTTATTTTTATATTTTTATTTAAGGTTAATATATGGGTACAATGGTAATTCGACATTCAAAAAGTGGGTCTAAGTGGGCAATTTGCTTAATTTTGAGAATTTGAGGGATTGATTTGCTCACTTTTATAGTACAAGGGGTATTTGTTTCTCACGTTTCATAAATAGCCGGGACATTGAGGAATATCCAGAAAATCATTTCGGGAATCGGTCTGATTCTATCTCTGTTCGTTCCGTTTGAAGAAAGGAAGGATCCCAAAGAATCGATCTTTTTTTTAGTTGTTGAATATCTCTATACTTAGACAATTAATTTGGGAAAGGACAGTATTTGCCTCAGGCCATGTGTTACCCGGTGAAGTTCTGAGTTGTGTTGTGGCATGCCAGTGTGACATGGGAGGATGACACAGTTGCATAAGTCCAACTTTGGAAGTGGGACTTAAGATTGTTTGGAAAAAAATACAGGAATTTAATTATTGTATCCTTGTGACCTAAGAGGAGGATCTATCAAAGAAGATTTGGATTTGGAGGTCAAGACGATTAAATATGGCCATTATGACTCCTCGAGCATTGTTGATATTTATTCTGGGTGCAGGGCTCTTTGTGTTTTCTGCATATATAGGGAGGAGAGTGTCCCTGACTAAGGGTGGCATTCAACCACTTAGTAAAGCATTGGCTAAGGCAAGGATGGGGAAGCTTGTTGGCATGTTTTGACATGGTTTAGTGGTATGGTTAGTGGGATGGCTAGGTGCGAACAAAATGGGTTGTGCTGAAGCACACATGGCTTGGCAAGCTATGTGTGCATGCCCACAAGTGTGCCAACTTGCCTTTGGAAATGTGATTTAGCTTGACATGCATTAGTGTGCATGCAATGCACTTGGCTCGGCAAGCCATGTGCACACCAAGCTTTGGCTAGACCAACTTGCTCTTGGGGAAAGGCTATGACACTAAGACAAGCAAAGGTTGATGCTGACAGGTTCAAGACATAGGCATAACGTGGCATGACCTATGTGCCAAGGCATTGACAGACCAAGATATGGCATGGCGCAGTGCATGTTGGCTAGTGAGGGCCCTCAGTGCAAGCTTGGCAGAGATAGTCTCTCATGTCCGCGAAGTCATGGGAGGGCTGGGACAAGACTATGGCTCAGCAAAGGCAAACATTGTGCATTGTTAGCACATGCTTGACACAAAAGTGGCTCATGATGGTGCTTGGCTCAAACTTAGATAAGGCTGGTCAAGTCAAAACGGTGATTCAGACAGGCAGTTTGGGGCACATAACCGAATTGAACCACCAAATGATAATGTGGCATTGCTAGAATGCCACAACAACCTGACAGTTGAGAGTGCAATTGTATTATTAGTGCTGGCAGCCTCTGAATGGTGCCAACACTTGGCCTAGGTGGATGGGGTTGTCATTCACATAGATAGACAGTTTTTCATGTTTACCTACATATATATGACATTTTTATAAGTGACAAATTCAGAGAGAAGTGCTTGTGTGAATGCTGTAGTGTAGCATGTGAGAGAAATCCTTGTACTATTTTGTGATAATAGTGAAAGGTTTGGGAACCTTTTATTGTGGTTGCCTGTAAATTGTTGGTGTCTTTTTTATATTGCATTCATATATACTGTGTGTGTGTGTGATGCAAACACTTGGTGTATTTTAGAGACTAAATGTGTGGATTAGCTGAACCAAGTTAGAACAAGAGTGACATTGTGTCTGATTTGGTGCCATCATAGAGCCAAAAATTCGTGGTAAAAATTGACCCCTGTGACACCGTGTAAGGAGGATTTCTTCCAACATGTGTTATGGGCCAATAAAAAACTTAAACGTGTCGAATACAAAAATCTAATGCAGTCCACCAATAATTATTAGTTGGCAATTTAGTTTTTTTGTACCTTTCAAATTTTTTTTTTTTACTTTTTTTGAAAACGAGAATACAACTTATATGGAGAATTTACTTGTCCTTACAATCACGAACAACTTGTGAATCAGCTCGGAAGATTCATTAGAGAAGATGATAGAAATGAGGATTTCACGGGCATTGTGAGAGGCAATCATTGCTCGACTTACACATGCAAAATGTCTCATTTTGCCAAGCCGCAGACATCCTAACGTTTTCCTAAAACATTCACCTGAAAAAATATTACCAGTTTGCATCATTATAATTTTACAAAAAGTGGAATTAGGCACCAACTATAAATAATGTTAAATTCAAAAGCAATGGCGCAAGTAATATGGCTATGAACTTATACAAATTGAAGTTATAAAAGAGGAATTTTATACCAGATAAAAAAATGGATAAACCAAAAAAAATTCAATTCATCAAGTGAAATAGTTGATTAATTATAAAGTAAGTTTGTTGAGCAAAAGTTGAGAGTCTAAAATAGAAAATGCATACTCAATTAAAATTATCAGTTGAATGACACACAAGTAAGCTAATTGAATTACTAAGGTGGTTAAGTAATTATCAACCACCACAAAGTATATTAGTCGCTTGGTTTCAGAATTGCAGTGGAAGCCAAGTGCAAAATGCTCTACCACAGTTTTAAACACAAGCAAGGTCTAACAAACTAATAGCCATACATGTATGACACCTTCGATTAAATTTTGTGTCAAAAAGGGTCAGTGTCATATTAACCAACTTGCAAGGAAGCAGAACACGATTCTCAACTACTGCATTGGATGACCATATTGAAATAACTATCTAATTGATTGATAAATGACCAATAAAGACTGTGTAAATAAATATGAGTTAACAAAAAAAAATACAAAGCACAAAGTTACAATGGGATCTCCTTGAACCGATCACGAACTAGCACTCAGACATAGTTGGTGAAATACAAAAAAACAGGGGTAAATTCAACCTAATCTAGCACAAAGGGCAACACTAGTACCACTTCACAGATAATGTACAAATCCCCCATAACATAAAACAAAAACGACACCACCTACCATATCGTAGCTACAATCCCAAGTCACAACCCCTTATATAACAACTCAAGACAATACAACAATTAACATATTGATGTTACATATAGGTGAAGCTCAGAATAGCAACACCAAATAATTCCTTAAAAATAAAAAACATATCCTAGTGAATTTTTTTTTTTTTTGAAAGGTAAAGATTATATAGAAGAAAAAGAAAAAGGCAAAAGCCTACAAAATACTAGGGGCATACCCCTAGGAACAAAAGTCTATGTGGAAACCAAAAATCTACCAAATGAAAAACAACTTTAGAAAAGAAACGCAATGGATCCAAATTAGGAACCCACAACAAAGAGAAGAACAAAACTGTAGAATCAAAATACATGAAATCCCAACAATACTAATAATAATGCTAACTCCAGACATAGCAACAGGAGAGAAATCCCAAAGCTAAACTGAACACCTAAGCTCCAAACTATTAGAAACGCTCCAGTACTTCCAAATCATACTCCAGATCATAGTGAGAAGAAATTGAGACAAAGAGATACGCCCAACCAAATCCATACTATCAGAATCACTCCAAAACTTGCAAAGCAGACTCCAAAACATAGCATGAAGAATCTTGTTGTTTCGAGGAGACGATGAAGTATTCCACTCATGCCCAAGATCAAGCATCATGAAGAAATATATCATCAGGGAGACTCCACTCATGTTTGATCCACATATTCACATTTGAAAGTTTGAACTTCCGCAAAGATAACATCTTCAGCCTAACTGTATCAATAATTCTCTTCTTCATTTCCTCAAATGGTTTGAACTCATTCTCAAAAACTCTTCGATTTCTTTCCAACCAAACCTCATAAATGGTAGCAGCAAAAGCCAGCTTATTAACCACGGATATAAAAGTACTACCTTGCAAAGTGAGAGACATCCAATGAACAAGGTCAGGGAGATCTCCATCAGGCCACTGAATGAATCTTTTAAGCTTGATACAATTCCACAATCTGGAGGTGAAACTACACTGAAAATAGAGTTGTTCGTTGTCCTCAATCATCCTACGGCAAAAAGAACAAGCAGCATCATCAATCAATCCTATTGTCAGCAAGAACACTTTGGTTCTAATTTTGTTCAAAATAGCCATCCATAAATGAAAAGAATGTTTGAGGATGGCTTCTTTGAACCAAATCACATTACACCAGGGCACAATGTTAGTCTTGGGTCTCTATAACTCCCAAGTAGAATTGATAGTGAACTTGTTTTTGGTAGGAATTCATATGATTTTATCAGGCTTTCTACAGTTAGGATGAAGATCATTGGGAAATATCTCTCGGAAATTTCTCCACTCCATAGTATTAGCATTAGGGAGCTGCCAAGAATTATTGGTGATGATTCTTTCCACACAAGCCTCTCTACCCAAACCAGAATTGACAATTAATTTGTCATTGAAGATATCAGAGATAGCACCCCCATTCCAACCATTTATCATGCTAGAGGGAAGTGTCTTTCCCATCACCAATAATGTATCTGATAGCCTGTAACACCCCATATTATTTTTCCAATTTTCTGAAATTATTTCTGATTTGTTTTCGGTTATGATGTCACTTGTTCATGACGTCATGGTTATTCTTAATGTTTCACGTGTAAATTTTTCGCGTTTAACGTTTGGAGCTAAATGGGCGGCTGGACGATTATCTCGTTGAGGACTTCGTGGACTGTCGTTGGCGATTACGTGACATGACGTGACGGTAGTATTTCGAACTTAGTGAAACGTTTAAGTCAGCTCTTATTATTGACTCAGTGGATTTGTTTTAACGCTTGACGTTTAGTGCTGCGACTGGTTGACGATACGATTTGTATATCAGCTCTTATTATACGACTGGTTGACTTAGTTGTTCGAGTCCGATAGTTAGTGTTTCGGGCTTGATGAAACATTGACGTGAGTCTTTCTTATCGATTACATGATTTCGTTGTGACGATTCACGGCTAGTGCTTTGACTGGGTGGCGACACACTTAGTATATCCGACATCCGAGGCTTTGACTTAGTCTTTCGAGTTAGGTATTTAGTGTTGTAAGGGTCCGACGTTCTTGTTTTCCCTTGTAATAGGATTATTACCTGCTTTGTTTCTCGTGTTTCTACGTGCCCTATGTGTTGATGTGAATTTATGTGCCTTAGTTGTTTGACTTACGGGCTTATGTGTATTTGTATTATCTTGTTCGTTCTTCATGTTTATACGTATATGATAAGTGTAATGCGATTTTGTTTAAACCGGTAACGTTTAGTACTTCGACTTAACGACACGTTTGGTTTGTTCGGCATTTATGGTTTTGATTCGATTGGGTTAGTGACGACTGCGGTGATCGGGTAGTTGAGTCTCGTACCCGGAGTGTTTATTTTGACTTGTATTATTTCTTGACTATCTGTAGAGTTTACGGGGGCACAAGATTTACATTGCGAGTCGATTCGTGATTTATTTTAGTTTATATCCGACTATATAGCCGAATTATTTATTCCGGACTTTATTAGTTATTCGGGGTACCGTGGGGTTTTCGTTGATTTAATTGGTGGATAAATTTTATGCCCTAGAGTTTTATTTGGGCCTATATTATTTATTTGGTGTCCGGTGAATTTTATGGGCTCACGTGGAATTTTTTGAGTGTCCCCGGTATATTTTATGGGACTTATTTTATTAATGCAAATTTAATTATGATTATATATATATATATGGGTTTCATACCCTAGATTATTTAGTTTAGTTATATTATTTATTTGGGCGTCCCGTTTTTTTTATTTTTTGGGCTAGTATGATTTTATTTGGGGATTTCCGGTACATTTCGGGATTTATTGTTCGTAAGTATATATTATTAATTGGGCATATATATATGTGGGTATTTAATAAATGTATTTAAATACAATTATATATATATATATATATGTATTATTGGTGTGTTAGAGAGGAGAGTTCACGAAGCTTCTCCACAATCTGATTTTTATACACGCCTATGTACGATATATACATACATATATGTTATATGCGAAAAAGAGAGCAGATCACCTCATCTTCTCTTCTTCTTCAATGAACCACCTCTGCTACCCCTCTCTTTTTCTTCCCCGATCACGGTTTCTTTCCTTTCTCTCTCAGCGGCATCAACTCCTCCATCAGCATCTCTTCTACTGATTCGGTTGGAGAGAGAGAGAAGTCGGAGCAGGGAAAGAGAGGGTTTCACGCAGGGTCGTTGGCTGGAATTGACGAAGAATGATGGTGCGGCATGTAGTGGAGGTCGCTGGTGGTGGCGACACCGCATAGAGGAGTTCGCGCAGCTACAGCTCGTGCAGAAACTCTTATGTCTGGAACTTCGACCAGCAATTTGGTTGGCTTCCCGACCTCAATTTGGGCTGAAATTCGGAGGGTAGATTCGCCTAGATGTCAAGTACAATGTGTAAAAATTTCGTAATTTTCCGTTGAGCGGTTTGTCAGGAAATTTGATTTGAAGTTTCGAATTTTTGTTTGGGTTATATTAGATCTATTCAAAATTATTAACCAATTTCTAATGGGCTTCGTATATATCGTATAGGTCGTCGAGACGGACGTTTTGGTATATTCGAAATATTTTTCGGGCGACTTTGGTTAGCGGCCTCTATACTCGGGTGCCGACACTGTTCACTGTCCGACAAATCGGGACTGTTTGTAAGTGTATTAATAGGTGGGAATTTATATACATATATATTCTTATATATATATATATATATCGGACACTCACTAATAGTGCGTAGAAAATGTTAATAAATCCCCGTTGCATGTTTATGAGTAAATAAAAATATTTAATTAAATTCCTAGTGGTAGACGGAAATCTAGGAATTTTATAGAATTTACGGAGTACCCATAAATGGATTAAATGAAATTTGAGTTGGAAATTCCCTTGAAGGAATTAAATAAATTAGTTCCCTGGAGAAATTAAATAGATTATTTCTCGGATTTAAAATAATTATAAACCTATTTAAATTAAATTGATATAGGCGGTTTAGTACCCCTCGAGTTCGAAATAGGTTTATAGAAAGTATATGTGGACGTAGGTCCGGTTAATTGATTTTCCCCTATTATTTATATTTTATTGAAATTAAAAATAAGTTTGGGGATTCACGAGAATGAGGGATGTTATAACTTAGACTTGATTTTAGTTCCCTTGGTGTTGATTTTCTCGTAAATTATAAAGAAATTAAATTGCGAATTTAAATTGTCTGATTGTCCCTTAGGTGGACTAAATTAAAAATAATTATTGAGAATTAAATTAAAAGCATGCTGGCATATAAAATCTATAAAGACTGGGTAATCGAGAACCCGAATATTTCTGTGATAAATGAAATTGATTTACTGTATAATTTAAATTGTGAAGCATGCTTTGTATGAGATTGCTTGGCTTTTATGCTATTTTATTGAGCATGTTACATTCATATGGACGCATTTTGCATTCATACAACACCATGATATATATATTGTTTTGGTGCACGTTGCATGCCTTAGTTATATCACGTACATGTCTGGATCGTTTGGAATGTCGCAACAACTGGCCAGGGGGTGGTCTAACACCCAGGGAGCTAGTAACTCTCAATTATCTAGACATTTGGGGGTGAGGGCTTGGGCCTCACTTGCCAGTTCCCTGGCGGACTTGTGGTCTCCGCACTCTATTTGGCGACGCCCACCCTTCCTGTTGTGGGTGTGTTGCCCCAGCAGTGAACGGTTTGGGATTCCTGGATATTTGTTTCACCCTTTAGCGGTTAGGGTTGCATTGGAGTTGCATTGTCATTGCATTGACATTCATATTGAGCATTTATTTGACATGTGATTATCTGTTATTATTGCTTATTGATATTGAGCAGGTTATATCTGAATTTTTAATAAGAGATTTGTATTATTCTCTTAGGCACTGGGGCGAGATATTTGTGATGGATATTTTAACCGTGGTTAAATTATAATGAAAGTTGTGAATTTCCTAGTGTAAAGGAAACCGTGAAAACTTAAAAGTTAAAAAGTGAAAAGTGACTTTGGGGCGTAAGGATTCCCCGTATGTTAAGCTCTAGTTGAGCTGGGTAGCAGTATATTGAGATTTAGTTAAAATTGGGATCTTGGCCACATAGGCCTTTGTGATTGGCGATTAGTATCATCACAGGATGATTGCTAGACCCCTCTGGTAGTGTGGAGTATTCCTGTTCCCTTAGTTTTTGAAATTTTGAGCTTATCGCTCATTCTCTTACTTTGACAGTGTATGAGTTATAGACGGTTCTTTGCCGTGTTTATTGAAAATTCCGTTCAGTAAGTACTCTTGTGAAGTTAGTCAACTCAGGGTATGGTTTCTCCTGTTCTTGAATCCTCGGTTATGGTTAGGATATATGGAGTCAAATATTCAAAGTTTTGAAAACTTAAAGCTTGGAGATTTTTATAAAAATGTGTTCTTCACTTCCCCCAAGACCTGTTAACTATTTTTGGAAAAATAGAAGTTTAAATACCTGTTTTATAAAACATGTTTTGAATTCTCAGTACCGGGAGTATCGGTAGAAATCTATTTTTGAAAGAAATTTCAGAAAATTCCATTTGAAATTGTTTTGTAAAATCGGTGAATTAGGACACGGTTTGACCCTGTTCTAGAAATCTCGATGTTATTTCCGAGGTGTCAGTATTGTTAGAGGTTGATAAATCTAGTTTTTTTCCTAGCTTGTTGTCTGGAGTTCCTTCATGTGCCCGGTTTTGTTTGGGCATTCTTTCAGAATTATTTTTATAAAATTTTAAATAAATGTTAAAGGTCTTAGGACCAGATTTGAAAGAAGTTTAAAAGTGATTTTAAAATGGTTGTTAGTTTGAACTTTAGTAGTTCTTCATTCTCGTATAGTTATCCCTTGGGTTTCAGCCTAGAATTGTGATGTAGAGTTACGCACACATAGTGCGGTTCTTGTTGTTTCAGTTGGGTTCGGAGACGTTGGAACCAAATAAGATTTGACCGGGTCCTAACTTTTTCTTAAAAACCGGTTGAATCCTTCGGGGTTCAACATTTTTCTTTAAAAACCCGAGGACCATGGCATCTGTTTGGGATTAATTGACTCCAATAACCCTTTCTAGTGCCTAGATAGACAGTGTGAGTTAGAGATAGTTCGGTTGGTTACCGAATCCAGTGTGGGAATAATATCTTCCCTTTTTATGTCTCTTCGAGTGAATGAGTCGGTACACTAGTTATTGTAAGTAGAGGAAATGAATTGAAGATAGAAATGTGAGAGTGACTTCCTCTCTAGGAATTATTTGATAGCGATGATCGAGTTGTGGGCATGGTTATGATGATTCCCTTTCGGTAGTCCTAGTGAGTGATCTAGTTACCTCCTAGGAACCTTGAGCAGCGTGTTGGGTGCACGGTATAGTAGATAGTTAGTCTTGTTATATCTCTATATAAGAGTGGCATTCGGATTAGTTGTCTATAGGCCTATATGACAGGCTTAGTTATTTACAGGACGCTATACATATATATATATATATATATATATACGTACACATGTTTGCTTATATTTTTGTTGACATGTAGTTCTTACGATATCCTTAGTGTACTCGAGGTTAGTGATGAGGTTATTGATGGGGTCTCGAATTGGCGGGGTGCCATATGAGACGATTGACTGACCTAGGATAGATGCATGCACACGGGATGGTTAACCTTTTCTAGACGGCTATGAGTGTGATGTTTTTATATTATGGTGAGCGCGTGGTTTTGCTCACCCCCACAACAGGTTACTGGTTTGCAGGTGGATGCAGCACGACATGCTTGGAGGCGACGATACGGGTGATTTAGGACGGTAGTTTTGTTCCTCCTTCCGTAGCCATATTTATGTATTCTTTTATTCTCTTGGGAGCCAGGTTGTTGGCAGATTCCCTTGTGTTGTATCTTCAGTCTGTGTATTTATTATTTTGGGGTGCCATTATATCTGTTCGGCACTACCATTGAGTTTTCTGTATTTTTATTTAAGCTTGGTGGCTCAGTCGGTATTTTTTGTTTTGGGGTGCCTTCATACCTTTTCGGCATCGCCATGTGGTTTTCTTTACATTTTCATTTGAGCATTTGGGGCTCTATTGATTTTAGAGGGGTTTGGAGAGGTATTGGTGTTCTTTTCCACTCCCTCGGCCCTACTATGTTTCTGGAATGTTGGGCTACGTGCCATTGATTCTATTTCTGTTATTCTAGGCAGGTTCTTTCGTTGTGTTGCTTTTGGGTTGTCCGAATGTTCCATTTACAAACGGAACTCTGCCGGATTTTCGTTAAAATTTCTTTACTGAGTTTCTATCACTCAGGTGACATGGAATACTTCATTTTCATTCATATTCCATGTATTTCAATGTTATCGTTAATCTGAGTTGTCGTTTTTCGTGACGTTATACCTCGAGATTCGCTGATTCTTCATATTGGAGTCTCAGGAATAACGGGGCGTGACATAGCCTCTTTAGTTTTATTCCTTAACTGGAGAATCTTACCCCAAGTCCAAGAGCAATCCGAAGGCATACTGAAAGTCCAAAAATTCATATTCTTCATCAAAGAGTGTCTTATTCATCTCACCCAAAGAGAGGTAGGATGAAATTGGATAACTTTCCACAATTGTTTCATGATGTAGCTTTGTTCCATACTTCAAGATCTTTGATACCAAGCCC
The DNA here is from genome assembly GCA_963922005.1 of Cornus suecica. NCBI lineage: Eukaryota > Viridiplantae > Streptophyta > Magnoliopsida > Cornales > Cornaceae > Cornus > Cornus suecica. The sequence continues at coordinate 50,660,388 of OY998241.1, read as the reverse complement.
TCCCTCATTCATAAGGAAACACAAGTCATTCCAAGCAACTTTAGACCCCCTGTAAGAACATTTATTGTAATTATTTATGTATGACATGTTCTAGACAATAATCATGTTAAGTTTTAGATAGGTAGGTTTGATTTCAATAACATCGATAATCTTTGTAAAAGGCAGAATCAAGTGTTGAAGTAATTAAGAATACAAGTGAAGCACGAAAGTGAGCATATTGAGGTAAAATGTCTCCTGGAGGGCGAAAATGACATTTTCCGAAGCCGTCACTTCAAACAAAAAGTATCGTGGGTTCAAAAGGGTCATTTTGGGCGCAGTTCTGAAGAAAAGTGGTTTAAACAAAAATGCCGACGCTTAAGTCTATGCTTTCAGTTTAAAAAAGTGGTTGAAAAATATATTTTTATGCTCGGAGTTACACTTGGACCTACGCTTGAATCGTAGGTCCTGCTACACTTGAAACGTAGTTGATAGGTACTCAATATTGGTTATTTTTCGGCCCTATCTTGCGTTTGTTATTACTTTACATTCCGTTACTTGGTATTTTTATCTTGTTTGTGTGTGTAAGCATGTTTCAGGAGTTTAATGAAGAAACAAAGATAATCTCGGTGAATTAACTGAGTTCGTGTTCGTTTCTATCTTGAGAAATGAATCGAGAGGTGTGCTAGAGCAAAGAAGAGCTACCGGATGGCAAAATAGTAATTTTTCGACATCGTTATCTCACCGAAGGGTAAAAATGTCATTTCCAGACATTATTACTTCACCCAAAAGCATCGGGAGTCAAAGACGACTAGTCTAGCTCAAATATGAAAAAATGGGTTTTGACAGCAAAAGATGCACCATACCTTACGTCATCAGAGGGAAAAAGAGGCAGACTAGACCTGAGCTACGCTTTGGTTTGTGAGCCAAAGGGGGACCCTATGCCCTAAACCTACGCCTAAGCATAGGTTAGGAGCGAAGGTCCCACCTTGTAGTCACGTGATCCCTTTACGTGCAGAAGTTGTTCCGGAATTTTCCCATCTTGTCCCTATGGTTAACGTCAGGTGTGTGCAAAATATGTGGTTAAAAATGACACCTTAACAACACTTTAGGTTTTACCCTTCTGCAAGCGGACAGATCAATTGTATATAGTTTTGCTTGAGTAGAGGAATATCGATCCCACAGAGACGAGGATTGTTCACTTCAATGGTTTAAAAACACTGAATTATAGTTTTCCTAAAATAGTTTGATTTTGTGAATTATCTAATATTATTGAAAATAAAATAGAAATCACTGATAGATAATGGTTGTGATTAAGAGAAAGAGAAAACTATGATTTTCTCACTCCACCACTAACTGCATAATATAGTCCAAATTCTATTTCAATTACATGAGGGCGATCCATTGACTGCGAATCAGGTCACACCGCGCTAGCAGTTTGACCCCAAAAAGGATTACTCTCAACTGGATCGCAACAACCCATCTCAAGACTAAACTGATTAGTGCATATCAACTACTAACAGAAAAGTAAATTAAAGTAGTAAATTAAAGCATGAAAATAAACTAAAGCATGTCTATATCAGTTTGTCAGGGCATGGCCTATGTCAACCTAGGGTTTTGAGTTTTATGACCACCATTGTGTATAAAATCACAAATTAAGCATCCGTATTCCAGCCCATAGTGAATAATTGTGATTGTGTAAGATAAATATATTCGAAAAGTCTAAGACAATAATCAATTCAAATATATAAACTTGTATTACGAATAAGAACGGTCTCTCATCTAACACAATCATCACAGTATAGTCACAGTTTCCCCTCTCTACAATTGAATATAAAATCAGAACTACATTACTTGGCTAGGGTTTTGCGATAAAACCCTAGATACCGAATTAATTGATCATGGTAGAAGGAGACTACATTGTTGATGTAGAATCGCCCTCCATGGCCTTCTTCTCCGGATCTCTAGGTCTTGAATGAATGCTCCCTTTTGAATGAGATGAATCTACAGAGGCGGCTCTGAAAATTATACCTGCCAAGAAGCTCTCTAAAATCTGTAGCAAAGTTTGGTATTTATAGGCAAAGTTGAGGGAAGCTCTAACTTGGAGAATAGGATTACCCTTTTTGGTAATTTCACACCCAACCAAGAAAAACCCTAATATATGATGTATAATATGTGTATATATCATGTATAGAGGTGTTGGGGTCGAAATAAAGTCATTCAGGTGAAAACAAATCAATCCGAGTCAAAATAGGATTCCAGTTCGAATCTGAAATTTTCAGCTTTTTCTGCAAGATACCTCTCCCCTTTTTGATGATATCTGGAGGTACACACATTAGATAGAGGTGTGTAATATATCATTGGAAATATGACTTCAATATCTTTATGATAGGCTCAAGAATCACCACATTTAAATCTTTCGTGACCGAGATATGAGTGTCCGAAGTTGGCTGAAATTTTGGTGCTAAAAATACTAGACCTACGCCCAAGCGTAGGGTACAAAACCAAGCGTAGGTATAGTCCAATTTTGCCTGTTTTTGCCTCTGGTGATATAGGTATCATGCACTTTTGCTGAAAAAACCCGTCTTTTCGTATTTGATCTAAATTGGTCGCCTTTGACTCCCTATGCTCTTCGGTGAAGTAATAATGTTTGAAAATGACATTTTTTCCCTTATGGTGAGATAATGATGTCATGAAATGACCATTTCGTCCTCCAGAAGCTCTTCTTTGCTCTGGTGCACCTCTTGATTCCTTTCTCGAGATAGAAACGAACACGAACTCAGTTAATTCACTGAGATTAACTATGTTTCTTCATTAAGCTCCTTGAACATGCTTACATACACAAACAAGATAAAAATACCAAGTAATGGAATTTAAAGACATAACAAACGCAAGATATGGGTGAAAAATGACCAATATTGAGCACCTATCACACCCCCAAACTTACATATTGTTAGTCCCTTAGCAATAAACTCAGAGAAAACCAATTGTGATGATTCTTATTCTATCTAACCGATCTACTTTAACCTAATCCATTGCTTTCGTGAGGGTTGAATATTACATTCACTTTAATTAGGGTTTGTGACTAATTAAAATTGAATTTCCGTTAAAATTTTTAATTGATTATAAAATTGACAAAAAGCCTATTCATCCCCCCCCCCCCCCCCCCCCCACCTCTAGGCTATTTTCACAATCTTCTAGGTAATTTTAATTAGTATCAGAGCGTGGTTGCCCCTTTTTAGGATAATTACCTAGGGTTAGATTCTGAACTTAGACGATGGAGATGCCTCATGAAGAAGGTTCCATATTTAGATCCCCTTTGTTTGGTGGCTCGAATTATACATATTAGAAGGCGAGAAGAGAGCATTTTAAAAATCTTTAGATGAAAGAGCGTGAAATTCTATTGAAGTATGATATTCACCTCCTATTGTGAAAGATGATGCGACTCATAAAGTGAAGGCAAAACCATCGAGCGAGTGGACTACTACCTAGACGAATAGTGTGAATTGGAACTCGAAGGCATTGAATGCATTATACAATTCTGTAACTCCGAATGAGTTTAAAAGGATTGTTACGTGCGTAATTGTTAAGGAAGCTTGGGACATTCTCCAACTCACTCATGAAGGAACGTTAAAGGTGACACAATCAAAGCTTCAAATTTTGAATTCTCAATTTGAACAGTTGAAAATGGAGGAGGATGAAGTCTACGCTAACTTTAAGGCTAGGTTAACTGATATCGTAACGGGTTATCATAACCTAGCTGAGCCTATTCTTGAGACTACCATATTAAAGAAAATCCTTAGTTATCTACCTGAACGTTTTCGATCTAAGGTCACTGTCATCTCAAAGGTCATGAGTTTTAAAGAAATTAAGGTTGAAGAATTGACAGGAAATTTAAAATCTTATGAGATGGAGATGTTAAAAAAAAACCCTAAAAGGCTAGTGGCACAAAAGAGAAGAGCATAGCTCTTAGCCATGTTTGCTAAGAGGTTGAACAAATTTGTTAGGGCTAAACAGAATGGCCAACGACAAAAAATTGGGGATAAGTTGGGTGAGTCTAAAAGTAGAAATAAGACTCAAACTAGGAAGGACAAGTCTGATCCTAAAAAGAAGAAACCCAAATGTTTTGAATGTCAAGGATATTGTCACATAGCTACAAAGTGTACAAACACTTTGAAAAAATCCAAAGGATTAGCTGTCAGTTGGGATGATGACTCTGACAATGGATCAGCTAATGATGCGACAGAATCAGAAGTAGGTGATGTTTCTGAGAATTTTACTGTGTTTGTTGTACAGAGCAAGGAGGTTAAAGAAGTTGCTTCAAGTTTGGCGATGTTTGAAGAAGAAGGTTCTGAGAGTGATGAAGATTGTGATGAAACGCTTCAAGAGTCTTATAATAAATTACTTGATAAGACCACACAACTTCACAAGAATCACATGAAACTATTGAATAAAAGTCTTAACATGGACAAAGAATTGCATTCTTTAAAACACGAATTAGCCAATAGTTCTCAAACTTTAAATCTTCTACAGACCCAAAAGGCCAAGTTGATTGAGGATTTGAATAAGTCTGAACTTGAAAAGACCGAGGCTTTGAAGATAGTAGATGGTCTAAATAAGGATTTGGTTGAGAAATCTACTAAGATTGAAAATTTGGAAAAAGAGCTGAAAGATGCTAACTCAACTATTCAAAAATGGTCTAGTGGAACTCTTAAGCTTAATCATATGTTGAGTGTACGAAAGTCCGTAGGAAATACAAAGAGACTAGGTTTTGTTGGAGTATTGCAAAATTTGAATGTTGCTACAAAAACTACCTTTGTGAAAGCCACTAATGTAACATCTAGTTCTTCTCATGGAAATTTGAATTTGAATCCTAGGGCTCAATCATATGTCAAAAGACCTGTTGAAAACAAGCCCTTCCTTACCCCTAGATATCCTTGGAGGTTAACTGATGGAGCTCAGAGGTTTGTTCCTATTTATCACCACTGTGGTGTCAGTGGTCACATTCGACCAAGGTGTTCGAAGTTGAGATGGAAGACTCTGCAATCGATGAAGAAACAAAGAGTTTAACATGGAGATCGTGTTCAAGATTAAATTCGAATACTGAATGAAGAAATGAAGAATTTGTCAAGGTTGGCAAAAAGAGCTCTGAAGATGAAGAAGGCTTGGGTGAGAAAAAATGAGCTACAATGTCTTGTAGTTCATACTGCACTTAGAGCATAAATTCTAGTTCTTGGTATTTGGATAGTGGATGTTCGAGGTATATGACTTGAGATAAGTCATTGTTTGGATTTCTCGAGGAGTGTCATGGTGGGATATTCAATTTTGGTGGTGGAGAGAAATCGAAGGTTCGAGGAAAAGGTACCATTATGGTTTCTGGTTTACATAAATTAGAAGATGTGCTTTATGTTGAAGGTCTTAAAGCAAATTTGTTGAGCATAAGTCAGATATGTGATATCAATCATAAAGTCACTTTTTGTCCTAATAAGTGTTTGATCATTAACTCTTCTGGGAATTGCGTGATGGAAGGTATGTGTGCAACTGATGACTGTTTTTGCATTGTTCCTAGTTCTGAATTGTCATGCAATAGAGTTAAACTTGATGAAGTTGAAATTTGGCATCAGCAGATGGGACATGTTAATTTTCGAGAGTTAACAAAAATTACTAAGAGTGAAATTGTTAAGGGAGTTCCTAAGCTTGGTTATACAAAATGGATTGTGTGCGGATCATGTCAGAAAGGTAAACATGTCAGATGTCAGCACAAAAAGACAAATATCATTGGTACTTCTAGACCTTTAGAGTTGTTGCATATTAATTTAATGGGTCCCACTAAGACCATGAGCAAAAGAGGAAAGAAGTATATTTTTTTCATGGTGGATGATTACTCAAGGTTTGCATGGGTTGGATTTCTAAGTGAAAAGTCTGAAGCTTCTGAAAGTTTAAAATGATTTGTTTAAGAACTCAGACTAAGAAGAATTGTTCCATTTCTAGAGTGAGGAGTGATCATGGAAGGGAGTTTGAAAATTCAGAAATTGAAGTGTTTTGTGATGGGAGAGGAATAAAACATGAATTTTCAGCACCTAAAATTCATCAACAAAATGGATTAGTTGAGAGGAAGAATAGGGTTATTCAGGAAATGGCCAATGTTATGTTACAGGGTAGGAATGTTCCTAGGTATTTTTGGGCCCGAGGCAGTGAACACGTCGTGTTACACCTCAAACAGAGTTTACCTTAGGTCTGTCACCTTAAAAACTCCTTATGAATTGTGGAATGACAAGAAACCCAATGTGAAATACTTCAAAATTTTTGGAACAAAATGTTATATTCTTAGAGATCGTAAATCTATTGGGAAGTTCGATTCTAAGAGTGATGAAGGAATATTTTTGGGTTATTCATTGACTAGTCGAGCATATAGGGTGTTTAACTATAGAACTCAAACTATATTGGAATCTACCAATGTAGTGGTTGATGACTCTGATGTAGTGGTTGCAATCTGCCAATGTAGTCTCTGAAGTTTGCTGAGGAGGAAGATGGTGAGCCGTTCTTTATATTGGATAATAATTCTTCTGAGGTTGGAAAAGAGGACAATGTGGTTAATGATGATACTTCAAGTCCTGCAAAATCACATGATCAAATTGGTGATGTTCAGCCTACACTTTCTACGGAACCATCTACAAGGGTAAAGTTGTACCATCATTTGGATAATGTTATATGATATGTTGATCAGATGATGGTGACACGGAGAAAAGCTAGGAATGAGGTTTCGTATGCATGCTATACATCTTCCTTGGAACCTAAAAATGTCAAAGAAGCTCTTCAAGATAGTGAGTGGATAAATGTTATGCAAGAAGAACTTTAGCAGTTTGTTAAGAATGATGTGTAGTATCTTGTGCCTAGACCGAATGAGATAAATGTGATTGGTACCAAGTGGATTTTAAAGAATTAAAAGGATGAACATGGTACATTTGTTAGGAAAAAGGCTAGACTTGTTGCTCAAGGATATACTCAATGGGAGAGTATTGATTTTGATGACACTTTCGCTCCAGTAGCGAGACTTGAATCTATTCAGATTTAGTTTGCTATTGCATGTCATCTTGGATTCAAGTTGTATCAAATGGATGTTAAGAGTGCATTTTTGAATGGTGTTCTTCATGAGGAAGTATATGTGGAGCAACCTAAAGGATTTGAAGATCCTTATTGTCTAGATCACGTTTACAGGTTGAAAAAGGCTTTGTACGGACTAAAGCAAGCTGCTAAAGCTTGGCATGAAAGGTTGACTGATTACCTGTTAGGAACTGGTTTTGCTCGAGGGGGAGTGGACAAAACACTATGTATTCATAAAATTGAGAGTGATACAGTTGTTGCTCAAATCTATGCTGATGATATTGTATTTGGTTCCACTTCTAATAAGTTTGCTCATTATTTTGGAGATCAAATAAAACATGAATTTGAGATGAGCATGATTGGTGAATTGAACTTCTTTCTAGGGCTTCAAGTTAGGTAATTAAATAATGCGATTTTTGTTTCTCAAACTCGTTATGCCTTGGAATTAGTAAAAAAAATTGGTTTGGAAAAGGCTAAGGATGCACGCACTCTTATGAGTACAAGTGTCAAGCTTAGCATATATAATAAAGGCAAAGATGTTGATCCTACACTCTATACGAGTATGATTGGGAGTTTGTTGTATTTGACTGCCAGTCGACTTGACATAGCTTTTAGTGTTGGTTTGTGTGCACGCTACTAGGCAAGTCCTAAAGAGTCTCATATTACTGCTGTGAAAAGGATTATCATGTATGTTAAAGGGACAGTGGATTATGGAATGTGGTATCAATCAGGTACTAATACTGAAATCGCATCCTTTTTTTATATTGATTGGACCGGTAATGTTGATGATAGAAAAAGTACCAGTGATGGGTGTTTTTATGTTGGAAATTGCTTAATTGTTTGGCATAGCAAGAAGCAAAATTATGTTTTTCTTTCCACTGCTGAGGCTGAGTATATAACAGTTGGTAGTTCAACATTCTAGGACAAAACATATAGATATTCGACATCATTTTATTCGTGATCTTGTTGAAGATGGTATAGTGTCTCTGGAGTTCATATACACAGATTCTCAGTTGGCAGATATCTTTAAAAAACCATTAGATTTTCAAAAACATGTTAATCTTAGGAAATCTATTGGTATGCGTTCTTTAGAATAGATATCTTCTTATCTATCATTCTAGGAACACATTGCAATTTATTTTTTTAGAATTGATAGATAATCATGCATTTGTATTATTTGTATTCATGCATGCATTTTATTTTGACAATAAATGTTTTTAGACTGTTGAGCTTGGCTAGAGTACAAAAGTTGTCATATTTTACTTTATTTTCACATTTACTTGTCTCATTATGCATATGTGAAGTAGATGTATCAATCTGACTAAAGATTTTCTAGATGATCACTTGGCATGATTATTTTATGTTACAAAACTTTAATCTTAGATACTAGTTGCTTCGGTGATGATTATAATGCCTGCTGAATCTGTTAATATTTTTTTAACCCGAAGTGGTATAAAGGTTCATGAGCTATGCTAGATTGGTCTATGCATGAAATATTCTTTGCATATGTATGAATGTTGTGGTGATGTTGATAAAAAATGAGATGTTTAAAATATAAAAAAGCAAAAAGTAGTTCTTCAATCTGAGTAACCAGGCCTCTTGCCTCAGTAAGCATTGAGTGTTCGCGTAAAAAAGGGAGAAGACTAATGAGCATAAATCACATGGAAGAAGCTCGAGCCCAGTTGGCCAAGACTACAAATCGTCGTTGGAAAGTCCGGAGCTTAGAAAGACAAAAAGGGATATGGTGAAAAAGCTGAAAAGATGATAAAAACAAATTTGTGTGACAAAGAGAAAGTATTTTTTTTATTTTTGTCTTCTAGTTTGGATCTTGGATTAAATTATCATCACGGTTGATACGAAGATTATCAGGTTTAATATGTATTGTTTTTATCTTACCTTAATGCTTGCACATGATAATTTTCACATATATATATTTACAAAACTTGACTTGTGCATTCTTGAGTCTATAAGGTATATGTATTGATTTTATTCTATACCGTGTGTATAATGGCTGAGATAGATCTGAGAATATGATGTATAAATGGTTTGTTTGTTATCTCTACTGCCTTGCTCACAGATTTTTAAAAGCAAAAATATTTTATTTTATTTTTATCATGACATTTTTGCATTGATGCATTAGTATTAAAGTTATGCCTAGTAGAGATTTCTGTTACTCTGAGAATCTGGATATAACCTGATAGAGTTCTGTATCTTGGTATTTTTTCTTTGAGTACTTCCTTGCATCTCTCTACATTATTGTTATGGCATATTCTCTATTTGCTTGATATTTCAGTGACAAAAAGGGGGAAATGTATTAAGTAAGGGGGAGAGAATTGTATGGTTAAGATTGTTTGATTAAAAGGGAGAAGTATTTAGAAAGGGGGAGTTTATTCTCAAGGGGGTTGATTATTATGTGTGCATTGTTGTTATGATTTTCTGATGATCATTATGTTGGTTTATATATGTTTTACACACTTGCGTTTAATGGTTTGTTCAGTGTTGTGGTAACAAGATTGGTCGTCATGAAAGCAAGGTGACGGTTTATATCTATGTTTGTTGATGTGTGTTCATAGGTACAGATGTTATGTTGTTATTTGTGATGCTATATTGCATAACATGGTTTTGTCTCAGAAATGCCAAAGGGGAGATTGTAAGAACATTTATTGTAATTGTTTATGTATGACATGTTCTAGACAATAACCATGTTGAGTCTTAGATATGTTGGTTTGGTTTCAATAATATCGATAAGCTTTGTAAAAGGCAGAATCAAGCGTTGAAGTAATGAAGAATACAAGTGAATCACGAAAGTGAACAAATTGAGGTAAAATGTTTCCTGGAGGGCGAAAATGACATTTTCCGAAGCCGTCACTTCAAACAAAAAGTATCGTGGGTTTAAAAGGGTCATTTTGGCTCAATTGTGAAGAAAAGTGGTTTTAACAAAAATGCCTACGCTTTCAGTTTCAAAACGTGGCTGGAAAACACATTTTTACGCTTGGAGGTATGCTTGGACCTACGCTTGAAGCATAGGTCCTGCTACGCTTGAAGCATGGTTGCGACAAGTTTTTGCTTATTTTTGCATGCGATGTCCAAATTGTTCAGGGATTGGTTTTATGATATGACCATGATTTATATATATCAAACTACATTCTATATACAATATATTCACCAGAGTATAGGATTTGGATGTGAAATTATGAGAAATGGCAAACTTAGGATTTGGATCATCATTATCTATAAATACCCAAGTCTACAACAAGAGGAGGCAAGTCTTGAAGAATTCTCTGCAAGTTTTTTACAACTTCATCTTCTTTTTATACAGAAATAGACATATGGTGAGAGAATATTATTGAGTGATTAGAGATACACAAGTTCTTTCTTGGTTTTGGATGTCTTCAATCGTGCTTCTATATCGACGATTTCTATGCACGATTGAATGGTATAGTTGCTGAAAAATTCACACACCATCTATAGCAACGAGGTTGCATTGATCCGTTTCGAGAAGCGGAGTCGTCTGAGTACGAAGATCGAAGTAGGAGGCTTCGTGGTGATTTTGATCTATTGAGAAGCAGAGCCGTCAGAGTAAGGAGATCGGAGCGAGAGCTTCGTGGAGCGTGAGTGAATCTAGATTTTCAGACGTGGAATGAAGAATAACAAATTACAGCAGTTGTAAATTCTGTTTTCATACTTTGTATAAATTCTCTGATTCATAGTGCATCGATACCCGAGTATATCCGTGATTTTTACTTGGAGTCTTTCCAAGGGTTTCCACGTAAAAAATCTCTGTGTCTTTTCATTATTTAATTACTGCACTTATATTCATGTTTGCTTGATTGATTTGATTTGAGAATTGATTAGAGAATTAGGGTTTCAGCAACTATGCACGATTGAATGGTATAGTTGCTGAAAAATTCACACACCATCTATAGCAACGAGGTTGGATTGATCCGTTTCGAGAAGCGGAGTCGTCTGAGTCCGAAGATCGAAGTAGGAGGCTTCGTGGTGATTTTGATATATTGAGAAGCAGAGCCGTCAGAGTAAGGAGATCGGAGCGAGAGCTTCGTGGAGCGTGAGTGAATATAGATTTTCAGACGTGGAGTGAAGAATAACAAATTACAACAGTTGTAAGTTCTGTTTTCATACTTTGTATAAATTATCTGATTCATAGTTCATCGATACCCGAGTATATCTGTGATTTTTACTTGGAGTCTTTCCAAGGGTTTCCACGTAAAAAATCTCTGTCTTTTCATTATTTAATTACTGCACTTATATTCATATTTTCTTGATTGATTTGATTTGAGAATTGATTTGAGAATTAGGGTTTGTGACTAATTAAAATTGAATTTTCGCTAAAAAATTTAAAAACCTATCCACCCCCCCCCCCCCCCCCCCCCCCCTCCAGGCTATTTTCACTATCGTTAAGGTAATTTCACTCCCCATTTGCTAGTTTTGTTCCTGCCCTCAAAATTTTCTCAGTATTGCATTCATGCCTTTAATCACAGCCTTATGAATAATGAAAATAGATCCCCAATAGACTTGAGATGAGAAAAGAACCGCCTTAATAAATTGCAGGCGTCCTGCAAAAGAGAGTTAATTAGAAGACTAATTTTTAACTTTATTTGTGATCTTGGAAAGCAGCTCCTCACAATCTTGGCCTCTGAGTTTAGTGGACTCCATAGGAACTCCCAAGTACTTCACATGAAGAGTGCCAACCTCAATACCAAACATATGTTGAATGTCTCTAACATCATCATCCGGAATCCCATAGGTGAAAAGCATTCTTTTAGAAGGATTAGGACATAGGCCAGAACATGGAGCTGAACCATTGAAAAGCTTCCATAATGTTCCTGGCAGAATGCAACTTTCCAACTGAGAACAATAATAAGTCATCAGCAAACATTTAGTTTGTGATTTTTTGTTCATGGCATCTCTAGTGATAATCAATCTCCCCATGCTCAGCTTTGATTCTTAGTAACCCATTGAGAACTTCCATACACAGAACAAAAATGTAAGGGGACATAGGATCCCCTTGTCTAATACCTCTAATGCTAGACAAGTAACCTTTTAGGGAACCATTTAAATTAATAGAAAATCTTAGAGTAGAAACACACATCATAATCCACTTGATCATTCTAGGAGGTAAGTGGAAAGCATGGAGCACAACTTCAATAAACTTCCAATTAATTGTATCATAGGCTTTTTTAAGATCAACCTTGAGAGCAAGCCTGGCATGCCCTATATTTCTGTGGTAATTTCTAAATAACTCTTGGGCTAGCAGAATGTTTTCAGAAATCTCTCTTCCAGGTATGAAAGCTCCTCGGTTTGTGTCAATACAAAAAGGGAGGCAAACTTTTAGTCTGTTGGCTAAAATTTTGGCAATGAATTTATATATAGTTGTACAAAGAGCAATAGGCCTATAATCACCCATAGAGTTAGGGTTCACAACCTTTGGCCCAAGGTAAGAATGGTGGAGTTTACCTCTTTCAGCATCATACAACTATGAAAAACAGCTTGAATGGCCTTAGTAATGTCTTTGCCAATAATATGCCAAGTATGTTTGAAAAACCTAGAATTGAAGCCATCAGATCCTGGGGCTTTTCCATCCTTAAGAAAGAACATAGTATCCTTTATTTCCTCTTCAGTCACTAATCTATCCATATGGAGAGTTTGCTCAGTAGAGAGAGGATTCAACACAAAGGGGGTAAATGGCATCTTGGTTATCACAGTGTAACAGGGATTTACTCCCTAGCTAGAGCATCTTTGTCATCAATTCTATCACCACTTGTAGAGGTAAGAGAGTGAATAATGTTTTGTCTTCTTCTATGGGTAGCAACTTTATGGAAAAAAGTTGTGTTTTTGTCACCCAACTTCAGCCATTGTATTCTATAGATTGTTGTTGGAGGATAGACTCTTCATCAGTAGCAAGTTTGACATACTTCTCAAGGCAAGTCTTCTCCTGATTCTTAAGCTCTTCATCCCAAGGTTGGGAATCAACTTGATATTGAAGCCGAACAAGGGCCTCCCTTTGCTCTTTGACTTGTTTTGATATATCAGCATAGTCCCTTTTGTTGATGTTCTTCAGCTCAGTCTTAACAAGTTTTCAACTTTTGGATAATTTGAAACATAAGAGATCCTTGAATTTCATTTTTCCATGCCCGAGACACAATATCAAAAAAATCAGGATGAGAGAGTAAATAATTGTTGAATCTAAAGGGTTTGCATCCTCTAATTGTATCATTGTGGATTTTGAGTAGGATGAGAGAGTGGTCAGAGGTACATTGGGGTTCACAAAATGCTTCAGAAAGCCAATCAACACAGTTCCATGCATCATTAACAATAAGCCTATCCAGCTTCATAAACACAGTTTTGTTGTTCCAAGTATATTTTAAGCTATTAAATTTCAAATCAATCAAACCTGCCTTCTCCATGCACTCACCAATTCCTTTCTCTTAGAGTCCCAAACCACAGAGCCTCCAAATCTTTCATTGTTAAACCTCGAGGCATTGAACATCACTACCATAAATAAATCCGGCTTTGCAATTTAAATAAGATCCTTTGACAGAAATATTACA